>OX392464.1:13731122-14331122 GCA_947623515.1 Neoascia interrupta
TTGAAAGACTTTAGGTTATAGGCCATAGGTCTTCCTGATCAAGGCCTAAAGTCATTTTTCAGGACAGGGATTCTTCCCTTTACATTTAGGCAGCATGACCGAGATGCAGACTGCAGCTGGGATGCAGCTGTGAAATAAAGGATATAAGAAATTCAATTAAGGAAATTTGAATGCGGAAAGACTCAATATTCCTTCTTATCTTGGCTGGCTTAGTTTTGACTTCGGCACAAACTTCTCATTCATTAACAATAACTAAGGATATAATCAGACTGTGAGGGTGAACCCATCCTTATCTGCGCCTGAAGATTGCAGCAGGGGGCCGCTTGCACCGATCAGAATTGCGACGCAGGTTGTGGCTGAATATAGCTACAAGAAATGGGCTTCAAGTTTTTTTTATTATACTTGTCAGATCGGCGTTAAAAATCGAGGGACTGAGACAAAATAAAAGATTGTTTAACAGATTGCGTTATGAGAAGAACAAGCTACAGCTACCCATTCTGATTGAGGCTTAAGCCGTTCTAGTGTTTTCGTGAAGGACTGAGTTGTTGGTAGTTTGTTGCTAGGTCTAAAAACAATAATTTTTCTATGGGAAAAACCGACTTGTCCCAAGAAATATGTCAAGACGTACCTGAGGATGTGCTTACGGAACTTTCGAAATGTCTTGAACTTGGTTTGTACTCGTCTCACTTATGATGTTTACATGTTCTCCTTGGTTTTAAAGGACAAGATAAATTAGGGGTTTCTTTCGGTGTTAATATTATTCGTATATTTTTTAAAAGGATCCTTTTACTCCCTTCTCTTACCGAAAGCTCTTTTATAGCCCTTTTATCTTCTCATTCATACCTTGTAACTCTTTTTTCACTTCAATCAGTGTTTTCTTGATGTTCCTTAAGCTTCGTTTTTTGACTGAGAAAGAATTCTCGACATGTTTACCTAAGGCTTACTGCACACTAGCAATTGTCTTATGCATCAATAGTTTGCACATGGTCCACGAAAGAAGCGCTCACATGAGCAACTATTCTCATTCTCTCAAGGTGCCTACACAGAAAATAGGATGAAATATTCAACTTTTTGCTATCTTAAGAGTCACCGAAGTGAAGGAAAGTAAAAATTTACATGAAGCGTTCAATATGGAGCTCCCTGTGTTTAAAAAAGTCATTGATTACGACTAAGAACTAAAGAATCTGTGGCAAAACACAGATTTAAAAGTTGCGTATGTGCGCGCATAAAAGCTCATAGGACCCGAAAAGGCAACGCAACCGTTGCGTGACTTAAAGTGTCATGTGTGCTATAAGCCTGATCATTCTTAACAGTCATAGCTAGGCTTCCTATTATTCCTATATATTGCAAATTTGTTTTGCTGCACAGCTACCATTTACCTCCTGTTTAAATCCATAAAATTTTTCGGTTTGTTTCATGTTGGTCTTGAATTGATCGATTACTTATGCCCACTAAAAACTCGGAAAGGCTGCAAAGTTTTTTAAGTACACTCAGAGATTGAAGAAGTTTAAAAGGTGGTTTAAGAATGCCGCAGATTTCAATTTTCCATTTTGTAATTTTAAATCTTTATAATAATAGTAAAGTAGGCGTCTCAGTAGCTAAATTAAAAAACTACAGATCACTAGTACCTAGTACCTAGATTGATAAGGGTCCAACATTTGGAATCGGCATGTAAATTTTTCTCTTAAGCCCTTTCAATGTTGGTTAACCTCCACACCATTTTCCTGGCTGTGAAAATCTTGGCCTATCACCCTTTTGTTAAGTGCTTATGTGCACCGACAGAACTTTTAAGTATCAAGTTCATGGAACTTTTTAAGTGTCCATTGTGCTAAAATAAATTATTTGTCATCCTGCTTAAGGAAAAGTACAAGCACCGGTATTTTTCCCGATTCCATTTTTCGCAAAGGCGATGTCAGAAATATTATCCTGTTGGATAAAATTTCTTTCGACTTGAGTGAAAACTTTTCCAACAAAGTTAAATATAAGGAAATACTTTGAAAATACCCAGAATACTTGCAAGCTTCAACCAATAACCTTCTATTCTTTGAAATTTCTTTTGTGGCAAATTCGCAGAAATTTAAAGGCTCCCAACCTTCTACCTGTTGCTGTGGCATCAGGGTTTCGGAAAGTGATACTCTTCTCCGAAACAATTAAATTAATTCGTTCAACGTTTTCGTTTTATCCCACACGAATTCGTATAATTAAAACATCTCCGTTTTGAATGCATCCATCAAGTATCAATTTCATCATTATTTTACTTCTCAGTTGGCTAAAAGCGACCCACACAAATTTTCAGCACCCCGCAAGGCAAAAAAACACAGAAAAAAACCATGAAAAACAAGTGAAAAATCTAATCAATATCCCATGATTGAATGGACTATTTCAGGTTAACGACCCACACGCTGAATGATGACCAACAGTTTTCGAAAATTTGTTTTCATTTCCCCCAACGAAAAACACATATTTTACGACTCAAATAAGCACCCCTGTGGCAATCCACTATTTAATTGCATACTTCAGTCAAATTTTGAAAAAAGAACATAATCTTTTCTAAGTCTGTTCGTATTATTTCTATTTCAGGCAAAAATCTAAAATAAACAAATTACACCCTCCCCCTCCCACCATCGGGGCTATTGCGGTTTAATCGACAAAAAAACGACCATTTCGAAACCACTTTATACACAGTTCCTTACCAATGAGCGAAACTGGACAAACGGGGGGCGCTGACTGGACGTTGACGCTTATACCGCATTCAGTGCGGGGAATTTTGCTTGAGCAATGGTCGAAAGGTGCGCACCACCACCCATTCCTATAGACACGACCAGGTGAGCGTGCAGGATATCCTTCCGACGAGTGGGCAGTTATCACACTTTTCACAGCGTAAAAAAAAACAAAAAACAAAAACACGAATACAGGAGGCACACGGAACAGACTCGGTTACTCTGGAAAGTGTTGCGAATTCACACTCATTAGCGAGGCTCTAAAAATAGAAGCCGAGTAGTTTGTATTTTGTTTCTCAGTTTTTGTTTTTAATTAAAAATACTTGCACTCTTATGGAAAATATTTTACTTTCGAAAATTCACTTAGATTTGTTGGAGAACTTTTATTTTTTGTCAAAAAAGGAACAAGTAATCCAAGGCGATGCAGAAAAAAGCGATAGAGGATGAAGGACAATGCACGGCAACGATTCGGAGACTCTCGTGGTTACACCCGCCAACGGAAACTGAGAGCGCAGTAATGTTGAAAGCAAGTTTTTAGGCCGATGGTCGACTAACGGTTAGCCAAGCAGGGATATATATGTATCGTGCGAGGAGTAAAGGAATGAAACAGGGATGTTATGCTGTTCATTCCTCTCTTCTGAGCTAAGAGAAGAAATGCAGAAAGGCGACTGAGAGTAAAGAGCGAAAGAAAGTGGTAGAAATATTTTTGGACAAATTCAAAAGCTCTATTTAGAAGCTTTCACTGCTAAATACAAGAACGTAAAGCTATGCAGTTTGCACTTTTTCGTGGTACCTTTATACTTAGAGAGCTACAACGCTTTTAAAAGTGGGAGAGTTAGTGCTTAGAATCGCTTAAAGCTACATGAATTTTAAATCAAATAACCGTTATATTTTTTCGAACCATTCAACCCGGGCGAATACGTTACCGACGAATCATACGAACAATACCGCCCACCCGACCTGGAGCAGGTGAAAGTAGCTGTGTTTAAGCTCAAGTGCAACAAAGCAGCCGGAGCAGGCGGCCTAGCTGCCGAACTTTTTAAATCCGCTGGCGATGAGCTGGTTAGAAGCATGCACCAGCTCATCTGCAAGATATGGTCGGAAGAAAGCATGCCCGACGAATGGAACCTCAGCATTGTTTGCCCGATCCTGAAGAAAGGAGACCCTCTGAGTTGTGCCAACTACAGAGGCATTCTTAACATCGCATACAAGATCTTTTCTGCTGTACTGTGTGAACGCCTGAAGCCGTTTGTCAACAATCTGATAGGCACATATCAGTGTGGCTTTAGGCCAGGAAAGTCCACCATCGATCAAATATTCACACTGCGGCAGATCTTGGAGAAAACCCAGGAATTCCAAATCGATACACACCACCTCTTCATCGATTTCAAGGCCGCGTATGACAGCATCTATAGAGACGAGCTATATAGCGCAATGTCTAGCGCTATATCTAGCGGCAAAACCAAGTATATGCTGTCATCAAGAAAAGACACCCAAAACCGACGTCTTGGACAAAACATCACCATCGACAGCTATAACTTTGAGGTAGTTAGGGACTTTGTCTACCTGGGTTCCGCTATCAATTCAGACAATGACACCAGCGCTGAAATCAAACGAAGGATAACTCTTGCCAATCGCTGTTTCTTTGGGCTAAGAAGGCAATTGAGTAGCAAAGCCCTCTCTCGAGCAACTAAAGTGTCCATGTATAAGACCCTCATCATCCCAGTCCTGAAGAAGCATGGACCCTGTCAAAGGCGGATGAGAACACTTTAGGCTGCTTCGAGAGGAAAATTCTTCGGACGATTTACGGTCCCGTCTGCATAGACGGAGAGTGGAGGAGATATAACATCGAACTGTACGGGCTGTACAGCGATACCGACCTAGCCAAAAGAGTCAAAACACAACGTCTACGATGGCTGGGTCATCTAGAGCGGATGGACACCAACGCCCGGCCCGGAAAATCTTCGAATCCACACCGCAGGGACGACGCGGTAGAGGAGCACCGAGACTCAGGTGGCGCACGCAAGTAGAAGGGGACCTCAGCCAACTTCGCGTGCGAAACTGGAGACGGCTAGCTAGAGACAGAGCTGGCTGGCGAAGCTTGTTGGCTGAGGCCCAGGTCCACCCCGGACTGTAGCGCCACCTTAAGTAAGTAAGTAAGTAACCGTTATATTTTGAAGAGTTCATTTAGTTGTTATACTGTTCTTAGAAAAGCATACCGAGTTAGAGTACCAATAATGGCAATTGCAACGAAATTGATGCCATGGTATCTTCTTCATTTTCCAAATATTGTCACTTAAACTAGGTGATTATTATTATACTTTAAAATTATTATTAATGTTAATAAAAAAATTAAACACTTTCTATCCCGACCCAGGGTATATTAATTTTAATGCATAGTTTGTAACACAGTGAAATAATCATCGCAGACCCCTAAGACCTTTTAGAGATATGATCGAGACGAAGCCCTATCCGTCCGTCCATCCGTCTGTATGTGTGAAGGTTTTAGGCCTTCAAAATCAAGCTAGAGAGCCGAAACTTGGCACAAAGCTTGATTATTTTGTTGCACAAGCAAAGTGTAAAAATTGGCTCAATCCGTATTTCACCTTTCCTTTCAAAATGCCTTTTGGTCAAGTTAGACAAGGCTTAGGAACTCAAATTACTATGAGCAATATTGGCCGAAGACCCTTAACAAGGCATAAATTGGACCGCCAACAATATCGACCATGCCCACTTTTAACATTTTAGATCTTTAAGAACCCGATTTCTCGGAAAGTTTACTCCAAATGAAAAAAAAAAAAAATATTATGACAAATGTTAAAGATATTACTATTCTATGAACTAGCTTAGAAAGCTTGCTTCAAACAAAGTTTTGAGCTCCGTCCACTTTTAAGGGGCGTTATTGTGAAAAAATGTTCTTTTTCTGAAATAATTTTCGCTTTTACCGTATCATCATACTTACGACATTACAATTAGTTCATTTAAATTATTGAAATTGAAGCCCGTGCCCACATTTGAGGACGTGGCCTATACAAATAATATATGAATACTGGCCAAAAAACTTTTGGCCAAAAAAGATTTGGTGTTACACGGTATATAGACGAACTTTTGCACTTACTGCACTTACTCACTTAAAAATGGGGAAGTTATCGGTCTTTTTTCTGACAAAAGGAAAGCGAAGGTGTTAGTTATATCGCTGTACAACAACAGACAAGGACAATTTGAAGCATGAAAAAAATAGTTGTCACACTATCAAACTAATACTATGTCTCCACCGGCAATAAAAAGAAGATTAGCGGGAGACGATTAAAAATAAATCCCATAGTGGCTCCACCGGACAAATATAGGATTAGTTTGACACGAACACTCTGTTTCTGTCATTAAGGCTCTCAAAAGAGTGTGGCGATGTCATTTCCGAGGAGCGAAAAATTATTTTCGCTGAAAAAATCACAACAGAAAGTATCAGTTTCCTTTCTTGCTTCTCAAACTGTTATAAAGGTGCAGAAAATAGGTTTGTTAATATGGTGAATGGGATTTACGAGAGGATTTATTTTTAATCGCTTTCCGAGACGATTTAAATTTGTTTGGTAAATCGCGTGATTTCTAGAGGATTTAATAGAGATTTATATTAATCGCGGATAAGTGCCCGGTGGAGACATGATTTAGTCTAAAGTCAGAAGCAAAAAAATGTTTGTGTCAAATTATTTTTCCTATATGGCTAACGGCTTGAGCTATGCTGACAAAAAAGAAACTACCAATTTCTTTTTTTTTTTATTGTTCAAAACTTTTTTAAAGGTTTTTTGCGAGTTATACCTTCAAAGTGAAATTTTGTCTTTGTCATCATAAAAAGTTTCGTTCTAATGTTGACCACGCCTACTTTTAAGGGAGTTAAAGCTTGAAATGATGGTTATTCATTATTATTTATGAAATTTGACAAAAAAAAAATATATTTTCAACCCACTTTTGTGGGCGTGGCTTTAAAAAATCCATTCAACTGATTTTTTAGTTTAAAAGCCGTGGTCTTAGGCCACAACCAATTAGCAAAAGTCATTCAAAAGTTAAATTATTACATCCCGCCCACTTTCGGGAAGCGTAGTAGCTTCGTTTTTAGGATAGGGTATTTATATAAACAAAAACGATCAATAAATATGGCAGGTTTGGTTATTTTGTAATCTATGGCAAACGGAATGAAACTTTTACTCACTGTTGCACTTGCCCACTTGTTATACCCGACCCTGGGTATATTAAGTTTGATGTATAGTTTGTAACGCAGTGAAATAATCACCGCAGATCCCTAACACCTTTTAGAGATAGCACTTTAAGAAAGAATTGATTAAGCCATGTCTGTCCGTCCGTCCGTCCGCCTGTCCGTATGTAAACAACTTTTAGGCCTTAAATTTTAAGGAAGAAAACTGAAATTTTACTGAGTTGGCTGGAAGTCTAGTCCTTCAGATTAAGTTTGAAAATTAGCTGAATCCGCCCACAAACACGCCCACTACAGGCCTGTATGTGCAACCATCTCTAATTTCACAAAATACTTTTCCAAATTTTAGGTATGTTACAATGCAGCTAGCGCATTCATTTTTGGTATGTAACATTGCCTTGTGATTTTCTTTGAAGTAGCCAAAAAAGTTTGGCCTTTTAATTGACCACGCCTACTTTTTTAAGGGATTTTAGCTTATAATGACTGTTTTCCAATAAATATATACGAAATTTGACTAAAAATTATATGAAAAAAGTTGTAGATATTAGCATTTTCTAACTTTTATGTATATATTGGATGTGCCCCCGCCCATTTTTGTGGGCGTGGCGTTAAAAAAGAGATTTTTTTTGTTAAAAAGTCGGAGTTTTAGGCCGAAATGTATGCAACCACCTAGTATAAAGCATTCAACAGTTATATTTTTATATCCCACCCATGTTTTGGAGGCGTGGCATTTTTTTTTTGGTATGGTCGGGTGTTTTGCGATTCGTCGCAGATGGACTGAAGCTTTTGCACACGCACTGTTGCACTTTTCCACTTGTTATACCCGACCGAGGGTATATTAATTTTAATGCATAGTTTGTAACACAGTGAAATAATCACCGTAGACCCCTAAGACCTTTTAGAGATATGATCGAGACCGACAGGTAAGTCGATTAAGCCATGTCCGTCCGTCCGTCCGTCTGTCCGTCTGTCCGTATGTATGCAGTTTTGAGGTCTTTAAAATTGAGCTAGGAAGCTGAAACTTGCAGCGTTGCTTGGTTCTCATTTTTTACAGACAAAGTATGAAAATTGAGAAAATCCGCCCACAGCCACGCCCACAATTGGCGTGAATGTCAGACAACCTCAAATTTACATTTTATTTCAAAATACCTTTTGGTCAAGATAGACAAAACATATGAACTCAAATTTTGGTGGAGAGCAACATCAACCAGAAGCCTTTAATAAGGCAAAAATTGGACCGCCCACTCCATTGACCATGCCCACTTTTAACATCTGAAATCTTTGAAAACCTGATTTCTCCGGAAATTCATTCTAAATTGAAAAAAATAAGAATGAATTCACTAAATCCCTTATTTAGGGGCCAACACAAATACATGTAATTGACATTCAGTATATGAAACAGACCAAAAAATTTTAAATTTGGTGTTGATGGGTAAGGAGGGTCGGGTATTTAGAAGTTCGTTACAGACGAACTCTTGCACTTACTTACTTGTTTTTGTTTCATTTTCTTCAGTTTAGCTGTAGGTGCAACTTTACCTTTAGAAATAAATGGTGTAACGAAACCTTAGTTTAAAAGGCTAGGGCATGTGTTAGAAAGTAAGTAAAATATTTTATTCTGTGTATTTTGCTGCTAAGTTGTTGCTAACGATTTTGGTTTGTTGGGGGAGCACACGTTGCCTAAGCCCCCACCCATGCGTACTGTTTAAAGCCGCGTTGTCACAAGCAACGTAAACCTAAATTCGCTGAATTCTTTTTGCGTTACTAATGTATGAAATTCTATTTCTGTTCCTGTTTCTGTTCCATGTGTTAATGCAGCTTAAGTGGGATTAATCTAATGTCAAAATAAATTGAAAACCCAACTCAAGTTCTGCCAAACTAAGTAAACGATTCGGAAATTGATGACATTTGTTTTTTGCTCGCCAGTTGTCAAACTTTCGTGTTGAACCTGTCACTTGATTGGGCAAAGTGACAAGTTCTAAATTTCACTTAGCTTAAGCAGAGGAAATTGAATGAAATAGAGAAAAGTCTATTACGGGGGTGTGATTTTTAAAAGCCGACTAAATCTCATCACGTCTATTTAAGTCTTGGGGGTTGCATTTTTCGACCGATCATGGCCGCATCCATAGGCAAATAAAATTTGAGAAAATTAAACGCTTTCACTGCTGCTGATGTCAAAAAATTAATGCCTTAAACTTGTTTACATAGATATGGACGACGCGGCTTATGTGACTCAGGAGTCAGTATACGTTTTTTCTAGACGTTTGCAAAGCGATACGTTGAAGCTTCTCTATGTAAGGAAAGATTGAAATCATGTGGCTGAGTTTGTAAACGTCAGGCCGAGACAAATCTTTTGAGTGTAGGTGAATCCAGTTTAGTTTTAATCCATGGCACAGCCATTCTTTATTAATAGAAAGTGCCTAGCAGCAATAGAGAAAGCGGGCTGCTTTAAAGAGAACATCAGGGTCTTATCTTCTTATACTTCCATTTGTGTCAAACTTTTTATAAAGGGCTAAAAAAGAAAACTTTCAAAGCCATGGAGTTTAATCTGACCCAGTATTAACGTACCTTGGAGCAGAGGCATTGTGAATTCAAAAAGCCAGGGTGAATAGATCGTAAGCCTATGTCCCAAACATACTTCAGACGAGATTGCGACACGACACCTTAGACCAACACTGCTAGACCAGAATATAGTATTGGACTCTGAAGCAGTGTACAAATTATTGTGCATGAGCTCCCGGGCCAAATTCTGACCAGGGCAATTCTAGTTTTTTCATAGTCCCACTTTCGCGAGGGTGAGATGTGACCTCCGATAGCATCATTTATCATTGTGTCATGGGAAACCTCTTTAATTGGTGTTAGGAATCGTAGGCACCTCCATGTGTGTAAGAACACCTCGAATAGACAAGCGGTGCCATTTCTGAGCTGCACGAAGTGCCCATTTTTTTTTTGACAAACCTATCTGTGCCCCAAAACTTTTTCTTTTCTAGTACGGAAACATTTAGAGGGTAAAAACTAGGTCCTTGAAATTGACGGTTTCAAAACAAACCATGAAAATTTTATGGTCAAAAATAATCTACTCCGATCTGAGCATGGATGTTTGTAGTACAAAACCACATGCCAACTGCTTTTCGCAGATGGTTTATAAGATTGGGGTCAAAAATCTTTTTACAAGAAAAGCGAATTAAACAGGTATTAGAACTCGATTTTCAGCTACTATAGGTCCAAAACAAATACTTCCGAACTTTCTTCTACTTGATCTCAATCAAAAGTTATTCGGTCGCGACTTGTTTCTAAACATTATGCGCGTTATAAGTTGCTCACATTGCACCTCCATCGATTAAGGAAGAACTACCCAAGAATGAATACATTCAACTTAGAGTCTTCTAAGCCTTCCTTTCACCTCGACCATTATATCGATTGCGTGTGCAGTGCCAGTGACAAGAAACCGATGCCACGAGGAAGCCCTTTTACGCTATAAGTCTATCAAAATCTCACATCGAATTGTGACAAACGGATTAAGTTTTTTCCCTTTCCACGGAGCTATTTTAGTTTCACTCACATGACACATGACGTGTCTTTGAGTAAGTTTTCTATATTTGGTATTTTATGTACAAAAATGTGTAATAACTTTTATGTAACAAAAGTATTTTATTTTTACCCAACTTTTTATATTAACAGAAAATATTTTTTCGATGTTATCTTAAGAAGTACCTGTAAGATAGCCTAAAACACCAACCCTCCCGCTTCAATATCATCCACAATCACGTTTCGGCCTATACCAACCTTGTTTGTGGCCCCCTGTAAAAAGTGCACTTTTGCAATTATATAAAAAATAGTCAACGAGTAGTCCGTAAAGAAGAACTTAAAAAACACGAGTGCGACAAAGTAAAATCTAAAAATTATTGAATTTTTTCCCTCTAAGTCACTAATGTAATTAGAGCCATATACCTCGAGTGCAAGCCTTGAATTGGTCAGTTCTTCGCGAATTCCGAAAGGAAGAACATCGGAAGAAAGAAAACCCAGGCAAAACAGCCTCACTGGAATATTCTACAACTATATGTGTGTGTGTGGGAAACGCTAGAAGGAAAAGTCCTTTTATTTTCCTTAGTTCGTTTCCGTGGATTAGTTTTCGTCGTATTGTAGTCGGTTTTGTTGGTTCGTTTTTTTTTCACAAACGCTTCTTCTTTCGCCTACTTTCGTACGCGACCAATTTGTATGAAAACAAAAGATAAGGATATCCTTTGGAATAAAAACAAACAACAGACGAAGGACTCTATTGGATTAATGTAAAAAATACTATACAACCTGCGCCTACAAATGAAAATAACCATACATGCAAAATCTGGATATTTAAAGGAGTTTTAGTAAGTTTCTATAGTTTATAAAAAGGATGTGTACAAGGTTAAGATTCGACACTGCAAATGTGTATAGAAAAATTGTGTGAACAAAATATTTCAGAAACTTTTCGTGTTACAGCACAACAAAAGAAAAATTAAACGGGTGTTACATAATAAATGCTTATTTTATTTTGTGCTCCTTAGAAAAATTATAAGTGTTATATATAAAATAGTTTAAAACTTAAACTTTGTTCTTCTCAAAGTTTGACTTCTTCTTATAAATTGTTCTGTCAAAAAACAAGAACGAACTCCAAATTAATTTGTGATCTTTTCAAAATTCCTATCAAAATTTTTTTTACTCCTACAGTCATTTTTTAAGCAACTTTGACATCAAACCTTGGTATTACTAAACAGCTCTTGCACAGTTTTGAAGTAGTTAGTGAATCTCGGCAGATTTCTATCGTATCTTTCAGAAAACTGTTCCAATTTTTAAACCTAGTAACTAATATCACGTTTCCATGCAGATTCGAACCTGGCTTCAAAATGGTTTCAATTGCACGGATATGCGGTTTGAGTCGAAACTGGTTTGAGTCAACTCGAATACGCTTCGCTAGCTGAGTCGAGTCCAAATTATGCATGGAAATGCGGTGAGTTGAATTGACAGCAAAAATTTTTCCCCAAATCTATCGATATTATCTGAAATAAAAAAAACAAACGACTTCCAACCAGCACTAGTAGCGTTCATGCAAAAATATCGACACATCAGTCAGTTGAACTACATTTCAAGCCTATTTCGCCTCGACTACTCGACTTGGTGTCGAGTAGTCGAGGACCCAGAAGCATGTCACCGATTTCGAGGTTTCAGCATTTTAAGCTGGCTGTTTAAGTCTGTTTTAAGACTGGTTGCCCTTCGGCCTGAATAGATCCAGGTAAGGGCACTTGGTACAAAGGAGGTCCATTGAGATACCACCTTTGTAAGACCGGAGTTACTACCCCGGGGACCTAAATGATAAAAAGATGGTGAAAAAATGATGCTAAGTTGGCTCAACAAAAAAATTTTAGACCAAAGAAAGGAATTTCTTTTATCTCCATTTTTACTTTCTTTACTTTAAAAATTTACACTTGACAGGATTTGAGGAAAGAGAGAAAGTTAAGACTGGTTCGACTTGTTAGGTGTGTTGAATCCGCTGGAAGGAAATTCTACGAAAAGATGCTTTTAGTGATGCTGGGACTTAACTCGAAGATGCGACAATTATCGCATTAAAATATAAATTAAAGGATCCCGATCTGTTGAGCTCTAGAATTTTCTTTGGGTTGCTGAAGTCCTATCACGTTATATTAATGCTTTATAGAGGTGTTAATGGTCCAGAAATTTGCGATCATCATGTGCGATCACGATGTTTCTGATAGAGGTGGAAGGGATCGATTTGCTTGGACTCTTTGGCTTATTTCTGGCCTCTTCATGGCTTGCATGGCGTCTTATAGCTTAAAAAATTTATTTGCTTGGAGAGATTTCGAATAAAGTTTATGCGGGCTTCTACTCGACTGTTTGACTTTTAACTATTATGTGGCCACTCAACAACTGTTAGCTGATTGTTCCATTGCTCTTTATAGGGTACATGAGCTGAAAAATATCAGATTTCTTACAAGACCAACTTCCGTCAATCGAAGCGGGCTTGTCCCTATAGACATTAGCATACCCCCACAAAAAATAATCAAATGGTGTCAAATCGCACGATCTAGGCGGCCAATTGACCGGCCCGAAACGTGAAATTAACTGTTCACCAAACTCGCCGACCATAAAATGGAAGCAGCGCGCGATGAACATTTCGAACCGAGCACGAATTTTGATAGTAAAATTCAATAATTTGCAAGCGTTGTTCATTTGTAAGACGATCCATGGTTAAATTGCAAGCCAAACTGAAGCTGTTTGACAGTGACACAAGGTACTAAACACACGTCAGCTGTCAAAACCAGTGTTGCCAAAACCAAACCAGCTAAAAAATCACCCTTTATGAGTTGCAAATTATCTTTTTGTCTCTTTGCCTCACATTGAACAACTTTGGTTGGTAGCCTTTTACATGCAAGCTGTTTAAGCTGTTGGCAAAGCCCCTGTAGTAGGCCATTTTTTTTTTGTTATAAAATGAGTTTCTAATGGCGTATTTTTTTGAACATCGAACTGCCACACCGAGCTGTCAAATAAATTTCGGTGTTCGCAACAATTCCAGCGTGGTGTAAACTCGTAAACTCGGTTTCATTGTGTACAGAACGGTGCAATCATTACGTTAAGTGTCAAACTGTTTTGACTTCATTTTGTTTACTTTTTTTTTCGATTCGCAGAGTGATCTTGTTGCCGCCGGTTTCTTGTACTTTTAATGATTATGAATTTTGATAGCTTTGAGTTTGAGATATTTAGTTATTTTTTATCGATTTCATACAATTTCAGTCGCTTTGTTAAAAATCACGAATGAAAATTGAGTCGAAACGTCACTTTACATACAAAACCAAAGCTACACCCAGCCTCCACCGTCAGATACGACGGTGGCGGAATTTTGATTTCGGTGTCGACACCGAACTAATTCGGAGTTCAAAAGAACATTTACGTGAGCACGATTCTGTTCAGGCGTACAAGAAAAGAACAATTTTTATCTGTATTCCACACCAGTTTCACGATTCGGTGTTGAAAAGAATACGCCATTAGTGACAGACCGCACTCCACTGTTCACACATTTTTCAACAGATTTATTTCGTAGAGTTAGTGTTCGGATCACTTAACAGGTCAAAATAACCAGGATTCCCTCCTAACCTTCCTTTCTCCTTCTAACCTTCTTTACGAAGTAGTAATTTTGGGTGGGCCCAAGATAAGGTGGCTGGACCAAGTCCAAAGCTTCTCCTGAACCAACCTGGGCAAGTAAAAAAAGTGAGTTGAATGAGGATGAGACAAGTTTTTAAATCTTTCTACCCGAACATTTTTATAGTAGGGCTGATGATGAGCTACGTATTCATTTTGCATTATAGCCAAGAAGCATGTTTTCGTTTCTCCAAATTGGGCTTTGTCCTGCCATTTTATTTTTTTTTGGGCTTTGTCTGCCTAAACTATTCGATAAAGATGACCCGGATTTTTTTGCAGGGAAAAGCTTTCGTTATTTTACTTTATTATAATACAAGTTTTCGCTACTTAACTTTTATTTTTACCAGCTTTATCGAAGGCTGTCTTGAGCGAAGTCTCAGTGTGGTGGTGTTTTCAATACCTGTATAAAGGACAATTCTGACATTTCCTTACATTTTGTGGAATTCTTTGATCAATGCTTGCTTTCTTCTTCTGTCAGTTGGGACTCTTTGCAAAAGCATTGGGACCTGTACACTTGGTGTTGGGAGATCAATCTTGTTTGCGTTGTAGGTGGTTAACCAAACGGGATATTCTAAAGTTTAGTTTTTAGTTTTATGAAAAAAAAAAAAATACATATAAATGCACATGAATACATATACACGAGAGCACAGAGATGCTGAGGCAGTTTGCGGAGGTACCCCAGGAGGTCTATATGGTAGTTTTGGAATCAAGTTGTTCCATGCCTTTATTTACAGGGAAGCTTTGGCTAGATTTCCCTTATGTGTAAGACTTTGGTGTAAGGTGATACTCTCTTGTTTCCTCTGACCTCTTGTTTCCACCCCAGATATATAATGGGGGTGGAAACAAGAGATCTCGGGTTTTGTAGCTTTAGATTAGAAGTTAGGCTGAATAGCTTGCTCGTAGCTCTGGTACTGCGGCCCCTTAAAAGCCGTATTTTCACTCTGGAGGCAGCCAGCTAGGTTTGCCCAAGGTATAATTTCTTCGCCGAGGATATTCTTTCTCAGACGCTGGAAGACGAGTGTTAGGCCAGACTTGGTTGTATTCGATTCTAGCTAGGTTTTTAGAAAAGTTCTTGAAGACTGACTTCGCACAATGGTTCACGCCCTATGAGTAGTGTAGTTTTCCCAACTTTAGGTAACGCGACTCCTTATTCGTTGCCACCAAAGCCACTGTTTGCTTGAATCTATAGAAGGATAATGATTAAGTTGTTTTTAGCTGCATAGTTCTTGGAAGCCCATTGCTTTTTAGAGAACAAGCTTCGATTTTATGACGGTTGAATCAAGTGTCTTAAAAGTTGTTTGACTGTCCGGGAAGATATTGATGTTCCTTGTGTATGAAATTGGATTAAATCGAACACAGTAGGGTATTGCAAGGATTTCTGCCTTGAAAACGGATAAGCGTTTGCCAGGACTAGGTGAATATAGTACACCTGGGTTAGTTTTCCATCTCGGCCCTTGTCTCCATTTAAGAACAATCTGTGTCATAGACAAGATCAAACCAAGATTAGTTTGAATTTTTCCCATTAATTTCTTGGAGGGGTAACTAAGTACAAAGAATTCTTTCAGGAAACCTTGTATAAAAATAAATAAATAAATAGAGTGGCGCAACAGCTCAAGGTGAACCAGGGCCAACTTCTCAACAATGTATCCTGTGTGTGTTGATTTCTTCACATACAAGGGGACCTACAATTTTTTGCCGAATCCGAGCGGCACTTTGAGAAGTTTTTCGAGACAATTG
Source organism: Neoascia interrupta (assembly GCA_947623515.1). Classification (NCBI taxonomy): domain Eukaryota; kingdom Metazoa; phylum Arthropoda; class Insecta; order Diptera; family Syrphidae; genus Neoascia; species Neoascia interrupta. The sequence goes on from OX392464.1 coordinate 13,746,972, forward strand.
ATACTCTCGGAGGGCTTGTCAAACCCTCGCGGAGGTGGGGACCGTGAAAAGAAAAAGTCTTCTTTTTTTCAGATGACGATGGCAGGATTCGAACCCAGACCTCTGGCGTAGTTAGCACACACACTAACCACTACGCCACGGCACCCCACGAAACCTTGTATAGGAGACCCTTATTCCACCAGGGTGTCCTCGGTTATTGCAAGATCCACGAAGCTTATGCAGGATTTTATTTTGCGTTAAAAATAGTTTTTCATAAAGTTTGCTAGGGCCAAGACTTGCTGGACATTCAAAAACTTACATATTTGTCCGAAATAGCTTCTGTGTACGTGCCTCTTTGTTTGAAGTTTTGGAGCAAGACGCAAGAGTATGGAAGTCATATTGGATAGTAGCCTTTGGGGGCATTTGCGGGTTCGGCTTACCTGGCTTAATGAGCGCGATGGTCTTCTCGGAAGATGGATTAAAGTATCGTGATATAGACTCAAGCAAGCCACCTTCTTACTTTGCAGTCACTGTGCCTCAAAATTGTCGAATGCACCGATTAGAGTTAAAGGATATATCCAGGAGTTAAGTACATGTACGTGGCATGGTTGTAACTTTTCTCTAGATTTGGACCCATATATTTATGTGCTTTGTGAGTATGCTTTATCTGGTTATCATATTGGGATCGATATTTGATATTTAGCAGGCGTCACTAAGAGTCTCTATATAGCTCGGTAGCTACGACAGAGTTCCGGATTCGATGTCCTAATTTTTCTAAACCAGTATCACTTTGCTTTTAAATCTTCTACCCTTTTCTTACCCCTACTCACTTTCATAAAAGCCTTTTATTGCTTTGTGATTTACGAAATTATTAAAAAAGATTTCTCTGTTAAATTTTCAGAACACACAGTATCACAGCCACACCGGACCATAGTTGAGCACCGGCAGAAAAAGTTAAACGCCTCATCATGACGGACAGTGCAGATGAGGCCGAAAAAGGCCAAATGGACTACAACATCGTCATGGCCGACGAGTATGTCCTGAACGATGTCGAAAAGAATTTTATCCTTGCAGCAGAGCGTGGTGATTTGGCGGGTGTGAAAAGGTTTGCAAGAATCTAAACTAAGTTTTATTGTCATAAAAAATTAAACCCTTTTAGAATTATTGAAGACTACAAAGGTGACACTCAGGCTTTCAACATCAATTGCGTGGATCCCCTTAATCGTTCGGCACTAATTTCGGCAATTGAGAATGAAAATTTCGACTTAATTATTTTACTGCTGGAAGAGGGTATTGATGTTGGCGATGCACTTCTGCACGCCATCTCTGAGGAGTATGTTGAAGCTGTCGAAGAACTACTGCAGTGGGAGGAAACACATCATCAGGAAGGAACACCCTATGTAAGCGCAAATATTTTTTTTCCATAGGCTTTAAAATTGTAATAAAATTTACCTATTTTTACCAAGAGCTGGGAAGCAGTCGATCGATCCAAGTCCACATTCACAACTGACATAACCCCGCTGATTTTGGCTGCCCACCGAAATAACTATGAAATCCTGAAGATTCTCTTGGATCGAGGTGCAACTCTGCCCATGCCGCATGATGTCAAGTAAGTAGGAGCTGTGATGGTGTAATGTCATCATCATCTATCGGCACATGATGATGTCGTGCATCATTCACAATTCGCATCGAAAATCACGTAAAACTGTTTGGGGTGCAAACATTAGAACGTGCGATTCAATTGCTAGTGACAAAAATCTAATCTAAGCTATTCCTGAAGGTGAAAATCATTTGAGCCCAAGCCTTTCAGAGGAAGAGGACTATGACGAACAAGCTTGTTATATTGGTTATCCATTAGGGGGAGATTTACACAAACATATTATAGTCAGTTAAAATCTACCTCCATCCTGATGCTATGACGGAGGACATGGCGAGTTTGACGACTGTTTACAAAATTCACAGACATTTCAAAATTCACAGACCTATAAACTGCATGTCGGAGTTTGATAGTCTGCTCCCGTTTTGTTCGCTCCAATGTTAAATCGATTGATTAAAGTTCTGAAATAAAATATCAAGGTTTTTGAAAATGCTTCTTTACGCGTCACAAAGTTCTATGCTCTATGCTTGACGCATTATTTTTGCATGTACTTCTATTTTCATCTATTCAACAAGTCATTTACCATTCAGATCCTAATCCGGCAAAAGCTTTTAACGCGTCCATAATTCCACAAAACAAAATTCCTACAGCGCTGCCAAATTAAATTTGCATAAATTTTATCTCGCTCTTTCTATGATGTTTGCTGATGCTTTGTCTCCTAATGCAGATGTGGCTGTGATGACTGTGTTACATCGCAGGAGACCGATTCCCTACGACACTCACAATCCCGTATCAATGCATTTCGGGCACTATCTGCCAGTTCTCTAATAGCACTTAGTTCTCGAGATCCCGTACTTACAGCTTTCGAATTATCCTGGGAATTGAAACGCCTACAGGCCATGGAATCTGAATTCCGCGCGGAATACACGGTAAGAAATCATCACACAAAAAACAACCGAACAAAAAAAATCCTAGAAAGAGGACTCTTTGATGTGGTTATGGCATGAAGATGACGTGACCATTATTCAATTTTATATACATCTCGTCCTGTGCGTTTATATTTTTTTCTCCTTCTGCGTAATTCAATAAAAAACAGAAATGGGTGTTTTACAAAAAAATGTGTATTTTCGTACTTATGATTAGGAAATGCGTCTTGGAGTACAGGAGTTTGTGTCATCCCTCTTGGATCATGCACGAACATCCACGGAACTGGAAGTCATGCTGAACTTTAACCACGAGGCAACCCATGACGTTTGGACGCCAGGTCAACGTCAGACATTGGAACGTTTAAAGCTTGCGATCAAGTATAAACAGAAGACGGTGAGTTTTCCGGGGTGAGGCCAAAAGTAATTTTTAATTCATTTCAAAACCTCCGCACGCAGTTTGTGGCACATCCAAATGTACAACAATTGCTGGCTGCAATTTGGTATGAGGGTTTGCCGGGATTTCGAAGAAAAACAGTCAGTCAACAGATAATAGATGTTGTGAAACTAGGATGCATGTTCCCGTTGAACAGTATGAATTATTTGATTGCCCCGGACTCGGATAAGGGCAAGTTTATGCGGAAGCCTTTTGTTAAGTTTATTTCTCATTCCTGCAGTTATATGTTTTTCTTAAGTAAGTTTTGTAGCATAGTGGGGGTGGGAATGGGAACTATACCGGGTGAAGTAATTAAAATGTTTCTTATTTTAGTGCTTTTGGGTGCGGCTTCCCTTCGAGTCGTCCAAATAACATTTGAGTTGTTGGCGTTCCCATGGATGACAGCCATGCTGGAGGATTGGAAGAAACACGAACGTGGTTCACTGCCGGGACCTATCGAGTTGGGCATCATTATGTATATTTTCAGTAAGTCAAAGATGGTTTTATTATCTATTCGAAGAAGAAAACTGTCGAAGTTACCATGCACCAATGAACACTTCCAAGCAATTCAATTATTTGAAGACTGAAAAATCAAGTGTTTTTCCTTAACATTGTCTTTCCTTTTTGGGTTCCGAGTATGGCTAAGGGCTCATACCTCTTATAGAGTTGCTGAAAAGCTATGTTTCTTGAGAGCAGAAGAGTAGCATCCTTAACTTAAATTACATTGAATACGTTACACCTCTCAGGACCGGATTATCATTGCTGAGTTAAGCGCAGCTTAAACCAAGATCTGTTAATTCCATACCGAAAAACGAATCTATAGTTAAACCAGCGAGCAGTTTTTCAGTGCGGAGCTAACTCCGTCAACAAAGTTGCTAACATCTCTGACTCTCGAAATTATTGGTTCTCCCAACTCTCACTTCACATAGAAAAACATAGGGAAAGAAGTTCTACTTATTCCCAGATGTCATTTTTCACAGAAACAGACAAATCAACTGCCATTCCACAAAGAAAAAACATTCAAAGACGTTCATACGTTTCCCAGGGTTGATCCGAGATTAACTCACCAAGTTTGGCGAGTTAAGCTGAGATAAATCGCATATCCAAGTTCACTGAAAAACTCATTTCTGGGGTTAATCTCAGTTTAACTCGGAAACTCAGATGATCACGCAATGAAAAACCGGCCCTAGGTTCTAGCACAGGAAATATAAATTCAAAAAAACAATTTTGAATGCAAAAAAGACTACTTTTGGCCACCTCTCGGACCAATTAACTTAAGGTAACTCCTTGTGTGATATGAATTGTAATCCTCAAGTTTGATGCAGGCTTTTACTACCCATCGAAAAAAACTCTACAAAATTTCGACTGTTTGAGTCAAAAACCATGAAAACATGAAGTTGCATAGTTTCAGGGGTGGTTGGAATGCAATAAGTTCATAATCTGTAAAATTTCTAATTTAATGAATAGTTTTTTCTTTTCAAATCAGGTTTTCTTTTTGGTTTGGATAAGAATAACGATGAGAAAAAATTACTTAGACTGGTAGCTAAAATTTTCTTCTTATTTTCCAACATAAATGTCAAGACATAACGTATAACAACTATAGAGGCTTTATTAATAATTATTAAAAAAATCCATGACGTATAAAAAATAAGATCCTAAAATATAGGATTACAAATTTCTTCACGATAAGGGTTGGGTTATCCTTTGAGCATACTCTTTCTTTGGTTCATTAAACTGAAAAGTTACAAGCTTTTTTAATTGACACTATTTGAAAAGAAAAAGTACCAAATACTACGTACCCAAGCTTTAACCATAGAAAATATCATGGAAAGGTAAAAAATATCTTATTTCATCAGTTTATTTTTAAACAAATTGCAATCAGTTGGGTATTGTGACAAAACGAAAAATGTGCTATTAAAAAAGAGTCAAAATTAATCAAAACTAATCATGGACAGTGTTAAACGCAAATAAACTTTATTTGTGCCGATCCAGTACGTTGAGATAATTGTGCGATGGAAACTTATAATTCAGGTTTTCGAAATGTGTATTTAATTAACATGACAAACATTTCGCGCGGAAGAGAAGCCTTTGCATTTAATTAGGAAAATGCAGAGATAATCTTTCACAAACTCAATTGCACTAAATATGTCGAGACAAATATAATGAGATCCTGCCGTGGGTTATAAGAATATAAGAGTGCCGGCCGGGTTAGTGTGTAGGACTACTGTGCACGAGGCTTATGGTTCAAAGCTCGACCTCGGGCAATAAGAGTTTGATTTTGGATTTTACAATCTCTGTCTTCTGTTTCAAAGATGACTCACCACCACCATGAAGCTTAGAAACCTTGAACTTAAAATAAAATGGAAATACTAATCTTAGGTCTTAGAACTACTAGATTTTTTGGTTACATTTTTCGCGCAAGAATGTCGTTAAATCTAGAGAAGGATGAAAGAAAACTCAAAAAGGGGGTTGCAAAGGACTCATCATGCGTCCCAATTCACTTTTTGGTTATTAGGTCGATGGCCATTTAATTTCCTTACGACTGTAAGCAATCTCGTGCAGTTTTTGGCAAAATATTAAGGGTCCTGTCAATTCGTTCTAAGGCTCGGTTTTTCAGTACTGCTCAGCTTAAACCAAGATCTGTTAATCCCGTATCAAGCCCAATCTGGAGTCAACCCAGCGAGCAGTTTTTCAGTGCAGAGTTAATTCCGTCAGCAAAGTTGACAAAATCTTCGACTCTCGAAATTATTGACTCTCCCAACTCTCAATTCACATAGAAATAAACGGGAAAAGAAGTTCGAGATGTTCTCAGATGTCATTTTTCATAAAAATACACAAATAAACTGTCATTCTACACAGAAAAAACATTCAAAGAAGTTCTTACGGTTCAACAGAGCTTATCCGGGATTAACTCACCAAATTTGGCGAGTTAAGCCGAGGTTAACCTCGGATCTAGATTAACTGGAAATTAACTCATTTAGTTAAATCTAGATTAACTCATTTCTGGGGTTAATCTTAGTATAATTCGGCAACTCGGATGGTCTCGCACTTAAAAATTGGCCCATAATAGTCTAACGTTCTTCTCCTATTCATGGGAGGTATACTCATGAGTCCCATTATTGTTACGATATTCGCCCCTTCTTCAAACCAACGAAAATGGGCTTATTGTGGCTATTTACCGTGACCTCCCTTAATCACATGCTACAACTACACTACACCTACACTTTTAGCCGATTGTCTGAACGGCGAATTTTGAAGCCTCTTATGGGTTTGACATAATATTCTACCTCGATGTTCTTGCAGCTTCTTCTACAACAGCTTCAATGCGTGGTATGTTACGCCCCAAAAAGGACTTCCGTGAGTTCTCAAATATCCTTGCAGGCTAGTCTCACTATAAAAAAAGATATCTTTTTTACCACAGGTTCGTTATTGCGTGCAATCGAGCGTTTACTAGTTTAAGATCCTGCTCCTGCAGCTTATCCGCTTCTTTGTTTCCAGGGAAATCAGTGTGGGCTTTGGCACCCCGGCATATCGTTGCTCTAACACTCAAAGAAAAGTTTCTGCCTAGTTTCAGAAGGCCGCTGAGTTAAAAATGCTCGAGTTAAATATGATGTTCTTGTTTTGGAACCTGTGATTCTTTTGCTTCGCGGCTATCTGAATCGTGGCCGCTAGTGCCGACATCCATCTAGGATCCATAAGTATAGACTGTTAAGCGGGGCCGCGAAGCAGCCTTGACTTTGCCTCGGCCTGGGGTTTAAAATTTCAGCAATACGATTTTAGTATTTATTACTAAAGCTACTGACTACACAATAAAGCTTGGCTTCAAAGTGTCTTTGTCTAAGAGAAAGAGTGCATAAAGAGAAAAGGTAAAGCTACGTAATTAGTCTCCAAAGCCCAGCCTGAGTTCAGGTGTGCCAAACTTTTGCTTCGTGTGAAACAAATGAGGATTGATTAAGACACGAAGTCAATCAGTCTGCATTATTTAGTATAGGGCTCTATAGTACGTTGCCAACGCACGAATATGACGCAGAATTTCTTCGTGAGTCTTAAGCGGAGCCCACAAAGCAGCCTGGGCTCCGCCTCGGCCTGGCGTTTACGAGTTCAGTCAAACGATTTCAATGTTTCCTGTCACAATGAAGCTCGGCTTCAAAGTTTTGTTTGGCAAAGAGAAGGAGTGCGTAAAGAGAAAACGTAATGACTCAATGAAACTCCGAAGCGACGCCTCCAGTTCAAATGTGATGATCATTTTGCTTTGTCTGAAGCAAATGAGGGTTGATTTTGAGTGCACACACGAAGTCAATCAGTGTGCCTCTGCCTTGGGCTCTTTATTATGCTGGTAACGCACGGATATGACGTAAAATTTCTGAGTTAGTCTACTTTTCAGGACCAAATTGCCTATTTTTATTATACTTATAAGTTGGACATGAATGTTCCACAAAATTATGAGCACAGCACAAGATGTCAGGGCTTTCGGCTGTGTGTGAATATTATTTAATTCATCGTGGCATACTTAGATAACGTAGTGATTATACTCATATACCCTCTCTCTTCATGAGCGCAATGTCTTTGCAAAGCCGGCTCAAGGCCGACGTATCGTAACAGAGCGAAGCCGAAGCCGAGGCTGCCTTGTGGTCCCCTCTTTATATCTTCATCTCCTCTGCAACTGCACATCTCCATGTCACATTCACATCTTTTAGGTATTGAATCTCCCGCTAAAATCAAATGTCGAAGATGGATAGTCCCTGGCATATCTTCTACTGGAGGCACACAACACTCGAGACTACTGAGACTCCACAGAAGTGTGTCTATAAGGCTTGGAAAACCACAGTCCAGATTTCCTTAATTTGACGGCTATTCAACTGGCTTGCGGCTGTAGGATATGCCCAGAGGTGTAAGTAGTACCTATTTTCCTAGCAGGGACAAGCGGGAACCGGAGGAACTGCTAGGAAAAGAAAATTATCAAAGGCTATATACAATGATGGATCAAAGATGAGCAAAGGCAGATGCGGGCCTTTACTCTGAAGACCCACATAACGAGAAATCAATAGGAATATTAATTCCAAGCGGAGAATTTTGCAGTCAAGGAAACAGCCAGCCCAATGTCAATAAGGGCAGCACCACGAGATAAAAGCCCCATATTTAAAGACATTTAAGCAGCCGTTAAGGCAATATCTGCCATAGTAATAACTTGTTAAGTGTTTTCGAAAGAGCTTAAGGTTCTTTGCTCACAGCAAAATGTAAGACTTTGCAGGTTTCCTGGCCACAGGAACCTTCGGAGCAACGACAAAGCTGACAAACTTCCACGTTACGGATCAGAATAGAACCTCAACCAGTCCTTTAGTGGATCAAACCCCCAGTCTGTGAGCTCAGAAAGCAGGTGGATAACAAGATCCGGATGAAGGCCAGATACAAGGTTGAACTCCTTGTCCTCCTGTAAAAATTCAAGACAAATGTGGCCTTAATATAATAGGTCCCAAACTAAAACGCGCTTATCAAGAGCGACATAGAAAAAAACGCGACAATTACGTCATCTGCGGAGAATGTGGCGATACAGATTGTTGTGAGGATATACCTCACTTTCTGTCCCAGTCAGTCGAGGAAAAGAACTTTAGGAAGCTTCGTCGACATCTCAGAACTCTCAAATGCAGCATTAACCTCTCTTTCAAGGTACGTTAAATCAAAAAGGTGGCTCAAGGAAATCCATACGGCGATCGCGGCGCAAGAAGAAAATAGATTATGCAAACTAAAAAAAAGTTGATCTTCCCCCACTGGACATCACAATGGGTCTCCACAGACCTAAGAGCTATGCGGCACGGGTTATCTCACCTTCATCAACCCAATTACTTAAACTAACATTTTTAACCTAACCTAACCTGCGGTATATGTGGTTCCTTAGACCCTGTTACAAGCCACCAAGATGTGTTCACTATTCATCGGTCAGACATAGTCATAGATAGTCTTAATTTTTTAATTTTGCTTTCCTCCATTAAACTCCGAGGGTTGCGTTGACGCCTTCCCTGTGGGTGTCGGTACTGCCTGGGTTTTCGTCAGCCCCATCCATCGTTTTCTCGTCTCATATGGTCAAGTAGCTGCCGTTGATTCTCCTGATCGGTAATTGAGGTTTTAGAGGGGACTTAACCTCAACCAAGACGCTATGGTTGTGACTCGATTTTTTTAAGGTCCCAGACTTAGATTTTGAACTCTTGAAGAGCTTCGCGTTGCTGATGTTATAACAGGAAATGGCTCAGGCTGATATTTCGAAGAAGTTAGAGTGCACCGATGAGATTAAAGGATCTCTTGCTCGATGGTGAGATCTTTATTTGGCAGGGTTTTTCCATTCCCAAAAGTTCTTAATTGGACTTCTACTAGTTTGCTCTTTTGGATTTTTGAAAATTTGGTATTTGTCCAACCATGTCTCTTACGAAAAATTCATTTGGCAACCATATGCCAGAAGCATGCTTTGTTAGTGTCTGAAAGATCCGATAACAAAAAAAGAAAGAAGACAAGGACGCCCAATATATTTAGGTACTAGGCTTGATGTTATTTTGTCAAAGAGTATACTCCTCATGTCAAATTTTAAATACCTGTAAAGTGTGGGAATATCAGTGATTTAAGTGTGATTTACTACAAGTCCAAAAGTATAGTAAAGCAAACTATTGGTTTTGTGGAAACTTGGCTGAGATAAATTTGTTTTTTCTAGTTCCTTATAAATTTTTCTATTCGTGATGTTTGACGTTGCATTAGCAAACATGGGGTGGTATAGATTCGCTCCCTGAGAAACTTTGCTGAAAGTTGCAGGCAATCACGTCAGTTGCCAAGTTAAATACAACATTAAGTGTATACTTACCTGTTGGCATAGGGTTCTCATTGGACGGGTACATTGTTACCATCCACGTTTTATCAACTTTTCGATAGCAGCTTGAATACATAACCACTTCATCAAATGATTCGTGTAAACGCATATCGATTCCTAATTTCCAGCAACTAATTAAGATTCCACGTCATGCATGTTGGGTTTATAGTACCGCACACAATCCCGCACTATAACTTTTGTTCTTCCAACCCCTGCAGGTTTAATATTTGGTGAATTGAGAACACTCTATTCGGATGGCCTATTCGAATACATATGCGATTTGTGGAACATCGTGGACTTCATATCGAATATGTTCTATGTCACATGGATACTGTGTCGAGCGACAGCATGGATCATCACACATGTAAGTATTTTTTACAGGACGAAATAAGCATTCTGTGTGTGGTCTCTATCAATTTTTTGGTCCTTTCAGCGGGATTTATGGTATCGCGGTATAGATCCGTATTTCCCGAGGGAGCATTGGCATCCCTTTGATCCGATGTTACTGTCCGAAGGCGCCTTTGCAGCTGGCATGATATTCTCCTTCCTCAAGCTCGTGCACATCTTCTCGATAAATCCTCACTTGGGACCTCTGCAAGTCTCACTCGGTCGCATGATTATCGATATCATAAAGTTCTTCTTCATCTACACCCTGGTGTTGTTTGCTTTCGGTTGCGGTCTGAATCAGTTGCTCTGGTACTATGCTGACTTGGAGAAACACAAGTGCTTCCACTTGCATCCGGATGTGTCCGATTTCGATGACCAGGAAAAGGCTTGCACCATTTGGCGACGCTTTTCGAAGTAAGTTTGACAGGGTTTGAGCTACCTACACGATATCGTCTCTATACTAATTCTTTGTGCAGCCTCTTCGAAACGTCACAGTCACTGTTTTGGGCATCTTTCGGTCTCGTCGACTTGGTCTCGTTCGACTTGGCGGGCATTAAGAGTTTCACCCGCTTCTGGGCTCTACTCATGTTTGGATCGTACTCAGTGATCAATATTATTGTGCTGCTCAACATGCTGATTGCCATGATGTCCAATTCGTATCAAATCATCTCGGAACGAGCTGACACCGAATGGAAATTCGCTCGATCACAACTGTGGATGAGCTACTTTGAAGATGGTGGCACCGTTCCACCACCATTCAACTTGTGCCCATCGGTCAAGTTGCTGAAGAAGACCTTGGGAAAGGATACCAACAAGAGGACCCGCAGCTTTATGGTAAGTGTGATAACTTGAGGAAAGATTGGGGTGTCAGGCCAGGTTCTCATCCGAGCTGTCCCAAACAAATTTCGCTTGTTCTCTTTCTGATTTCATTTTCTTTTTGAAGGTTAAGGGTAAAGGGGTACGTAGTAATAGATGACATTTTGTCCTCTCCTTTCTGTATTTATTCTTTTATAACCAAGAAAACTTTTGACTTTTATTGAGTCTTCCTCAAAGTAAATGATTTTTTTGAACCTTCGGGGACACAAGCCGAAATTGTGGTCGAAATCTATAAAGTATGAAAGGAACGAGTCTAATGGTAAGCATCCTTAAGATAGGCCGAATTTGAAGTTAACAATTTTAAGCAGGTATTCTAAGACTTGGAACCCTGATCCGGTGTTAAGTGTATGGACTTCTCAGGAAATTTTGGTTTTGAATACCGACCATCGCGAATAACCTTATTTTTTCAGAGGCTTAACTGAAGAATCTGAGCTGAGACGAAAATTTGTCGTCAATATTTCAAGGATCACAGTAAAGTTTAAATTTTTATTAGATGAAAGTTTTTTCTCCCGAAAAAAGGTTAAGGGTTTCTTTTTATAGCCTAAATTTTGCCATTCGAACTAGGAGCTCCTATGAAATAGATCTCAGTGAAATTGGGTGATAGTCGAAGTTCTAGGTGACAAAAATAACAATACTTGAACGTTTACAAAAACCACAGTTCTTCCAGTAATTTAAACTTAAGTAAGAAAAGTCTACTGTATCAGCAATTAGAAGCCATAAGGGACCTGAAAAACAGGCAATACACATAATATAGAAAATGCTTTGACGTACGTCTCTTATATGTCCTTTAAAGAAAGCCACCTCCAGCCAGTCTTAATGAAATACAAATCGATGCTCATAAATTGTAATGTAAGGCGCCACCCTTATAAACTAACCCCAGGAATACTTCCACTGTTTTTGTTTTCTTTCGCTTTTTTTTTGTAAATAAATTTTATAACACAAATTAATTTAAATTTCTCATGTAGCGAAAATCACTGGAAAAGGCACAGGCACTGCACGACAAAGTCATGAAGCTGCTAATCCGACGATATGTCACCGCTGAGCAAAGGAAACGTGACGATTTTGGCATTACTGAGGATGACATCATTGAGGTGCGTCAAGACATCAGTTCGCTGCGTTTCGAATTGCTGGACATATTCCAGAATAATCGCTTTGAAGTTCCTGACATCGACAAAAAGACTAGTGGTGGGTGTTTCTAATGGGTTGAAATTGGTGCAAGAAAATTTAAGGGTTGATGCAATTACAGCTGCTGGAACCAAGAAGGGCAAAGTCATGGAGCGACGTATCAAGAAGGACTTCCAAATTGGATTCGTTGAGAGTATAGCCCAGGAGATGACACAGGACAAGTCTGTGGATGTGTTCTCATCAATTGCCAAGGTCCTTGGCAAGAGACAATCGCAAACCCAAAAGGGGTAGGTATTAAGATAACTGCGCCGTTGTCCTTTGATTATTTTAGCTGCTTTCAGTGAGAAGAAGGATTGGAATGCTATTGTTCGAAAGAATACCATGTCAGCTGATCCGATTGGCTCGAAGAGGTCTTCGATGCAACGTCGCAGCCAGAGGAGCTTGAGGAGGCAAATTATTGAACAGGCCAACGAAGGCTTGAAAATGAACCAGAACCAGCTTGTTGGTGAGTTGACACTTTGACAAACAGTTTGAGAATATTCCCTAACTTCACAATTCTTCTAGAATACAATCCTAAGCTCGGAGACGTAACGAGGGCAACACGAGTTGCTTACGTTAAATTCATGCAGAAGAAGCTAGTAGCCACCGAGGAGGAAGAGGGTAAGAACAAACCCGAAGGTGCATCGACTGCGCCAAAACCTGCAGGATCCATGAAAGCAGCAGATGGCATTAAGAAAGATGACATGGTAATTGAACTTAAAACACTTTTTAGCATAAATCTTGCAACTCATTTTTGTTACAGACTAAATCCCTTAAAGTTCTCACATCGGCAGCCGCAAAGGGCGCCGCTCCTACTCCACCAGCTGGAGATAAACCAGCGGCGGCAGGTGCTGCTAAGCCGGGTGATAAGCCCCCTCCAGCCGCTAAGCCCGGTGATAAACCTGCCGATAAGCCAGCCGATAAACCAGGCCCGAAACCAGCTGATAAGCCTGCAGATAAGCCAGGAGATAAACCTGGTTCCAAGCCTGCTCCAAGTGCTCCAAAGCCCGGTGATAAGCCAGCCGCAGCAGACAGCGCCAAGCCCGCCGACAAGCCAGCAGCAGGAGCGACCCCTGGTCCAGCCGTCAAACCGGCTGATGCAGCAGCTAAGCCCGATGTCGCGAAGCCCGGTGAGGCCACGAAGCCAGATGCGGCCGCAAAGAAAGCTGAAACCGCTAAGGCTGATGCGTCCAAACCAGCTGACTCCAGCGCAGCAGCTGCTAAGAGTCAAGCACCAGCGGCACCCGCTGGAGCAGCTCCCGCCGCTGCAGGAACAACACCAGCTGCTGCACCACCTGCTGGTGCTCCAAAAGCAACAACAGCGGCCGACAAGCCAGCTGCTGATGGCGATGCAGCAAAATCATCCGGTGATAAACCTGGCGATAAGCCCGCCGACAAGGCGGGTGACAAACCTGCCGACAAGCCTGGTGATAAGCCAGCTGATAAGCCTGGCGACAAACCAAGTGATGCAGCAGGAGGGGCTGCTGCCGGTGGTGCCAAACCAGCCGATAAGCCTGCACCGCCCAAGATAAAAGTCGGACAGAGCAGTGCTGCAGCTGGTGGTGATAGAGGCAAGTCGACGGTTACTGGTCGCATGATTTCGGGATGGTTGTAAGAAGACTGAAAAGCTGATGGAGTTTTTGTAAAACAAAATAGATAAAAAACCGAAAAACAAAGAAAAACCAAATAAATATAATTTATTGACAAAAAAATAGTAAAAGGGTAATTTTTAAGAAACTGTGAGTGTAATAGAAACCTTATTTTCGAAATTTTTAAAAAAAATTTTAGGGGCATTAAATAAAAATTGGAAATAAAGTGAAAAGTTCTTCCTAACGTAGACAGTGAGTTTTTTTATTTCAAGGGTTTTTATTGACATCTTGTTTTGAATGAGTTTGAACGAGTTGTTTAAGCTTAAGAAGCTTTTTTAGGTTAAAAATATGTTTAGAACCTTCTGTCAGGAATCGAAACTGTTTGAGCCAATCGTTTGAAGGTTGCTAACTATACACGTCCTGGCTCGACACTGTTTTTGATATTGATCAATCCATATAAGGAAGTTTTTGAGTCTGAGATCGGTACTCGAGTGTGATCTATGACTTTTAGAGGCAGTTTTTGAGCTTAAGCATGCGTATGAGGTAAGTTCCAGCTTAAGCAAGGAGGGTGTCAATGCTTAAGAAAGCTGTACCAGGCTGCGAATACGTCCGAGATTTTTTAAATGTTGGATACCTGGCTTTTGCCTAGACGCTGGAGAATCATATCCAAAAGGACAATTTCCAAAAGAGACTGTACTAAGGAGGATGGGCGAATGTTCCCACATTTTGCTGATGGCTCGTGGAGCGAAAATGTAAGTTTTAAAAAATGGTGGGATCAGAAAGAGTCTGTAAATAAGGAAACATGAGCTCGCGCTATCACCCTATCACCCTATCAAACCTATCACCCGAGGATAAAGAGGTGAAAGATTGGCATAGAATCAGCTTAATGAAAAGAGGAATCGCAATTGAGGGAAATAGTGTAGGTATGGTTAGACAGACTTCAAGTTATCAGTAGAACCAGAATTTGAATAAGTAAAAGCTGAAGTGGGGGCTGCACGCAAGGCCAAAGAGATCAGTTCTGCCTTCCCTTTTATGGTGCAAGGTTGTAGGCTTTCTGCTAATGGCTGTTAACCTTCCTTGAACCTGCAAAAAAGCCTAAACGCCTACGATGTCGCTCTAGTCAAAACTAGAGACTGTTTTTTCAGGCACAGAGATCCCTAGAATTGATCGGGAATGGGCTTCCAGTGAATCCTCTTAAAACTACGGTTGTTCTCTTTACGATAAGGAGGAATGTCACTGGTCTTATCCAACTCGTGCTAAAAGCTGTCGCTATCCCGATATATTCGAGGAAGTAAAATATTTGGGAGTAATCCTTGATAGAAAACTTCTTAGTTCAAGAATGTTGATAGCAGAATGATGATAGCAGAAGCCTTTTGCGATAAAACAACCACGTCGGCTTTTTCTCAGGCAATGGTATGGCTTTGGTCAGGCTTTGAGCCAGGGAAAGAATGCGATCGTATTTACACAGATGGCTCCAAAACGGGACAGGGGTCTGGTGCTGGAATCTTTGTGGAAAATGAGAATATTAGGCTCGACTTATATATGCATCTGTCTTCCAAGCGGAGATTTTCGCTATCCTATTGAGCTGCGCGCTATATTGTGACTAACAGGTGAAGGCAAGAAGCATATGCGTTTGTAGTGACTCCAAAAGCGTTGCTCAACCCTCTTACTTTGTTGAAGATAGTACTCGAACTCAAGAACTCAATTCTTTAAACTTATTCGGAAGGCTAAATGCAGTGAATCATGTGTGGGTCCCAGGTCATACTGGTATCCAGGGAAATGAGATCTCTACAGAGCTTGCTTGGCAAGGTTCAGAAGAGGTTTTCGCACAGGACCCGAATCCGCGCTATGTCTGCCTGCATCTGTTGTCACGTCAGTCATTGACACTTTGATTTCGCGTGAATACATGGCTCGCTGGCGTGACTGCGATGGGTGCTCAAACAGACTCAAAAACAACGCCCGGATATCTGCAAGGGGTCAGCGTCTTTTCTTATATCTCTGAGGTGAATCCACTGCAGACTTCTAATTGTTGGTATCCTTACTGGCCATCAAGCTTTGGCTAAACACTTGAATGTGTTAGGCTCGAGGGAAAACACCACCGGTACTGGTTGTGGAGAGGACGACGATACAGCGGAACACTTTCTCTGTATGCTGTGCTGCCTTTGCTCGCAGGAGGCGAATCTTGTAGGCTGACGTGATGAGTGCCGATCACCTAAGCCAAGCATATCAAACTCAAAGCCTACCAGGGGCTAAATCAACAAAACTTGAATGGAAGTGGGCCGCTAAATTTTTTTTTTTCCGAACAGGCACTGGTTATATTAATTTTTTCCCCCTTGCATCAGACATCTCTTTTCTAGTGTGGAAATCTTATTAGTAACTCAGTAATTTCAATAATTTTAAATCTTGCATGTGATGCATTTTCCTTAATAAGTCCAGATAAGTGCTCGCACCGATAGAAACTTCCGAACTTAAATTTTGAGCCAATTTTTAAATCTGGCTGGCTATCCGAATGTGCTTAAATTCGATACGTCGCGTCGAAACTTATTTGAATTTATCCCAGATCGTTGGGGTCACTAGATCCCAGACTTTTAAACCTTTTAAAAGACTCAGCTCAACTATGCCAAAGAGCATAGGAATTTTTTCACCGGGCGAATGGATCAAAAATGAGTTTCAAGTAGAAATTATATAGCCTGCGTCTATATAAACCCTTCTTTAAAGACCATTGGGGGAGTCAATAATTTCGATAGTCCAAGATTTTGACAACTTTATTCATAGAGTTTACTCCTTGCATTGAAAAACTGCTGGATGGGTTAAATCCACAGAATTTTTTTAATAAGCGTGAAAAATTGGAATCTTTATACAAGAAAATAAACTTGACTTTAAAATTGCAAATAACAGGATCTGGAACGCAATCTTACTTGGTGTGGGCCCCGAGTTTGACTTGCATGCGCCAAGCTCTTCATCAGTGAAGTTTTTCCTCGCCTTTCTCCAAACAACGGCTAAACTAAATACATTGAAGCAAGGTGTCTGCATCTGCAGACAGTGGACTTGAAGTTGTGTCTCAGTGCTCCAAGGGAAGATAGCAACCTCCGACAAAAAAAGTCAAGGCACTTTGAAGTTCAAGATAAACCATTAAAAAATGTTCCGAAGTCCTACTTTTTCACAGTACAAATAACTTTATTTGAGTCCTAGATCCAATGGTTTTGAAACACGATGGAAAATTTTCAGAAAATGGCAGATACCCCTCCCTGCTTAAATTTGCCTGCCAGGTACCCCTTAATCCTTAAGTATTCCTTATTCACTAAGGATCTGAACCTTCTATTAAAAGAAAATGTGTTTTAATTTTAAGATAAGTCCTGGTAACCTCTAGGCTTCTTAGGATCGTCGACTCGATAATTCCATGGGGGAACTGCTAAGTACCGCCTCAAGTGACCCTACTATTTCAGCGTGAATGTAAGCTCTATTAATTAAGCAGGTTGGTCTGTCAAATACCAGTGGCTTAAGGACATGGTCGACAATTTTCCGCAGCTAGTACGTACTCCTCCCTCCTTAGAAATGAGGAATCCATTTAAACTTTTACTTGAATAGTTATTTAGTGATACTCTTAGCCATTATCTTACATTAAAAGACTAATAGACTCTATCTCTGTAGTTGTGTTTAAACACCTCAAACCAGAATTGAGGAAATTGACAAATGAGGAATTTGGGTAAGCACCGAAAGAATTAGATCACAGGTACAAGCTGCCGAAATGAGATTTCTGAGGTGCGTTGAGGGTGTTACTCTTAGGGATGATAGAGTGAGAAACGTCAGTATTCGTAGGAATCTTAATGTTGAACAGACTTCCTAGACAGGTCATGTTAGCCGAGATGCGAGCGCGTCGTCCGTCCTCCCCCTGGTAGGCCAAGAAATAGGTGGTGGGGTCAGGTTAAGAACATCTCCGAGACCCGTCCGGGGACCGCGCCTGTGTCTCTTGATTTGGTGGCGGAGGATCGGAAACGATGGAAGGACTATTTAGCCGTCCTTGCCCCCCGACTCTCCTAAGGGTAAGCGGTCACCGAAAATGATGATGATGATGATGATGATGATGATGATGATGATGATGACGACAAATGAGGATTTCAGCTAATATATTGAGAGTGAAATGTTGGACGGACAGAGAATTGACACCTTCATATATCAGAAAGTGTGTGAGCTATTATTGAACCGCTTTTGGTATTACTATACGCTCATTGGAGAGCTATAAGATCTTCACAAAGTGGGGCTATGTGTTCAGCATGATCATCAGACCATTGATATTCGATAATTACGGTTTGAATAGATAATTTAAGGATAACTAGTGGTTTAGCTCCGGGGTGCAATTAAAGATGCCACGTAATTATCGTTATCGTTTTATCGTGGTTTAACTCCGCGTGCTCAGTATTGTAGGCTAAGGAGGGAGTTGGAGGTTGTTTGATTCCAGGTCTGGCCAGTCCAAGTAATTGATTTGCTTCCTAAGCATTAAAAAAAATTACCAACTTACAGTACACTTTTTAGGTTACAAGCTTATGCGAACGCCTGAAGATCCTAAGCGACCAAAGTAAAAGACGCAAATTATTTATAACTTTAAGAAGAGCGAAAAGATGCTGTGCGCGAAGGATTTTATATTAAAAAAATCCTTTAGATTCTAGTTTGATGAGTTCTGTGCTCAGGATTATCTCTTTCTGTTCAGTTCATTGAACTTTTCAAACAACGAAACAACTATAAGTGTAGTTACTAAAAAGGATATTGTCTAATCCTTTCCCAGATCGCAATAATAAACGAAATTCTATCTAGTCACGAACGATGTCAAATTTGCTTGACACCAATAATTTACCAAACAAACGAATTAGTATTCTTCTTTATAAATGTTTCGAATCATTTCGAATCCATCACGTTTTCCAGCAACAGTCGAGAGTAAAAGGTGAAATGCTTGGCTAATGAGGTCGTGTGAACACAAAACTTCATACTCCTAAAAAAAGTCAGCCCACCTCACCTTTGTTTTCCCATCAAAATTTGCTCCTTCAGGAAAAATATTTTTAGCTGCGCAACTTTCCCAGTAACAAAAAAAAAACTGAAGCAAGGAATAACATTGAAATTCATTCCAGTGGCGTTGTAAAATATTTCCATTACACTCAGCTATTGCGTTTTTTCCCTGAGATCCTGCCCGAACTCATCTTCACAATTAGTTATAAAGGAGTAAATTTAAGTGATATCCATTCCTTAAGTATTCATAGAAGCTCACACAAGAATCAACCCTTAGCGGTGTTATCCTTCAGTGCGCGGCGCGTCTTAATTTTCATACAACTTTCATATCCATATTCAACAGGTTGGTGCTCTTGAATTTTAATGAAAAAACAACATTTTTAACATTTTTCTCCTCACCGTTGTGGAACCGCGCACCATTTTCCTGGAATCTCCTTCAACCACCCATAAAGCTCACCCACTTGCATAATCTAAGCCTTAAAGTTGGTTAAAAGGTACTTTTCTTTTTTCTTGTTCTGCCTTGTTGTAAGATTAACTGACAACAAAACTTGGTGGACAAAAACATGCATGTGGGCTTGTATGGGTATATGCGAGGATTCTAGGATTACGTGTCATCTTTGGGCCGCGGGGCCTTATTCGTTCGTTGGCTCACCTACTCGCTGTCTCCAAGTGCGCGAATTGGTTGTGACATGTGCTGGGATTTGAATGCTGCCGTGTGTCACATGGGTCATGGGTCGGCGCAAGCATACGAAATGAGTCTTAAGTTGTCCCACATCAGAGGTGCTTTTAAATCCAAACAAACCGGGAGCCAAAATTATCTCATTCAAATATTGTAATGGACGATAAACTAAACAGTCGGTGTTTACCTACCTGCCACCAAATTTGTTGATTTACGTCAATATTCTGACGTTGATACGATACCATTTTGATTCATTCAAAATTCAAACCCGCCGCACCTCTCCGAGGAGTAGGTAATAGTATATGTAGAAGAGCACGCTGGATGCCATTCTGTCCAGCACCTGTTGAGAGAGAAACGAGCCTACACAGCCCCATCACTCCTGCAAGGATGCTGTGATTTTGAGTGAAACGCTTGCGTAAATCTCTCCGAAAACCATTCGGAGTGCTTTGATGGTTTCTTCCTTCAGTTTGCAGGAGGGTTGGTTTGTTTTGCCTCGTTTGGTCGAACGTATATAAAGGACATGATATCCATGAGATATCAACCACAAAATCAAAAGCATCTCATCGGGAAAGAACTCTGCTTTCAGTGAAAAAAAAAAGTTTACAAGAAGTGTTAAGCCGTCGCACTGTAAGAAATCGGTGCAAGAATTGTTGTTGCTAGTTGTTACAGTGGAAAAGTGTTGAAAGAAAACTATTGTGATAAGAAGCAATTTTGTTTAAGACAATATAAAATTCTAAAAACAGTTTTATCCAAAATGAAATTCAGCTTCAGTGGAGATATGATTGTGTGCTCGTTGGTGCTTGCTGCTGTTTTAGTTAGCTTTTCATCGGCTGGTAAGTTTCAAAATTAGTGAAGTGATATTTCTAAAACACATATTCCTAGAAAAACTATAAGAAAAACTTCGACACTAGTCATAAATGCATTTAAATTAATGTAACATTTTTTGGGCACTCTTTTTACGGCCCAATTTCAGAAACATAATTATATTTTAGGCAAAGATGTTTGTAGGCAAAAAAGAGGTGTATTTTTTAAATTATTTGATTACTTGGGAAACCAATTGAGGAAAAGTAATTTTTAACGCATATCAGGGCTTATATTGTTTTAAGTGAAAACAGTTTACAAATACCAATGTTACAAGACTTAAACTTTTTCGAATATCTGAACCTATATTTTTTAATACTCGTATCCTAGAGAATATATGTGACCAAAAACATTTTGTAAATTTGGTTCTAAAGTTGAAAAATTAATGAACAGTTTGTTCTTGGACCAAAGTCCACATTTTTCTTGAGCTTAGAAAACTATTTAGATGCTTTTGACAAAAGTAAAGTAAGCTTTAAGGACTACTTTTGAAACTAATAGCTTGGATTTCTTTGTCCTCAACCTTGCCATAAAACTAAATAGTTTTCTAATGGTTATCTTTGAAAACTTTAGAAGTTTTTAAAATTTAAAAAATTACCAACAAGCTTACGACAAATTCTTTGAAGAATAAAACATTTTCTAATTAATGTACGTTGCATAAAAAAAGATATATGTAAAACTTGGGCGAACAGTTTTTATTTGCCTGCTTCCTATAATAATACCTGTTGTAATACAAACCTTAAAAAAATAATAATTTTTTTGAACTTAATTGTAGGAAAAGCAATTAAGCATTTTTAATAAAAATTATCGAATGAATTATCTGAATACTTTTGAGTTTAATACTTTTTGAACATTTCTTTTTCAAAAATCGTTGCTAAAATAATAAATTAAGCTCATACCTGCTAAAAAACTTCTTATTTTTTCAATCACAAGACTTAACTTTTTCTCCCAGTTAAAGAAACTTGATAGAAAATAAAATTTGTCAGACAATCAAACTGTTCTCGCTTGTTTTGGTTCAAAGAGTTAATTTTTTTAAATTTTAGTCAATTTTTTTTTTTATTTGTGTAAATTTATTCTTATTTATTTCATAATTTATATTATCAATATGGCCTCTTAACTTAAAGATTCAATAATTCACTTCATGCAATTTTACTTAATTGAATATTTTTACTGTTTCCAAAGGTAAAAAAAATTTTAATATGCAGTTTTTTTTCGGCAGTGTAATTGCTTTAATATTTGCATTATTTTAAAAAAATGAAAACTAAAAAATATGAGAATTCATTTTTAATTGTTGCACCAGTTCGCACATTCACTTCGGGGCAAAAATTTCTGGTAAAATATAAATTTTGCCTCTTTCTATCAACCCTCATTTACATCATGTCTCTAAAGCCTGTTTGAACAGTCACAAATTTTTTCTTTTTAATTTTTCGGGCCATATTTGAAGATTAGTGAACGAAATTAATTTGTTCTTATTTTTTTTTTCTGCGTTCTTAGGACCAGTTTTTCAGTGCATCAGGGTTCAGCACTGAATTAAGGACTGTTAATTGCGGAACAAAACGAATCCCAACTCGACTGTTTCTGCATTCAACTCTGTCGATAAAGCTGTCGAAATCTTCAAGTCTCTAAATTATTGACTCCCCCAACTATCATTTTACATAGAAAAAAGACCGTCAAGTATGAAAACATACGCGGAGCGGTCCGTCGGTCCGTCGGTTTCCGTGTTGTAATTGTATACATTTTCTAGTGGAGTCTAGATTTGGTGGCATTCAACTTTTAATTGCATTTTTTTAATTTTTTTTCCTAAAAATTAACTTAAAAGCTTATTGGTTTTTTTGAAAACTCTTGTGTTGGTTAACGTTTATGCCTGCGTCAAGTTAAATCTGCCTCTTACCGCTTCGAAAATACCGAAAAAAGGACATATATTTTCTTGGCTTTTTTTTACCATTTTTAAAATTTAAAATCCATAAAACAGAAACTTAGGTTTTTTTGAACTACCAGCTGCGTTTCATTGGCCAGTTTTCTTAAATTCTGCGGACATAGATATATGAAAAAACGGTAAAACATTTTATTTTCTATTTCATTTGCTTAAATAAGTTTAAAAACTTAAGATTGAAAACGGCAATATTGATTATCAACTTTTTAAATGCATTAAACTTGCGTTGTAAACGAAAGTATTTCGAAAATATTTTTACGCTTTCGAGTCAAATCTTCCAAGTTTTTTAATATTTCGAAGCTTGCTTTAGATTTACATGAAATGCTATAAGACGGACTGTCCTCGTTATTTATTTCAAAGCTATACTTTATACCGTTAATGAGCTAGAGGAGGAGACATACCTACTTTTAACCTTCTTTCTAATTTTTTAAATTTCAAATCCATTAAACAACTATTTTGAATTATTTTTAGTTCCCGTTAGACTTTTTTCCAATAGCGTAACTATACCTCCGCTAGTATTGGATGTTTTTTTTATAATTCTATGGCTAACGGTTTTTGCGAAAACGGTAAAACAATCACCTTTATTATTTCGTTTTTTAAATAGGCTTCTAAAAACGAAGGTTAAGAAAGGCGATTTAAAATTTTTTTAACGCAGCTTGCTTTCCTTTAGTACGCTTTGTACTTGAACTAATCGAATCTGACCAAGATACTAGATACTAGAAGATTTTAAAAAATAGTTTTTGAAAATGCTTTTCTGTTTTTGAGTTAAATCTCAGAAAGTTTTGAAACTTCAAAATTTGCTATCATTTTCCTTAAAATTTTATATAATTTTTGATACGTGTGATTTTTTCCACATGATGGAACACGTTTTTTCATGAATTTTTGGCGATTTTTTTGGAAAAATATGACTCAAGGATTCGGTTTAATTGGTGTTGTTTTATACGTGTGTTCAATATTGTCTTTGTGCACTAAGCAAACACTTTGAAAAACGTCACCCATTTTTAACTCTTCATTTCTCAGAAACTTTTCAATATTTTCAAAAAATTTTTCCAATAAAGTTTGGTATCTACTTAACTTAAGTTTTGCTTTGGCTGCTTACCTTCTTAAAAAAAAAGTATTGAAGAACATTTAATCTATTTTCCTATGAAATTTCAATTTGTAATTAAACCGTTACTTCTGTTCAAAAGAAATTGCCGCCATTGGATTCTAGACTATTTCCGAAGTTTAAAAGCACACCAGATTTTGTCTTTCTATGACTTACCGTTCAGAAGTTATAGCACGATTAGACGGATGGACAACGTAGCTATACCATAAGAGGTCCTTTTTCCATTTTTGGACGGACCGCTAAAAACGGGCAAAGAAGGTTGTACTTTTCTGACCATCGTTCGATCCGGGATAAATCGAATTTGGTGGGTGAAGCCGAGATTTACCCCGGTTCGAAATCGGCGGGAAAACTTATTTCGGAGGCTAATATGCGTTTAACTTCGAAACTCGGATGATATCGCACTACTGTCACTAGGATTTTTGTTATTTTACTACCTTACTTTACCTTATACTGTACCTTGCTATAGTAGTTTTATGAAAGACATCTTATCGAAAGGTAAAGGGTTATTGTATCGAGGACAACAATATTATGTGTAAATATCACATTAGCTTCGGTTTTTCATGTCCACTCTCATAAAAATTAATCTTATGCCATCTCCGATGACATCTTTAATCCGAGATTTCGGATAGGTTTGCCGATAAAATAACTTACTTGCCGAAAATATTCTTTGTTAGAAAAACGAAGGCTTAGATAGGCCTATCAGAATAATCTAAATATCAATGAGTGGACTGGACGATACTGTTCTCTGTTATTGATTTTCACAGGCTTTTTGTGGTTATCAACTCTCTCAGAAACTCTTTTACTACAAAATTTTTATTCCGTGATTTAAGTGTTTAAGAACATCTCTCTTGTCTTTCTGTAAATTTAAAATAGAGATTTTAATTGTTAATCTACCTTAACGCGAAATTCGGATTAGCATTGAGGTGTCAACAGTAAGTTGCCACCAGCCTTCAAAAACGCTAGTGTCATCATCACATCATATCCACGACTTAATCTAGTGCTTAAAGGTCAGAGCTGCCATTGTAGATCGATAAGGTGTTTTGCTGTCATTTAACCACCTGAATTTAAATCCATATTTATTAAATATTAAACAGAGGTAATGTAATCCTTTCAACTGATGGTGAGACTTTTAAACAAATATAGTTCGCCATCAACGTCTGGTTAAACTAGCGCAAGAAGGTCTCAATATGCTTAAGCTATTGGTTGCTGAGGACAACTAATTAAATGGTCCAAACATGGGATTATGTAAATATTCTTAAAACTTGTAAAATGTCCCTTGATAAGGATCTTTCAAAACGTTTATGCAGGTACAAAATATTTTCATATCCCCTATATTCAGAAATTATCAAAGACTTCCAAAGCGTTGCACTTGACGACTGCCGTTCAACTCGTTGCATATGTCATTGGCTTTGTCACTTCTTCGTTTGATGATCCTTTTTTTACACGATAAGTTAAAATTCTGTTGAATATTATTGTCATTAGAGATACATGCCTCAAATAAGCAACAGTCCCGATAGTAATCCCAGGTTTAAGGACATTATCAGCATCAGGCCCAACCATAATAGACTTTGATGAGCTTAAGTCGGCTTTCCGAAACGTCCCATTGCACGCGATTCGTATGCCACAACCATAATAGCGTTGTGCTGGGTTTCGTAAGGTTTTCGTTGACTTGTGTTGGATTAAAATTTTGTTTTTGCTTGTCGTAAATTCTCTCATTGTCAAATTTGAGCCCATATTTATTTTTAAACGTGCTTTAAAAAATCCATGAAAGTAGGGTATATACCAAGAATTGTACGCTGGCCTCAGAAGTTTAAACACATTTTAGATC
Source organism: Neoascia interrupta (assembly GCA_947623515.1). Taxonomy (NCBI): domain Eukaryota; kingdom Metazoa; phylum Arthropoda; class Insecta; order Diptera; family Syrphidae; genus Neoascia; species Neoascia interrupta. The sequence continues at coordinate 13,772,180 of OX392464.1, forward strand.
TGACAATCGTCTTCGGAGATATTAACATCCAAAGTTGAAGAAAAAGTGACATAATTTTCAAATTTGATTTTAAATTTTCAAGGCAATGTGATACTCGAGACGTACACAGTGAAGTCTCATAAGGTTTACTAATCGTTTGCTTAAGTCTATTATGGGCAACACAATCTTCTGGCAGAACTTAAGTGGGATTTTCGTTGTATTTCGTCATAAGATTAATCCCGCTCAAATCTATTATGTTTGGGCCTTTAACAGCTTAAAGCGGCTTCTAAGAGAGAGAGAGCTAAATTTAATACCAATAGAAGCCAAAATTGGTTTTAGACTTGTTTTAGACTATAAACAAGTGGGAAAGTGCGACAGTGCGTATGCAAAAGTTTCAGTCCGTCTACGACGGATTGCAAAATACCCGACTATACCAAAAAAAAATACTGCCACTCCTCCAAAAAGTGGGCGGGATACACAATTATAACTGTTGAATGCTTTATACTAGTTGGTTGCATACATTTCGGTCTAAAATTCCGCCTTTTTAACTTTAAAAAAATCAATTTTTTAACACCACGCCCACAAAAGTGGGCGGAGGCAAATAGTACTTATGCTACATGAAAATTAGAAAATGCTAATATCTACAAGTTTTGTCATATTATTTTTAGTCAAATTTCATATACATATATTGAAAAAGAGCCAGTTTAAACTAAAATCCCTTAAAAAAGTGGGCGTGGTCAATGAAAAGGCTAAAATTTTTTTTCCACGTCAAAGACAATTACAAGGCAATGTTACATACCACTACTGAATGGGCTAGCACTATTCTAACATAGCTAAAATTGAGAAAAAGTATTTTTTAAAATTAGAGATGGTCGCACATACAGGCCTGTAGTGGGCGTTCAAACTTGATCTGGTCCAATGGACTTTCAGCCAACCCACAAAATTTCAGCTCTGTACCCTAAAATTTAAGGCCTTGAAGTTGTTTACATACGGACGGACGGACGGACATGACTTAATTGATTGTCCTGTCGGTCCCATTCATATCTCTAAAAGGTCTTAGGGGTCTACGGTGATTATTTCACTGCGTTACAAACTATACATCAAACTTACATACATCAAAACTGGGTCGGGTATAAACATGAAAATAAAATGTTCAATGGCAGCAAACCAATGATTGCTATGATTAGGCCATTAGTCACAGTTTCAACATGGCTAAAAAACATGTTGTTTATTACCTCCTGTTTTGTTTCCCGTTTCTGATTCATAGCGGCCCTTGGCGAGAAACGATGCCTCGACCTCGAGTTGAAACATGGTAGAAGCAGATAAGGATTCTGCGGAGATCTCCTCGGATAAATTCGCTAAACGTTTTGAATAAGTCCAAGAATAATCCAATTGAAATGATTCAATTTACATTCCGTACTCTCTTATGTTAGCCAATTTTATTGGGATGTCAAATTCCCGCACTTTTATCTTCTTCCCGACTATAAATCCTGTTGAATGTTCTCGACATCAAAGTTTTTGATTTTTTCTAAAATTGGTATCAAATTAAAACTCTCCCAAACTATTATTTCGGAAACCTACCTTTATTAATAATATGTCTATTAGTCTGTGCCCAAGCATTCAGAGACGTTATTCTAAGCGACGATAGCTGTTGAGCGGCATATAATAACTTTTATGGTTTTTTTGGGGCTCATTGAGCTGATGGTATGCGAACCTATGATGGTGTTACACAAGGCACCTGATTTGGTACATATAGGTTACAGATCTCCTCTGTATTTTAAAAGCTTCGCTAATAACATATTAGAGCTCCGACAGAGCTGCTCTTTCTGATGAGTGCTGCTAAGCACATATTGAGAAGTCTGCCTCAGGTAGGTTCACTTCGTTCAGGCGATAACGTTTCCTTCGCTATTTAAAAAAGGAAGAAAAGAAAGTATGTGTGGAAAGTCTCTACGATAAAAGAGACTTTACCAAATTTTTACGAAGCTATAACTAGTATTGGATGTTTTTTAAGAGGCATACACTTTTTTTTAAACGAAACCCAAAAAATTCTATGGAATGATTAAAATGTTGGTTTAGAAATTGTTTCTGACATTATGGCTTCCATGACTGCGCTTTTTGAACGCCATGCCATCCTGTCGGTCACTACTTTTTTGAGTATACAAGGTCTTATTTCATCAATAGTGTGTTGAATGTTGGTTTCACTACAAATTCGACGTATTCCCACAAAAAGTAATCCCAAACCAAATAAAATACCATGTCTATAAAAACACCAAAAACAGTCTTGATAATAGCTACTTTCGCTCTCTAATGGTTTATCAATCCGTCGCCGTGACGTTCAATGTGAAAGAAAGTCACGGATGCCTTACTCGGACGACCTGGTTTCGTAATGATAAGCAGGCATGTTAGTTGGTTCACGTGCCTGCTTAGGATGCCCACACGAATTATATCATAGCTGTTTGATTTTTTTTTAAATACTGTTAAGAGTAAATACACTAATTAGCTCATCAGCAACCTAATTTAAAAAAGTTATTTTTTTTATAAAAGCTAGTTTCATCGAATTATCTGCTGCTGAGAATTATTTTAGCTAATTATAGCTAATTAAATATTTTATATGAGTTAATAAACTAGTTCGAAGCCTGGGTTTTTTTTAAAGAAAAAGTTTCGTAAACTACAGGTTTTCTGTTTTACGTTTCATTTTGCATAAATACAGAGAATCAGGATAATGAAGCTTATTAAAAGTATGAACTATGAAGTTAAAGAATAAATGGATAAATTTTTCCTGTTAAAGTTTTAAGGATTATTGAAAAAGAAGGATAATTAAAACTTATTTATGGAGAGAAAATGCATTTGCCGCTGAGCCGGTTTTCTTTGCTTTTACGACTTCTCTAATTATTTGAGCCATGTTGGCTGTTTTCGAAAACACTTCTTTTAGCGACAAGGTATAGTTGGTCAGGTTTGTGTTGAATGAACTTGTGGCCTTCGTCCTATAAGAAAACAACCAACAAAAGGACAATGTTATCACTCTTGTTGCCAAATAAATGAACATAAATTCACTCCGATTTCAATTAGAAACAATGTAACATCCCACGGCTCACCCTAATGGAAACTAATTCAAACCGATTAAAGTCTTCCATATCCCACATTCCACTAGCTACTCATTTTGTCACAATTAACCGGCAATTTGTTTGGCTCAAGTAAAAAATGAAATCAAATGAGAGTCCGTAAAAAAATTAGCATAATCTTCGTGTTAACATCCCTCGTCGGTCGGTGGATAGGTTTTCCACATTTTTAGTAGAGGTTAAGTGTCTGTTTATTCCGCACAAGGATCAGGGATGGTAGGTGAACAAAATAAAGTCTCTATCAACTGTTCCCTGGAGTGCAATTGATTGGTTGGGATTAGTCCAGGGCGGAAAGACTTCCTGATTTACTTTCCTCAACAAAATGTTGAAATGTTGAAGACGTCTCTTCGTCTTCATTGCGTTTTCTCTTTGCACAACTGTCTCGTACCATCTTATGGTTTTGTTTTAAGGGAAGTTAAAAATTTATTTCACTTAAAGGCGTTTTGGCTTTTAAAAAATTTAGGAAATGAAGGGAAAAACATGTTGACCATTCCAGAGAGAGTTTTACAGAATTGCCCACAACAATAGATGCGAGTGGGTGAGTTGACCTAAGCGAGGAGTTTTGATTTAATAATGCCTTTCCGAAAGGACCTGAAGCTAAATGCCCATAAACAGACGGTGGTTAATAAGTTGAGGAATTAACTAAAAAGTTTATCATTTGCGGTGGAGTTTCGTTTTTGGACAGGTCACTGACAAAGTCTTAAAGCTCAGCAGGTAATAAATTCAATCTCCAAATGTGTCTTCGTACCTTTGCAGGTTTTTGTAGTTTGGGGCACGATTATGAATTTCATTTCGCGGCTATGAATAAGTAGAATCATTGATGTTGACATTGCTTAAAGGGCATAGGACACAAAACTTTTGTAACTTTCAAGGCTACTGAGCTGCTCTTATGGGCATGATGACTGGCAGACAGCAAAGGGGATTTCAATAAAACTTTAGGGGTATGAAAATGAAGTCTGAACAATGAAAAAAGAAGTCTGTTGGCTTAAATCTTATCAAGATAGATGACTAGCAGTGGAAAGAATTTCCGGTTGCCCTTTAACTTGTATGTTTAAATTCTAGGAGGTTTGTACAAGAAGATTCATACTCTTCTGAGAGTTTTAAGTTAAGGTTGATTAACTTAAAAGATCTAGAGAATTTAGAGGTTTGAATTAACTCAGAAACTGTACATAATGTGAGGGCTTCTTTCTTCAACAGAACAGAAATGATGTGATTAGATTAGGCTTGTGCAAGGACTCGGTCATAAAAGACAGTTTCGGCCGAAGGCTTGAACCTTCCAGGTCGAAGGCCACTCTATGCTCTCCATTCTCCTAAAAATCGCTTAGTTACAGCTCTCGAAAGCAAAGTTTTTTCGTATGTCTTCGCGAACAATTTTTTCCGAAAGACTTAAGACAGATTTACCTTAAGCCGACTCACACTGTATGGCTTAACAAGGGAAGCCCAATAGATTGGAATTATCATTTGTTGCAATCTGTCATAGAACCCGTGAATAAAACGCACCGTAAACAAAGGCAACACATCCTTGTAGATCTGCTGTCGAATTTGCGCAGAGATCTACTTAGGCCCCGGATAAAATACGAGCTGTATAAGCATGTTGTAATCCCAGAGATGACCTATCTTGCGAGGCTTTCGGAATGAATCTAGAATGCCTCCTCCCTATTCACTACTATATCAATATGGCTTCTAGAAAAAGCCATAATAATGCCACCAAGAAAATAATAGGAACAAGTCAAGTAATTTTTTTAATGGGCTGACCTCATCCGGTACGCAGAAGGTTTTTAATTGGAGGTGGGGACCAGATCTGGAACTCATGGAGATAAAAATAAACTACACATTCAGTTAGCCTTGGCTTATCTATTTTCCAGGCTGAGATCCTTGTCATTAACAATTGTGTGAGAAAAAAACTTTCTCCCAATTCCAATGCACGAGGAAAAACAATATTCATCTTCTCGGACAGCAAAGCATCCCTCAAGACAATTGTCATTAAATCTTTGCTTGTCCTGGAAACATACGTCTGGTCCATCTAAAAACTAGCTAAGAGAAATCTTATCATCCTTCACTAATGGTAAAACAGCACTCAGTGGCTTTGACGGCAACAAATTAGCAGACTCTCTAGCTCAAGTTGGTGCAACTACACCCCTCCCGTTTCGGAAATTGGACACAGTATCTCCCGTTTTGGAAATTGGACACTGTCACTAGGTGCTTACCCTCACACGCAGGCTCACTGTAAAAGCCTTAAGGATTTCTGTCCAGATTTAAACCACTCCAGCAGCTTGCTAACACTAAGCGATTAAATGGCCGCATTGACTAGATCTATTGTGTTAAGTTTAAATTCAAATAGAAACAGACAGCCAGCCCCTATGGGGTTGTCATCTCTACATTTCACTGCTTTCTTTTGGTAGCGTTGCGACCATTTAAATTATAAAGCGTAAAATTCAGCTTTCCAACTATTATACATGCTCGAAAATGTCTCGATTAAACTACCTCTGCACTGTCTTCTGGAAGGCTTAGCCAATGTCTAATTCGATCTGATGCAAAAACTGAGTGAAAGTTTTTCTGCATTGAGTTCCTGGTTTTTGTTTAAGCAGATATCGATCAATGCCAAGCGACCGCTCCACCAAACACGGCTCCTTCCAACGAGCTTTTTCTTGAAGCCCTCTTGCGAAACTCAACTTCCCTCCTCTGGAGACAGCGAATCGTCTGCGAAAACCTTTTTTTTATACGAAATCGGTTATCATGCGAAAACCTCTTATGATATGCACCGAATGTTCTAACTGCGCCGTTGGTGACCTTTTCACGATTTAGTATACCGAATGCGAGAAGTTTAGTTTTACGCCAATAACGTATTTTCTTTTCTTTTTGTTGGCTCCAAGTGTATAGTAGACCACAAAGTTATTTTCTCACTACCAGTCGGCACACCAAGCCACTTCACTCCACCAACATCATCTTAATCATCTCCGAAATGAGCTTTGAAAATTGCCAGTTTTAGTTCTCTCCCAAAATACAATTTGCACAAAAGTTTTTTAAACTTAGCCCGCCATCAAGGGAGCTTAAGATGCATAGCACTTCGCGAGCACCCGCTTATTCGTTTCCCGATATGTCGGTCTGACCTGGCACCCAACACACAGTTACAGTGTTGCCAAGTGATAATTCGCCCAGAATTTCCCTGCATAGTTTCACAGCCCTTGACTTCACTACGTCTGATTCCAAGGCTTAAATTGCCGCTTGGCTATCAGAGTATAAGGTGATGGTCTTGTTTGCGGGGCTGTGTTTCTTCAGCTCGGAGTCAGCTTGGATTATGGCTGCCAGCTCCGCCTGAAAAATGCTGCAGTCGTCATTAATCCGAAAAGATAAACGTAGTCCCAGAGCTCCACAGAAGATGTCCGCACCGGTTCCGACGTCCATCTTAGAAACGCCAGTATATACGGCGATCTCGTCATCTCCTGTAATGGTCTTATCTTCCCATTCACCTCTTTCAGGTATTCTGGTAGCGAATCTCCTGTTGAAGTCGAATGTCATAGGGAGGTAATCCGTGACTGGGGTATCTGTGGAGGCAGCCCATTGAGTTTCCACAGAGGCGTGTCCATAAAATCTTGACGACCACAGTCCGGATTCCCTTAGGCGAACAGCTGTTTTAGCCGCCTTGCTGCTGCAGTATATGTCCAAGGGGGGAGGTTGAGTAGTACCTCCAGTGCTGCGGTGGGTGTGGTCCTTAGGGACCCTGTTATACCCATGCAGGCTGCCCTTTGAACTTTGGTGAGGCTAGAGAGATGACACTTTCTTTCCGTAGCCTTCCACCATACAACGGCACCGAAAGTAAAGATGGGTCTTACAACCGCTACATCCAGTGTACCATGTTTGCTTGCAGTCCCCACATGCTTCCGAACGTTCTGCGGCAGGCGTATAATACCACGTATGCCCGCTTGACACGATCTTCTATCCCCTTCTAATCCCTTCTTATCCTTCCAGCTGAGTTTGGAGTCTGATATGATGCACAAGTATACCGATTTGGATAACGGTAACTCCACTTTCCCCATTCTTGGGTTGCTGAAGGGTGGAACTACCTTTTTCCTGGTAAACAACACAACTTCCTTCTTAGAGGGGTTTGTTCCCAGTTTTCGACCCTCAACCCATTTTCCAACAATGCGAAATGCGTAGCTGAATCGTTCACTGAGGATCGATGGGAGTTTACCTGGGATCAGGATTGCTACATCGTCTGCGCATAGCTCACAATGAAGCCTTCCCTCTCTAGGGTTTTTAGCAATTCGTCAATTACCAGGGTCCATATGAGCGGAGATAGGACACCTCCCTGCGGTGTTCCTCTGCTGACGTTTCGTCTGCTGCATACTTCGCCTAGGTAGCAGTTTATCTTTCGTGTGCTTAACATGAGCCCGATCCAGTCGCACAGACTGCTATCTAGGTGGGCGTTTCTCAAGCTGCGCAGTATCGCGTCTGCATCAATGTTATTAAACGCTCCCTCTATGTCTATAAAGGCACCCAAAAGGTACTCCTTGTGTTCCAAGGATTGTTCTACTACTGTTACTACTCTATGTAGTGCAGTGTCAACCGATCTGCTTCTCATGTACGCGTGCTGTGATTTTGATAAATAGTTATCACCAATCAGCTCTCTGGTCTTTTGCATCGTTTTTCTGTAGCAAATCTTTTTTGAGCTTTACTTAAAGTCCTTGAGCAAGTAGCGAAAAGGACTAAGTTGGCTATCAGCATCGCCACCGCGGTTTTTCCAATAGCAAAATGTCTTCATTTTAGCGACCTAGGTTGTTTATATTGTATCACATTTTGAACAAGATTGAAGAAAAACATTTCAAAAACAAAATGAATGGTGGTCGGTACTTTGTTTCAAATCAAACCGCACGAGGACCTCTCTTGTCTATCGGCTACTTTTTCCCCTTTGTATAAAAGAAAATAACTCATACAATTAAAGGGCGATGCTTTGTATATGTCTAGATTTTTTTTTTGCAGGGGCTATAAGACGACTTGATGGACCCTGTTGTAATAGTAGATAGATAGTTCTTCTTCTTTGTTTGCTACCTTAGGGTAGTCTTGGGGAAGTAATTTGATCTGGGCTGAGGGGCGCATCTACGACAAAATAGGCAGGACATTGCTCGTCTTAAATTGAACTTCGTCCGTTGCAGAAATTTTAATGATGTTAAAGCCTTGGTGCTAAAATAACTTATGAAGTATAACCATAGCCTGAGACACGACACCTGTTATAAAAGCATCTATGCGGACTAGTTGTCCTAATAAGAAGGTACATATTTCAAACGATTTGTAAAGATGGCAAAGTCCAATGTTAGCTCAGCCTGCTGTGTGTGATTCATATCCTTTTCTGACAGCATCAAAAACTCTTAGTTATTACTTCGTGACTTCGTAACGACTTACACGAGTCTCGGCAACGAAACGGCCCACCATAATTTTATTTGAGTTTAAATGTGAACTGCCACCTTTAGCCGCCTAATACCTGCTTTGCAACTTAATGGCATGTATCTAAGATTTTTATCAGTCAGAAAGGTGCTTATTATCACCAATAATTTCATAGCTCGAAGTTGCCTTAAAAATTTTAAAATTTCGTACGTAAAAGAAGTTTCACTTAAACAATTGATTTTTAAATACAGCTGAAACGCGTGTCCCTGTGAAAAGCAATTCGAGACGCACCACTCACTGCTCGTTCCTTCATGTGAAATTGTTTCCTAAAAACCACGTGTGTACTATTATCCTTACAATGATAATCCACCTCGAGGCTAGATTTATTATCCTCATGCCAATAAAAAAGCCAAAGTGAACTACAATAGAAACCGTATGTCTGGTATAATAAAGATGATTCCATCTATGTATGAGCATTTCATGGACGCATCCTATAGCCCGCAAGATGATTTTCATATAAATATAATATCCTTAGCCCGAATTGCGTATGCGTGGGTGCACCAGAGCATTCCGTGCGAAATATTTTTTTTTTGCTCCTTCCGAAAACCATTACCCCCCACTTCACGTGTTGTTTGCCTTCACGCGTCTTTTGTAGACGTTGAAGAAATTTTAAATTATTTAACGCACTTCAGCACAAAGGACGAATATTATACAATCGTGCAATTGTGTATAAATGCTCTTTACTACTTACTGCCAATGTTTTGATGATTTATTATTTTCACTTCCTTTTGTGTTTTCAGAAGTTGAACAAAGTAAAACTCGTCGAGGTGGTGGCGGAACTGCTGGCCTTTTTGCTTTCCCTCGTGTTGGGCGAAGTGATCCGAATCTTTCGTCCCCAAGCGGTAGCGGATATGATGGCCTGTTTCCTGTATCCTATGAGGAATATGATGGTATGATTGGTACATTGCTAAGGCATCCTCGTGCTTATTTATTGATAATTGTTTTGAATTTTTGTTTGTTTGTACAGATTATCCAAAAATTTCCGAAATTAAAAGGGCAAACCTTATGGCCTTTCCAAGGGTCGGACGATCCGACAGTCAGCTAAGGAAGTGGGCGCGAATGGCTGCTTTGCAACAGTCGCTGGACAAACGAACAGCGCCTAGTGCCAATTCGGGCTTGTGGTTCGGGCCACGACTTGGAAGGATTCAAAAGAGAAGCGTGGACGATGACGAGCTTAAAGGTGATCATTTGTAAAGGTACTTTAAAGTTGCACATTTTTATCATTTCTATTGATTTTTTTGATACTACTCTGCCTTCTCAAGTCCATCAGATGTAAAATAGCTAAGTTCAAGCCCATGATACAATAATACTAGAATTTTCGGCTACCGAGGGTGAAAGGGAAAAATACTTAGAGAAAAAAGCCTCTATCAAGACCTGATGACGCTAGATTTAACAGTTTTTTTTAAATATAAAACTGATTTGCAGATCTTTTTTATATTTAACAATAATTTGCTACCTTCACTTTCTGAGCGTATCTTCATATTTTCAAAACAAATTATCACAATTGCGTAATATAAAAACGCACTCCACATTGTCATGTTTTCATAAAATACTAACGTTGATTTTAAATATAAAACACTTTAATCAGTCTAAAATTAAAGCTTATATCCGAATTGCTAAATTTATTTCTTAAATTTCCAGATTTTGCCCAAAAATTGACTTCCCAATACGAACAAAATTCCGATGTTGAACCCCCGCTCCTAATGGACAATGATGACGATATGATACTAGAAAATTAAATAAAACAGATATTATACTGAAAAAATATTAAATTAATAAATTATATATATTTTACTAATGAAAAAAAGGGAAAGAGATCAATTAAAATAAAAAAAAACCTTTAAAATCTTTACAGACAAAAAACCGTACACCAAATATGTAATAGGCTAAAATTGATAATTTAAAAAAAAAATTTGTTTTTAAATTAAAAATTAATACACTTTGTAATGAGAATAATTGTTTTGTTTTATATTGGGCTGGTTGAGATTTTTCCCAAATTTAAATTGGTAATTGGGGAAAATCTTTCTTTATAAAAATTTCACACATTTTTCTTATTACAAAATTGTATTGATATTGGTTTCATGCAACATAATACATATAACATTGTAATTTTTTTTTCTCCCCTGATTTATCAATGTAAGAATATTGACAGAAATTACAGATAGCAAAAAAAAACTTAATATCTTATCCACTCCGCATGCAATTATGAGAAACAAAGAAAAAAAAAAACAAACAATGTGTATATTCGCCAAATAGTTTATAGTTAAAATAACTTTCCTTGAATTGTTAATAAATGCACGAGATGACATGAATAAGTTTTGTTAAGAAATTGAGTTTTAATATTTGACAAACAAGAAGGAAATGATTTGTTTTATGCTGTGAATAAGGTCCTTGTTGATGTCCGTTTTGAGTTAATGTACCTATCCTCTTAAGTTGATCGAAGACAAGGAGGACTCACTGAACTCACCCATCAAACTACCTATAACTGTCTATACAGGTCAACTAACAGCTATTGATTGTACTAACATTTTCTGGAAGCTTAAAAAAAACCTAAAATTCGCCACTCGATTTTATAAATGAGAATTTTTGAACACTTATAAAGAGGCAAATGGGTGGATCTAGGGGACTCAGTTGTCATCACGTCGAAGTACGCAACTAACAACTCATCAGTCATGACTCACGCACTTTCCCATCACATTGACGATTATATGACATTCCACAGACTGCAAAGTTTTTTTTAGTCCGTGGCAGGACAGGTGTGAATACGTTTTAGTTCTAAATTCTCTTCACAGAAAATATAAAATTTCAAAATAGTTAATTGCGCATAAGTGAATATTTTGCAACAAAATAACTACTCAATTTATTTTGTTTAGCTCTTAAGTTAGAGTTTTGGGTTCACGTTATTTGTATACTCGTGATCCCTTGAAGAGAAATTCTTTAGCGGAAAACTTCCAGCTATCCTGATTTCAAATATATTTCAGTGTATCACTTTGCAGGATTGGCTTTCAGGAATAAGTGAAATAGAATTTTGAGAAGCAGAAGTTTGAAAGAAGAATTTTGAAAAGCAGTATTTTGTCGGTAAGGCAGGTTGTGTACAGAGCTTTAAGCGGCGACCACAAAGCAACCTGGGCTAGGCTTCGCCCTGACGATGACAAGTTCATGGCCGTTTCAAAACCAGAGCCGCAGCGACAACACGAGACTAGAGAAATCGTTTGTTAATACACAATGAGAGCGAGAAACCGCGACGACAGTTTTGACTGCACTACACATAAATAGTTTATATTTCACAACAAGTATTAGCTTCGAGAAAAAAATGTCTATTCAACAGCGTGTCATAGCTCACAACACCGATTGACAGAATAATCGTCAACCTCGGCGAGGGTTTTTCAATTTTTCGAAAAGCCCGGCGAACGAGGCAGCGATCACGCCTGTATTGTTAACCACCCCATACATTGCCATTGATTGAAATTCATTTGACAGCTCGACCGACGATTTCAGTGTTTGCTAACACAATAAGGCTCGGCTTCAAAATTTTGGTTGCAAAGAGAAAGAGTGCGTAAAGAGAAAACGTAATGCTGCGTAATAAGGCTCGTCAGCAGCCAAGCCCGAGTTCAGATTCAGATGTGCTGAACTTTTGCTTCGTGTAAAGCAAATGGGGGTTAATCTCAAGCGCACACACGAAGTCAATCAGTCTGCCTTTGGTTCTATTTTTGAAATTGACCAATGAGTAAGTGCAACAGAGTGTACGCAGAAGTTACAGTCTGTAAAATGGACCGCTGAATACCCCATCCTATCCCACATTTTAAAATGCTGATGTTATTGTTATTTTTTGACATTTTATAAGTAGTCCAAACTTCGGAAAGGGGCGTGGTCAGAGATGGCAGAAATGTAACTTTTTTTGGCTTCCTTCGTTTTTTACGTCTGCTACATAAATGAAGTAGTTAATGTAATTAAATGTAGTGATAGTAGTTAATGTAGCAGACGTAGCAATTAGACGTCAAAATGACGTTTGTGGAATGACAATGCAACCACCGAATGTCAATGCGACCACCGAACTGTCAATTAAATTTCGAACTGATTGATTTTGGACATACGCTACACATTCGGCTCTATTCACGACCTTCAGTGTTTTCACCCGGTTATTGTTCTTTAATTCTTTTTGAAATTTAACATTTTGACGTGTAACAAATGTAGGTAGTTAATGAAACAAATCAGAGGCGTAGTTTATCTAATTAACTACGCGTAGTTAATCGAGTAGATTACCTGGCGTATTCTACTCTGCCATATCTGGGCGAGAATATTGCAAAAATATTGAATAAAACGCATTCGAAAATTTACCCTTAAAATAGATGCCACTCCCAATGGAAGAGGTGTACCAATAAAGTTTTTCTTTTTGTGTGTCTTACGTTTTTAAGGAGATGCTAAATATCAAATTTCAGCTTTTTAAGACGTCTTACAGTTTTGAAAGCTCTGGAAGTAGTTGCATATTTCGACCGATGGTGGGCGTGTCTGTGGGCGGATTTCGCAATTTTCGACACTTGTACTGCGTCGGATAACAAGGAACTCATGTAGAAAATTTCAGAATTCTAGCTCAAAATTTAAGCCCTAAAAACATATGACATATAGACAGACGGACGGACAGGCGAACACACGGACATGATTTATTCGATTCTGAATAAGCCATGTGCGTTCGCCCACCCAGAATTCGGTCTCAATCATATGCCCTTAGGGTCTTGAGGGTCTACCATTATTATTTCACCATTTCACTTATGTGACAGACTTAATATACCTCCTATCCTTTGGGATGGATTTTAAAAACAGGATGAAACGCAAACATATGTAATAAGTAGGTACCTATGCCCCCCATTCTTTCGCCGAAACTGTAGAGCTTTGAAAAGTAAAAATCGCAGACAAAATCCATCTTTCGAAGTTTTAAGGAAGGCCTTAGCGATTTTGATGCAGAAGGCTTCTGAGGTTGGCATGAAACAGTTTAGTTGACTCAATCAAAAAATGAATATAAATAAAGTATTGTCTGCCAGCTTAAACTAAGGTCGTAGCTTACTTTCTGGGAATTCATAAAAGTTTAAGAAGAGGACCCAAGAATCGGATGGTATTGTAATATTTTCGCCTGGGGTTCGTCGAATAAAATTTAATTTCACTTTTATAATTTTACAATGAAACACTTTATTTACTCTGTTTTTCAACTTTACTACTTAGACTTCAACACTTTATTTCAATTCAATCACTTTTTACTTTATTACCGATTTTCACAAGTCAAAAAAAAAGTTTAAAATATAACTGTCCGTACGAGCCTGTCACCCGTGTATTTATACAAAATTAAGCATCTTCTAGTACGTTCCATAATTCCCCTTTGGTAATTTTCCATTGGTACTCTTCTGCTGAATTCCAAGGAGGGGAAATCGAAATTCAAACATGACAGCTGCTGTCAGATGACTGGAACGACAGTTGAGTATGTTCGTTCAGTGAATCGAGCGGGTGTGTTCGTAGAGTAAATCGATGGGTGCATTCAGTGACTCCTGCAGATTTTTTTATTTCTTGTCGCCACACAAAAGTATTATCTGAAAGCCTTTTCGTCACAGCATACATGTAGAAAACGGAAGAATGAAGTTTCACTTAGTTCCCTATATGTCAAAACCCTGTTGAGAGAGATAAAGATGTAAACTTATCTTCGTAAAAAGGTATACCAGAGATCACTGAATGGTCTTAACGCTTGCAAATAGGTCCTTCGTTCGGGAAAAGAAATAAAATGCAACCGCTCATAATTCACGAGATGAACACATAAAACTCATTAGGCCCCCGAATAATAATCTATGGTTTACCAAAAAGTGGGGCAACATCTCATGGTTGAACATCCCTGAATTATTTTGAATACTCCTGAATGCTTATTAAATTTAAGGGCTCTAAAACCTTTCTTAGATATCTTTTCTATTTACAATCTCTGATTTGCAAAATTCATAAAATATGTTATTGAACTTTTTTTGTCTTGGTTCCCACTGTAGATTTTTGCGATGCTACCCTACCGACATACCAAACTTCCTTATACACAAACCATTCGAAAATTGGTTCTCAGCTTAACTACCTTGTTTTTCTACTTCCGTTTAATTTGGGTTATTTCGTGGAAGCATTGGCATTAAATAAACTAATCCCCAAAAAGCATTTGGAATAATTAACTCTCGCTTTCTATTACGTTTATTTAAAATTAATTGAAGAGTATATTGCCACCATTTTACGAATAGTACACTTAATACAAGGCGATAATGAGTTAAATTAGTCTTTCTATGACCTAATTAAAGAAACCTCTAGATGAAAATGAATTACTGGCTGGCCATTTATAAGACTTATGAAGTTTGTTCCGGAGTTGACCACTTCTTATGCTGCATCCCGTTTGAACTTTTTGAGCTCATTTTGTATCGCTTCTATAAGCGGTGCAGCTGAAAACTCCTCACGATTAGTCGATTGCGATGCTAAGACCCTGGTCACATCGATGCTGGGTGGTGGATCGGGTCGGTGAAATGGGCCCGCACTCAACGGCCGGACTAGGGTTTGATGGACCCCGCCACTGCCCCAGGCGCCCATGTTTGGTGAGGGGGGCTGAGTGGAATTATTGCTCATGGAAGTCTTCTCTGGTTGTGCGGTTGATGGCCGTTGGCCCGAATTAGGCTTTTGGTGATCCATTGAGCTGGGAAATTATAATATGTTAATCCATATATTTTGGGAAGAACACAATGGAAAAGACTCACCCTGCAGACTTGCCCCGGAATTCCCTGCTGGTTCGTTTGCGCTGATTTGTAAAATTCATCGTTGGGAGTGGTGTCGGAAGATCATCTTGACTCGAGTACATTTGTATGGCACCCTCCAGCAGGCCCTGGAAGTGATTCCTTGTTTCGGCAGGATCTCGTATTGGACTAAGCCGAGTCGTGTCATAGTCTTGATGGTCTGCCAAACAAGATGAAAACATAGTGTATACAGATGGGATTGTAGTGTGTGTTAGTGGGTATGTACAATTGGTAGTAGGTAGGGTTTTTTTTTTTATAGAATGTGAAGTGTTGTAATTTATCAGTGTGGACTACCGTTTTGTGAAGCCAGGCGTTTCTTGTGTATCTCCCAGACTATTGGACCCACAACTCCGGGATCGGGATTATCGCTCTGAGACGATACTTGCATCGAGCGCGGTGCCTTGGGCTCGGGGAATCTTTCTAGTGTCGCCACTGCTTCGGTGAGTGGCGATTTGGAGCGGTGTTTTCGTGGAGGCTTCGGCATAGCTTCATCCGCTTCGTCATAATAGGTGACGAATACCGGTTCGAGGACTCTATTCAGAGGTTCTGGGAGGGACTGCTTGGGGAAACTCTTCACCGAAGCCATCGAAAGGAACGACCCGATGCTGCCGGTCTCAGAAGATTTTTCGCTCGGCTGCAGAGCTCGAATGATTTCCCGGTTGATGGCTTGAGTGGGCATCTCATCCGGTACCGAGTCGTAGACTTTGTCTGTGAAGATTCGATTCTGAAGCAGCTTGTTACGATGGTAATTGTTGTGAGGATTATACGCTTCGGTTCGTTCGATGTTTTCATAGCTCGGCTGGAGTGCCTCGACAATGCTTTCATTTGAAGCTGTTGTTTCCGTTGATGAGTTGTGTGCTCCCTCCTCGATAGAGCCAACACGGTTTTCGGAGAGATAACGTCGTTTGGTCTTGTGCTTCGTCGAGGACGAATGTGATTTGTCCTTTTTCCTTTCGGAAACAACAGACGCGTATATGGCTTCGTGTGCCTCCCCTGAACGGCCTTGCTGGTGATGGCGGCTTTTCCGTTTACTAAACAGAGTTCTCGCCTTCTCATCCAGCATTCGTTGGACATCAGGTGGTGGTGGATTTATGGGGCTGTACACTGATGAGTCGGACGTGTTGTCACTGGAGCTTATGGAGCCGCGTCTAGACCTGACCGTCGTGCGGGTGGTTTCATTTTGAAAGGCGATATTTTGAACACCTTCCGTGATGTTTACTCGGGAGATGGTGGTTACCATGCCCGCTGTCGTCGAGGCCTGATGCTCGCGCTGGGGAGAACGACTCTCAGTCAGAAGCTCATTACGACTTGAGGCACTGTGAGATGACGGACAGGGTTAGTTGGGCAGGTTTAAAAATTTAGGGTGTTCTTACCGTTTCACTTCAGATTTGGTCGTCCTTCGAGGTCTTCCCATAAGCAATAGAGCGACGAGAAGGAGTAGTAGCAGGAGTATCACTATGGATCCAATTACAATGAGGAGAGTATTTTCGCCCAGCGATGCGATGAAACCAGAATCACTGCTTCTTGTGGCCGGTGCTAAGGGTGTCGCTTGGGGTTCTCGTAAGTAGGCTAAAAATGTTTTCAAAAAGATGAAAGAAAATACAAAGGAAAAACTAGGTGGAGGAACAAAGTGACGATGTAGGGGTGGAGGAATAACCATCTGAAAGACAAAATTTACATTCCATCGAGAAACTCATATTATTCCTTAGACTCGGCACTCCTTCGGGTCTTTACCGAAACCATACATAATTGTCTCAACAGGTCTAGTGTGGTTTATTCAGTCGCAGGACTTTTACTTCATTGCTATGCTTCAATAAATTCGACCTGTCTAACGATATCGATCAAACATAATTCCCATCAACAGAAATTCCGCACCTAATCCAATCCCAACCCTTCACAATCATAAAACCCCGCCAGTTGAATTTATTCCAGTTCCACCCCAATCCCAAAAACATCACCGCGCACCACCACCCATAATGAAAAGTTGTATCCACTTGTATAATCCACCAGAAGACACACCATAAGTAAGTCCCTTCCTCTGAGTATACTTACGCTCAGCCTTCATGAAAATTTCCTTGCCCATCACCGATGTAACCTCCAGTTCGGTGACCAACTTCATGTCATTAGCTGCGGTCACGGCCAAGACCGGTCGGCCGCTCACAAACACCGAGTAGATGATTTCCGTCTGATTGGCCAGAGGACGCTCATCGCTGCAAAACAAGCAAATGCGTTAGGATAACACCAAAAGTACCACCGGTACCACCCCCGCACCCAACAAAGAAGATAAAATTTAAATTTACAAACTTCTTCCATAGGGCTTACATTTTCTCGTTGACATCTTCGCCGGCTATGCTGGCTCTAGTGGCACTTGGCAGGCCGCCACTTTGGATGTCCTCCTCAGTGATTTGCGTAACATTATGAATGACAATGCGGACTTGGTCGTCGGTGAAAATTGCCTGTGGATTTGATCCTGGCGGCATATTACCCACAACCCCACCACCCGAGCCCTTGGGATGCTGAAAGCGCAGACCCCCTCGGGTTCCATTATTATTTTGTGGGCTAACTAGCTCGTAAGCAAGTTGTGGTTGTTCAATGGTTATATCGGTCACATTGGTGGGATCATGGTCGTTGTCCTGCTCCGAGGACTCATCCAATTCCGATGAGAATGGGGCCAACGACAATGTTGATGATTCGGGTTGAATTTGGGTCGGCGACTCACGTCGTCTTCGTTTTTTTCGCCGTCGCCGACGTCGTTTTATTTCGTGGTAGTCGTCCTGTGTGTCGTCGTTGTCGTCAGAGAGATCTAGAAATTGGATTAAGGATATGCAAATGAGTTGGAAAGTGAGTTTGAATGAGGCTGTCATAGAGCGGTTAAAGAACGAGGTAATATATTAACCTTCTTCGGAAGTTTCGACTTGTGAATTGGGGTGGTCGTCTCGGGCGGATGTGCTGGCACCACTGGCTGTTTGACCATTTCCAATTCCTAAATGTTTTGACTGCTGTCTGGAAGAGTGAAAGTGGAGTCGGGTTTTAATAGTGTAAGAAGGGGATATTGGGATTTCCTATATGGATGTTTAAGTAAGCCTAAACCATGACATAAAAAATCAACCGGAATTACTCGGAAATCGAGTTGACTGATTGACTAACTTGGTTCACATGTCTGGCTTTATTGACTACTGTCTGGCTTGAGCTTTAAATTGATTAACTTTGACTGACTTGAATCACTTGACTGATTTACTCTGTTTACAATTTCCTAAACGAGAAAGCTGAAGCCTTGGAATGCTTTATAATAGTTCTTAAACTCTTGAACAGTATGGCCCTGCGAAAATGCGGTCTTCATTGACATATCAGCTTAGTTCTGATTCACTGACTAGTTCTGATCAACTGATTCTGATTCACCCTGTTTACAATTTCTTAAACGAGAGAGCTGAAGCCTTGGAATGTTTTATAATAGTTCTTAAACTCTTGAACAGGGTGAATCAGAAAATGCGGTCTGCATTGACATCTCAGCTTAGTTCTGATTCACTAACTAGTTCTGATCAACTGATTCTGATTCACCCTGTTTACAATTTCTTAAACAAGAGAGCTGAAGCCTTGGAATGCTTTATAATAGTTCTTAAACTCTTGAATAGTATGGCCCTGCGAAAATGCGGTCTTCATTGACATATCAGCTTAGTTCTGATTCACTGACTAGTTCTGATCAACTGATTCTGATTCACCCTCTTTACAATTTCTTAAACGAGAGAACTGAAGCCTTGGAATGCTTTATAATAGTTCTCAAACTCTTGAATAGTATGGCCCTGCGAAAATGCGGTCTTCATTGACATATCAGCTTAGTTCTGATTCACTGACTAGTTCTGATCAACTGATTCTGATTCACCCTGTTTACAATTTCTTAAAGGAGAGAGCTGAAGCGTTGGAATGCTTTGTAATAGTTCTTAAACTTTTGAACAGCATGGCCCTGCGAAAATGCGGTCTTCATTGACATTGTTCAGTTTAAGTTTGACACTGATAGCTTTTCTGACTTGGAACATTTGGCTTCCACGACAGGGTGATCGAACCAAAAGGATATTTTTTTTACAACCAGTCAGCTATTAATATAAACGATTGCCACAGCGAGTTAAACTAATTTCAGGGGAGTGTCGATTTACTTATGTTGAGCTACCAATATTAAGCTAAAGGCTATAAAAACGCAGTCAAATCCATTAACAGCATGTCATAGTCTTATCCGAAAAAATCAATCAAATCAATCATACTGATACCAAACCAAAATATACTACAGTAACCGCGTTTTTACCTCGTAAATGCTAATCGATATAGCTTTGCCAGTTTCTCCTCCAACATGGGTGTGTCCTTTGTCGAATAGAATCCTGATATCACTGTTAACAACCAGTAACGTCTGTCGGTCGATGAGAAATTCAATGGAATATTAAATCCATTATCCGGGAAACAATCGAGGCAAATGGGAATTTCGACTTCCTGGGTGAAGCATTTCAAAGACCAGAATTAATTAGCACTTGCCAAGTCAAAGTACCTCAATATAAGGTATCCTTACATTATGTCCGTCGACATATACTGTCGCCACAACGGTGTTTGTTTTGACAATAACATCCTTTCCCTTACTGATCCCAGTGTGAATTTTCTTCACCAGCTCAGGTGGTCCATCTCCGGAGCCCGTCCAAAAGAAATCTTCCAAATGGACCTGCTCTTGTAGATCGGCATACTCATCATCGTCATCTGAAATGGTAATAAAAACGAAGGATATTTTTAACTACTTCCACTGTCAAAAATGCCATTCAAAAAAGTTGATTTTCTTTTGTTTTTATTTTTATCGACAAATCATCATGTTGCCATCGTTTTTGCGAAAACTATTTATTCATACTCCTTCCGGGTTCATGTCCTGCTGTTTGATCAATTGAATGCATGGAAATGCTTTTAACTCACACTTCAATATTATTGTACAGGACTTTTCTGGCATTTAATGCGATCTGATAAAATTAATCACTGTGATAACTCCGCCTGCCATATGCGACGACCGTAAGGACATATATAAGCGGCTTTAGTGACACATGTTCAGTATTGCTCCACTGGTGCACAATAACAAATATCCCGAGGCGTTCAATATTTATACGATTTTAGTTTCACATGCGGTGACATGTGTCTTGGTCGCTACAATTATGAATTATGTGGCTGGGTGTACTGAAGGTGCCCGCTTTTGTCGCAGAGGGGCGTACCTACTTAATTTTGTTGATGTGTGGGGAGGGAATGGGTTCCGGTAAGGGAAGGGAACCGGTAATGGGTTCTGTTCGATGAAAATTACAAAACATTAATAGAGGTCAGTGTGATTAAGGACGAAATTTAGGAAATTTGATTTGGGTCTTTTGATAAAGCTTGACTGCAGGTGGCAATATTATGAGTAAAGTAAAGTTGTTCCTATGTGGAAGTATAAATAGGCAACTTGGTAGTTGATCGTCATTTTCTCTCAATACATATTCGTCAGAAAACTTGTAGTACCTATGCGACAAGGCAGGGTTCTCTGCCGGAAAACTCACTGAATTTATATTCAAGTCTCTGTGTGCACTATAAGATGGAAAGGAAGTTAATATCATTGCTGTTGATTTCAAAAAACCATTTGACGAAGACAAACTCCCGCACAAAATTATTCAACACAAAATGCTTCTCTGACCTCTACATTACCAAAGACTTTACGTACGTTAGACCTTTCCTCAAATATGTCAGTCCTATTTGGTCACATCCAGAAAACAAAAGCAAAATATCAAATATAGTGAGTACCGATACCGGCATGGAAAATATCCGCGGCGGACTAAAACTATAAGCAACAAACGGAAAATACTGGAGCGTCTTTATTAAAGTGAGTGTCATAGTGGTTAGTGCATGGACTACTGTGAACGAGATCTCGAATTGGAGCCCTGACCGAGGCAATTTACTTTTTTTTTTCACGGTCCCACATCTGACAGAGTCTGACATACCCAGCGAGAGTATGAGTGACCATGAGAGGAAGGCCACTCATACTCTCCACGCCCACTTTTGAAGGAGTTTTAACTTAAAATTACTGTTATTTAATAAATGCGTATATGATTGTTGATAAAAAATGTTATATCAAATGCTGTACATATTAGCATTTCCTAACTTTTTTGTACGTATTGTACCTATGCCTCCGCCCTTTTTTGTAGGTGTGGCTTTTTTGAGTTAAAAAGGTGGAATTGTTTTCGTCCAAAAATTATGCAACTAGCATAAAGCATTCAAAAGTTATATTTTTACATCCCGCCCCTTATTGGAGACGTGACAGTTTCCTTTTTGGGTAGGCGACGGGATTTTGCAATCCGTCGCAGATTGACTGAAGCTTTAACATACGCACTGTGGCACTTTTCCACATTTGTTTTTAAACGTTTGAAAACATAAATTTTCCACCGGACAGATCTTCAGATTTAGGTGAAATTACTTTAACCCTCTGAGTTGTGCTAACTACGGAGGCGTCAGTCTTCTTAACCTCGCATACAAGATCTTTAGCTGTACTTTGCGAACGCCTGAAGCCGTTTGTCAACAATCTGATAGGCACATATCAGTGTGACTTTAGGCCAGGAACCATACCACCTTTTCATCGATCTCAAGGCCGCGTATGACAGCTATATAGAGCGATGTCTAGTTTTGGCCATGTCTAGTCTGCCAAACTCGTCAGTCTGTGCAGGATGACGATGGAAAATTCACGCTGTTCCGTCGAGGTCGGCAAAGACTTCACTGACCCCTCTGATATCAAAAAAGGATTTAGACAAGGTGACAAGCTATCATGTGACTTCTTTAACATCATACTTGAAAGAATTGTGCAGAACTCCCGCGCCAACACCAGTGACACAATCTCTCAAAAGTCCGTTCAACTACTTCCATACGCAGACGACATAGACATATATGGAAGAACAAAGCGTGATGTCAGTGAAGCCTTCGTGAGTGGAACGGAAGCGGCGAATATGGGTTTTAGCAGTCCACGAGGGCAAAAAGAAGTATAATGCTGTCATCAAGAAAAGACACCCAACACCGACGTCTTGCACAAAACGACAGCTATAGCTTTGAGGTAGTTAGGGACTTTGTCTACCTGGGTTCCGCTTTCAATTCAGACAATGACTCCCACACCAGCGATGAAATCAAACGAAGGATAACGCTTACCAGTCGCTGTTTTTTTTTGGGCTAAAACGGCAATTGAGTAGCAAAGCCCTCTCTCGAGCAACTAAAGTGTCCATTTATAAGACACTCATCATCCCAGTCCTGTTTCACGGTGCAGAAGCATGGACGGATGAAAACAGTTTAGGCTGCTTCGAGAGGAAAATTCTTCGGACGATTTACGGTCCCGTCTGCATAGACGGAGAGTGGAGGAGGAGATACAACATCAAACTGGACGGGCCATACAGCGACACCGACCTAGTCAGAAGGGTCGAAACACAACGTCTGCGATGGCTGGGTCATCTTGAGCGGATGGACACCAACGTCCCGGCCCGGAACATCTTCGAATACACTCCGCAGTTACGGCGGAGAGGAGCATCGAGACTCAGGTGGCGCACGCAAGTGGAAGGAGACCTCAGCCAACTTCGCGTGCGAAACTGGAGACGGCTAGCTAGAGACAGAGCTGGCTTGCAAAGCTTGTTGGCTGAGGCCCAGGTCCACCCCAGACTGTAGCGCCACCTTAAGTAAGTAAGTAAGTAATTTGACTGTGGGATCCGTCAAGGCAGTCTTCTCGGACCAATCTTCTTCATCCTTTCAACCGGTCATGTCAATGATAAACTTAGAATTACCTGTTTTCGCAGACGATATGAAAGTTTCTAAGGCCATAACTCTGCCTTTTGATGACCACTCTTTACAACAAACGACCTTAACAGAACTTTTTAAACCTTGGTAACTAAATTCCAGATAATAATTTACTCAAGCGAACGTTCTGCTGAAACAACAAAAACTTAAACAATAACTACTAACGACTTAACAACAACTACTTACGACTTGCAAAAGTCGTCTGCGATTTAGATTTTTTTTCGTGATAACAAGCTTAACAACGGTATTCAAATTGGCTACATCATAAGCTGGGCTCACTTCGCACTTGGCTTATTAGGCGAGTTTCTTCGTTTCGCTCTTCGTACCGTTTGTTGGATGGATTCATTGATGTTCTCCAAACCTCTGTGAAGGTCGATTAAAAATACTATCATTCTCATCATCCTCCATCTTTCATCCTCTTCTTACTGGGAACGTTTATAGCCCTTTAACACCCGGAACCTTTAAACAGTACGTTAAGCGAACGGTAAGGGTCTATTTCCATGAGTGATCAAGATAAGATCGAAAAAAATTTGTGCCCGCTTTTACAGTGAAAGTTTAAACTTGGGTTCAGTTTAATTTTCACGAAAGTTTAAACTCAGTACTTAAACTGTTGATGCTTTTTAGTAGAACTTGATCGAACGTTTAAATAAGCTTCTAATGTTGTAGAATTGTAAATTGTTTTAGTTTTTCACTTTTCAATATTAAATTTATTTATATTTATAAATTTGGTATGGCTTTGGCATAGGGTACGCTCCCCAACATACGTTTTTGTTGGAGGTTGCTACTATCCGATGGAGCACTCAGACACAACTACTGGTCCATTCTACTACCATGCAGACACCTTACATTAATGTATTTAGTTTACCCGTCTTTCGAAGAAAGATGAGAAGGAGCTTCAGTGATGAAGAACTTAGGTGTTCGGCACTCACCACGTCAGCCCCAAAGATCCGCCACCTGATGCGAGCAAAGGCAGGACAACTACAGAGAAAGTGTTCTGCTGTATCGTCGTCCTCTCCACAGGCAAGACAGGTGGTGGTTTCGCTTAAGCCTAACACATTCAAGTGTCTAGCAAAAGCTTGGTGGCCGGTAAGGACGCCTACAAGAAGTCTGCAATCGATTCTCCTAAGAGATAAAAGAAAAGACGCTGACCCCTCGCAGATGTCCGGGCGTAGTCGTTTAGTCTGTCTGCACCCATCGCAGTCACGCCAACGAGCCCTGTGCTCACGAGAAACCCAAGTATCAATGGCAGACGTGACAACAGATACAGGCAGGCCTAAAGCAGGTTCGGGTCCTGAGAAAACCTCTTCTTCATTTCCCTGGATACCAGTGTGACCTGGAACCCAAACAAGATTCACTGAATTTAGCCTTCCGACTAAGTTCAACGAATTTTTGAGTTCGAGCACTATCTTGGACGAGGTAAGAGGGTTGAGCAACGCATTTAGAGCGGCTTGGCTGTCACTGCAAACGCATATGCTTCTTGCCCCCCACCTGTTAGTCACAATATAGCGCATAGCCATTAGGATAGCGAAAATCTCCGCTTGGTAGACAGACGCATATTTACCTAAGGGGTAGTGGAGTCTAATGTTCTCGCTTTCCACAAAGACTCCAGCACCAGACCCCTGTCCGGTTTTGGAGCCATCCGTGAAAATACGATGGCATTCTTTCCCTGGCTCAGAGTCTGGCCGAAGCCATTCCATTACCTGAGGAAAGTTGACTTGGTTATTTTGTCGCAAAAGGATTTCTGGGGTCATTGCGTCAGAGGGCATGTCCATAAGACAGGGGTCAAAGGACAATTTTCGAACAAGCTCTTCAAAATTCTAATGCGTGTGGTACCAAAAGCCACCTCTCTTTAAGCGAAAGATGGTTTTCAGCGTACAACCCATGATAAATATATCAAGGGGGGGGAGGTTCATCAAAGCATCTAGAGCAGAGCCCGGCGTGCTAGGGAAGGCCCCTGTGCAGCCAAGACAAGCCGTTCTTTGGAGTTTGGCAAAGGAGGCAGTAATACGTTTCCGCGAAAGCCTGTTCCACCAAACAACCGATGCGTATGAGAGGAGTGGTCTAACCATGGCAGTATAGATCCAGAGGACCCTTTTCAGAGTTAAGCCCCATGTCTTGCCAAAAGCGCCTCTGCACTGCCAGAAGGTGGACAATGCTCTTTCGGTTTTGGATTCAACATGCTTGGACCATAGAAGTTTTCTATCAAGGATTACTCCCAGATATTGGACTTCATCGGATATCGGGATAGTGACACTTTTAAGCACTAGTTGAGTCAGACCAGTGACCTTCCTCCTTCTCGTAAAGAGAACAACCGTAGTTTTAAGAGGATTCACTGAAAGCCCATTCTTAGTGCACCAATCATCGATTAAGTCCAGGGATCTCTGCGCCTGAGAGCACACAGTCCCTAGGTTTGAGCCGACAGAAAGAACGGCGACATCATCCGCGTAGGCTTGTGTGTAGGTTCCAGGAAGGTTGAGAGCCGATAGTAGAGAGTCTACAACCATGCACCATAAAAGGGGAGACAGAACACCACCTTGCGGGCAGCCCTTGTTTACCCCAGTTGTGACGCACTTGCCACAATCTGCTTCGGTTATCAGCGTCCTGTTCATTAGCATTGCCCTAATCCATTGAACTAATGTTTCATCTACACCATGTTGTCTGGCTGAGTTGCACATGCTATCAAACGTCGCGTTATCAAAAGCACCCTCAATATCGACGAAAACGCCCAGCACGTACTTCTTCTGGTCAAGAGCACATTCAATCCTACCAACAAGGTTTTGAAGCGCAGTTTCGCAGGATTTTCCGCGCTGATAAGCGTGTTGCATCTCAGAAAGAGGGTTTACGCTCCCCAACATAAGCAACGATATGTTCGGTTAGCTTTTTAACCGTTTTGTGGTGTGGGCAACTTTAAACATGAACTGTTATATCTTTGCCCATATTTATAAAAGAAACGTGGGAGGTAAGAAAAGTCAAAAGTCTTATGCTGACTAGAAATGTAAGCAGATTTCCAAATCGCTGGTAAAAGTGGCATTCTTTGTAAATCTAATTTAAAAATTCTTAAGGCAACGTGATAGGCACTGACGTTCACAGTATTTTTGAACAAAACCTAGTTTTTTGTCCGTTTTATGCGCGATGACTTTTCTGAGTTGCAAGTGCCAATTCGTTTTTTTGCGTCAGGAATTAATGCGTCCCTAGCCCTCAAATCTATCAAAACTTCGCTGAACTCGATAGCACTTAAGAGAGAAACTGAATCCTTGAGTATAACTTACCTACGTTGGACAGAACTTGATGCGTGCAAACACACAAGGGAGCTATGGCCAGTGGCAAACAAAAAGAGAAGAATTAATGAAATTATATCTGTTCGTCGCCTGCTATGCGAATGCTTAGCGCTAGACAGCATTAAGCATTATTCCTATGTGCAGCGTCGGCAGCCAAAGATCTAATTAATACTGACCTGTGGCACATGCTAAGATTTGAGCTTTGAATTAAGATTTGAGCTTTGAGATTTGAACAGGGGTTTCCTTTTGTTTTCGTTTCCGCTGTTAAGAAGGTTCCCAAATGGACATAATGTACCCAACTGTTTGTCTAAGTAAGCCGTGACGTGACTATTGCCACAGGAGCATCCATTAACCTTACCTAACCTTACCTTATTATCAAGTATACAATCTTTGGTAGGTAGTTAAAACAATGGAGTCTTTAAGCACGCAACAACGCACTTTTGTAGGCCAATCTTTTGACGAGAATCGTCAGTTTTTAAAAGTACAATTATTTTGCATGAAATGTTAACGCATCCCAAAAATTTTTTACGCTACGGTGCGTATTATGGGTTGGCAGCATCATTGGTCCGTATTCCATACGAAGTGTGTATACATCGATTTGGGCACATTTGGTTTACTCATTGCGGCATGGCGAACTATACTTCCTGGTGATGATATGCTGGTCTATATGCTGGGGTCAGAAAAGAGTTGGACGGGAATCCTTTGTTCTATACATAATAACTTTTGAAACAGTGGAATGGCTGAAGAAACCAGTCACTTAATTTAAACTTTCAAGAAAGAATTTTAAGCGGCTTGAGAAAATATTTCGAGCAGCAGAGGTGTTTTTTTACCCGACCGAGGGTATATTAATTTTAATGCATAATTTGTAACACAGTGAAATAATCACCGTAGACCTTAAGACTTTTTAGAGATCGAGACCGACAGATGAATCTAGCTGTTGCTAGTTAGGATTCCGGAAGACATTCTGTCATCTACGATTATTTTAGGGCTTTTTTTATTTCCCAACAATATAACTTAAGGACTGGAGAGAATACCCTGTGATGCTGATTTAGTGTTGCGGACTTTGTCAAATAAAGGACCTAAATGTCCTTTATGGAGAGCAAGGAGAGTGTACCTAAGAACAGCATCGATTTTTCTTAGCCCTTAAATATTTCACCGGCAATAAGAAATAAGTTTATTTTTACTGATCTAGACCCAATTTCGTTTTACCGTCTATGCCATGCTGTAATGACTGATATGAAAGTCGTTGGTTTAACTATTGATAAATTAAATGTTTAGACGCAGTAAAAACAACTACATAAGTCGACACAATAATTTGGATATGGCTGCTAAATGTACACTATGCTCCTTATGCTTCTTTTTTTTAAGCAATTCTTACAAGATTTTATGCAAAAATATTTCCATTTTCATTTAGAAAGCATATTTATTCCAGCCAATCTCCAGAAGATCAAATTAAGGGAACACTATACCCTACACAAGAGTTTGTTAGCCCCACTTGTTCTTAACTAATAAAGTTTGTCGTCCAATGTCAACACAATGAAACCACTACAACTAGGCTCATAATACTATTACTTTCTACGTAAATATGTTGACAACTGCCCCCAATTGTCGACAAGTACCACAAACGAAATAATACTCAAATAATCGCCTTAACCTTGCTTGCAAAAATCGTTTCTCCGCAATTGAATACGTCTGTGTTCGTCGCCATTCCACACATCCCGACTGAGTTAAACAGAATGGGTGGTGTAAAACCCTTGGGAGGGTATACATTTATTATTTCAACCCTTTTAGAGTGGGAGAAAAACTTTTTGTCTAATGTGTCTCCAAACTTTGGAATAAAAATGAAAACAATATTTACCTTGGTGACGGACCTAATTCTGTTAGAAAGGCTTTTCTATGCACAATTTATGACAAATTCGCTTGCAATAACTTGACAGCTATACAAGCACAAATTCTCCATGATCAACGACCGGAAACTTTTCTCTAGTGTCACTGGACAAAACAAAGAGTGTGGTCACTGACGCATGTCACCAGAGGTCAGGTGGACGTCATTTTTTTTTTCGTAAATTCGTAAATTGTCATGGGTTTTCTAATTTGTGTCATTCATTTGTTATTCAGCGGTTTTTCTGTCAGCGATTTTGGATAAAAACAATACCAAGGGCACTCTTTGTCGCGGACAACAATGAACAAACGTATTACAAACTTACCGTTGTTAATCTGGATCATAGGTAATCCCATGTCTGAAGCTAAAACACTCACGAAACCCATTAGCAATAGCTGCAGGCGTATTGCATGCTCTACTGCCATTGTTGCACGCAATTTATGTTTACTTTTCGCGAAAAATTAATATTCAGTGCTTGCCTGTCAGATACTTTCAGCGCACTTCTTTGACAGGATTTTGGCATTTTCACCGCACAGCAATTTGTACACCCAACATGTCACTCTGAGAATCGCGGCAGAACTCAAGTAAAACAATTAGCAAATTGGAAAACTCAATTATATGGGTTTAACTACAGGCTTAACTCATTTTGTATCTGGTTAGCTGTCAGTTTGAAGGAACAAAAGTTGGTGTCAAGTTGGAGGGAAGTTTTAAAATGATATACAGTCGTGTAGCGCGCTTTTCGTCGCCGTCACTCGTCTGAAACCGTGATGTGAATCACACTCGAATGTCGATAGAACTGAGGCAGAGGCGAACGATATTGGTTCGGTTGGAGTTTTGTTGTGCCCATTGGGTAGTTACTGCAGTTACCTTTGGCAACGGTATTAACGACTGTCGGTGTCGAGTGAATACTGGACTGTGAAATGCAACCAACTTCATGTTGTTTACTTTCATTCTACTTGAATTTTGAATATTGTTTCCGTAAACATGACGAAGGGAATTGTAACTATGGTGTTTCATGCGATGCCATGCACAGGGTTGGGAATAGAGCATCAGTTATTATAATTAGTTGAGTCTATCGACCATGCAGTATAGTATAAGAACAGTTTGAACGTGTTGTTCTGTTACGTCAGTTAGAAATCGTCAATTTTGAAACTATTACCTACAGCGGGGATTTTGAATAAGAATTTCCAGATAGAGATTGATAGAAGGAGTTGATACACTGCCAACGAGGTGCAACTGTCATTCATCTGAACGACATCTGTTCAACAAAAAAATGGTTACCTTAAATATTTCAGTGTCACTTAACATAAAACCCAAATAAAAAGTACGAATATTTACTGAAAGCAAATTAAAATGAAAAGCTGCTATAATGATTTTTTTAATCTGGAAAAGGATTTTAATTTTATAGCGAATAAAATTGTTTGTATTTTATTTACTAAATTCCTGTAGCACTTAAAACACAATAAAAAAAATCTTAATTGCAATCAAGTTTGCAAAATGACACAACTTTTGATTTAAAAAATATATTTAAAATTCAACAATAATAGTCAAAAGGAGAATTAAAAAAGAAATTTTACTACAAAACTTGAATACATGAAGAAAATGTAAAAGATCAACGATTTGGCAGCACTGAAAGGTCGTCAATCTTTAACGATGTAAACAGTTATTCAATTACGTATCATTTTGTTGTGGCAATGTCTGCAAGGACGAGAGCGACGTTTGCGAGCAAAGTTTGTTACCTAAATTGAATGGTTGTGATTCCTTGATCTCGGTGTAGATCGCTATTTCAATTGTGCCATGGAGGCATAACGATTGTTTTAAGCGTCTAATTTTGAAAACGATTTTGAACCCCAACGTTGCCAACTTTGATTTAGAACAACCCCAAACCTAGGAATTTCAAATCGATATCCAACACCTCTTCATCGCTTTCAAGGCCACATATGACAGCATCTATAGAGACGAGCTTTATAGCGATATGTCTCGTTTTGGCATCCCTGCCAAGCTTCCTGCCAAGAAGGATAATTCTTGCCAATCGCATGTTTCTTTTGGGCTAAGAAGGCAAGTAGTTTTTACTTTTTACTTTTTACTTTTTACTTTTTACTTTTTTACTTTTTACTTTTTACTTCTTACTTTTTACTTTTTACTTTTTACTTTTTACTTTTTACTTTTTACTTTTTACTTTTTACTTTTTACTTTTTACTTTTTACTTTTTACTTTTTACTTTTTACTTTTTACTTTTTACTTTTTACTTTTTACTTTTTACTTTTTACTTTTTACTTTTTACTTTTTACTTTTTACTTTTTACTTTTTACTTTTTACTTTTTACTTTTTACTTTTTACTTTTTACTTTTTACTTTTTACTTTTTACTTTTTACTTTTTACTTTTTACTTTTTACTTTTTACTTTTTACTTTTTACTTTTTACTTTTTACTTTTTACTTTTTACTTTTTACTTTTTACTTTTTACTTTTTACTTTTTACTTTTTACTTTTTACTTTTTACTTTTTACTTTTTACTTTTTACTTTTTACTTTTTACTTTTTACTTTTTACTTTTTACTTTTTACTTTTTACTTTTTACTTTTTACTTTTTACTTTTTACTTTTTACTTTTTACTTTTTACTTTTTACTTTTTACTTTTTACTTTTTACTTTTTACTTTTTACTTTTTACTTTTTACTTTTTACTTTTTACTTTTTACTTTTTACTTTTTACTTTTTACTTTTTACTTTTTACTTTTTACTTTTTACTTTTTACTTTTTACTTTTTACTTTTTACTTTTTACTTTTTACTTTTTACTTTTTACTTTTACTTTTTACTTTTTACTTTTTACTTTTTACTTTTTACTTTTTACTTTTTACTTTATACTTTTTACTTTTTACTTTTTACTTTTTACTTTTTACTTTTTACTTTTTACTTTTTACTTTTTACTTTTTACTTTTTACTTTTTACTTTTTACTTTTTACTTTTTACTTTTTACTTTTTACTTTTTACTTTTTACTTTTTACTTTTTACTTTTTACTTTTTACTTTTTACTTTTTACTTTTTACTTTTTACTTTTTACTTTTTACTTTTTACTTTTTACTTTTTACTTTTTACTTTTTACTTTTTACTTTTTACTTTTTACTTTTTACTTTTTACTTTTTACTTTTTACTTTTTACTTTTTACTTTTTACTTTTTACTTTTTACTTTTTACTTTTTACTTTTTACTTTTTACTTTTTACTTTTTACTTTTTACTTTTTACTTTTTACTTTTTACTTTTTACTTTTTACTTTTTACTTTTTACTTTTTACTTTTTACTTTTTACTTTTTACTTTTTACTTTTTACTTTTTACTTTTTACTTTTTACTTTTTACTTTTTACTTTTTACTTTTTACTTTTTACTTTTTACTTTTTACTTTTTACTTTTTACTTTTTACTTTTTACTTTTTACTTTTTACTTTTTACTTTTACTTTTTACTTTTTACTTTTTACTTTTTACTTTTTACTTTTTACTTTTTACTTTTTACTTTTTACTTTTTACTTTTTACTTTTTACTTTTTACTTTTTACTTTTTACTTTTTACTTTTTACTTTTTACTTTTTACTTTTTACTTTTTACTTTTTACTTTTTACTTTTTACTTTTTACTTTTTACTTTTTACTTTTTACTTTTTACTTTTTACTTTTTACTTTTTACTTTTTACTTTTTACTTTTTACTTTTTACTTTTTACTTTTTACTTTTTACTTTTTACTTTTTACTTTTTACTTTTTACTTTTTACTTTTTACTTTTTACTTTTTACTTTTTACTTTTTACTTTTTACTTTTTACTTTTTACTTTTTACTTTTTACTTTTTACTTTTTACTTTTTACTTTTTACTTTTTACTTTTTACTTTTTACTTTTTACTCTTCCGTTCTTTCTGAGGTATTGGTAAGATGGTTTAAAAATGACCACTGTTTAAAAATATTGCTCCAGCTCCTCCTGCCCACTTCTTCCTGAATTGCTTGGGTTCATTGGAGTTCCGCGCCTTGTAGTGCCAAAAAATGAATATGCCTCACCTGAATAAAGGATTTCTACAGCTACTGTACACTTTCTCCAGAATTCCTTTGGTTCATTGCAGTTTCTCGCCTGGTAGTTTATGTTTAGCATTTTTGGGGCCAGGAATTCTATATTTTCATCTCCCATGGGTGCGGACAATTACTCCTGCATCAACAAATCATCACTGTTTCCGATAACAAACAGAAATTCTAGTCTAGAATTAATTCTGCCCTCGAGCGTTAAAAAGTTGAATAATTAGTTACGGTTAGGCATTTTGTCTAAATTAAAAATGTCCTTTCCGATTCGTTCACCCTCTATCGGCGGATAGTCAGACCAACTACAGCTCTTAAGCTTTTTCCAGCACATGCGTATCTTTGATTTCGAAAAATTCCCCCAACAGAATCTGCAACTAGAACACAAATAAGAATCGAGTATATACGTGCAGGTGCACTTCATTTTCTCGCAGTGCGGCCTGGCCAAAATCAGCTGTGCAACGTTGTTGTGCTCTTTTCCTGGTAAACAGCTATCAGAGAGTGCCATTTGTCAACGATATGGCCACATTTCCCGCAGTTTTGTACCCACAACCCACCCAACCACCACATCATGCCTTATGCAAATCTATTCATCATCAGCGACAGGTGTATGGACTGTAAAACTTGAACCTCCCCCAGACTTTCGCTTGGAGCTGGCACACATACAACATAACACTGCCATTACGATCAGGCCTTTTGACTTTGCTCAGGGGACGACGAAGCTCCCGTTCCCGCCCGTGGAGTCCTCGCCACCTCAAACAATTTTCATTTATCCGTGAATGTGAGAAGAGAATTTTTATTTTGCACCTCGACGAATCCCACGCGGCTGAGGATGAGCGGTAAGTATCTACCGTTTGACGTAGATCAAGTGCTTCGACATTGAGATCCACCAACAATGGCAGCGAAGCAAAAGGAATACATTCCATTTGTCCTGGAATAAACAGGCTATTCGAGTTGCGGCGTTAAATGAATTGTAAACAGGAGCGAATACAAATTAAACAACGAACGCTCGCTCGTCAAGGATGGGTGAGAGGATGATATGGCTGATGGTTTTGGTCCGGGATTTATGTGTCATCCCTAGAGGGATGAGGGTGGTTGGTTGGTGGAACACTTTCGTCTAAGACTAGGAACTTTCGCTATCACATGTGTGCAGTAAGGGGGGCTGCTCGACTCGAAGGGGTTGTTTACATGTAGATTTTCGCAATAACTTGTAGTTTTTTTCCCCCCAGTAAGCTATTTGTGTTCCCTTAACGGTTGAGTGCCGGATGGGTTTTTTTTTTTTGAAGGGTGTAGGGATGTGTTCTCAGCTATTATCGCGTAACGTGATACGATAAAATATCTTTCTCCCTGAACCGTAACGTGAGACTGGCTTTCTGATTGATTGCCATGAAGCTTTCACGTGTGTGTTTGTGTGTAGCTTTGATTATGTGTATTTTCGTCCTTTCTCTTCAATAAACAGCGACGCTGATTGCCAATGGGGTTTGGGCTGTTTTGGCTCAAATTCAATTCGAAAACAATGAAGAGTGAGATATTTTCATTTGATTTTCGATCTCCTAAGCTGAAAGGACCTCCCACCCTCCACAGTGGCCCAGGGGTTTGGATTTGCTGTCTCGACAATGTAAAATACGAATTCTACGATTGTCTGGTGGAATGTTTGACAGTGATTGAAAATGTAGGGATAATTGCTGTTGACAGTATGTGATGGCTAAACAATGACACATTTACCATGTGCTTGATGGATGTGTGGTAGTTGCACGATGGATTTCGAACGCATGCTTGGCGGACGTTTCAGAGTTTATGGCTACATCGTTGGCTTATGAATGACAGTCTCGGTACTGGTTCAAGTTTTATTACCGGGAATCGGTTTGCTGTTGAATAAATGATGGGAAGGCGAAATCGTTTATCCAATAGTTGGTGGGTACTCGAAATCGTCGTTAGGTTGATCAATGTTTCATAGCTTTCCGAGGAAAGATTTTTAAAGCTTCTGAACTTACGGAGAAAAAGAGTTCGGGAGAGAAACTATGAACCCAATTATAATTGGATCTTTGGTCGAGTGTTTTCCAGATAATTCCATTTCAGCTTTCAATTTGTGTGACCATGACAACTGGAACTGACTGTTAATAATGATTTCCATTTGAGAGCAAATTATTTGAAGTGAGTTCTCTTGAATTGGCCCCAAAAGTTAAACTGCCATTCTTTGCACCGATTTCCAAATTTCCTACGAATTGACATTAATCTAGCTGGGAATCAATGTGATTTCGCAACAAAATCCACAACCGCCCCTACTCAAACGCAATCAACAAAACCTCAATTAAACACAAATCCTTCTTTATGTCAAAGTAATCTCATTTATATAAACCAGAATCCTTCGGACCGTTTCCGATGTATCATTGAAATAAACTTGACATAAGTTGCTGTGACAGGCCTTCTCTCATTGGCACTTTAATTAATGGACCTCAAACCATAGGCCAACATCTTTTGGTTAGCCAGAGTGGATAGATATCCTTGTATGGCCATAAGACACACAATCCACAACCGAAGCATTCGGGTTATACTATACTCGTCGCTCAACCATAATTATGCACGAGCGGATGTAGCACTTTGTTAATTGCCGTCTTGGAGTTTGCCAATATGAATATCGTGTAGTTATTAATTGGAAACATGTTATTTGCCTGAGGATGCGAAGATACTTAATTGCAATTCTGGTTATTTCTTGGAGGGATACAACGTAATTCAGAGTTCACTTCCATGTTAGTAAGGTCCATATTGGGGAGATTCATGAGAACTAACCAAATTTGGGAAAATATCTCTGTTGAGGCTTAGCTCTACATAAATGCCCTTGGTGTTGGCATCCCAGTACGTTGCAGCTCCTTTGGCTTATCAAGCCGTTTATAAAGGCCAAAGCATGAGGATGAGACAGGTGAGCGATCGCAGTAAGTTGCCCATTCACACTAAATTCAAAATCTGCTAACAGAGAATTGAAAAGATTTTTAAATTTGCTATCAGACTTTGACATCTCAATAAACCCTGAAAACATATGGTTTGGAATGCATGTCAGAAAGTTGTCGACTTACCCTTCGCCTCAAAGACGCCGAGATCGAATGCTTCTCAGCAAGCAATATTTTTGAAGGACACTTTAAAGAAAATTTAAAGTTCTTAGGGTAAAGTCGGGAGATATAGCGCAGCAGCGGAAATGGTGCACTTAAATTATTATCTTTTCAACAAAGGTCAATACGAGATGGGCTTGAAATTGTATTAGTACATTTTGGAAAAATGTAAAAAAAGTGCACCTAGATTTTTTTCGTCACTTTTGCTCCATTTTTTTTTTCAAAAGTTAAGTTTTTGGTGTGCGATAGCATTGCGTTAATGGCAACACAAAAAATAGGTTTCGTCAAAAAGAGATCATTCATATTAGAGCGGAAAGGGTCAAACGGCGCATTTTTTTGAGGCTAATATGGTGGGGGGAAAAATTGTGAAGTTTTTAGGCCTAATTAGAATTTGTCTGTTTTGACAGGTGAACATAACAATGAAAACGGGGAAACTAATACCCTAATGGGCCATCAATTATTACAAAATAGCAAATAAGAATATCAATTTCTTTAATAAGAATATCAATTGAAAATATTATGAAAGCTGCTAATTGGAATTTGAATGGCAGTTGACGATCTTTGTTTCATTTTTCATCCTCGCAAAAGATGTACTCCCATTTATATACGTCCGAAATTAGCTTCCTAAGGCTAAGAGAAAAATAAGAGATGCGAGGTTTTGCATGGTTCTCTTATCTCAGTGTAGTGCGATCGTTACTTGTTTGTAAGCGTAAGTAAAAAGGGTGTGTTCTTTTACTTGTCTCTCTTTGTGTATTTCTCTTTGGTAACCTTGTGTTTGTGTGCATGTGCAGAGCTCAGTGCGGATCTGTGTGGAATCTATCCGCAGTGTGTTATTATTCTGCGCATGCGTTGTATTGGGTGGTTGGTTAGTTTGCCAGGCCATGTCAGTGTTGGGATGTCCCTGGGATGGTTTTTACCTTGAGCAAGTGCCGTTTTCCCATTTTTTTCCCTCCGTACCTTGCCGAAATTACCTTTTTTTCCCTAACGGAACGTATCGTTGCTTATATTAGAGAGCGGCCCCATACAAAATTAAATCAAAAAGTGAAAAATTACAACAATTTACAATTCAAACAATTTAGAATTGTAAATTGTTGTAATTTTCCACTTTTCAATTATATTTCTCAATTTGCTATACTTTAAAAAAAAAGTTAAAATCAAGCTCCACGTTAGATATAAACATTCTGGTCAAGGATCTGATGACGCTTATTGCTTTTAGGAAGTCATTTCCTACTCTTCTTCCTACATATTCCTACTTCCTACATTTCCGTTTTTTATTATGGAAGAAATACGTTGAGATTCTGCATTTGAGTGAGGTTTCGACAAAGAAGACTTAACTACTTTTATTGAATTAGGGAAATTTATAGAACCGTCATCGTTTTTCAAATATTTTTCTTTTATTTTTCAACTTGATGGAATTTCCCTTAAAATTGAAAGTTTTCCCTTTTTCCCTTTATGCATTTTCTTTGCATTATTTTTTCCTCGAAAATGTAAATTTTCCTCGATATCCCAACACAGGGCCATGTCAGTGTTGTGGACTGTAGAGCCAGTTTAAAGAGCAAGAGGCTCATTTTGTTTTGCTTGTGCCGATATCATCAGGTTCGTGTGTGTGTGGCGTGTTGGAGGCGGCTAGGTCTCTCACCCATAATGTCCGGAAAGCTTGGAACTTTTGTTCTAAGTGTGTTTAGCACATGTTGCTTCGCGTTTGAGTCCCATGGCTTATGTTGTCTTGTGCGTTTACTTTGAGGTACGGAAAGTTATACACAATATTTTGGAAGTGTATGGGATGAGATTCGTTCATGTTGGCTTCCCTGATTAGATTGGGCGTAGAGCGTTGCTCTTGCTGAATATTGGTGAACTCAGGCTTTGTGATGGTAGTCTCGCTTAGTAGAGTGGATTCATCATAAGCCCGGGCATTGCGATGTACATCCCGCGTGTGCTGGTTGGAGTGGAATTTGAGCATGGAGTGTATGGATTTTGGCTCACTCACTCTGCTTATGATCCATTTTGGGTGATGGTTTTACCCGTTGGCGTCTCGCACTCTATAAAGTGGTATGGCAATGATAGTCCCGCCTACCATGATTGGATTTGACCCTGCAGAGTGGAGTCTTCATGGGTAGTGTTCCCTATTCCAGACCAATGGCAAGTCGAGGGATGTTTTCTAGGCGGTCACAGTGCACAGAGCGATGATGACGGTTTATTGGATATTTGTAGGCGGTAATACTCTGACACGCTGAGGTAAATTAAGAGGTGTTAGCTGTCAGAGTGTGATACGCCGAGGTAAATAAGTTGTTTGAAGGCTGTCATAGGCTAACAGGTCAAAGTAAACTAGTCCCACTGACTTGACTTGGTAGATAAGACCTACCGTCTTATTGATATGGCTAAACGTTTTTATGTATTGGCTTGCTGTCAATAAAAGCCTGCCAATATAAGAAGTGCTCTCCGCCTTCCTTATGGTGTTGTTGAGCTATGTATGCTTCTTTTGCTGACGACAGCAATTCATGTGTTGTTTTCTTTTGTTTTACTTTCAGAGCGTAGACCCCTAAGACCTTTTAGAGATATGAATGGGACCGACAGGAGAATCGATTAAGCCATGTCCGTCCGTCCGTCCGTCCGTATGTAAACAACTTTTAGACCTTACATTTTAAGGCAGAGAGCTGAAATTTTGTGTGTTGGTTGGAAGTCCAGTCCTTCAGATCAAGTTTAAAAATAAGCTGAATCCGCCCACAGACACGCCCACTACAGGCCTGTATGTGCGGCCATCTCTAATCTAAAAAAATACATTTTGCAAATTTTAGCTACGTTACAATGGCGCTAGCGCATCCATTTTTGGTACGTTACATTAAGTTATAATTGTATTTAAGGTAGCTAAAAAATTTTAGCTTTTTCAATGACCACACCCACTTTTTAAGGGATTTTAGCTTAAAATGACTGTTTTTCAATAAATATATATGAAATTTGACTAAAAATTCTTTGACAAAAGCTGTAGATATTAGCATTTTCTAACTTTTATGTATATATTGTATGTGCCTCCGTCCACTTTTGTGGGCGTGGCGTTAAAAAAAGTGACTTTTTTAGTTAAAAAGGCGGAGTTTTAGGCCGAAATGTATGCAACCACCTAGCATAAAGCATTCAACAGTTATATTTTTATATCCCGCCCACTTTTTGGAGGCGTGGCAGATTTATTTTTGGTATAGTCGGGTATTTTGCAATCCGTCGTAGATGGATTGAAGCTTTTGCATACCCACTGTTGCACTTTCCCACTTGTTTTAACAGTATTTTCTTTGAACGCTTAATAGAAATACGTATCCCGTTCTTACTTTAGCATGTATGTATGTTAAGGTTTGAATAAAGTGATACAATATTTTGTAGTCTTAGCAAAATGTATTCGAAAAGAAGCCATACCCCCCAACTTTGCCCTACGTTCAATTGATAAAATAAGTAGGAGGTAAGTCTTTGAATAATTCGAGGGTTAACCCTTAAATGCCCAAAGAAACTGATTTTGATGAAATTTACATATGATAGGTAGAATGAGCCGTTAAACAAACTTTCGATGAAAAAGTTTTTTTAATTGTTTTTTACGAAGTTATTAGCAAATAACTGGTTTTAGCTTTAAAAATAAAATGGGCCCTGAAGGTCTGAGGTGTTTAAAAAAGATATTTTATTTTCTTTTTTTCTAATATTCAGTTCGATTTAATTACTAAATTTTTTTCCCCATTTTTTTTTAATTTTCATATATTTGAAATTTTGCTCATATTTTCTAAACTTCGAAAAATGCAGATCTAATTTTTTTTAATATAGTAGAACTTAAGTTAAAGAATAAAAAAATGCAAAGTTCACAAGAAAAAAGTAAGAATTGTAGAAGAAATAAAAAGTTTAGTGCTTGTATCTTTAAAAATATCGTGGGCATTTAACTAAGGGTTAAATAATAGTTGTCTGGCACCTTATTTTAGAAGCTCACATGATAGGTAGGCAGAAGCGAAGGCTTAAATGTGAAAAATCACACCTTCATCATCAATAATTAGGCAGACAGAAGTATGCGAAATGGCACGGCATCATGGTGTCTCCTTTTGTTGCCTAGGATTTGTTGCATCGGTTTCCACACACAGTTTATATTTGAACAAGCGAGGAACGGAGGATTAAGTCATTAGAAAATGTCGGTGCCACTAGATGTTTTATGATAAGGACACTCCAAAAAAGGCTGTTGTTCGCTCTTGTCAGGCAAATTGTAAAAAAAATTATTGCATTACTTTTATATATTTTTAAACAGCTTAATCAATATCCGAACTTAACGCATAAACGTACCTTAAACTTTATAGATGAACTTAACGTCTTACGTACAGAAAGTGTGTGTGAAGCCTATAATTGAGTCAAATAACATTTTTATTTTCCACATGAGCTGTGCCCGACATCATCAGTGCAGCTGAAAATAAATGAGTTTTCAGCAGACCTGGGACCAAAATACTTAAAACGGAAACCAGTTAGACCCAAGGATTAAACCTTCTTA
The DNA here is from genome assembly GCA_947623515.1 of Neoascia interrupta. NCBI lineage: Eukaryota > Metazoa > Arthropoda > Insecta > Diptera > Syrphidae > Neoascia > Neoascia interrupta. Next base: position 13,812,155 of record OX392464.1, read on the forward strand.
ACGAACCTGATATAAAAGTAAAGGAAAACTACATGAACATTGTACGAAAAATCAATTAATATCCTGAAATTTTTTTGCATCAACCAGAAATCGCCTTTTGGATAAGCAGAATATTCAATTCAAAGGTAAACTTTTAGCTTGTTAAAAGCCTTCCAAACGCAAGAGGGTAGCGATTTATATAAAATGATTTATAGTTTCGTTTCAAGCGTATACACGAATATAGACAAGTAAAGAGATTGTAGAGATAGTCATGTATGGGGAGTATTACCGAACATGCTCGCTCAACTAACGAAAATCCTTTCTAAAGGGTCAGCTTATCGTCAAACCCCCGCTATGAAAATATTTAAACCGCCGCCTGTGGTCAAGTTCGAAATATATTTTTGCAGTATTTTTAGGGCACTCCAACAAAGTTTATTTTTGATTCTAAACAAGCAAGTTTCCTCGGAGCATTTCATGACTATGGGGCAACCGTAATAGGTCCTTTTTATTAAAAATAAAAAATGAAATTCAACCTAAAGTGTTTAAATTACTCTCATGCTGAGAAATCTAACGAATAGGTTTTTTTTTGTAAATAAACTTTGTCAAGCTCTTACCAACTGCTGTCCTTACCCCGCATTTTTATCCTTTCTTTTGCTATGGTTGCGCGCTAAGTCAAATAACTTTATCAAGTATATGTAACCACTCGGGGTTTTTTAATTTTATTTTCCGTGGCAACATTAAAACCATAGTAAACACACAGCAGTAAATTCTAGGGAAAGTATTATACGTAGATAACCCTTTGGGAAATTTTAACAGTTTCCCCTTGTAGCAAGCTGCTGTATAGTCGAAAGTCACATCCCTGGTCAATGTGACGCTGTTTGCTAAGGAGACGAGACTATGTAAGTAAGAAGTAAAAATATAATTTAGTATAACGAGGATAAAATGCGATAAGAAGTAAATCCTCTTACTTCCATAAATGACAATACTCTAGAATGGTTCCGAGGAGCGTGCAAAAGGAAGGATATTAAAATATAAAATCCGTAAGATAACCTGTTTTCGTCAAGTCCTTACAATATTTTTGTAGGTTTTAAGCGAAAAAAGATACTTAAACAAGAAATTGGCATCGTCGTAGCTGTAGTTAAAAGTTCATAGAAAACAATTTTCCAAATCATAATCTACTTTAGCTTCATCTGCAGCAACGTCATATACCTTGTTAGTCCTTCGATTTTGAAACCTTCGGTAGAAACACACCCTCGAGCGTTGACTTTCGATCTTAAATATTCTGTAAATCGAATTTTGAACGTTGCTTAATATTGTTCCACAGAATATTCAGATTTACATTGAGTTTATCACAGAATGTTCACATATCCCTCACCAGCAGCTTGTGTGTATCCTGTTTGCATATTATATGGAAAATGCATTGAAGCGTCTCGTCGGTTGCTTCAGCCAGAGCTCCCTAAGGTATATCTCCGTTAACGACACGAATAACAATGAAAAAAAGGAGGTGCAATCGTTTTGTAATTTTTCCCACTCGATTGTCATGCGACAGCGGATTTTAATAAAAATAATGAAAAACTCACAGCGACATGAAAAAGACATTAACACAAAACACCCCCTCGTGATGCATTATTGTGGGTGTGTGTGTTTGAAAATGCTGATAAAGGACGCAAAAGCAATCTATGTGCCAATAAATCAGATTAGCTTATATGGAAAAACAGTTCAAAACAATTTAAAAATTTGGCGAAATAGTCTAAATGAATTTTCTAGGTCTAAAATTTTTAGCATATGCCATGCGGAAGCCATGAAAGAGTTTCAAAAGGATTTTAAAGGGAAATAAAAAGAAGCCGTGCAATTTTTTCAGCAGAAAATCTTTCCTCAACATTTTTGCTTTACTCTCTCTGATCTATTTCGCTCGCCTTATGTAAGTACCCTAAAAGTGTAGCCGCAACCCTTGAATGCGAGTCAATTTCAAAAACGTCTATCTTAAGAACACCATCTTTCTCATTGGCGTCTGTTATCCAGATTATGTAACACTTATTATTGCAACGAATTTTGAGGAAGTGCCAGTGCTCCGTTCGCGTTAGGTACATCGGGTACATTTTTCCGATCTCCGATTCTCTGCGGAAATCTTCACGCAACAATCCTGCTTAGTGCTTGTCGTTCATTAATTGTTTCTGAGCAATTAAGTTGCCTTGTGCAGATGATTGACTTTCGTGTTGATATTTGCAACATTCGTGGGCTGCGGAAAAATCTCATTGCTGCGTACGTCCATGTCTGTACTTACAGCCCAGATGTTTTGGCACATACCCTGTATCAGGTCAACCCGATTCGGGTTTTAAACTCCCAGGTTATCGCTTAGAACCATTATTCTTTCCACGTCGTGGCCTCGCCATTTATATTCGTAATGACGTAGTCTACCATATTCCTCCACAATTTAACACCTGTTCCAACCCAAAAATTAACTTCATGTGGATAGATTTCACCGTCCGTAGACAAACTATTCATTATTGTTTTGTGTACAGAAGCCCAAATTTGGGCAGTGTATTAACTTGTAACGAGTTTGATGCTCTGTCCGACTCCATCTTAAGAATTGTTTCTAATAAATGAAATTGTGATTACGGGCGATTTCAATATTCACAATTCTAAGGACATTCTGGTCAGACAACACCCGGAGGAAGGTATGTTGAGATCTTTGCTGCTTTGAATAACCTAACGCAACTTGTAAACGAGCCTACACGGATACCCGACGTTAAGAATCATTCCGCCAACACACTGGATTTGTTTCTTACCTCCCACCCCGATAAGTACACCGTGAATGTACTGTCTCCTCTAGGTTCGTCAGACCACTGCGTCATATCAGCCAAGTTCTTATTAGGTAATCAACCTAATAAGGTAATAGTTCCGAAAAGAACAGTGTGGCGGTACGAGAAAGCTAACTGGGACGGCCTTAATAACTTCTTCGGTCGTTTTAACTGGTCCTTGTGCTTTCTCGATGACAACGTAGATGCTGCTGCTGATATGATAACTGACACCATTCTCCTTGGTAAGAGATCTTTTATCCCTTACAGGATTAAGAGTATCAGACCAATAGTGAACTCGTGGTATGACTCGAGCTGTAAAGAGGTGATTAGGTTGAAGGAGTTTTGTTTTCGACGAAATGATTGTAATGCTCATATTCGCCGTGTCAAATTCCAATACGACCAAAGCTGAGGCAGAAAATACTACATTGTCCCAAGGGTAGTAAAAACTTTTGGTCTTTCGTCAAAAATATTAAAAACTGTGCCTCATCTTCCATCCCTACACTCGTTTACAATGACATTCCAGCTGTCACCTCTCTAGACAAAGCGAATCTACTTGCAGCGCATTTTGCTGCTAGCTCCATGCTCCCTGATTCTGCGATGTCTCCGCCTGCACTGGAGCGCGTCGACTTTACCATGGGACAAATTCACTCTCGCGCTCGTGCAGTCAAAAGAGTACTTCGAGATCTAAACATTCACAAATCCGCTGGTTCAGATGGAATATCCCCGATTGTTCTGAAGAGGTGTTCTTCCACGCTGGCAAAGCCATTGTGCAAGCTTTTTCATCGGTCCCGCTCCTCAGGTCTCTTTCCGAGTAGATGGAAAACAGCATTTGTCCAGCCCGTCCCTAAAAAAGGCGATTCTTCTTCTCCCTCTAGCTATCGTCCAATTGCACTTACTTCCCTTCTTTCTAAGGTCATGGAAACGCTGATAAACTATCAGCTTATGAAATATCTTGAAACACAAAAACTTCTTAATGACCGGCAATACGGTTTCGGTAGCAAACGGTCCACTGGTGATTTGATGGCATATCTCACGGAAAAGTGGAACCATTCCTTGCGCAAGATTGTTGCACTTGATATTTCAAAAGCATTTGACAGAGTTTGGCACCAAGCTCTCTTGTCGAAAATGCGTGCATTTGGAATCGACGAATCTCTTATTCAATGGATTAGTAATTACCTTTCGAACCGTTCAATTCAAGTTGTTTTGGATGGCTTCAAGTCCGCAGTTCATAAAATAAACACTGGGGTTCCCCAGGGCTCTGTTTTGTCTCCGACACTCTTCCTCATTTTCATTAATGATCTTCTGTCTGCTACAACTAATCCAATCCACTCCTTTGCTGATGACAGTAACCTCAGTTTTTCATATTCGTTCTCGGTTCCGCGCCCCTGCGCTTCGGACGTAGAACTAGAACGGCAGCGAATGTCAAACTCATTAAACTCTGATCTTAACAGCATTGTATCATGGGGATCTCACAATAGAGTAGAGTTTAATGCTTCTAAAACTCAATGCTGTCTTCTGTCATTGAAGCAAACCCGAAACACCCAGCCATTATCCATGAATGGCACTTGCATCAATGAAACCGAAACGCTTTCTATTCCCGGTATGTGTGTCAATAACAACCTTAGTTGGAATGACCACATATTCGAGGTCGCCAAAAACGCTGCAAAATGCCTAGGTTTCCTTAAAAGATGCAAGAAATATTTCACCCCCTCTGATTTGGCTATTTTATATAAGGTATATATTCGCCCTAAGTTGGAATACAATTCCCAAGTCTGGGCTGGTGCTCCAAAGACAGCATTGCACTTGCTAGACAGGATACAAAAACGCGCGATAAAACTCATTGGCGACAGAAATATTGCGAAGTCAATTGACTCATTGGAACATCGACGCAATGTCTCTTGCCTATCACTGTTCTATCGCTTTTTCTACAAACAATGTTCTAACGAAATAGCCAATTGCATTCCACCCCTTAAGACGTTCAACCGTAATACTCACAATAGATCAAATGCACATCAGTTTACCCTTGAGCCCACCTTCGGACGCACAGTTAAGTTTAGAGGTTCTTTCATAAGCCGTACAACGCCAATGTGGAATGTCCTCCCACGATCAGTCTTTCCTACACAATTCAATCTGCAGCTGTTTAAAACAAGAGTGCACTGGTACCTCTTATCCTTTCATTCTTCTTCTAATCCTTTCCGCTCGTGAGATGTGAAACAACATTAAAAGGGTAGTCAATCCCTTAATTCGCGAGTGAATTATAAAAAAAGAAAATATTTCCGATCTAACGTTTTTATACCCTACCCAGGGCATATTTAGTTTGTTGTATAGTAAGTAACGCAGTGAAATAATCACCGTAGACCCCTAAGACCTTTTAGGCCCGATTTTTCAGTGCTGAGTAATGCCCAGCTTAAACCAAGATCTGTTAATCCCGTAACAAAGCAAATCTGGATTTAACTCAGCGAGCAGTTTTTCAGTGCAGAGTTAACTCTTTCAGCAAAGTTGTCAAAATCTTCGACTCTCGAAATTATTGACTCTATCTACTCTCAATTCACATAGAAATACACAGGAAAAGAAGTTCGAGTTGTTCTCAGATGTCATTTTTCATAAAATTACACAAATTAACTGTCATTTACACAGAAAAAACATTCAAAGAAGTTCATAGTGTTCACCAGAGTTTATTAACTGGGATTAACTTACTAAATTGGGCGAGTTAAACCGAGATTTACCCCGGATCTCTAGATTTACTAAAAAACTCATTTCTGGGGTTAATTTAAGTTTAACTCCGAAACTCGGATGATCTCGCACTGAAAAACTGGCCCATAGAGATATGAATGGGACCGACAGAAGAATCGATTAAGCCATGTCCGTCCGTCCGTACGTCCGTCCGTCCGTATGTAAACATTTTTTAGGCCTTAAATTTTAAAGTAGGGAGCTTGGTGGGTTGGCTGGAAGTCGAGTCCTTCAGATCAAGTTTGAAAATTAGCCGGATCCACCTACAGACACGCCCACTGCAGGCTTAGGTTAGGTTAGGTTGATGGATGCCCTTTTGACAATAGTCACGGCTTCACTTAGACCAGCAGTTGGGTCCATTGTGTCCATTGGGAACCTTCTTAATACCTGGAACGAAAACAGAAATAGACCGCTGTTAGAAGCTCAGAGTGCCGCCCTCTTGGACCCATCCGGATTTGTATACAAATCTTAGGAGGTCCTTTAGATCTACTGCAGGCTTGCGACCATCTCTTATTTAAAAAAATACTTTTTCCAAATTTTAGCTATGTTACAATAGCCCTAGTGCATGCATTTTTGGTATATGTAACATAAACTTGTAATTGGCTTTGGAAAAGCTAAAAAAATTTGGCCTTTTATCAACCACGCCCACTTTTTAAGGAATTTAAGCTCAAAATGACTATTTTTCAAGAAATATATATGAAGTTTGACTAAAAATTATATGACAAAAGTTGTAGACATTAGAATTTTCTAACATTTTTGTATAAATTGTATGTGCCTCCGCCAATTTTTGTGGGCGTGGCGTTAATGAAAAATGATTTTCAGCTAAAAAGGCAGATTTTTAGGCCAAAATGTATGCAACCACCTAGTATAAATCATTTAATAGTTATATTTTCATATACCGCCCACTTTTTGGAGGCGTGGCAGTTTTCTTTTTTGGTAGGGTAGAGTAGAGTTTTACATACGCACTGCGTTGCACTTTCCCACTTGTTTTTTTTCATGAATTGAAAAAATTTGTACTGTATGTCACGGTTTTACCTCGAGTATTATTCGAGATCTTATTCGAGACCTTATTTATATACAAAAAACGTTTATACTGCAAATTAACTAGATTAAATCTCGAATTTCTGACTTTAATTTTACCCAATTGATTGTTGGTCTCATAACTTTCTTACATGCTGCAGGTTCTGTAGTTAAATAAGGGCAAAAAAACAGAAATCACTGTGCTACCTTTGTGTATGTTAGCAAGGACCTTCCTAGGCATTTTCCAAATAAAGCAAATAAAATCAGCCACAGAATACTAATTAAAATTACGTTAATTACCTTAATGCCAGCGTGTCCTTAATCAATGATGCCCCCAGCCCCAACATCAGCCACATTGTCACAACAACAACAGCTTGTAGGGCTTAACTTTAAGCACACACTTAAAATGTAGAATGAATTGTAATCGACCTTACAATTACCACCCTTAGGCGCGAGTGATTTTATGCGTTAATTTCAGCATGGCACGCACAATATTTAAATGCAGCAGTGGTACTAATTAATCGAGACGCAAATTGAATTTAAGTGTTGCAAACGCTTTCGGCCACCACATTATGGCGGCAATTAAGTCGAAATGAATGTTCAATTCTGTTGGCCAATAACTGGGACAAATTAAGGATGTATATAGGGGCTGGACGCGCTGAATCGATTTTATGACGAATCGAAAAATAGCTAACGAAGTGGAAAAAGGAGTGCATACAAGTGGAAAACTTCGGCTTTTTATTTTGTACAACTTTTTTATAAAACAAAACCCGGATTTTATTTTGAAGACGTATAATCTTGTTTCCCCTAGAATGCTTACACTGATCTACGAATGACTTCAATCTCTTTTACTGCACGTGTTGACATGCATGAAAAAGTAAGGACCACATCCTGAACAAAATTTCATCAAGGTAATCAATAAATTAAATTCCAAACTCTAATCCTTGCAGCACTTCTAAACTAACACAAATTTGAGTAGGTAGACAATAAAACTTTCCGTATGCAAACCAATCAATGACTTGGAAATCCCTCAGCAAATAGGCTTATTTTTACCATGTCCTGTCATCACGTATAGATATAAGGATTAATTCCGATCTCTAAATGCCGCATCCCCCAACTGAACCAAGACTGATGTGCGGGGGATTTAATTAAATGCCAAACAGAAGTTTATTTATTTGAATATGCAAACCCTGGGTGCGGTGGTGAACACACATGTTTGCTTTGGAGATTAAGTGATCCAAAAAGGATGAAATCCTGCAAAGCTACGTTGCACACGTTGTTCTGGTAAAAGGAATTGTGAGATTATGCAATAAGTTGTAAGGATGATATTTTATATGTTATCTTAGGGAAAGAACAGAAAAACAACAAAAAAATTTTAAGGAGATTTATATGTGTCCTGGGATAAACGTAACATGAGCTGGCTCATGTATTATATAGTCATAAAACGAATGTATATCCCTTACGGTGTATAGATACCGGGAAAAGAATACCATAAAACTGAAGAGTATAAACATAAAAAAAATCGTCCTGATTAAAATATGTACTTGTAAAAGACTTTCATTCATTTTCTTTTTTTGTCTGTATGACGTCGTAGTGCTTTGTTGTCAGAGTTCATGTTGTTAACGATTATACTCAAAAAGTTTGAAATATTTTTGAAATATATTTTTTTTTTTACTGCTGCATCCATCAATGGTAGACTAATAAATTTAAGAACATCCACCCAGAAAAAAACTATTAAGGACGGAAGCTCATACACATGGTATAGAGTGGCTCGTAAAATAAAGCAAAAGCATAATTTCCGCTCACCACTCCGAACAGTAATAGAGCTTGGTGAATACTCGTGTAACCACAAAGATTCGTATAAATACATTGAATACAAAGTGTGGCATAAAATTCCCGGAATCTGAGCTCTGCTCTGACAAACATCAAAATTCGAGTGGATGATGCCACAGCTATGAACAATAAAACAGTGTCGGTTTGTTTGAAATAAAAACTAAACCTCAAGTATACCACAGATAGATGGTCACGAAATGTTGTTACAAAATTTAAGCCCTTTTGTATTGAGTTCCAAAAATATACTTAAACAAATGAGTTTTGCTTTTTATTGTGTGGGAATTCGCTTCTTTTTGACCTAAAGCGTGTAGAGCTTAGATAATAGTGTTCGCGCAAGACCAAATCCGCAATGGTAGCACTAGAAAACCCAGGGTTTGGTTGAGCAACCTTGTTTTGAGTCAAAAAAAGGTTTAACGAATTGGAATTCTTAAATCTACCTGAAATATGAGTAGTGAGTTTTAGAATTTATTAAATTAGATGAAGCAAACAAAGATCATCATCATCATCATTTTCGAATGCCGCTTATTATATTAAAGGGTCGCGGAGCGAGGGTGGCTAAATGGTCCTTCTATCTTTCTCAAGAGACTCCGGCGCAATCCCCAGGCGGGACTCAGAGAGGTTCTTTACCTGATCCCACCACCGCTCGCATCTCGGCTAGCATGACCTGTCTAGGAAGTCTGTCAGGGGGCATGCGAACAACGTGTCCAAACCATCGAAGAATCGATCGCTCCACTCGGAGAAGTAGCTGCTCAAAGATCTTTAGGAAATTAAAAATAAAGGCATTGAAGACACATGTTAATTTTTGGCTTTGGAGTTGAGCCAATTTAGGTTTTCCCCACATTTTTATATGTACACTCCACTAAACTTGTACAAAACAGCTATTTCTGTTGACTTGTGTTAACTTTTTTTTATTATTAAGGCTAGGGACACACGGTGACAGAAAAACGCGCGACAAAAAACAGCGCGATTCCGTGCGGTTTCTGTCAGTTTTGATGAAAAAAATAGTTTTCATCGTTCAAAAAAGGGTTTTCCAGCTTTCCGTAGTGAACTCAGTACACAAACACTTATTAAAGAATTAAAGTGAAAATAATATTGAAAGTAATTTTTTATCGTCAAATAAAATTAAATTGTATTTTTTGTCGTGCGGCTTGAAAGAGTCGCAATTCGGAAATTTGCGCAAAACGGGTCTGTGTTGACTAGAATATAAACACGTGTGCTTCTAGTCTAGACGGTAATTAGTCGCGCGTTTTTTTTTTGTCACTGCGTGTGTCTCTGGCCTTAATCATCAAGAATCTTCCGCGATTCGAGTTTGTTTATTGGCTGACAATAGGCAGACCTACTTTTAATATAACCATCCTCGTTTATTTTTTTTTTTTGCTTTTTTTTCACAAAATCACAACATCCATAACGCTGTATAATGTGTCCATTGAACTTGCCGAAAGTAACAAAAATTTCAATAGAAAAGCTTACTGCATAAAAAGAACAGGGACTATACGCAATCTACCATCGCAAGGAGATTGAAGAGTCTTAGCTGTCTCACATAAAGAGCGAGAGAGCGAGCGAGGGTCTCGGGCGAGCTATCGAATGAATGTATGGGGTGGCTCACAATACCGGCGTGATCGCTGTCTCGCTCGCCGAGCTTTTCGAAAAATTGAAAAACTCGCCGAGGTTGACGATTATTCTGTCAATCAGTGTTGTTAGTTTTGACACGCTGTTGAATAGACATTTTTTTTTCTCGAAGTTAATACTAGTTGTGAAATATAAACTATTTGTGCGCTCACTGTGCAGTCAAAACAGTCGTCGCGGTTTCTCGCTCTCATTGTGTATTAACAAACGATTTCTCTGGACTCGTATTGCCGCTCTGGTTTGACGCTCTCGCGCTGAATGTGAAACGGCCATCTAGCGATCGAGACAATACTAGAGCCGGATTGCAAGCTCCTTGAAATAGCGAAGGAGACCTAGTCACCAAAGAACGAAGCACAGGAAGTAGTTAAAGCAGCATTGCCAGCGGTAGGAAGAAGTCCTACCACCTAGTATTGAAGAAGTAAGCTTTTCCATTTAATGGCTTAAGTACAACAAATTTGGCAGCTCTGACAGCTTCACCTGCGGAGCTACAGTAACAGAAAGCATGCCCGAAGACTAGACAACCATTATACCCCTTCCTTAGAAACGGGTAATCGCGATCAACAAACCCGATCAAACGGGTAATCGCGATCAACAAACCCGCGATCAACAAACCCGCAAACAAGAAACGCGATCTTACATCTTGCAAGAAATATTGTGGCATATGCGTGCTGAATGTCACATATAAGTATTGTGTGTCACTTTCAAACGTATTGTGTGAGCGTCTTGAGCCGTTCTGCGACACACTAAGCGGCGCCTATCAGTGTGGATTCCGGCCCGGCAGATTGACAATAGACCAGATCTCTATACTAAGCAAATCCTGGAAAAGATCAGTGAATTTAAAAGTCGAGACACACCTTCTTTTCATCAACTTTAAAGCCGCATATGAGCATTCATCGAATTCAAGATCCTGGCAAAACTTATCAAATAGTGCACATTAGAAAATAAGCCGTGAAACGTCCACTTTGGGAAAACGTACAGTCCAATTAATTCCAAGGTAGGTAGGTATAGGAAAGTGGCTTATTAAATGCACTTAGGCCAAAAAGTAGGCCCATTGTACCGCCACCTGGGTATATGACCAAGGGAATAGGTTGGCGTGAATTCTATGACAGCCAGCCAGTCTTTTCAATGAATTTAAGTAGCTTTTTGACCGGTGATTCCCTAAGGTCGCTTCGATAGTCGTAGAAGTAGGAGCCAAGTATGGATTTCCTGTACGACGTGAGTGCCGGGAAGCAACAGAGAAAGTGTTGTTTTACCACTTTCTTCCTCTTCCTCATCGAGGCAGCTTCTACAGAAGTCATTTGAGAATAGACCTAGTCTTTTTGCGTGAAGATCTAATAGGCAGTGTCCGGTGATAATTCCCATACTGCAGTGCTAATTTTGGATCTCTTTAAGGAGATCAAGCTATCTGATTTTTTTTGGATCGAGGCGAGGCCAGATTTGCTTGGAGGTTAAACAAGTGGTGCCTGTCGTCCATCTGGCGTTATTTTCTTGTGATTTGCTGTGATTTTTGAGCTGTAATTTGAAGGTAGCTAGAGGAATACCTATATTATAGGAGATTTCATCTTCTGGCATTCTTGTGGCGTTCTTAGCGAGTTTATTAGCCTCACAGTTTCCCATGATGTTTCTATGACCTGGCACCCAGCACAGGCGGATGTGAAACTGTTCGGACATCGCATCAAGAGATGTGCGCAAGTAAATAACTAATTTAGAGTTTATAGAGTCTATGGCTATCCGTAAAGATACAGATATCGCGGGCGGATATCGCGTTCCACTTTAGGCAGGACAGGGCTTCACTAATTGCCATTATTTCTGCTTGGAAGACGCTGCATTGGTTGGGTAGGTGAAGGGATCAGAGAATACACCACTTCCTACACCGTCTTCCGTCTTGCATTCGTCTGTGTGAAAGTGTATGGCGTTACCCAAGGGTATATAACAGCGCGCCGTACCACAGGTCTGTGTTCGGAATCCGGGTTTTCTCTGAGAAGTATGAAGGTGTAGTATAATCCAGCTTCGTGGAGGTGAGATGCTGTTCGTTGAGAATATCGGCATGTCCATAAACGTATTCACGCCATTGGGAGCATGCTTTAAATCAAATAATTAATTCCGAACAAGCACCAGATTTTGGTAAGGAGATGGATTTTCGTGTACATTCTTTAATTTTGTTTTGGAGGTGATATAGTGCGCAGGGCAAATGTTAACACGGTAGGAACCATCTTCATCAGATCCCTGCAAAAATGGAATACGTGGACGATATCGGCAGCATTACCCAGACTTTAACGGCTGTTTGTATTTAAGAACATTCGTCGTTGGTTGGTCTCGATCTCGAAGCTAATGCGATTAAGACTTTGCTCTCAACAAAGAAAGAAAAATCGGTTCGGCGCTTAGGACAAGCGCCGAACCGATTTCTCTGTTGGTAGCAACAACTTCGAGGTAGTTAAGCAGTTTATCTGCCATCTTCCTTGGAGTTAACATTTGTTTTGTTTTATGGCGCGGAATGTATATCCACACATATGCAAAACAGGAATATCGTCCAGATAAGCAGGGCAGCAGAAATTATACTTGGCTCTTTCGAGAGAAAAATTCTACGACGATTTTATGGAATGTGTGTGAGGAGGGCGAATTGATGTGGATGTAGTTTTAATTGCCAAAACACGAAGACTATATTGGGTAGGTCATATCGAGCTAATGACTAACGCTCCAGCCAACAGGTTAATCGAATCCAAACCCCCAGGCTCAAGACGACGAGGATGACCAAACTTCCGTTTTAAGAACCAAGACATCGCTAATGCTAGAGCGGTGCTTCTGAACAATTGGAAGCAGCGTATCCAGGATCCCAGAGGATGGAAAGCTACTTTGAGCCTGGTAGAGACCCTCCATCGGTCGGGAGTCCTATTAAGTAAGCATAAGTAAAAACAAGTGAGTGAGTGCAAGAGTTCGTCTGTAACGAATCGTGAACTTTTTATACCCGACCAAGGGAATGTTAATTTAAATGCATAGTTTGTAACACAGTGAAATAATCACCGTAGACCCTTAAGACCTTTTAGAGATATGATCGAGCCCGACAGGTGAATCCATTAAGCCATGTCCGTCCGTCCGTCCGTCCGTCCGTCTGTATGTGTGAGGGTTTTAGGTCTTCGAAATCAAGCTAGAGAGCTGAAACTTGGTACACGGCCTTGCACAGATAAAATGAGAAAAATCCGTTGACGGATTGAGCCAACACGCCCACTACTGGCTTCAATGTGAGACAACCTCTATTCGACATTTTTTTCAAAATGCATTTTGGTCAAGTTAGACAAGGCACAGGAGTTTTAATTTTCGTACTGAGCAATGTCGCCCGAAGATTTTTAACAAGGTTAAAATTGGACCGCCCACAATATCGACCATGCCCACTTGTAACATGTTAGATCTTCAAAAACCCGATTTCTGGGAAGTTGACTCCAAATCGAAAAAAAATTATGTGACAAATATTAGACATATTACTATTTGCTAAGTTTGCTGTATGAAAAGTTTTGAGCTCCGCCCACATTTAAGGGGCGTTTTTAGGAAAAAAACTGTTTTTTGCTGTAATAATTTTCGCTTTTACCCTATATTTTCTCATGATTTTAACAAAATTACAATTAATTGATTTTCATTTTAAGCCCATGCACACTTTTGGGGGCGTGGCCTATACAAATAATATATGAATTCGGGCCAAAAAACTTAAAGATTTGGTGTTACATGGTATATAAGGTCGGGTATATAGAAGTTTGTCACAGGCTTGAATTTTTTCACTAGAAGTCAATTACGTGTATCGGCCACGCCCTAAAAAGTGGGAGTGGACTAAGAATAAAATCTTTTAAACGTATTTCGTAAGGACCGTGAAGAAATGTGTTAAAAACAATGATTTAAAAAAAAAAATCATTTTTTTTAGCGTCCCCGAAAAGTGGATGGGGCTCAAAATTTTGTATGGAACAAACTTAAGTAATGTCAACATCTTTATCACATAATATTTTTTTGATTTCTAGTGAATTTGCAGAGAAATCAAGTTTTTAAGGATTTAACATTTTAAAACGGGGAATGGTCGATGGTGTGAGCAGTTCAATTTTCGTCGTGCTAAAGGCTCTTAGCCGCAATTTTATACCCAAAAACCGACGGACATTGCTTAATCAATTCACCTGACTGGTCTCGATCATATCTCTAAGAGGTTTCAGGGATCTACGGTGATTATTTCACTGTGTTACAAACAATGCATTTAAATTAATATACCCTTGGTCGGGTAAAAAAAATTTAGTGGGTGACTTTTCTCGAGATTAAAAACCTTCCCACCGAATTTCTTGCTAGTAAATGTAAATTAAGTAAATGTTTAGTAAAATGTAATGTAAGTAAATGTTTCGTTTTTTGGTCTTTCGTCTAAAAAGCGAAAAATTGTGCGTCACCTCAACACTCGTCTGCCTCTGCAGTATGGCGTTCCAGCTGTCAGGTCCTTGGACAAAGCCAATCTCCTCGCAGCGCATTTTGCTGCAAGCTCTTCACTTCCAGATTGCGCTATGTCCCCGACTATGCTTAAGCGCATTACTTTCGCACTCGTACAGTTAATATAAGCACTCAAGGACGAAGGATATTATCATTCACAAATCCACTGCTCCAGATAGAATATCGCCGATTGTTATAAGGAGGTGTTCTTCCACGGTGGCAAAACTATTGAGTTTTTTTATCGGTGCGGGCCTTCAGGACTCGGTCCAAGTAGGTGGAAAGCGGCATTATTGCCCTCACCGTCCCTAAAAGAGGTGATTTCTCTTTTCTTCTTACTCTCCTAAAATTGTCCAAACTTCCCTTCTTTCTAAGGTGATGGAAGTGGAACCTTTTCTTGCATTTTCTGGGTGAAAAGAAGATGGTTGCGTTTGATATTTTAAAAGAATTTAACAGAGTTTGTCACGCTGGGGTTGCCAAGGGCTCTGTTGCATACTCTGTCTCTGTCTAGTTTTTATAAACATTTTCTTGTCAGCTACTACTAATCCAATTCAAATTTTTGGCGATGACAGTACCCTTATTTTTTCATACTAGTTTTCCGTTTTTCGAACCTGCTCTTCGGACGTAGACCTTAAACGGCAGCGTATGTAGAACTCATTGAATTCAACCTTAACAGCCTGGTAACATGGGGATCTCCTAACGAGTGGACAGTGGAGTTTAATGCTTCTAAAACTTAAAGTTGCCCACTGTCATTGAAGTAAAACCCCAATACCCAGCCATTATCGTTGAATGGCACTTGCATCGACAAAATCGAAAAGCTTTGCAGGATTTACCACGATATCTCGAAAGCCATAATCTTGAAAGAAAAAATCTCGAAAACAGAAATCTCCAATACAAAAAATTTGCATTTTCTATGACAATAACTCCTTAAGAGGTGCAAGAAATATTTTATCACTTCTGATTTGGTTTTTTTTACAAAGGCATACATTAGCCCCAAGTTTGAGTTTTACTCCCACGTCTGGGCAGGTGTCCCCCAAAAATGCACAGCATCTGCTGGTATTCTAATCAGCAAAAAACGAGCATAAATTTCGGACGAAAACAAACAGTGGAATGTCGCTTACCTTACTTGTTTTATCGGTTTTTATATAAAGAGTGTTCCAGCGAAATAGTACCCCTCAAGATATTCAGTCGTAATACTCGCCTCGAGCCTACAGGCTCTTCTAAAATCTTCTTAATTTGACTGTATTCAGGCGTGCAGTCAAGTTTAGAAGTTCTTTTATAAGCCTTACACCGCGATTGTGAAATTTCCTGCCACAGTCAGTCTTTCCTTCTCTTGACAATCCAATACCAAATTTAAAATAAGAGTGCACATGTACCTCTCCTCCTTTCTTTCTTCTTCTTATCCAAGAAGAGCTTGTAAGATACTCTGTACTTAAAGGGTAGTCTAATCTCTTATTTGGCAAGTCAATTATAAAAAAAACCTAATTGCTTACAGGTACCTTCTAAGTTCAAATGTTGGTCGTATAAGCCATCTCCTTCGCTGACAACGCCATCTAACCAACTCTAGTTGCATCACTCCTCGAAAAGCTCCTGTTTTTGCGCAGGCTACTCCACTCTCGCTCCTCACAATACCCTACAAAGATTCGATATAAAACCCCGCCTGCATCATCTGGCTCCTCAGTCAAATACGGCTCTCTATCGAATAAAGTCGCTTTATCGGTCCCCGGTATTCGTTCGCGGTTCTACAGTTCTATACAAAAAGCAAAACAAAACCAAGGATATCCCTCGCACTAATACTCTTACAGATGGTGGAGGAGTACACTTTGTAGGCCACCCGTCAATATAGTTCGGGTGTGTATATAAGCCCCAAACCCCTGGAGCAAGGTGTTCAGCTGTTTTTGATCCAGACGGCGCACACACTCACACCCGCCGCTGTTGTTTGCATGCGAAATTTTCTAAAGTGAGAATTTGAATTATGACAAGGATAATGGATTTGAATTACTGATTGCTGGACGTGTGTAGGTACGTAACGTTACCATTATCGAAGCTGCAGTTTTGCCGCCCAAACTCACATGCAACGCGGGACAATGTGCCATTATTATAAATGACTGCATTAGTGTGCTTTAGCTGAGCACAGCTCCATCCTTTCGCGGGTTGCACCATTTGTCGCCGACAACAACCAAAAAGGGGAACAATCAGATAATCCATCTAAACTGACAAAAAAGGAAAAACCCACAATAAAACCAAAGTGACAGCTGAAAAGA
The DNA here is from genome assembly GCA_947623515.1 of Neoascia interrupta. Lineage (NCBI taxonomy): Eukaryota > Metazoa > Arthropoda > Insecta > Diptera > Syrphidae > Neoascia > Neoascia interrupta. Next base: position 13,828,857 of record OX392464.1, read on the forward strand.
CCTCATTAGTCCTGACAGCACACTGTGTGAGCGCGGTATTTTATCTTGCGTGCGTTTTCTCGGAGTCCTGCGAATGTTTTCAAGTGGAAAGCCATTTGTGTCGTTTTCGTCCTTAGAATAGGTTTTGACGAATTAAGGTAAATACGTGCGGGGTGTGCGTTTAAAGAGTTTTTCAAATTGTCTGGTGTGTCGTGCGTATATGCAAATTGTTTGTAATCAAGGACATTCCTAAGGCTCTAGTTGAGAAAAATCGTAAACAAAACAGTGGAATATTTAATAAACGGGTAATTTATGCGATGACATCACCGTAATTATTCGCATTCCCAGTGGCTATTTCAAAATTCGTTACCAATTTGACTCAAAATATTAGAAACTTTGCCAAAAGCACAAGAGGAGGATATCCCTAAAGAGGCAAAAAAAAAACACAACAACAGCAAGATGCAAGGATATTAATTTTTCATGGCACTTCTGCTGCCGTCTTTGTCGCTTTCGTCTTCGTCGTCGTCGTCGTTGTCGTTGTCGTAGTCGGAGAGGCTCGTTTCCTTGAAGTTCATGTAGTTGTTATCCGCCGGGAGCGAGAAAAAAGGATCGATAAAGTGTTTTTAATATTCTAATTTTGAATACAAAATACGTGGCGTTTTTTTTTAAGTACCGAGTGCGAAACGGTATTTCAGGAAGAATAATAATATACCTTTTTTCCAGGGAAGATATATATTTTTTTTGCAAAGTTCTAAAAAAAAAGTATTAAAGTGCAAAGTTTATACATGATAGGACTTTTGGCCCAACAAGGATACCAAGAAAACTCATCGAAATCAACAAGTGTTATAGCAGGAAGGGCGCCGACACAAGGATTCTTCAATTATGGTAAAAGCAAAAATATTTCACTTACTTATTTATGGAATTTTTGTTAGTATGTGTGGGTGTGTGCGAGTGTGTTGCCGTTGATATTCAGTATAGGAATTCGCATTCGCTTCGCGACGAAATCATTTAGTATGTGAATCTAATTCATCCTTGATGGGAATTAAATTCATAAAATTGATGTTGGAATTTATTGCGCACCTAAGAGTGCGAAGCAATTTCACTTAAGAATTCACCAAGTTATTCCGCTGATAGGATTTGTGAAAATGTCGTAAACTCCCACAAGGTGAAGTGATGCTTAAGTATGAGTTGTATAGTGAATGCGATTAGGGAGGAAGAATGGGAGATCTTTGTAATTCATGGCGATACCTACGTCGTGAATTTTTTTTAAGGAACTGGCGCAAAGGTGATGTTAGCATTATATCGTTTGGTATATCATTCTTTCTGTATTGTGTCTCTTCATCTTATTGGATGACAACAGGTTTTTAAGGCAGGATGTACTTAGTTCAAATGCTTTGATCTAGACAATAGTGAGGCACTGAACAAGTACAAATACGAATTTTGAAATTGGTCGGGTTAAAGATAATATTTGGAGATCGAGAATTTTCTGTTGCTCCAAGTTGATACTTATCTCGGCTAGGATCCTGGTCTTTAATACCTCTTGATTCTAAATGTGAACTCGATAACTCAAAACCCGTACAAAAAGCTGTGAGTATTTCCCTAAAGGATATTTTCTTTTCGCTATATTTTGCATGTGAAATTCTTATTCACAGTCATTAGTTATAAATTTTAAACCTCTGAAAATTGAGCACGCTTATACCTGCATGCGGCCAAAATTTCCTCATGAAATCTTCGTGCAAAATAGTGCAAAAAAATCGTCTTAAGGCTTAAATCTATATTTTTCTAGTCCTTTTCGAATAGGTTTTTTTCTCTATGACATGAATATTACTTCAAGTCTTTCGTCTCCTTTGCAGGTATCAAGTATGCAAAAATATTGTTTCCGTTACTGGAGGAGATAGTTGCCTTCAATCGGCTTTTTCGATTAAGACTTTAAGACTAGAACTAGTTTTTATTTATTCCATTCATTCATTTATATTAAAAAAAAGAAATAATTTAATCTATCCTAACTAACATAGCTTTTTCATAGTCCTTGGACGGCCTTAACGTCCAAGGGCTATGAAAAAGTCCAGAATGTTAAAAAATCTTCCTCAATAATTCTATTTTCTTGCCATAGGGGCCGCTCTTCAATCTAAACAACGATACGTTCGGTTAGCTTTTGAATTAATTCTATTTCTATATAAACCAGCTGTATTTATTCCATAATACAATGGAAGACCATTCCAATTGGACACGTTTAGCAAGCCTTGCACTTCTGCAGAAAAAAAGTGATATTCTGATAATTTGTGGAAAACCTTGTTCCATTTATAACTTGGACCGCTTGTACCTTGGTCTATTGGTATCTTGGACCGTTGCTACTTCGGTCCAAATGAAACTTTAGAGTTTCTAGAGAAGCTACCAAACATGTGAAAATCTGTCCTTCCACGAAATGTTCCCTTGTTGTATTTATCTCTCCTTAGTGTCTTAGCGACGATAAAGTGTTGCGTATCTTGTTGCTTAGCCTTGTTTAAGTGCTTGAAACTATTTTCTACACAGCTTTGGCAAAAGTTTCTTGGCTTAAATTTAAGTCTTCTTGCTTCATAGAAAAAAACCTTCAATAGGCTAGAATGTATAACCCTCCTTGGATCGACTTAAAAATGACTAACTACGTTACTACTTGTTCCGATCGAGGTGATGGTCACAGAAAAAAATAGTTTCCTAAGAAATGGTAAAGAAATATTACATAAACCTTAGATGAAATAAAATAATAAAAAACTTAAACGTTGCCCAAGTTTTGTGAAAAATACCTGAAAAGCGGGACAAGTCTCAACAGCTTTCACTATAATATAACATTTTTAATTAAAAAAGTTAATTTAAAAGTTTTTTTTTTTAGAAAAAACAAATATTATAAGAAAAAAGTTAAAATTTAAGAAACAATAAAATGACAGGAAAAGTTTTTTGTGACCCAAAGTTCCGACACAAAAAAAAGTTGAGATCACACTCTGAGCGAAGAGTCAAAGTGAAAATGTTTTTGTCAAGTATAGTTTGTCGAAGTTTTTAAAAAGAAGTCAAGTTCATAAATAGAACTATTCCCAATTAACACAGAAGCTTAGAACACCTCATCAAAAAACCTAAAATTGTTGAAGTTGGTTTAATTAAAGTAACGGACCACTCACTTAAAAGGGCGATTTTGCACTTAAAAGAACCTAATTTTAGGTTCTACTTCGAGCTTTTATAGAACTTTTTTGATTGTCAATATATTTTTAAAAAAATCTATAGGTACACAAAGTGCGTGTGTACACACCTCTTACATTCATGGTGTGGTTTTATTTTTACTTGGATATACATTCTTATTTTGTTCTTTGTAGGTTTAAATGTTTTTAAAATAATAACTTCGTTCACGCTAAACAAGGTATGATATCTTCTTGATGAAATAAAAGAGTAAAAAGTGTGCATTAGAAAAGGTGCCCGTTTAATGTCTTTGAATGAGTAACTAATGTGGGGCCAACGAGTTAAAAAAAAAATAAACAGAGTGGGGCAACAGCTCGAGGTGAACCAGGGCCAACTTCTCAACATTGTATGCTGTGTGTGTTAATTTCTTCACATACAAGGGGACCTACAATTTTTTTCCGAATCCGAATTCCGCACTTTGAGAAGTTTTTCAAGACAAATTATACTCTCGGAGGGCTTGTCAGACCCTCGCGGAGGTGGGGGCCGTGAAAAAGAACAAGTCTTTTTTTTCAGGTGACGATGGCAGGATTCGAACCCAGACCTCTGGCGTAGGTAGCACACACACTAACCACTACGCCACGGCACCCCACGGGGCCAACGAGTTACTTCTTGATAAAATAAAATAAAGAACGCAAGGTTTTATGTAGGGCCCACATAGCGCCATTATAGCACTTTCAGCCTGTTCTGCGTTACCTTTATTATAAGGTTTTGCTCTTTTCTGTCAAACATGGCGCTTATTTATTTAGGGTAATCATCACTCTCATTTATTATGTGTTGTGCGTTGGTTTTTTGATCCATTCTAGGTGGTTATACTATTTGTAACACACACATACACTAATTCAATACATACCCTTACAAATTTTAAGCTCCAAGAATAACTCCTTTTTAAATATCTGCCAAAAAAGCGGGCTGAAATGTTTTCACAAACATTTTCGTCAATTTCTATTGGTGACATCTGATAACTCCCAGGTGCTATATAGGAATGCAAAGTAGTATTTCGCATGTGTCAAACTTAAAGTAAATATTATAAAAAGGTGCTAGATGCGTTTGTAGAACCTGCGGCTTCTACACCCCCAACTAACATTTTCTCTCTCATAACACTCTACGAGAGTCTTATGAGAGTATTCTCCAAGAGCTTGCCTCTTGGAATTTGTCTCTCATAGAGTACTACGAGAGCGCTTAAGAGAGTCTTACGGGAGTTAAATGGCCCCACTTATGGGAGTTATTTGATCTGATAAAAAGTTTTAAACTCTCCTTGCAAGAGTTATTCGGTCTCATAATAAGACAATAAGTTCTTCTTATGGGATGTGAAGACGTAGTCTTGTTTGACAGAGAGAGAAACATATAACAAACAATCTTCGTGTCATCTTTATCATATTGTGTGCCAAAAATGCTTTAATTTTTCATAAGGATATAAAGTAAAAAAGAGAACAATATAAACTTCTAAAATAAAGTGTTATTTTCAATGAACTGTTTAATGGTACACCATTGTCATCAACATTATTGACTTAAATAATATTTTTTCTGAGGTTATATATGCAAGAACTTTGTGCAACTGAAAATTTATCTGCTAAAGTTAACATTTTACTTCGATAAAAACAAAGCGCCACGAAAACAATCAGTTTAAAAAAAAAACTATAAATGATAGCTCATCGCTCAACATCATTGCCGCGTGCACATGAATGAAGGAATATAAAGATTACAGCATACGCATGTTATGACATTTGCTCGCTAAAGTAAATGTTAATCTGACGTCATTGGAGTTGACTGTGAGTTTGTTTGCGTGTAGAAGTCAGTCAATCCATGCTGGCTAACCAGACCATGAATAGGTTTTCGATGACGATTTGTGCTGCAGAGATACCTACACTTTTTTCTCCATAAAGAAATGCAATAATTAAAAAACTACTGCCACCGCAAGCACACTGGCAAAATTACTTTTGACGGATGGTGGAACGCCATTATTTTGAAGTGACATGAATAGGTATTTTTATCAGCCATCCGGTCTCAAATCAAGAGTGTTAGGCTGAAAAGAGTATTTTTATGAGTACTTCGATACTTTGACTCTCATAAGGATGCTCCTTATAATACTTTTACTCTTTGAGAGTAAAACGAGAGTTGAACTCACATAACAAGAACTAAATATGCTCTCATAATGGAAGTTTACGTCTTTTTTACTCTGGTAGCTTTTTACCCTTCTAATGAGAGTACTATGAGAGTGAAATTCAATTTAATAAAAAAAAATTATGTTCTGAGAGTACTCAAGAGTTTTACGAGAGCCTTATAAGAGGTTTTTCTAGATTTGTAGAGCACATCTCTCGAGAGTATGTTTGTTGGGCCGCTAATTCTTCAGCACGTATAGCCTTATAACTTCAGTGTATGGAACGTTTATGGCACCACGTTTACAAAACTAATGGTACTAGCCTTTAAGTCTTAAACGTTTTAATCTTAGATGTCTTATAAGTAAATAAGCAGCGCGCCAATGGAACGATAACGAAACATTGCAAAACTATTAATACTACTGAAGAGAATTTTGACTGTCTTTTAAGTCCAAAAATCAAAAACGAATGCTTATGGTTCCAGAGTGTACTACTTGGGTTATAACACTGAGAAAACGATGAGTTGGTAAATGAAACAAATAAAAGGTTTAGTTATCGGGATTTTATCATTTGTATTAAAATACTCGCAGACATCTAAACTGAGATAGGCAATACTTTCGTAAGTCAGTGCAGTATTTCGCGTTCGTCTACATTTAATCGTTTGAATTTGTATACCCGATTGCATGGGCATTATCATATTGATTGCATCACGTCGAAACAGTGACTGACCCTCAATATCCTTAAACTTCTATCTGGACTTTCAAGTTCCCCAAGCATATCTTATACCGCAGGGCCTCGGACATCTGAAATTAAATTTTCGGCTTGTCGCTCAGCGTATATGTGGTCACGTCTATATATTTTTATGTGTCTTAATTTCTAAACTTCTTTGCGCCGTCAATCGGTCAGCTGTTCATTTTTTCCTTCAGCTGCCCTGTTCCTCTTCTTTTTCTTCTTTTAGGCGCGAGGTTATGATCTGAAGTGATGGATTATAAACCTCCTACTCTACTGCATTTCATACGGTTCGCTTGTGGGGTACACCGATTTGACCTCAGAATATACCGGCCAAATAAATGCTGTTGTTGTTGCATTTGTGTGATCCATAAATGCTTGGGCCTTCCTTTTTACCATCCATAAATGTCCATAAATGTTTAGGCCTTCCTTTGCGCCGGAATGTTGATTGACATTACGTTTTTTTTAACAGCATTCGTAGGATCACTCTTTTGAACACGGCAATACCAACTGAGCTGTTCTTTTATATGGAGACTTCCTCGGATCTTCGTACTTCTTATTCTATCACGCTTTGTTACTCCTGCTATCATGCGAAGCATCTACATCTCAGCTTTCGTTAGTTTGATCTCATAATTCTTATACGCATCCAACATTTTGAACCATATGTGAGCGCTGGACGCACAACCACGATGTAAACCCTTCCTTTCAGCGTAGAGGGCTTTTTTCAGTCAGATAAGATGGCGGAGTGTTCTCGCAACTTCATCCGCCCACCAGTTTTCCTTCAAGCAGACAATCAAGGACTACAATGAAAAGCAAGGGACTGAGGACGCTTCCCTGGATCAGAATTAGATCCTCAACAAGACCTTTAATGGATCAAACCTCCACTCTGTAACCTAACAAGGCGGGTGAAAAACAAGATCCGGATAAAAGCAAATACAAGATGGACATCCTTGTCCACCTGTGAAATCTCAAGAAAAATGCAACAGGACAAAAATGAAACAAAAATGAAAAACAGCAACAGGAAGACTCTGTCATTATTAGTAGGTATACTTACTGGCCACAATCTTTTGAGAAACCTTGCTATGAAACTAAATCTTGACAATGACGACACCTGCAGAGGATGTGGCAATATGGATTGCTACGAGGATACACCTCACTTTCTGTGCCAATGTCCCAGTCTAAGTCAGTTGAGAAAAAGATAGGAAGCTACTTCTTCCATGACATCTCAGAAATTTCAAACATACTAGCATCCCTTTCCCGGTATGTTAAATCAACAAGGTGGCTGCGGGAACTCAACACGGCGTAAGAAGGAAGCGGAACATCCATACAACAAGCATTATCCCCACTGGGTATCACAATGGGTCTCAATAGACCTAAGTGCAATGAGACGCGGGTTACCTCGCTCCATCAACCCAACAACCTAACCTAACCTAGGACGCTTCCCTGAAGTGCATACCGACTTTAATTCGAAACTCATATTTGGAGGAACCTTCAGTTGCCCTGCAATCAGGTGAAATCCAAGAATCCACAAATAAGGGTAGAAGCCTTATATGTGCTCAGTTTAAAGCGAGATGGACAAGAGCAGCTTGTTTCTTTTTCATAAATGAATGTTGGGATCACCAGAATGCATGTCCAGGTCCAAGAATATGCACGGGTGGATTTTTCACAATAAATCTGAAAAGCTCAAGTCCCTATCCTGGAGCAGAAATATTTTAGGTTGTCCATTCGTTTATGATTTATGGGTGAGTAGGTGAGAATGGACAGAATGAAGAGAATAGGTACAAGAAGTAAGTTTCGGCGCTTATGGTTGCAAGCTCATTAGCTCAACTAAGTCAGGCATCCAGGAGAATTAGTCTCAAACTAGGCTGAATCAAATGCGTAAATAATTAGTGTTAGGAGTAGTCGTGGAAAATCTCGTAACTAATTTTAATCGGGCTCACACAGATAAATCTGACGGTTTTACCATTTTCCATCGTAAAGGCATAACGCGTACGATTGGGCAGTCTAAGTGTTTCAATGTGAAATTTGTTCCCTGTGATCTATTTTATTTTTATACTCGACTCAGGGTTTATTAATTTTAATGCATAGTTTTTAAGACATGTTCGTCCGTCCGTCAGTATATGTGAGTTTTAAGTCGTTAAAATTAAGCTAGGTCGCTCAAGCTAAGAGTATATCTTGGTTCTTATTTTGTACAGACAAAGTGTGAGAATTGGTCAAATCCGCCAACGGCCATGCCCATTACTGTCTTCAATGTAAGACAACCTCTATTTGAAAATTTCTTTTAAAATGCATTTTGGTCAAGTTAGGCAAGGTGTAGGAACTCAAATTTGGAAAGAGAACAATAATGGCCCAAAACCTTAAAGAAGGCAAAAATAAGATCGCCCACAATATCGAGCATGCTCACTTTTAATATGTTAGATCTTAAAAACCCGATTTCTCGGAAAGTTCACTCCAAATCTAAAAAAAAAAATTATGATTAATATGAAAGATTATTACTATTTGCTAAGTTTGTTCCATACAAAGTTTTGATCTCCGCCCACTTATGGGTTTTTTTTTTACGAAAAAAACCGTTTTTTTTTTTTAATAATTTTCGGTTTAAACGCATTTTGTCATGATTGTAACGAAATTACAATAATTTATTTAAATTTTTAGCCCTAGCCCACTATTTAGGGGGTGTCATATACAAAAATATAGGAATTCGGGGCAAAAAGTTTAAAATTTGGTGTTACACGGTATGTAGGGTCGGGTACATAGAAGTTTGTCACAGACGAAATCTTGCCCTTTCACACTTGTTTCTCTTTCGCTTATGACACATTTCTATGTCGACGTATTTAAGGAGTATTGTATCAACCCCTTGATGGTGAAATAACGAAGAAGTCAAGTTTTCAAGGTAGCGTAAAAATTCTGGCTCAGTTAGCAGAATTTCAACAGCAAGAAATACAATTAAGAATATATTCACTATTAACTGTAATATTATATTGGCATATCCTTTATATTCGTTAATATTAAAAAAAAATCTTTAATTCCCATTAATTTTTGGTGGATATATCTAACGTGTATAATCGTGTTATCCTTCGACTTAAAATCCTTTTTGTCAATTAAGTCTAATGTTATTATGCCCTCATCTATATTTAATATAATTAAAGTCTCTCATTTAACAACACATTTACCACAAAATCCCTATTTTAAACAGAGTTCGTTTGCATCCGTTTATACTATAATAATAGCTCCTTTCACAAATACATTATAATTTGTGGTTGAATTTAAATAAGTGTGGCATTAACCGAAATTAATTGTATTTCCAATTATTGTGCTGCAACAGTTGAGAAATCGTTTTTTAAATTAAAATTCCAAATATATTATCGCAAAATGCGCAAATGTTTTTCAATTTAATATTGATGGATTTACTATGTAAAATTTATTTTCTATTTATAAACGTGTTTTTTTTCCCCTCATACCATTGGAATTTTTCCAAGTTTTTCTTCCCTTTTTCAAACACAAAAAAAATATGCTTCCAACAATTTATGTATGGCGATCCTTTGAGCACTGTATTTGCATCGAATTTTTGCTTATTGTTTTCTTTTTTGTTTGTTCTACAAAAAAAAAGTATAGAGCCGTACACACACAGACAAAAAAAAAGTTATATAACGAAAGATTTTATTTTTCAAAGCGAAACCATAAACTTCCATAAGAGGATATTGTTTTCAACTGAATGGGATTTTTTTTTTTTGCCAAACAATTCGTACAAAGCTGAAAGTGCCTCTTGAAAAAGGCAGCAACAAAAAAAAAAAAACTCGTGGCATTCCGATTCGTTTATGAAAAAATTAAACTCCCATCCCTAATGGAATTTGCTGGTTTCCTCTGTGTACTCGGGCGTATACGCATCCTTTTTTTTCGTTGTGATTTTTTTTTATTTGATTGAGTAATATTCGTTGTTCATGTTGGGACTGTCATGTGTGCTTGGCATAGCTATTTGCTGGGTAATGCACACTTATTGGCCAGATATTACTTTCACTTTTTGAATTATGCGAGAAAGTAGCATAGTAACGAAAAGCTCGTCGTGAAGGTAAGAAACTGAAATTTTGTGCCATTAAATCCGAAATCTTAGTAACATCTGAAAAGGTCTGCCAATTAGGATGGACGAACGTAAATGATGAATCATGGAAAAAGGGTTCTTTCAGCTATTCTTTTAAGTTCAACAAAGAAACATTTGGCGTTCTTGGTGTGTATAGGCAAGCTTACATGATTTGAATGAGTTTGCAGGAAAAAAATCAAACCAGAAGACGGATAGATCTTAGACAGAATATTTTCACAAATAGGCCTCAAAGGGTCGCGAAGCAAGTAAATCCGCTGATAATGATTAAAAAGAATAATCGTTCGAAAATAATGGTTTGGTAAAGGAGGACATCAAGCTCAGAGCTCTGAAAAGCCATGGTCTTGACATTCCACCACCTGTCCTGATTCCTAATAGCAAACAACAAAGACGTAGAAGCGATGACCTAGAAAACTCACTCCCGAACAAGTGAGGTACTCAAACGAGCTGATGAAAAGGCTTAACAAAAACAAGAAAGAGAAGTGTAGGAACACGGTCAAGAAAATCGACTTCAAACACACTCAAGCCGGAAAGCATGGAACTTATTCCGGAAAGTATGTGGGTCAAACCAGCCCCCTTATTGAAAACCAAGTATTGGTCCTGATAGTAGCTACTCACATAATTCTACCGTTAAAAGTAGAGCCAGACAAATCCGTTATAGAGCACACAGACCAGGAGTACACAAAATTTTCGAGAGAGCACTATACCACTGACACCTGATTTAATCCCAAACAAAATTTATCCGGAGCTTCTAGGGAACAATCGCTCAAGAGTAAGAAACTTACATGCCCGACTCTTTTTCAAGATGCTGTCTGTCGTAGAGCTACATCTTTCTTCTGAGCTTTCTTCAAGTCAAAAAAAACCCCAAATTTCTTGCCAGTCATTGAGCCTAACATTTTTTAACAATCCATTTTAAGCCGAATAGGCACCAACATCAAAAAAGCTATTGTGGACAAAAAAGTAGGCTGCAGGAAGTGGGGATAATAACGGCCAAACATTGGCCCCATCAAACTTAATTGAAAATGGCTTTTAAGAAAAATAAAACATATTTATTAGCTTTGTGGATTTAAGATAAGAAGATCATACCCTGCACAAAAATATGCAACCTAAGATGCGCGATGCTCAGTTAGGGTAGAATAAGAAATCTGAACAATGACCCTCCCCAAGGATCAGTGCTGACCTCCACACTTTTCAGCGTGTGTTCCAGCGACCTACTTACACCGACTTTTTGAAATTGAACTATATTGTTGATATCGTAGCCATTGGACTCCACCACAAGTCCCTTGGAAAGCTCGAATAGGTAGCTTTATCAGAAGTGAACCATGCCTGGTAACAAACGACAGGTTAACAAACGAGGCCTTCAACCGAGAACAGTAAAAACTAAGGTCGCTTGTTTTCTTTAACAATCACAAAGAGACCCGAGTGAAGGTGTTTACGTAAGGCACAACTTCGCCCCAAAATGCAAGGGTATCACCCTAGACCAAACGTCACTCAATAACTAACAGGCAACTTCTATAGGGTGCCTATAACTCTGCTCTCTCTCTTTGATATTTCCAAATGCATGGATCCCCCTTTTGGCTTATGAGCTGAACCCTAAGAACCCCTAAGAATCCTAGCCCTATCCCCCTAAGAACCTTAACTAAAAACCATCATAAGGCTAAAATCTAGCACTTCAAATTCTCTGCAAAATCGCCCACTTGACCCAAGAAGCAGGGAAGTCTGACTAAGAACTCAACAAAATGCAAGAAAATGTCAGAAACTCTCTCTGGGCAAATATTGGGAATTAAAGCAGACTTTGCTCAAGACTCTCCACAAGAAATCCACAAGAAATTAAAAATTGCCGAAAACCTTTCCGTGGACGAATTCTGCTCAGGGTTACCGATGGGCGACATATGTCGCCAAATGGCGACTTTTATACTATCGGGACGCTTGGCGACCACATTTCGAAATAAGCGTTTTTAGACCCTTTTTTTAAAAACAGACGACATAGGGACGCATTTTTTAATTTTTAAATCAGTTATTCATACAACAGCCACAAATTGAAAAAAAGTTATCGCCTCTGCCTCTTGCTAAACCAATTTCACTAAACGAAATAAATAAACCGAATAAATTTTCTAGTCAGCAGTAAATCCGTCTATTGTTTCCTTTGCGTAGCCGGGAGGTAGCCCCGACGGGACGACCCCCTACCTGTAGGAACAGATCCTTTTTAATTACTCGAGGGCGGAGAGCGGGTAACCCCTCCTTAGGCCGGTTTTTCAGTTCGATATCATCCGAGTTTCCGAGTTAAACTGAGATTAACCCCAGAAATGAGTTTTCGGTTAATCTAGATCCGGGGTTAATCTCGGCTAACACGCCAAATTTGGTGAGTCAATCCCGGATAAGCAGTATGAACTTCCTTGAATTTTTTTTCTGTGTGGAATGGCAGTTGCTTTGCGGGTTTCTATGAAAAATGACATCTGAGAACAGCTCGAACATCTTTTCCTGTGTTTTTCTATGTGAAGTGAGATTTGGGAGATTAATAATGCTTTGAGTCGAAGATTTTGACAACTTTACTAACGGAGCTAACTCTGCAATGTAACTCTCAGTTTTTTCTGCTAATAGCAGGTGAGCCGCCTACGTTATGTTATGTTATGTTATTTTGGTATCAAGTGAGGGCGGGTCAGAGACTACAAATTTAAGTAATTTTTTTTTATCGTGTCACGATTTTTTTTTTTTCTGTAAAATTTAAGCATTATTGTGTTTTATTTTAAGTGGGATGCATTTTTTGGCTCGGGCGACTTTTTCAAATTGTGCATCGGTAACGCTGATCCTGCTTTTCTACGTTGAATAATTTAAGCACAAAAATCCAAATATTCATAAAGGAAAACGGGTACCCAAAATTTCAACAAATGTCAAGTTTGCGAAATCACCAAAATTCTAGACAAGCATATCAGATCAGGTTATGTATGTCAGTATACATATTCAACATCAAATTTTTATTCCGAGAGCAAAAAAGGTATAGATTGCAAAAGAACATAAGAAATTTTTAGAGCCTTAGTTTTTTTCTTAGATCTTAAAAAATATATGCCGACGTTCCTGAAGGAAGTATTTTTGGTCCAACTCTGTTGACACAAGTGAATAAATCACATTAAAATTAAAAAACGATTTTAGTCATGTAAACGTTTTAATCCCCAATCGGAAGATACTCTAACAACCCTTTTGATGCATTAACGAGATAAAGAACAAACACGTGTAACTCTCTTAAAGTCCTAGGTATCTCCTATTATTGAACCCCAATACTATGTCTCCACCGGCCATAAAATTGTGATTAGCTGGACACGATTAAAAATAAATCCTGAAGTGTCTCTACCGGACAAATATAATATTGATTTGACACACGCATTATTTTGTGACGCATGACTCTCAAAAGAGAGTAACAATGATATTGCCAGCGTGCGAGAAAGCAATTTCGTTCCGAAATTCGCAATAAAAACGTATTTGTGACAGATCTGCATTACGTGGACAGTTTCAATTTCCTTTTTTGTATGTCAAACTGTTATAAAGGTCTGCAAAACGGGTTAAAAGTGACATAAGGAAGGTTTGAGGAATCGATAAATGAGATCTAGGGTAGGACTTATTTTAAATAACCTATCAAGAAGATAAAATTTGTGGTAAATGTCGCGATTTATAGAAGATTTTTTGAAGATTTTTGTTAAACGCGGATAAGTGGAGACATGGTATTGAGTTTCAACTTTTCTTTCGTATTTAAAGATTTTAATTTTTATTTTCAAATCTTAAAAAGCCAATTTTTCATCAGTAAGAATCGATTCACTCACCATCACACGAATTCGTTCCCGCCTCTTGGTAAAAGGTTCGCCAAATAAATCCTTTTCCTTGAACTCTGCTCATCACCTTTCACTCAGTCAAAACCACAAAGTCCGTGTGTACAACGCATTAATTGGGCCAAGGCACACGATGAATGGTTCTGTTCTGATCCCAACAATGTGTTCAAAGTCATGTGTTTGTGCCAAGATAAAGCAACCGACCTCCTTTAGCAACAGCAACTATCGAGTAGCATGACCCTCCACCCACTATCGCCCAACCTCTTCCATTAGCGTTGTTCTTAGCTTGCCAATAAATTGATGGAAATCCTTTCCAGTATTCTAGGAATCTCCTCGTTTCTTTTGTTTTTATCGTGTTAACCCCAGAAGCACTTCATACACGAATGGGTTTTGAACTTTTTTGAATTCATAAACTGGGCGTCAGTGTGTGTGACTGTTAAGTGCTCTTAGCTAGAAAAGGAGGTGTTCACATTAGTTACATCCTTTGGTTGTTTATTTTTGAGTGCAAAATTTTTAAAAAACACTTTTCACCTTTGACGTTTTGCAAGTAGCAATTGAAACATTGTGTTAAACATTTTCCAAGAATAGATTTATTTTATATTCATGCATTCAATTTTCTTTCTCATTTCAGTATGGATTCGTTAATTACGCCCTGGAACTGTTGGTCCTGAAGCACTTTGGCGAATCAGTATGGGAGCAAATAAAGTAAGTAGAACACATCCTTTTGAGGCTACTATATCAATCCTTATTGTACAAAGTACAGCCCACCTGAAAAGGTGGAACACCACCTTCAACTAGTCAGATTCCATCTGATTTCATCTGATTTACTAGAATTCCTTTTTTCCTCCTATACAAATATCCTTACACAATATGAAGGCCATGTGCGGTCTTATGCTTCGACAGGGTCCTTCATTTCTTAACAAGAGGGTGTGGTACACAATAAATTATCAAATACAAAAGGATTTGGGGCTTTGTGCTTTTTGAGCCAAAGTGCTTTATTGTGTCCGAGTATGAAGCAAAGTCGCCACCAAGGCGGAGAGTCAAATGGATTAGGGAAAATTTATTATTCAATCAGGAGCTAGTTGACATAAGTTAGAGTCTAAGTTTACGATTGTCATTTTATGTGCGGGTGCTTGAATATTCATGGCGGAATAGTTTTTGTATGGATTTTGGTGATTTTGCAAAGCTGCTGCTACTTGCATATGGTATTGGCAATTGTATGGGGACTGGCAACTCAGTGGTCAGTGGAGATAAAAGGATAATGGAAGCACGCGTAATCAAAGTGGAACTGTCAATTATTCGGGTTAAGAAAAACAATTTCGCGAAGTGCGTTAAAGCTTCCCAAATCCCAAATTTGTATGGAAACAACAAATTGAAAAAATTTATATGAATAGATACTTGGAAACGAGAGAACTTTCAAAATGTTTTGAACTTCGTCTATTCAGATGAAAGGGTGAATTTGGATTTTCCAAGTATAGCTTTCATCGGTGCGATCGCAAAATGCAGTAGGCAAGAATGTTTTCTAAGAAAATTTCGTTGCTATGTTTTTTGTTTGGGTTTTTAAGTTTCACCGGTTTTGGTTTTGAAACTTCAAGCAGAATTTTCAGAATCTATATTTTACCCCAACCTCTCTTCAAGGGAGGTTATTAATAGAAAAGGTGGCTTTTGGTTTTCTTGAGTTTTGGAACGTAATTAATATTTGACATAACTTCCAAGTTCTGCTCAATTGATAAGAACGAGGATAAATATTTTAACTTGGGCAACCTACTCGTACCGAAACAGTTTCCCAGATAGAATCTTTGGCAGCGTTTACATTTCCAGTGAACTAAGGATAACAATTAAATACATTATATGAGCTACTTTGCATTGCTCAGGGACCGAGACTGTAATGACCGGCTTTAGCCATTTCGCCATCCTTGGAGTCACTTCCAGGATTTGGTCATTAGTTTAGATTCGTGACGTTGAGGCAACTTTCTGGCCACTTTAGGGAAAAAAAATCTACGCTAGAAAACGGACGGTTTAACTGATGATGCATACAGAAATCGAAAAAAGAATCTGTACATGATTCGCCCATAAACTTAGTACCACATGTGGCCTAAGGAAAAAAAGAAGCCAAAGGAGAATGCCTTATGGTTATTTGGTTGCAGTGTCCTAGAGGATTTTAAAGTAAATCTACGAAGTGAGTAAGAGATTTGCATCTCTGCCTCTTAAGAGATCTGCTTAAGTGGCAGATCTACTCACTCGCGACCCAACCAATTGTTGGCCAAACCGAACACATTGCGCTAAATTGTGCTTTTTAGTGTATAAAAATTTGTGACAAACGAAGTTCCAATTGGCAAACAAGAATATTTTCCGCATGCCCGAAACATGACAAGATGGCACGCAGTCAAATCTAAGTGTAAAAAATACCCATCGCTCAGTTCCTTTACTATTGCTCCAGCTTGGCCAATCCAACAGAATAACTCAGTATCGTTCCTTGCATCTTTCGTGAAAAAGACCCCAAGATACTTAAAATTCTCAACCTGTTTCAATTTGACTCCATTTAAGTGCAGGTTATACTGCACAGGAGTTCGGGAAGCAACCATCACTTCGGATTTGCTCACGTTTACCTTCATCCCGGCTTCACCACATATGGCCAAAAACCCCTCCTCGCTAAAGTTCCTCCTCGGACGATGTCAGCTAAATCATCTGCGAAAAAAAAGGGCTCAACCTGACACTAATCATTGCGAAAGATTTCGCACCATGACTGCGGTTGACCATCCAGTCCATATATGCTATGAAAAGGAAAGGCGATAGCTGTGTTCAGCCCTGGCGAAGTCCAACGCACTCATCAAAAGGTTGGGATTTGATGCCATTTATCCGAACACAGCTTCTGCAGTTCCCATACAAACACTGACTGGATCTCAAAAGAGGCCGACTCAGTGCATAGTCCTGCAAAACTCTCCAGAGTTTATCCCGAGGAACTCGGTCAAACGCCTTTTCCAAATCTACAAAACACGCGTAGACCAGTTTGGCATATTCCCAGGCCTTGTAAACAAAAACTTTCAGAGTAAAAAGCTGGTCGATTGTGCCTCTGTCAAGCCGAAGGCCGCATTGCTCGAGCCACAACAAAGGCTCGACTACAGCTTTGGAACGCGTTTCCAACACCTTTGCAAATACTTTTCCCGGAAGATATAAGAGAGATATAACCCTATAGTTAGAGCAAAATCTCTTGTCCCCGTTTTTGAAAATGGGCACTATACCTCCAGTTTGGCTCCAGCAACTCTTACCCACTCCAGCAGACATACCCACTTTTAGTGAATTAATCGCGGCCATGACTTCATCTACTGTAGAACTATTCTCCGCCCTAATCTTGTCAGCAATGGGATTGCCATCTTCAGTGCTCTGTTGGGGATTGAGAAGCTCCGAAGAGTGCTGGCTCCATCTGCGTAAGACGTCGTTCTCATTTGAAAGAAGTGAACCGTCTTTGGACCTAACCACTTGGACAATATTCAACTTCCTTCCTCTGAGTTCCAACTTCCTTCCATGCCTGTACTTTCGCTTTTCTAACCGCCATATTGGAAGTTCTTCGCGCCTCAGTGTACCGACTCGAGAAATAGAGTTCCTACATTGATTCCACGCGAACCCAATATATGTTCTCTTTTTCTCTCTGATAGCTTCTTGAACTCCAGGAGTCGTAAGCCACGCAGTTCTTTTCTTACGACAACCCGCCACACCAAGCCGCTTCACTCCAAAAACGTTTCTTGCAGAGGCAATGACTGCCGATGAAAACAGCTGCCATTCTTCCTCTACATTTAAAAGATCAGTTGGAATTTGTTCAAACTTCTCCGAAACGTGCCGTGCAAAACGCTCCCTGTAATCAGATTCAGCATCCTGTAACCTTTCCCACCGTATGCGGGTCACACGTCTTGGATTCCGCCTGGGTGGCAAAGGAATACTGTCGCTAAAGCGCAATTTGAAAAACACAACGTGGTGATCAGTTGACAGCTCGTCTCCTCTCAAAACGCGAACATCACAAATCATTTTTTGAACACTCGATGGTACCACAAAGAAATCAATTGAAGATCTCTGATTTAAACTGTGCTGGTACCAAGTGAAATTGTGAATGTCTTCGTGTGGGAAAAGGCGTTCATGATGGACAAGCCATAAGCAGAGCAAAAGTCCAACAAGTTCCCTCCGTTCCTGTTTTGATCCGGGCCACCGTGTCACACTTCTCCATCACACTTGTCCAAGTACTGTCACCCATCAGGAGGAAGAAGTCCTTTTTTGCCACTCAACCCAGCGCAGCATCAACTTCGTTCAAGAACGCCGGATACTCTGACTCTAGGTTGGGTGCGTACACCGGCACTAAAGCCAAAGTTGATCGTTTATGCTGAACCTTTAAGATCCCTCCTTAAAACCATCCCTCCTAATGGATTAAACTCCAATACTTTTTCTGACAGCCGGGGGCTTGTGAATATCCCCACACCCGCTTGTGCAGTCATGTTATGTGGGACGCCAGACCAGAAAAGTCTCCACCCACCAGCGAAGTCTCTGGTTCCGAAATCTTTCCACTTAGTTGAGGAGATGCCAGTTCGATGCAACTGTTCATACTTTCATATCAACTTCAAAAAACTTCATATGAACGAAATCTGGACTGAAGTCTCGCTAACCTGCTACTTTTTTTGTTTCAGGTTTTCCTAAATTAGGCAGTCGAAATTAAGTTTTTCTGGAAAATTTAAGGTTTTTCTTCAATTCTGCCTCCAAATGTGGGTGTGGCCCAAAGTCTTGGATGAACAAAATGTGAAACTAAGCGTTTTCTACATAAAATATTAAGCAAATTTTTTTCAATTTCGAGCAAAAGTATTGAGTAAACTGCATTTGAAAATTTAACCTTAAAATAGATGCCACGCCCACTAGAGGAAGTTTACCAATTAAATTTGTCTTTTTTGTATCTTACATTCATCAGGAGATGCTAAATGTCAAATTTCAGCCTTTAAGAACGTCTTACAGTTTTGAAAACTCTGGAGGTAGTTGCACATTTAGACCGATTGTGGGCGTGTCTTTAAGCGGATCGCAAAAATGTTTACACTTGTACTGCTTCGCATGACGTAGACCTCACGTACGAAGTTTCAGCACCCTAGCTTAAAATTTAAGGCCTAAAAACATGTGACATATAGACGGACGGACGGACGGACGGACGGACATGGCTCATTCGATTCAGAATTCGGTCTCGATCATATGCCCTTAAGGTCTTGGGGGTCTACCATTATTATTTCACCGTGTTACAAACTATGTGACAAAATTAATACACCTCCTATCCTATGGGATGGGGTGTAAAAATAGAGTGGCGCAACAGCTCGAGGTGAACCAGGGCCAACTTCTCAACAATGTATGGTGTGTGTGTCAATTTCTTCACATACAAAGGGACCTACAATTTTTCGCCGAATCCGAACGGCTTTGAGAAGTTTTTCAAGACAATTGTTACTCTCGGACGGTTTGCCAGGCCCTCGCGGAGTTGGGGCCGGGGAAAAAAAATTGAGTCTTTTTTTTCAGGTGACGATGGTAGGATTGGAACCCAGACCTCCGGCGTAGTAGGCACACACACTAAACACTACGCCACTGCATCCCACAACGATAAGCCCTCATTTAGGCTTAGCGTTACCCCCCTCCGCTCCCGTAATGGATAGCGTCACCATTGCGGGGCTGCTTGTAACTTCTTCAGGTTGAACCTGGTCGGATGCTGAGCGGGACATTCCGAGCACCAAACGCTTGCATGCTGACAGCCCTCAGGCCCAGCTCCAAAGGGTGCCCTGGGTCACCAGGCACATATCCGAGGCTTTTTTTTTTCTTCTTTTCATGGTGGAAGGAAGGGGAGGGGTTGCATTTTATACCTAGCTGCCAGGTTTCTATTAGGCCGATCCTAACATGGACAACAGACGCCAACCAAGAAGAGTTTAGACTCTCTAGTAAACAACTGGAACTTCCTTTAATGAAACCCTTATCTGACATAATAATGGCTCGGTTCTGCCAATGTGGTAAAGATTGGCTTAAGGAAATTCAGGACTAAAAAAACAAATTTTCTAGCATTTAGGACCCACCACTACACCTCAATGACTTGGTTTTAAGCGTTCTATTAACCGATAATTTTGCCAAATTTCATAATCAGATCAACCCAAATAATCAAATTTTTTTCGTGTCATTATCTTTTGGTCTTTATGCCCAAAAATGTTTGAATTCGAAAAAATATTCGAAATTTTTAGTATTTATTTAGCTACACCTGAATTAAGCTATTGAAAAACTTAAAATTTCAAAAGACTGTTTAATACGTCCGATCAGTTTCCTTTATTATTGGAAAAGTTGCAAGCAAGTTTCCATGAAAAAATAAAATAAAACTCATACATTGCCCCTGACATACAGCATACAGAATGTCCAAAAATGAACTATCTGCCAAAAATAGAGTGTTACAAAGTTTTACTGCACTCAATTAAGACCCCTCCACTGCGCTCGTATAGTTTCGAATTGAGTGCCAAAATTGCATTGGCTTGCGCCATAGCCAACTGTGTCAAGAACCAAAACCATTACTTATCAGCAATTAAGTTCGTCCTAATTCCTCCCTTTTCCATCTATCCTCGGTTGGAGTACAATCATCCCTTAATTAATAAATGGACCCCAACACCAACATCCCCCCGCAGCGCCAAAGGGACGAGGAGAAAAAAAACAAATCGATATTCGGTTATGTATTTATATTTGGAAACTGAAAAATTTAATGTTGAATTTTCAAGAATAAAACCTCCACCAAGTATGAGTTGGGGCCATCATGCCTTAAGCATCCTTGAACAATGACAAGGAATTTATTCGGAAATCGATTTATGCCACACAGCCGTACATAATTCTTAATGTTTCAAATCGAATGAAATATGATTGCGAAAGTTTCGTACAAAGAAGGATTTAAGTATTAAGGGGATGTGTTGTTGTTTTTTGTGTGTATTTTGTAACTTGACAACGTGACATGAGTGCCAGTTTTGCGGACACAATTTTTTTTTGCATATTTCCATAAATGATGGCCATTGGTGGTGCTCTTTTTTTATGGTAATTTTTTTAGCATTTTTGTTTGCTGACTAGAAGCGAAGGATCTATTGATATGATGGATTCTAAAGGGGCGGAAATATAAAAATGAAAAATATACCACCAACCAAAGGACGAAAGGATAACTAAGCCTATTACTTTTCCTTAACCATTTTGACGGCATTGATGATGATTGCCTTGTGTGATTTATGGTTTCTATTTTTTTCAATGAAAATATGAATGGCGTGACACTAGCAAGAAATGACAATATTAATTTTCTTTTAAATAGGCTGTGTGAAAGGACGCTGTCTAGGTTGCCTTTGAATTTTTCACGCATACTGTAAGAAGAAGAAATGGTATGCTTAAGAGGCAAACATTAATTACCCCGTGACTTTTAGATATTATGACTTAAATTATGCAAATTAACTTCGAGGCCTTTTTATTATTTAAAAAGAAAAACATTTGATATTACAACGCTTCCTTCAGTAAATTCCGTCTCATAATCATAACCTTTCAGACCTGAAAATGGTTCTGTAAAAGAGGCAAAACACAAAGTCAAAAAAATCCAATAGACTATTTCCACCGGACACTAATCTAAGGGGAGATTTAAAGAAGATTCGTGTTAATTGCGGATAAGAGTCCAGTGGAAATCGGCTCTTAATCGCAACAACAGCGAATTTCCAAAATTCAATGTCAGGTTTCTGAATTCCGGCCGTGCAAAGGGTCCCTATCTTGTTTTACTTTTTATACCCCATCCCATAGGATAGGAGGTATATTAAGTTTGTCACATAGTTTGTAACATGGTGAAATAATAATGGTAGACCCCCAAGACCTTAAGGGCATATGATCGAGGCCGAATTGTGAATCGAATGAGCCATGTCTGTCCGTCCGTCCTTCTGTATGTCACATGTTTTTAGGCCTTAAATTTAAGGTCCTCGTAAGGTCCTCGTCATGCGAAGCAGTAGAAGTGTAAAAATTTTTGAAATCCGCCCAAAGACACGCCCACAATCGGTCTAAATGTGCAACTACCTCCAGAGTTTTCAAAACTGTAAGACGTTCTAAAAGACTGAAATTTGACACTTAGCATCTCCTAATGCATGTAAGAAAAATTTAATTGGTAAACCTCCTCCAGTGGGCGTGGCATCTATTTTAAGGGTAAAGTTTCAAATGCAGTTTACTCAATATTTTTGCTCAAAATTGAAAAAAATTTGCTTAATATTTTATATAGGAAACGCTTAGTTCTAAATTTTATTTATACAAGACTTTGGGCCACGCCCACATTTGGAGGCAGAATTGAAGAAAAACCTAAAATTTTCCAGAAAAACTTAATTTCGACTGGCCTTGAGCCTTATTTAGAAAAGTATGAAACAGAAAAAGTAGCAGGTTAGGTAAACGAGACTTTGTTCCAGATTTCGTTCATATAAAGTTTTTAGCCACAAAAATATTGAATTTGAGCCTAAAAATTGCATTTTTATGTACATTTAAGTGTAACTTTTAAATATCTGTGGAAATATCTTATAATTAATAGTTTGAAATTAGGGGCGGTTGGACCACGCCCCTTTTCGAAGTTTGCATTACTTACAAAATGTCAAAAAATAACTATGCCATCAGCATTTTACAGTGTGGGATAGGATGGGGTATTCAACGGTCCGTTTTACGGACTGTAACTTCTGCGTACACACTGTAGCACTTACTCACTGGTTCTTTATAAATTGGTTGTGGCTTTTTCCCCAGGAGACTTAAAAAAAGCAGGGACCCTCATTGAAAGAATAAACAAATAACCAAGATTCTGGACGCACTCTACAACACCCTTTTGAGACCCTAGCACTTTAAACGTACTCCTCGAAATGTTAACACTTTGAATTTTTTAGTTGCACTACATCCTCAGCACAATCTCGTTTTTTTCCTCATGCATAATTTATATATCCTCAACGACTAGCGCACTCCTTGGAGAGCACCCTGGATCTAGAAATCCAATTAAGACGTCTAGCTGTAACAAAAGTTTTCTCAAGAAATCTTCTTGTAAGGATGTGCACCTCAAATGCTCTTCATAAAAACGGTTTCGTGTTCCACAATTTCCTGATCGTTTTTCTTTAAAACTTTTACATACACCCACAAGCAACATAGGTACATTTGAATGAAGCACCCGTCAGCAAAATTAAAAATTCTCTCAAACACCCTAAAAAGGACTTTCCGCATCCCCCAATCCATTGTGCCCATCTTGCATTATTCAGTATGGAAAAAAGACGAAATAATTGTTTCCTGGACTCACAAAGAAAAAACTGCAACTTGGCATGAAAAAGGACACACATTTTCGAAAGCATTTTTCCTGGCTTCATACCTATTTCCCTCGAAAGGAATACCCTGTCGCCTGACCTATTCTATTCGACTTTTCTTTCGTCTATTGTCCTGCGTTACAGAAATCAAAATTCTTTCAACACGAATAGAAGGAGCATGATTTCCTTTTCCATTTCAAGTGCAATTGATTACTGTGTGTGTGAATTCCATTTGGTTTTCCTTCGGAATTCGAGGCGGTCGCGTTGATCTGATATACTCGCTTGCTTCCGCTTGGAAAGTCTTTTAAAAATGTAACCAAACAGGATGCAAAAAACCACACATGCTGCACACACACTGCAGATAAATTGCATCGTCTGTGTCCTTGAGTTGCGTGTGTGTGGTTTTCACTGTTCTGTATGTACACAGGAATTCCGGTTGCACACTCTTGTGTCAATTTTGTTTTTTTTTTTTTCTTTCATCTCATCGTTGTCGCAGGAGCTGAAGCATATGTCCCAGCGGCAGCGATCAGGTTCTTCGACGTTGCCATTATTCCCAATCGAGTCCTTATGGGTTGGTGATTCCGCACTTTCTGTTGATTTTGCGAAACTTTCATTCATATTTTATGTTTTCAGAAATGCATGTCCTTTCTCGAGATTAAATGGGAGTCTGTGTGTGTGTGTGTGATGAAGAGTGCGCGAAATTGAGAAATTGAAGAGGTTTCCACGCTTAAGCTACATTTACATGGAAATGCCATCGGTGGAAACGTGAAGGCGCTTCTGCGGCAGCTTGGCATTATTTATGCCAAGCGTGTGTTGGAGTTGAGCCTGGCCAAGGGTATGATAAACGAGCGTTTTTTTTTCTCGTCCGTCGCCTTGCAACGTTAATGCGGAAAGGTTGCACTTGCGGTAACGTTAATTGCATTTCGATGAGGTGCAGTTGATTTAATTCGCACAGTTTGTCGAGTGTGCTGAATATTTCATGGGATTGCCCTGTGCACTGATTCAATTCGGAAACGGTCTTTTGGAAATCCTTGGCAGCTTTTAACCTTCAACAAAGAAGGCGAATGTGTGGCATTGAATGTGATTCGCAAGTAAGCAAGGTCCTTGTTGAATTGCACAAAACACATCAGTCGTTTAAGCTTGAAGGTCTCCCATTAAAATCACAAAATGTCTTTGCAAGCCGCATGTTTAAGTGCGTTTTTTCCCATATCATTACGAAAATCTTGTGCAAAGAAACCTCAAGCTTACCTCCCAACTAATTTAAGAGCCACCATTACTGCCGCAAAGAGACCCTTATTACCGCCCCAACTAGGTCAGACATTCTGCTGTATATACTGTTGCCGTTGCCTTTTCCTGAAGACGACATCATTACATCATTCTATTGTTTCGGTCCCATACTTGAATTCAAGATCTGACTACACACGACTGTGCTCATGATAAGTTCCAAGGATAAGTGAAACCACTTCCTGCACAGCTTTACATACATGAATCGATTTTCCTATTGCAAGTCCACTTGGGAGAAAAAATAAAAAAAAAATTAAACCTTCAAAAAGGACCTAGAAATTGTGAGAAACAGCAAGGATTTTATGAAATGTATGGACCGGTAATTTATGAGGGAGTTTAGCGAAAAGACCCTAAAAACAATTGACGTACCATCATCCACGATAGTTGCTACGTTTAAAGTTGTGAAATCAACTCAAGCATTTGTGCAAGTTCATGTAAAGAAGGGGTTTCAGGTTAATTTGAGGGACTTGCCAACTGGAAGTATGAAACTCATGTGGCCTTGTTTTGCTTGGACCCTTTTTGTTGAACAATGAAAATTGCGGATATCTTTTGTTATAATCTTAAATCTGTGCAGAAAGCTCACAAGGGTGTGTCAGGTCATAACAGGAAATGTCATCTCAAGGATTAACAACAATCCTTCCTTAAGCCACAGCATGGTTCATTATTTAAATTTCTGGGTAATATTGTTTCTTATCCAATGTTTAAGGGTTGCCAGAGTAAGATGTTTGAAAAAATTAAAAACGACTATTACAGAATTCTTTTTAGGCATTAAACTCTATGCTCTAAAATCCAGTGAATAGCTTTCAAAACTTTTATTCCAAAAAAAAAAACACAGCCAGTCTCAGTCCATTCAAAAAACTGGATTCAATTGCCCAGGGGTAGCAAATATTTCATTTATTTTATTGATTTCCCCAATTTAGCATTTCGTCCTTATTCGGAATGGAAAAAAAAACGACAAAATGCTATAAGGTCATATGTTATACTGCCATTAGCTAATGTTCAGCTATCGATAGTGGACCTAGGAGCAAGACCTTCGAATATAAATGACTGTCGGCAAATTTGCTTTGGCAATAACTCATCGAATGATAGATAGTAAATAATGATATTGAATAACCGGTCGGTGGTTGTGTGTTTTAATTAAATTAAGCTTTATGGCATGCAATTTTTTTTTTTCAGTTGCGTGCGTTCTGTTTTCTGCCAAATAGTGCCTCGGAGAGTTACCAAAAATTAAATTATTGCAATTAGTGTTATTGAGCTGCGTCGCGTTTTGAAAATAGGCCAATTAAATTTATAGCTAAAAACGAAGGCTTGTGGTGCGAGTGAGTCAACGCGACTCTAAAACTTCTTTTTAATTTCTTTTTGCATTTGGATGCGAACGCGTCATTCAGATGAAAATATTTACAAAACATTTCAAATTTTTTCACTCATTAACGCCAACTGACTAAAAATTTTGGGAGACATAGCAGTACAGCTCATATTGGACGTTCAATTTTGTTGAAACTTTTTTTCTAAATAAATAAATAGATAAATAGAGTGGCGCAACAGCTCGAGGTGAACCAGGGCCAACTTCTCAAATATGTACGCTGGTGTGTTAATTTCTTTACATACAAGGGGACCTACAATTTTTTGCCGAATCCGAACGGCACTTTGAGAAGTTTTTCAAGACAAATGATACTCTCGGAGGGCTTGTCAGACCCTCGCGGAGGTGGGGACCGTGAAAAAGAACAAGTCTTTTTTTTTCAGGTGCGATGGCAGGATTCGAACCCAGACCTCCGGCGTAGTAAGCACACACAGTAACCACTACGCCACGGCACCCCGACTTTTTTTCTGCCGTAATATATGTTCACAATGGTGACTTTGATTCCTCAAAGTAAGAATTTTGTTTGCTGATAACAAAGTTCTTGTTTCGGGGTATCGGAACACCCGCACAGAGACGTTGAAAATCAACGTTTTTGATTTATCAACGCGTGGCAGAATGTTGTTGACTTTAAAGAGTTTGTTCTAGAATGCAGCGCAAAAAAGAGGCTTGATTGACGACTCTTTGTGATCTGTGATGGATGGCATGTTCTTGACTATTTTTGGTGTCAAAAGACAGCTGCGACATGTTATACAATACAGCCCTGTTTAAACAGCCGAGTCACTTTAAGTGACTATTCCCACATAGGGTGAGTTTCTTTATTCATTGGAATGCGAGGTTGGAATACTCCGATCGTTCCAACCTCGGGACATTTTGTACAACCTGTCCGCCCGTCCGTCCGTCTGTCCGTATGTAAACAACTTTTAGGCCATAATTTTAAGGTAGAGAGCTGAAATTTGGTAGGTTGGCTGGAAGTCCAGTCCCTCAGGTCAAGTTATTATTATAAATTAGCTGAATCCGCCCACAGACACGCCCACTGCAGGCCTGTATGTGCGACCATCTCTAATTTAAAAAAATACTTTTTCCAAATGTTAGCTACGTTACAATGGGGCTAGCGCATTCATTTTATGGTATGTAACATTGCCTTGTAATTGTCTTTGAAGTAGCCGAAAATTTGTAGCCTTTTCATAACCACGCCCACTTTTTAAGGGATTTTAGCTTAAAATGACTGTTTTTTAATATATATATATGAAATTTGACTAAAAATTATAAGGCAAAAGTTGTAGATATTAGCATTTTCTAGCTTTTAGGTAAAAGTAGTATGTGCCTCCGCCTACTTTTGTGGGCGTGACTTTAAAAAAAGTGATTTTTTTAGTTGAAAAAGCGGAGCCTTAGGCCGAAATGTATGCAACCAACTAGTATAAGGCATTCAACAGTTTTCTTTTTGGTATGGTCGGGTAGTTTGCAATCCGTCGTAGATGAACTGAAGCTTTTGCAAAGCACTGTTGCACTTTCCCACTTGTTTAATATGGATATGAGACACGCATATAATTTTTAATCATGAAGTCTTGATTCTAGAACTTAGCTTTTGACGTTTATGTTTTAAAGATAATTTTATGTAAATGTAGACTGCGCGACTTTGCGTTTAATGATCCATTTGAAAAGACCTATCGTCGGACCACTATGACAAACATATCAACTGGTATTTCAGCTATGGCAGAGACAATATGTGGGGTGCCGTGGCGTTGTGGTTAGTGTGTGTGCTTACTACGTCAGGAGTAAATCCTGAATCCTGCCATCGTCACCTGAAAAAAAAAACTTTTTCTTTTTCACGGTCCCCACCTCCGCGAGGCTCTGACAAGCCCTCCGAGAGTATTATTTGTCTTGAAAAAGTTCTCAAAGTGCCGTTCGGATCCGGCGAAAAATTGTAGGTCCCCTTGTATGTGAAGAAATTAACACACACAGCATACATTGTTGAGAAGTTGGCCCTGGCTCACCTCGAGCTGTTGCGCCACTCTATTAATAGATGCAATATTGGGTTTAAGGGTTTAATAGTAGTTGGCTTGTCACAAAAGGCGATGCATTTACAAAAGTCCTAAAAAAAGTTGTCTTAATGTGATTTTAGGGGCCTCCTCCGAACCTCAAGATTTGGTAAAGAAAGGTAAGGTAAGGTGGGTGTTTCCGCTAGCAGGGACTAACTTAGACCGTAGGAGGTCAATTTTGTGATACCACTTTTGGAAATACCGGAATACCAGCTCAGGGCTCTATGCATGAAGACACCGCAATTTGGTCGAAAAAGGTCCAGACAATTATAGCCCCGGTATTAACCTGCCCTGATTGTTGATTGGTTGAAGACTTAGAAGAAGATGTAAAACACTTCCTCTGCCAATGTCCAAGTGGCAACGGGCAAAGTTTTTAACTTCTCTAATTCATCTTTAAGGCGCTGGATAAGCTTACAAAAATACCGCCGGCGAGTATCGTGAAGTTCAACAGGGACTCCAGCTGAGCCAAGTTTCTCTTCGAAGCTCAGGATACTTCAACTAACTTAGCATAATTTTATATAAATAAACATTTCTCCCATTTTTCCCTGCAAGTTGTCCCTATAGCGTGACGGTAAGGGCCCTTTGGTTGATAGCAACCCTACCTAACCTAACCTAACTTACCCAAGGAGGGTATTGAAGACGGGGTGATTCAGTCTTTATCACTGCTAGTATAGAATAATGGGGACTTATGAGGAACTTTATTGAAAATAGGGACCCAAGTGGGGCAAGCGTTATTGGTGTTGGTGTTTTTATTGCCATTCAAGTAAAAATTAACCTCTAGGATGGGAGAGTGCAGGGATGACCAATTGAACCAATTGAATTGGTATGAACCCATTTTGAAGGCTTGGAAAAATTTTCGACTTGTTATTAAATTAAAAGTATCTTGTGACCAGGAAGGAGCATTCTCCGCGAGAGATTAAGTAAGGGTTTTATGTTACGCCGTACTTTAGGCCACTTAGAATTTGCGAAGTTAGAATTTGCCTTGGCGAACGGGAATGAACTAACCCGGGCAACCACGGTATGATGGGAATACCAATGGGAATAAAAAACAAGTGAGAAAGTGCAACAATGCGTATGCAAAAGCTTCAGTCCATCTGCGACGGATTGCAAAATACCCGACCATGCCAAAAAAAAAACTGCCACTCCTCCAAAAAGTGAGCGGGGTACAAAAATATAACTGTTGAATGCGTTATACTAGGTGGTTGCATACATTTCGGCCTAAAACTCCGCCTAACTTAACTTAAAAAAAAATCACTTTTTTTGAAGCCACGCCCACAAAAGTTGGCGGATGCACATACTATGCATACATAAAAGTAAGAAAATGCTAATCCAAAACTTTTGTCACTAAATTTCTAGTCAAATTACATATATGTTTATTGGAAAACAGTCATTTTAAGCTAAAATCCCTTAAAAAAGTGGGCGTGGTCAATGAAAAGGCCCGACTTTTTTGGCTACTTCAAAGACAATTACAAAATAAAAGCGCTAGCACGATTCTAACATAGCTAAATTTTAGAAAAAGTATTGTTTTAAATTAGAGATGGTCGCACATACAGGCCTGTAGTGGGCGTGTCTGTCGGCGGAATAAGCTAATTTTCAAACTTGATCTGGTCCAATGGACATACGGGCGGACGGACGGGCGGACATGGCTTAATCGATTCTCCTGTCGGTCTCATTCATATCTCTAAAAGGTCTTAGGGGTCTACGGTGATTATTTCACTGCGTTACAAACTATACATCAAACTTGTGAGGGAGGAGAGGTAGGGGTAACCCTGTTTGGTATACCATATCAGTCATGTAAGGGAAAACCTTTTTGGTGTTAGATGGGTTAAAATACCACATAGCATTAGAGTACTTTTCTTAGCCGAACAACACGTATGTGGAACAGGCTTCCGCAGAAGGTTTTTCCTCGTCACTATACAGTTCCCAACAGTGCAGAACCAAAGTGCATCAGTTCCTCTCCTCTTATCCTTTCTATTCGCATTAACTCAGTATAAGGGTAGCCATAACCCCTTGAAAGCAGGTGAATTATAAAAAAAAAGAATTTCACCTGGGTTTTTTTTTTCTCAAGACAGACATCTGGATAAATCGTTTAAGGATCAACATCTGCAGAATCTTTCTTTCTTAAATTGAGCGTGCTAAAGGAATGAGTCACTGGGATTGTTTGGAAGAAAGACATGTGCTGCTGTTTTCCACCTATTATCGGCCATTCTGATGACTTCGGTGTCCAGGTACAACTTCCAACTCCTAGGCATATCTGTTTACAAATTTAGTCCTGTATATAGCACTAAATTCTAAGTAGAGGACAGCGTAGTCCGAAGTTCTAGGGATAGGAACATGGTCATTTGGAATGCTTGCATAGACTATATTGTCACGAGCCAATTGCATTCCCTAAGCCTTAGTGCTGCTTTTGCTGCCATCGACTTCCCAAAGATGTCAACGACATTATATCTAGAGCAGCTGTACAAGTTGTTCTAAGAGCTCCTGTGATAACAAGATAGTTTTTGAACATTCTTTAATGTAGCGTTATTGCTTCTTCCATACAGTGCGGTAAACCAGACTAGAACTCCGTACATAAGGATCGTCCTAACGATTGCTGAGTAAATTGATTCAACAATCCGTGGTTTGAGTCCCCAGTTTCGGCCTCTATCCTCCGCAGCTAGGCTTCATCAGCACAGCTGTATGAAATGAAGCATTGCAGGTCGTCTTGTTGGGATGACGAAAATGATCTGCAGGTAATTTTCATCAAGTTTAGGTAGTAAAAAATCCGATTCATGGACTCATTTCATAACCCTGCATAAATAATGGATGTCTGGACTTTTTTCAAGGCCATATTGTATTGTGCTCCTTCAACCAAACAAATTTGGATGAAATAATTTTTATATTGAATTCTCAAAAACCTGAACGTAATTTTTGCCACATAATTGTGGTCTAAACCATGATCGTCATAATACTTTTTCCTACCGATAGTGGCGACAAATTTGGGTACATTCTTGATTTTTTCCGATTATCCAGAGTCGATTCTAACTCAGCGAGTGCGATCTCCAGGTGGGACCGACTGGGAAATTGATAAAATCATATTTTAGGCCACCCAGGGAGTTCCTGATAACAGAATTCTTATGTTTATCTAGAAAGCCTGTCAGAGGGAGTAGTTTTTCTGTCCGCAAGAGTATAGCTATCTCTTGTGACGTTTATTTAGGTTTGGGCTTACCTTCTCTTGTGCAATACTTGATCAGTGTTTGGCGGAATGGCTGCGAAAACAAACCATCGACTTAGACCAAACTGCCTGAAGTTGCTCATTGTTAGAGAAACTTACCTCATGTTGCTTTCGTAATGTTATCTGGAGATCAACTTCTCGTCTTCGCACCCACTATCTGGTTGGGCAGCATATCAGCTTAGCGTCTATGTGCCTGATTGTTCATACTAATGTTCACATCAAAGTTGAAGAATGGGAGTTTTCGGGTGTTGGAATATTGCGAAAAGACTGCCCTTCAAGTTTGTTCAGGAGGACGTTGATTAGCTTCTCCGAAGTCTGAAGGATAATCGAACGCGATTCTTTCAAAGTGGCCTTAACCTATACGGTGTGAAGGATATTGTAGACCCTGCTTTAGGCCCTCAGTATATATTGAGACCCCTTTGCAACTCAACGCATTATACACTAAGTTCTTGGAATTTCTGGGGCTGTGCAGGTGAACTTCTGGCACTATTCCGGCACACATTTTATAAGGAGTGAGGGCATCCTATGGCTCTGTAAAGATTCTCTCTTTCACATAAAATCACTCTGTAATTTTATACAAAGTGATTTTCCTCTGTACCTGTATAATGAGTCCCTACAAGAAGAACTTAATTTTTCTTAGTTTCTTTCACTTTTTATCTTATGTATGAGAATTGCTAACATTTTGTTGGGATTATTCTTATTTTTTATTCTTGTGAAAATATAGGATCTTTAGTCTTTTTTGTAGTCACATTATGTGGCAAAGTTCTAAATTTCAGGGCTAATTGTAACTTTCTGACATACATGTACGTGATGCACGTGAGGAATTTACAGATAAATTGGTAGATCATTGGTGGGAAAATAAAATGCAAAACTAACTTAGTTTTTTTTTTGGGAGATGGGTAAAATGCCGAAAATGGGAATCCCGAAAGGTCCATAGGGCATATACCTAATAGGCTACTCGCGATTAATCCCTTTTGTTGGAGTCCTGAAGAAGGGGCAGTGCAGAAGGAGTCAAGAACCACTAAAGATTTTTTTCATAAAATGACTTCCCCCATTCGAGCAAAGTAAATCACCGGTTAAGGAATCTATTTCAAAACATTTTTTTCTTACTTTACTCAACATTTTTAGACATGCACACCTTTTACCTTTTCACTACTCAAATATCCAAGAGGTACAATGAAAAACATTAAATTGCATTTAGAATTTCAACTACCTTTTTTTAAAAGCTAATTCTGCATCCTTCTCTGTTCTAATTGACTTATGAAAACAATTTCCCAGCATCTTTCGCCTTGCATCCTATATACAATCTATTAACGTGCTCCACAACAACAGCAACAGAATCATAATTTTTAATCAAATATTCAAAGGACACTCTCAGTCTCAAGGAATGTATTTGCAAAACGACCTACCCCACGGCTGTGGACTAATGAACCACTTTCCAATTTTCCTCGGCAAAAGCAAATGTTTTCCTTTGCACATTTTACAGGGAAAGACGAGGCAAAACGACAAGAAAAATGATGCACACCTACACTATAATGTTGTTTGGTTGTAAATAACGTTTTTACCTCATTTTCTTCTACTTTTCACTTTTATTATACCACAAAGTCTTTCGGCCTCTCTCTCTCTCTCTCTCTATGGAGAATTGACGCGACGACGATGTGGTTTGTCTTCGTCCTTTTTAATGTTGTTTACATTTTTCCTCTCATTATTTAAAAGATATTTTTTAGGTTTAAAGTGAATAAGGGAAAAGTCGTCCCTCCTCTGAGGCTGATGGTAGTATTAATGAAAGCAAAGAACAACTTTTACCTCGCCCAGGATTCCTAGTCCCTACGTCCTCTGGGGTTGTGTATGGTTCGTGCAAACTACCCTCCTTGTTGGTATTATGTATAAAGTAATATGTTTGTCAGGCGAATAGCACCCGACTATCAGGTCGTCGGGATAATTTGAAGAAAATTGCTGGATAAACATTAAAGGATCTGCCGAAATAAGCCTTTGCAATAAAAGTGCCCTTTTCTCCTTTGCTGGTCTGTATAGCTTATTAGGAGTTTCTGGTTTCGTCTTATTTCTTTCTATTGATTGCGTTTGACGAGGGTCAGAGATGGGGTCTAATTGAAATCATTTTTGCTCTCATTCTGGTGTCCTATGGAGCGATTATCGAAAGGAGACATACAAAGCTCACACGATAGGCTACTGAACTCCTTGGCTCACTGAGTGTTTTAAAGCGCTTATCGATTTTTGGTGGCAGACACAATGCCTAGACAAGGATAAAGATCCTCAAACCGAAAGTACTAAAAAAAAAACTTTGATGTCTTCCAAGAGCTAAAGTTTTATGTGCAAGAACTTCTCCTTTTAATGATAAGTGATAACCCAGTTACGATTTCAATTACCCGTACACGCCGTTGGGTTTAATAATTTAGACTTTACTCCTACACTTAGCCAACGACCCATCCATTTGGATAAACCATGAGGTTAACGATGCTAATTGCATAAATTTAACTATTCCAAAACACCTCGTCGATTGAATGCAGCCGTGAGTAACACTCAGTCGAACATATCATTCGACGCTGTCACGCACCAAATCCACTCATTTAATCTCCACCCAAAAACACATCCCAGGACATATAAACCTTTCATTGAACACGTCATCGTCCATCAAAGCGTATCGAATGGCTGCATAAAAAAGGATCTCCTAGCGCCGCAAAGTGAAAAAACACGATTTTGCTTTGCTCTAGCAGGTGCTTTGCGTCAAAGATCCACAGGAGTGACGACGGTGATACGATGTTATTCCATAGGCAGGTCACACGATAAGGGCGGAAGGAAAATTTCCATTTTATGTGTTAAAAGGGGTGAATTTAAATGAACCAACTACCTTAACACATGCACTGGATTCTGTCTATACTATGTGCGGGGTGAAGGAAGTATCTTTTTCAAACTCTACCTACAACCTATACACCTATACCAGATGATGTAAGAGTTGTGTTGGATTAGTGCTTCGTTGTGACTTTTAATCAACTACGTGTCTGCAGTGTTAAATTAAAAAAAAAATATATAAGGGAAAAAAAAGTTTAAATCAAAACCGTTTTCAAAGGGATAGTTTATTTGAGTCCTTGACGAAGGATGTGTGATTGGATTTTTAACAGAGCTGAATACACGGAAGTGATAGATAGTTGAGGAGAGGTTAGCTCTGGTATACATGCGGAAACACCAAGATAAGCACCAAGTCAGATGGAACGTGCAATCTTACTAAAACAACACGACGTTTGATTAAATTTTTGTGTAAGTCCGTATCGTTGATGTTATCTTCAGAATGTGATGATTTGTACGTAACATCATGCAAGTGGCTTTTATCTCATTGGATTGAGTAGAGCACAAGCTAGAAGGAATTCGCCAGTGTTCGGTTTTTAAATTAGATTATTGGCGCTGCAAGATAAGCAGGCAAATTGAACTCATGAGGTGAAGTCATAGAAGAGTTGGTTGTCTCATGAGTGCGAGCTTTAAACCGCTTATAAATTAGCTCAGCATTGGAAAAAGTAGACATATAAATACTAACAAATATTTATAATTAATAAATGAATTTTAGTTAAGCTCTAAAGATTATTCGGAAAAAGCTGATTTAATTACATAAACGCATTTTTAGGAATTTGAAGAATGAAATTTTAGACAAGTAAATATTGTGATTTTCACGAGAAAGTAACTTACATGAAAAGAAAATATTAAATCATTAAAAGGCTTCTAAAACAGCCATTTTGAAGTACATCATTTTCAAATAACCGATGCTATTAAAGCAAACGATTTCAAAAATATCGAAAGTATTAAAAGTTACACAAAATTTTACGAAAAATATAGCCAAGTGTGAAGATTTCTGCGACTTGGCTCGAAAACTCGAACGAAAATTTTGAAGAACTATTTTTTTAAAGATATTAAAATCTTAACGGCAATAAAGATACTGCTCAAATTTGGCTTCTTTATAAAGCGTATACGACACTCTTTCAAAAATTTTGAAAAATCTTGTTTTAAACCAAAAAAAATCTAACAAATAAAGTAAAAATTATATTTACACAATATTTAGAAAAATAATTATTCATAGCACAGAGAACCGCAAAGTCAGTCAAAAACCTTTTGATCTTTAGTTTTGTATACATATGAAATTTAAAAAAAAAATTGTGAAAAACCACAAAAAACGTGTGTGTGTCCCTCTATCTCCAAAGTTTTAATTCGTATAATTTCGAAAAAATTTCGAAAATTTTTAAAATTACGAAATAGTCCATCTTTTGAGACTTAAAGGAAATCTACTGTTTCCGTGACACAATTGAAAACACTTAAGTTAACTGACTAAAATCATACTGCTAGAAAAATTTCGCTTCGTCAATGCAAGAATAAAGAAGACGTGTTTTATACAAAAACAAAGTATGTCTATCCCGACTCTCTCAAAGCTTCAACAAATTGCCAGTAAAACAAGTGAGTAAGTGCAAAAGTTCGTCTGTGACAAGCTTCTATATACCTAACCCTATATTCCATGTAACACAGCATCTTAAAAATTTTTGTCCCGAATTGATATATTATTTGTATAGGCCACGCCCCCGAAAGTGGGTCTGGGCTTAGAATTAAATCAAATAATTATAATATCGATAGAATCAAGAGAAAATACCGTAAAAGCGAAATTTATTTCAGAAAAAAACAGTTTTTTCCTTAAAACGCCCCTTAAAAGTGGGCGGAGCTTAAAACTTTCTATGGACCAAACTTAGCAAATAATAAAATCTTTAATATTTGTTATAAATTTTTTTTTCGATTTGGAGTCAACTGTCCGAGAAAAGGGGTTTTTAAAAATCTAGCATGTTAAAAGTGGGCATGGTCGATATTGTGGGCAGTCCAATTTTTCCCCTTTTTTAATGTCTCGAGCCAATATTGCTCAGTACCAAAATTTAAGTTCCTATGACTTGTCTAACTTGACCAAAAGGCATTTTGAAAGAAAATATGAAAAAGAGGTTGTCTCACATTGAAGCCAGTAGTGGGCGTGGCCGTTGACGTATTAAGCCAAATTTCACACTTTGTCTGTGCAGCAGAAGATCCAAGCCGTGCTCTCTAGATTGATTCTGAAGACCTAAACCCTTCACACATACAGACAAACGGACGGTCACCTGTCGGTCTCGATCATATCTCTAAAAGGTCTTAAGGGTCTACGGTGATTATTTCACTGTGTTACAAACTATGCATTAAAATTAATATACCCTCGGTCGGGTATAAAAATACAAAAACGTGCCCTCTATGTCCAAAAAATAAATTCGTATAATTTCGTAAAAAAAAAATTACCGAAATGTTTTTCTTTTGAGACTTTAAGGAAACCTAAACGGGCTTCCAAACTCGAAATGGTTTCCAAGTCAGTTTAGACTGACTGAAATTATACTGCTCGACAAATTTCTTAAACTTCTAAGTCACTATTATTCCAATAACTAAATTTGAAGGAAGGAAAAAAAAACAAGGAAGGAAAACCGAAGTAGGTATAAGATTGAAAATATAAAGCAATTATTTTGTAACGTCCTAACTTTTTCTTTAAAATTCTAAAGAACGGAGCAGTGGAAAACAGATGAGGAAAGTGAAGTTCTAGGTAACCAACCTGCTGGTCGACTGAGCTCGCGGTAGAGATCGTGATCGGTTCATAGGGCTGGCCAACCTGTAACGTTGTTAAATTTTTTTTCTCTCCCTTGAATGAGTGAAGCCAGCGGGAATTTGGTTTGTTAAAGTAGAAGTTAATACGGGCAAACAGTAGAATACTTTGGGAAAAACAAACTGCTTGATAACTAAACCCAAGTGTGTGCCGCGACTCGTTCCCTAACTGCTGCGATCACCTACCAAGCCAATAGTCACCCTTAAGACGTACGCTTTAGCCTATCCGGGCAACGAATCAGTAGCGGTGATCTATTTCCGTACGTAGAGGTTGGCCTGCTTGCTGGATGCGCGTGCCAGCTCGTCGCGATGTGGGGTGGGATCTTTCGGCGCGGAAATAGACGTCGTTACGTTGTTTCAGGCCTCTTAATTAACATCAACAAAAAAAAAAAACCGAAAAAAGGGACCAGAGATGTTTGTCTTTCTTTTAAATTTTTACTTTCGCATATCAGGGTACACCCAGAGGATAAAGCACGAAAATCAAAAGAATCCTTGTTCAATGTGGTTAGCAGTCGGGGGTGGATCTGGACCTTAACAGTTAGTTACCTTCAGTTTTACATACCAAGTTGGCTGAGGCCTAAATCCACTTGTGCGTGGCAGTTGATTAGAAGATTTTACGGTCCTGAGCGCGTTTTTGTCCATTCACCTTTGATTCGGACTTTTATCATCAGCTGATGTTATACCTATCCAAGCATAGTATGTCTACCCAAACTCTCTCAAAGCTTCAACAAAATGCAAGTAAAACAAGTGAGTAAGTGCAAGAGTTTGTCTGTAACAAACATCTATTTACCCGACCCTATGTACCATGTTACACCAAATCTTGAAGTTTCTTAGCCCGAATCGGTATTTAATTTGTATAGGTCACGCCCCCAAAAGTGGGCATGGGCGTAAAATTAAAATCAATTAGTTGTGATTTCGTTAGAATCATGAGAAAATACGGTAAAAGCGAAATTTCTTTACTTAACAGTTTTTTCCTAAAAACGCCCCCTAAAAGTGGGCAGAGCTCAAAACTTTGTGTGGACCAAACTTAGCAAATAATGAAATCTTTAATATTTGTCATACAATTTTTTTCGATTTGGAGTGAACTTTTCGAGAAATCGGGTTTTTAAAGATTTAACATAATCAAGTTCGATATTGGGAGCGGTCCAATTTCTGCCTTCTTAGAGGTTTTAGGCCAATATTGGTCCACACCAAAATTTGAGTTCTTACACCTCGTCTCAAATGACCAAAAGACATTTTGAAAGAAAATTTGAAATAGATGTTGTCTTACATTGAAGCCAGTACTGGGCGTGGCCGTTATCGGATTTTACCAATTACACTTTGTCTGTACAAAATAAGAACCACACATACGGACAGACTAACGGACGAACATAGTTTAATCGATTCACCTGTCGGTCTCGATCATATCTCTAAAAAGTCGTAGAGGGCTACAGTGATTATTTCACTGTGTTACAAGCTATGCATTAAAATTAATATACCCTGGGTCGGGTATAAAAACACGAAAGATGTTGAAAGATGTAGGCATATTGCAAAATTCATACCACACCCTAGCGTCTGTATTCAGTAAGCTTAAGGCCAAGCCCGATCTAGACAAAAACTCGAACGTCATAAACATGATAAAGTGTAACCTATAGGTGTATCATATGCTTCATTAGCACAACGAAACAATTATTGTTTTGACCGAGGCTAGGAAGCCACAAATGTTCATTGAATCCCAACAAAAACCTTCGGGGGTTGCAGGTTTCCAATTAAGCGTCTCCCTAATGAGCGGCTTTCTGGTCGGCTTTTAATAGTAATAGAGCCCGTCTGTTAAATAGTTTGGGGTCGGCCGAATATAAAACACCGTTTTCTCTTGCAATATGCAAATAAAATGGCCAACAATTAGATGCATGCCAAATGTTTTTTTTTTTTTAAATATTCTGCTGGTTATACTATTGCTTTTCTCGTAAAGGCATAACACTTGCGGGGGTAAGCTTTGGTGTTTCTGTGCAGAGGTTTCATGTTTAGCTCTTATCATGTTTAGCTTTCATGTTTATATAACAAACTGCTTTTGTATAAGCAAGTGCTAAAACCATCTTGGACGTACGGTATACAACTCTGGGGTTGTACTAAACCAAGCAATATATCTATTTTAGAAACTTTTCAAAATAAGACACTCAGAGCAATCGTTAATGCTCCATGGTCCATAAGAAATAGCGATCTACACCTAGATCTAGGAATCGTAACCGTGTCTGACGAGGTAACAAACTTTGCTCGCAAACTTAGTACTCGTCTTCGCGGACACTGCAACAATGAAATTATCCGAACTTTGGATCAGACAAATCTTACGCGCCGACTACAACGAAAGAGACCGTTAGATCTAGCAGCATAAGAGATGTTTAGCTCATCAGCGTTTGTGTTGAATCGAGAATTACTTACTTCTTCTATCTTTTCTATCCTCAAATTCTATTCGCTCGCAATGTGCTACGCATTTTAAAGGTAGTTTTATCCCCTTGATCATGAACATAGTATAAAAAAATCCAGTGAGCAAGTGCAACAGTGCGTATCTAATACCGACAAACCCTATTCCTATTCTCCTTCCCACCTCCTTTCTATTCGTATATTTTCTTGTTTTTCATCCCCATCCCGGTACCATTCATACATCATTTTAAATAGAAAAAAAATTATTCCTTATAAATTATTGTTTAATTTATTTTTTAAAAGGGGCGTGGCTCCCTAAACCAAAAATCATTATTATCATAGAATTAGCCAAGTTTTAGGCTAAAATGTTCGCAAAAATTTATTTTTTTTTAGAGGTTTATATTGAATACTGGTAATAATCCGTAAAGGCATAGCAAGAATATGGTTGTGTATACTCTTGAGCAACGCTGGGAAATATTGCGACATTACTTTGAAAATCATGGTAATGTTGCAGAATGTGTGCGAAAATTGTGTACATATTTTGGAAGAAGAGAAGCACGGTCAGCTCCGTATTTTCGTTATCAAAATTGTCGCATTTGGGGCACAGAAAACCCGCAGTATACATTGAAAAGCCGGTACACCCTAAATGAGTCACTGTTTGCTGCGGATTTTGATCCAGAGGCATAATTGGCCATTTTTCTTTGAAAATGAGCAAGGAGTGGCAGTTACAGTCAATTTCGGTCGTTATCGGGCCGAATTTTTGTACACAAAAATTGAAAAGGAGGATATTGGTAACATTTAGTTTCAACCGGACGGCGCTACGTGCCACACAGTCGAGGCTACACTCGATGTTTTGCGCCCTGTTCTTGAAGATCGCTTTATCAGCCGCAGAGCTAATGTCGTTTGGCCACCTCGGAGCTGCGATTTGACACCGTTGGACTATTATTTGTGGGGTGCCGTAAAAGTAAAATGTTACGCCGACAAGCCAGAGACAATTGACGCTTTAAGGGACAATATTCGTGAAGCCATTGGTGAGATACAGCTGCACACAATCGATAATGTGCTTCAAAATTTGATCGATTGTGTGGGTAACAGCATGGCCAGCCGAGGCAGCCATTTGAATGAAATTATTTTCCATTTTCCATTATTAACGTTTTTTTGCGGACCCTTTATTTTAAGGGTAATCATAGCCCCTTGATCGCGAGAATGTTATTAAAAAAAAGTAGCGTAGCTGGACAAGTTTGACATATTCCCAAGCGTTCTCAAAAAATAATCTTAAAAAAAAGATTATCCTGTCAATTGAGTCTTTACCAGGTCGAGAGCCTTACTGCTCTTCCTGTACCAACGCAACGGCTCTATAGCTCTGAAATACGCTTTCAACACCTTTGCGAAAACTTTTTCCGGATGACTTAAGAGTGATATACCCGCAGCATTTAGTAAAAGCAATCGTGTTGTCTGGGGGTGCCGTGGCGTAGTGTGTGTGCTTACTACGCCGGAGGTCTGGGTTCGAATCCTGCCATTGTCACCTGAAAAAAAGACTTGTTCTTTTTCACGGTCCCCACCTCCGCGAGGGTTTGACAAGCCCTCCGAGAGTATCAATTGTCTTGAAAAACTTCTCAAACTGCCGTTCGGATTCGGCAAAAAATTGTAGGTCCCCTTGTATGTGAAGAAATCAACACACGCAGCATACATTGTTGAGAAGTTGGCCCTGGTTCACATCGAGCTGTTGCGCCACTCTATTTATTTTTTATTTTTTAATCGTGTTGTCTCTTGTTTTGAAAATTGACTCAGTTACTTCAGTTTGTGAATCGCTGGGGCTTTGCCGCTACCCCAGGCCGCCTTAATGACACGTGTTAGGCGTTTAACGCCTTCCTCAACCATTGTATTAAACAGTTTCGACCCTGATTTGATCAACACTGGGCTTGACAATACTTTAGCGGTTTAATCGTAACAGAGTGACTTTATTTTCCGTGGGTCTATTCTCCTCAATAATCTCGTCAGCAGTGGAATTATCATCTTCAGTGTTCTGTTGCGAGTTGCACTTTTTATTTAGCTGTATTTTTCTGTAATTTTATAAAAAGGCTGGCTCGAAGTTAAAAAGCGTCCCTTAATCCGAAATAATCATAATTCCCCTATCTACTACCTCAGAAAGCTCTCAAACGAAGGCTCTCTAACAACAGTCCCTGTTGAGGGAACCATTTCTCATTTAATCGGAAATTTAGAAAAAACAAATTAGATTTAGATATGGTTTCCTCAAAAGGATACTGTGTTTCCTAAAATTCTTCTTTTCTTAGGGCTTTACAATGTTTTCCATCGCTTTCTTATTTTATGAACTACTCGCAAACTATCAAACTTCTAATTTTTAACACGTATTTATTTCTGACACGTATCCTTTTGAGCAACTCCAACTTTATTTTCAAGTGATGAAAACGTTTTTTTTCTTTATTTTGTGTGAAAGATAAAACTTGTAAGCTAAAACTTTCTTTACTTTCAATTACAGTCTTCTTCAGTTACTGTTTCTGAAACAATAAAAATAGAATAAAACTTACATGAATATTCTCAGTTTCTAAATTTAGTATCCTTGCACAATGCACAAACTTACCCAATGTAAATCTCCGTATTACTATGCATATTTGGAAAATACATCAAATAGCTCGAAGGAAGTAGCACACACACATTTTAGAGTGACAGAAGCTGGTTTTCAATAGTTGTATATAGGCTATATTTGAGGGGTGCAAGAAAAGTATCAAGGAAGGGGCTCTAGTTTCAAAGAATGTACAGATTTACCTGCTACGAAAAGGACTTGCAAAATATATTCTCCTCTTAAAATTTAAAATGTGAAATAATGAGATAATATTCCTTCAGGTATCTACTTGTATCTACTGCCGCCTTTGCTATAATGCCGAAGCTATTATGCTACCTGTTTCCCTCCAGGGTGATTTAAGGGTTTTATAAGCAACAATATTAGTTACTGTGTTGACTTATAGTGTTATCGGGTGTTGCAAATTGTAGTTGCAATAAAAACCCTTTAGGGACTTTCACTGAATGAGGAAAATTTGAGAATGCCGCAACAATGTTGTGTACATAAGTTTACATGTTTGTGAGCTCACTTCTAGTCCAGCTGAAAGACAGACATTTTAAAGTAGGCCCTAGGGAGAGGTAAACCAAAGAAAGTATTTTGGTTTAAGCCGAAGTTAAAATAATTTCAAAACTAAATACTTTCTCTACTTATGGCCTTAGGACCTAACTTTCTAAACTGGAATGCGAGACCAAGCATAGAAAGAAATAATGTCTATCAACATGCTCTCTCGTCAAGGTTCCTTTAAAAGAAACATTTTTTTCTTAAATTCTACTTCTCCTTCTGTCTGCAAGTACAAAAGCGTATTCAACTATGATTATATTTTGAAATATTCCCAGACATCGTTCAATATGCACCTCGAATCCATCACTCGCTTTGATCATCTTCTAATAACAGATTTCATTTCACAAGATTTGCACAAAAAGTGACTTCGTTTTCGAATGATGTTGACGGCTGGTGTGGGGGTATGAAACTCAGTGCCTATACCGCCTAGCAGATTGAAATTCATATTCTTATTGGCAAAAGGATACAATCATGTCGAATGTTTTACGTGTTTGCATAAAGAGGCTTATTACTGCATTTCAAAGTTACAAAAAAGTTGAAAATTTAGATATAATGGAAATGCTATATGATATCTGGGTCTTTCGATATCTATAGGCCTACACTTTACAAACAAAGTTGTTGTCGCCCTTAAGGCTTATTCAAGCAAGTAAAGAGTTTTTTTTGCAAACCCTTTTTGCACCAACGCAACGTCGCGAAATATTTAGCTTTTCTTACTTGTGCAACTTTAGGGAGCAAAGCAGTCTGTATCCTGCGGAAAGTAATTTTCCCAAAAAAAAAAGGAGAGGAGAAAACCTGATTAAATTATGCGAGTATACGGTTGTTAAGCATTGGGGGTAATTTAAAACCTTTTGTGTGTCAGTCTCATGCTTTTTTTTGTATTAAGTTATACTGCCTGAAAGGGGTAACTTAGGTGCTTTGAGGGTTGAATGAGGTGCAAAAGTTTTCAAAATTTCTTCCTGCTCCCATGACTTCCAGTTTTCTTGTAATTTTTTGAAGGTTGGTTTATAGCCAGGTCGCTTAAACTTGAACTAGTTCTCTATTGTTCTGCAACCTTCCTGTCAGTTTTCCTATGTAGGCAAGTATTTACCTTTGGAAAAAGGTAAAGCCAGCCTCATTTTCGATAAGACAAAGGAGGCAACATTTTTGCCTCAAAGACCAAGCCTGGGTGAATACCTTGCGGTTCGTATTTTAAGTAGATTCCACAAAGTATTAAGGCTGCTTTATACCCAGTTAGAAACTTTTAATTAAATTCTTGCATAAAAAAATACATGCAACCAGCAATGCAACGAATTGTGCAACTATATGCAACCAATTACGCAAGTATGCAAAGCTGCCTTGATAGCTCTACATGCTTAACTCATTGTTAAGTCTGCATATCAGTCAGTTTTCAGCGAGTTTTATTTCAGACTCGATCAGATTATAAAACTCGTATCACTCTTCCTTTCATTCAAAAATTTAGTTGGCTCTAATCGCTTTAATTCGACAGATTAATGATTTCAAGTAATTGCGTTCTTATAACAGTGATTGAAAAAATTTATCAATGAATCTCAATTGAATATTGCCTCGAAAGTTGATTAGTAAAATTGCGAACATGTTTCGCTTATCTCCGGCAAATTAAATGATTAGAGTCACTTAAACTTTTTTGCATAGAATTGTCTTCAAGGAATCACTATAAAACACTAGCTCTTCGCTAAGAAGCTATTATTGAACTGTTCGTATTCAACATGAAAGCTGGTAAGAGCTATCACTGAAACTTCTCCCTGGCTATTACTGAAAAACTCTAATTTTTTTTCCAGTCTTAGTATTTGCTGTCTTCGTGGCCTTTGCCGCACTTTGTTCGGCTGAGTACAGCCACACTGATGGAAAGCCCGTTTGCACAAAAATCAACGTAGGCACCGCAAAGTTCCGTAATAATTTCGATCCCACTCGGTACTGGCTTTGTTCGATTGAAGGAAGCGATGCTCAACCCGTGCTTTGCCCCACTTTAACTGGCTTCGTTGACTCTCTGAAGGATTGCGTCGCTTGGGAAAGTTGGGTATGGGAGGAGCCCTACGATCCACCAACTGCTTAAATATTGATGATGACGTGTATTCAAATAAATCGTAAACTGCATAAGATTTTGTGTTTGATTTCTCAAAAGTAATGATTTTGAGCTCCAAAAGCAAGAATTGAAGAAATTTATCAACCCAGTTTTCGAATTCACAAAAAAAATCATTCTCTTCTAGGGTGTTTCCACCGAACTTAAAATAGAGATTGCCGTAAGAAAATTAAAAGTTATTTCTTATGTGTTTCCACCGGAGAAAAGAAGATTCACATGACATGCTTTGAATTTTGTAATTTCCAAAAAATCCTGTGGTGTCAGATTGCAAATCTGGTCGTCAGCTCCTCTGCTATCTTCTTGTAAACGGAAGTTTTTTTTGATCCTGGGCTAGATATTTTGTGAGATTCAGAAATAATAATATTGATTTTAAATTGACACAGACGTTTTAATTCTATGTAAAGAAATATCACAAAAACAATGGAAAAGCAAAATAAAGACTGGATTTTGATGACATTTCGCGACCTTAATGCGACCACCCCAGCAGCATCAACATTTACATCCACAATTCTGTTGCAGTGTGTGTACGTA
Organism: Neoascia interrupta; assembly: GCA_947623515.1. Classification (NCBI taxonomy): domain Eukaryota; kingdom Metazoa; phylum Arthropoda; class Insecta; order Diptera; family Syrphidae; genus Neoascia; species Neoascia interrupta. The sequence goes on from OX392464.1 coordinate 13,873,837, forward strand.
CACCTCAGTAGTGCATACATTTTTGGCAGTTCTGACCACATCCACATCAAAACCATAACTAACCATTCTACGCTTGTCGTTTACACAAAACAACAAACACAGCTGTGCTGGTGAAACCTTTAAATTCTGCTGGTCTGGTTTGCTTGACTTATTTCGTCTAAACACATAGAATTCTGTTTATTTGGATTTAAGAATTCTTGCGTGAAAGAGATTTGCATGGTAAATGTCGAGATTTAGGGGGGATTTAACGAAGATTTGGCCTAATTTCAAATTTATGTCCGGTGGAAACACCCGACTGAGTTTAACACATTTTCTTGCGAAAATTATTTTGGGCGGCACCGAAAAAGCGCCTGTCTGTCCCGAGACAGACGCTCCTGGATTTCTGTTATTTGAAATTCAGTCTGATCGCAGAGGGACGGCTGAATTTCAAATAACAGAAATCCAGGAGCGTCTGTCTCGGGACGAGCGGCTTCCTGGCCGGCGTCTGTTGTCCGGGTTAGGATCGGCCGAATTTAAACCTGGCAGCTAGGTAAAAAATGCAACCCCCACCCCCCCCCCAACCAAGAAAAGAAAACGAAAACAGCCTCGGATATTTGCTGATCCTGGTAATCCAGGGCACCCTTTGGAGCTAGGCCTGAGGGGTGTCAGCATGCGAGCGCTTGGTGGTCGGAAGGTCCCGCTCGGCATCCGACCGGGTTTAACCCGAAGAAGTTACGAGCAGGCCGTCAATGGAGCCGCTATCCATTACGGGGGGCCGAGGGGGACAGCGCCAAGTCAAAATGAGAGCTTAGGTGGAAACTCTACAAATCGACAACGGCACCAACTCAAAATTGGTACGTGGAATGTCTCATCGCTAACAAGGAAGGAACTTGAACTGGTTGAGGAGGCCAAAAAGTATCAGCTTTTGGCCTCAGCTTTTTTGGCCAAAGTATATGCAACTGGCATCTCCTCAACTAAGTGGAAGGGTTCTGGAACCAAAGACTTCGATGATGGGTGGAAGCTCTTCTGGTCTGGCGTCCCAAATCACATGACTGTACAGGCGGGTGTGGGGATACTCGCAAGCCCCCGGTTGCCGGAAAATGTATTCGATGTCATTCCGTTAGGGGGAAGGATTCTGATCTTATAGCTTAAGCTTGAACGATCGACTCTGGCTCTGGTTCAGGTTTATGCACAAAATAGAGAGTCAGAGTATGAGTCCTTTTTGAACGAAGTTGATGCTGCCCTGGACAGAGTGGCAGAAATGGACTTCTTTCTCCTGATGGGTGACTTCAATGCACATGTCCGTACGGACGACAGTACTTGGAGGAGTGTGACCCGGATCAAAACGGGAACGGAGGGAAGTTGTTGGACTTTCGCTGTGCATATGGCTTGTCCATCATGAACACCTTTTTCCCATACAAAGACGTTCACAAATACACATGGTACAAGCACAGTTTAAATCGGAGGTCACTGATTGATTTCTTTGTTGTAGCATCGTGTGTTCAAAGAATGATTTGTGATTTTCGAGTTTTCAGGGGAGCTGAGTTGATAACTGATCACCACTTAGTGCTGTGTAAATTGTTTTTCAGTGACAGTATTCCTTTGCCACCCAGGCGAAAACCAAGACTGGTGAACCGCATACCGTGGGAAAGGTTGCAGGATGCTGACTCTGATTTCAGAGAGCGTTTTGCACAGCATGTTTTGGAGTTTGAACAAATTCCAACTGACCTTTTGATTGTAGAGGAGGAATGGCAGCTATTTTTATCGGCAGTCATTGCCTCAGCAGGAAATGTTTGTGGAGTGAAGCGGCTTGGGGTAGCGGCTGGTGGTGAGAAAAGAACTGCTTGGTTTAAAACGCCTGGAGTTCCAGAAGCCATCAGAGAGAAGTAGAGAGCCTACATTGCGTGGATCCAATGTAGAAACTCATTTTCTCAAGCCCGGCACAATGAGGCGCGAATTTCATGACCATGCTACTATCCGATGGAGTACTACTATCCGATGGAGTAGCATGGTCATGAAATTTGGGTAATGACCGAAAGAATTAGATCACGGGTACAAGCTGCCGAAATGAGATTCCTGAGGTGCGTTGCTGGTGTTACTCTTAGGGATAGAGTGAGAAACGTCAGTATTCGTGGGAATCTTAATGTTAAGTAGCTAATTCTCCGAGTGGAGCGATCGATTCTTCGATGGCTTGGAGACTTTGTTCGCATGCCCCTGACAGACTTCCTAGACAGTTCATGCTAGCCGAGATGCGAGCGCGTGCGTCGCCCCCCTGGTAGGCCAAGAAACAGGTGGTGGGATCAGGTAAAAAACCTCTCTGAGTCCCGCCTGGGGAATGCGCCAGAGTCTCTCGAGTTGGTGGAGGATCGAGAAAGATGGAAATACCATTTAACCCCCGCTTCGCGACCCTTTTAAAGGATAAGCGGCATTCGAAAATGATGATGATGATGATGATGACCGAAAAAGAAATCTTTCTTCTTCTTAACAAGGAATGAACACCTATTTTGACCTATCTTGATGGCAGGAAAAATTAGCTCTAAGCCCATCAGCTGGCAGCACTCCTGTAAGTGCTGAAAAGTGGCTCGGAGAAGCAATAATAATATTAAGGCATGAATTTATTGCTTTATTATACTTATTGTGCTTGATTCTCCTCGCTTTTAATGCTTTTGATTTTTACACATACACATTTTTATAGTCTCATATCTATTAAAATATTGGGACAAATATAAATTTAGCACATTTAAATAAATTTAAAAAAATAAATAGAGTGACGCAACAGCGCGAGGTGAACCAGGGCCAATTTCTCAACAATGTATGCTGGTGTGTTAATTTCTTTACATACAAGGGGACCTACAACTTTTTGCCGAATCCGAACGGCACTTTGAGAAGTTTTTCAAAACAAATGATACTCTCGGAGGGCTTGTCAGACCCTCGCGGAGGTGGGGACCATGAAAAAGAACAAGTCTTTTTTTTCAGGTGACGATGGCAGGATTCGAACCCAGACCTCCGGCGTAGTAAGCACACACACTAACCACTACGCCACGGCACCCCACTAAGCACATTTAGAACATCTAAAAAATCATATGTTCAATTGGTGTAACAATCTTGCAGACCCGTCGAGTATTTACCAAGTTCTCGATGCACCCTGTTTTTCCTGATAGATTTTCCCTGTTTTATTAATGTCGAAGCCAGAGATCGACAAATTGCTTGAACACAAAGAAATCTTGACATAATACTACGTTCAATATAAGAATACTATGTTGATAAGAGCCCAAAAACCGGTACGCTGGTTAGAGACAGCCATTTCCGGCACACCTATACGAGTTTACATACGAGTTCAAGATGTCCCCTCGAGAAACTTTTGATTTGTATAGGTTGAAAGGCGAAAGATAGTGGTGGTGCGGAGATTCCTGAAGTATTTCCTTTTGATACCAAGGCGAAGTGTTTATTTTCATTTTGGACTATTTTTTATGTGTAAATGTCTGTCCTTTTTTCTACGCCGCAAAAAGGGTCACCACCTTAAAGTTGCTGCACCCTCAACTGTCATTACAATTTCAATCACCCGGACGTAAGACCCCATATTGACATTCACAAACTGTAACAACCTTACTTCCTTCAAAGTACCAAATGTCCCCTAGGCATAGCACACACAAGCAGCTTTCACAATGGTTCGTACCTACTCACAAAACTTCCACCATATAATGCCAAAATCCCCTTCCAATACACCAAACTCGAGCCATTCATTAACCAACTCAATATCACAATCATCACCTAAAATTGTGTACAATTCTCTATTATGAACCTCTTATACACTAGGATCTTAGCGACAGTATTCGTTGACGCCATTGTGACTATTTTACTTGCACTTGACTACCAACTGAACGAGCTTGAAGAGAAAAAGGAACATGCTCCAAGTGTACACTAGTTTCTTTACATTTAAGCAATTTCATCCCAAGCAAGTGAAAAACACGTCGTTCTTCTGGATTCGTCCTTTTTGGGAATGCTGCCTCTTTTCCCTTGATGTACCCCTTAAACCTTGCACTTAGAAAATTACGAAAAAAGAAACGTGCCAAGCCAACCATACACACAACACACATGTGTATGTATTTGCTTCCTTAAGTCATGTGTCCTTGGGGCTCCGCTGCTCCCTGCATTTGACCTAAAACGTATGTTCTCCACAACAACGCCAGCACCCAGCGAGCGGTGTGTTGTGGTTATCGTTTAAATTGCTGCCAGCAAAATTGCACCCGCAAAATGTTGAAAGTTATAATACATGTGTGTGTGTCGGTGTTTTATTCTTTTTTTCCTTCCTCTCCAAAAGGATACGTTTTCATTGCATTGCAGTAAGTTACTCAGATGCGAGAAGAAACGAGGCAAAGCTCTTGAAAACGAGTTTTGGGTTGAGTGCTTGGCAAATGACCGCTACGCATTGCACCACATGTGCTGCCATGTGCCTTATTTCTAGAGCTCCTTGATGGCTTGCTGCAACATTGGTGGTAATTTTCGCTTTTGCTTTTATTTTAATAAGAATGTCAGTTTGGAGTTATTTCTATTTGCGAAAGTAGTTGTGATGAAAAGATTTCGGGGAAGCCATGTTGATGCCTGATGGGAGCTTAAAAATGAAAATTGGTCATTAAGAGAAGCTTTTAGATGCAAAGAATAAAGAGAAAAGGAATAAAGGTTATGATAATGGAGAAGAACTGGGATGGGAAACGATATTTTTTACCTATACAGCGCGGATAAACATTATTGTCCAATTGTGCTTTTAAAGTTGACAGTCTTCCAAAAATGCCCGCGACCAAATTTGAGGGAAAGGGGGACGTTGGAAATTGGCGACACCCTACCTGTACGGACTTCGTTATGCGACGAATTTTGATGGATACTGACTACTGATCCTGGCTCATGTCGGCGCACCTCATACATGAGTCACTGCCAACCTTTCGCTTTCTGTGGGCCTTGTATTTTTCACATACGATTTTTGCCAACCAAAACGTTAGGAAACTTTTCGGGACAGAAAATAGGGGTAGTATCGGCTAAGGTGATCTATGATACGTGATGTCACAAATCACAAAAATTCGTCTGCGTAAGCTGCGATCATCACAATTTTCTTGTGACAGCTCCCGATCAATCACCGTCAAAATCAGCTGGTCACCAGTTTTTAAACTTTCTGGTAAGTTGGTGTTTTTGCCTACTCTTAGACTGACTTTCTGCATGTACGAATAAAAATCAGTGCTCCTACATCACAAGCCTGTATAAAGCAACGATTCGGAACAATATTTTTGTGATCACCTGACGCAGACGGATTATTTTGTTTGACTGTCACAAAATGTGAAAATCACAGATCACCATAGCCGATTCCACCCGAGGTCTATTTTCTCTTCAAATATTTTATCATGTTGGTTGATGAATGATTGGTTGACATGAGTTGATTGCAGTTTTATATCAAAAATTTTGTTTTCTATACCTGACTCAGGTTATATTAATTTTAGTGCATAGTATGTAACACAATTTTTGTGCAGAGTAATGGTGGCTAGAAAAATTAAATAAGACAAAAAAATTGATAATTTAACATCCTGGATCTCTAAAAACCTGGGAAAATTCATTCTAATTCAAAAAAAAAAAAATTAAACAGTTTTCTCAGAAATAATTTTCGCTTTTAACGCATTTCTCGTAATTTAAACGAGATTAGAATGTGTTGATTTTAATTTTTAGTCCAAAAACTTTTTGGGGGGCGTGGCCAATACAAATTATTGACATCGAGCATAAGGATTCAGGCCAAAAAACTTTAAAATTTGTGTTGCATGGTAAGTAGGGCCGGGTATGAAGAACTCCACTTATCCACGTGTGTTTATTCAAAAGAGCCCCCAAAAGTGCGAGTGGTATTTTTTTTTTCTCGATGGACAGAAGTGGACGGTTTCTTTCGACTTACAATTTGATGTCGATGATATGCGCTTATAGGCTGTTTTCACCGCATATAAAACAAAGATTAACACAAAAAGGTCAAAGGTTTGTCCCAAAGTATTTGCAAGGGCAAAAGAAAGATTAACTTGACAAAATTGTGACATTTTTCAAACTCGAATGTTCTGTCAGATTCAGAAATAAATTTTAATTTATTTTAATTGCCGACGAATTTTTGCACGAAACAAAAAAACGAAAACGTGAAATAAGTAGGTGGAATAGGTGGTTAAGTTAACAAATTCGAAAAAATATCAACTTAGTCAACATCCACTATTCTGTTGCAGTGTGCACAGCTTAGTTTACTTATCAGCATCAACATTAATAGTTGTTCGAACTCCTTTACACAACCAGCAATGTTTAATGTGTTTTATTAGAACACGGAGCAGGTTTGATTTGAGAATAATTAATTCATAGAAGAGATTTCTTGACGATTAAAAAAGTCATCATAGAACTCGAAGTTGACAAGTTGACCTGCCTTCGATAAACCAATTCGCGTTTTTTCGTATGATCTAACAACTTGATTTGTGAATAAAATAGTTTGTCCTTTTACAAAAAAAAAAATTACGAGGAAAATATATATTTTCTAAAGAAATAATTTTCGTACTCATTTGACAAATGGGATTAAAACAACAGCCAGCCGTTGACGTATATTGGTCTTCACATATTCCAAAATGGACCGCGAGGGGTGAGCCTTTAATCGCTTATTATTTTTATACCCCATCCCATATGATACGAGGTATATTAAGTTTGATTCATAGTTTGTAACATAGAGAAATAATCACCGTAGACCCCCAGGACCAAGGGCATATGATCGAGACCGAATTGTAAGTCGAATGAGCCATGTCCGTCCGTCCGTCTGTCGGTAGTTTTTAGGCCTTAAATTTTGAGCTAGGAACATGAGACTTGATATCTGTTCTTTCTAGGTCCCGAAGCAGTACAAGTGTAAAAATTTTTGAAATCCGCCCACTGACACGCCCACTTTACTTATTAGCATAAAAAATCAAAGTTGCAGAAACCTGAAATTTGATATGCAATATCCTCGCTTAAGTGTATTGTGACTGGCATTTAAAAAAAGCGAAAACCGTCCCCTTGTAGGCGTGGTCATATTTAATATGCATTCTAATAATCGGCTTTTATTTGATATATTTGCTTTAAATCCAAAAAACTTGCACTATAAAATCTTTAGATATGTGCGTAAGCTAGCATCTCGAATGAATAAAATTTTTGCCACGCCCATCTCTGGGGGCGTTTTTACGCAAAAAATCAAAATTTTAATATAAAACTGCGATCAACACGTGTATACCACATCTGATAAAAAATATGATAAAAAAAATTATCTGACAAATTCTCAACACAATTAAAGTTAATAGAAACTGAAATTTAACAACCAAGATTTTTGACGAATTTTGGAACTTGACAGTGGTCAATTGGGATGGGGTATCCAACGATTCGCCTAGGCGAATTGTAGCCCTCCCACTAGTTTAATCTCTTCGTGAGAATATTAAAATTTGTATGGTAGAACTCATAGCCGTTTCACATTCATAGTGAAAGCGAGACACCGCGACGACTATTTTGACTCCACAGTGACAGAACTAAACAAACTACTAAAATTTGTCGACTTTATTGCAAATATATGGTTTATACTTTACAACAATTATCTATTAGCTTCAAAAAAAAACCTCCATTCAATAGTGTGTCAAGATTCACAGGAGCCATTGACAGAATAATCGTGGACCTCGCCGAGGGTTGTTTAATATTTCGAATAGCCCGGCGAGCGATCACACCGCTATTGTGAACCACATTGCCATTGATTGAAATTCATTTGACAGCTCGCCCGAGACCCTCGCTCGCTCTGTCGCTCTTTATGTGCAACAACCATCAAGATTTAAGGAGAATTTAACGAAGATTAGTTGTAGTCACGGATTAATGTCTGGTGGAAACACAATATTAAGGTCTTGTGGATAAACCATGATTATATCTCTGTGTTACAAACTATGAATTAACCTTAATATAGGTTTCTGCTATTCTATGAGTTAGAGTATAAAAATAGAGTAGGGAAATGAAAACCCCTGTTCTTCTTTGAGGTTTTTGTCACGTCTGACAATTTTTCAGAGTTTTACATACTTTATACTTCAATTTGAGCAATTGCAGCTATGTACATACATGTTTTGTTCGCTCTTGCAGAACACGTGTATTTTTTATAGCCGACACAGGGTATATTAAGTTTGATGTATAGTTTGTAACGCAGTGAAATAATCACCGTAGACCCCTAAGACCTTTTAGAGACATGAATGGGACCGACAGGAGAATGGATTAAGCCATGTTCCTCCGTCCGTCCGTCCGTCCGTATGTAAACAACTTTTAGACCTCAAAATTAAGGCTAGAGAGTTGAAAGTGAGTGGGCTGGAAGTCCAGCCTTTTAGATCAGGTATGATAATTAGTTGAATCCCCCACAGACACGCCCACTACAAGCCTGTATGTGCGACCACTTCTAATTTAAAAAAAATACTTTTTCCAAATTTTAGCTATGTTACAATGGCGCAAGCGCATTCATTTATATACCCCATCCCATAGTATAGGAGGTATATTAAGTTTGTCAATAGTTTGTAACACGAAGAAATAATAATGGTAGACCCCCAAGACCTAAGGGCATATGATCGAGACCGAATTCTGAATCGAATGAGCCTTGTCGATCCGCCCGTCTGTATGCCACATGTTTTTAGGCCTTAAATTTCAAGCTAGGGGGCTGAAACTTCGTACGTCAGGTGCACGTCATGCGAAGCAGTACAAGTGTAAACATTTTTGAAATCCGCCTAAAGACACGCCCACAATCGGTCTAAATATGCAACTACCTCCAGATTTTTCAAAACTGTAAGACGTTCTAAAAGGCTGAAATTTGACATTAAGCATCTCTTAGTGAATATAAGACACAAAAAGGACAAATTTAATTGGCAAACCTCCTCTAGTGGGCGTGGCATCAATTTTAAGGGTAAATTTTCAAATGCAGTTTACTTAGTATTTTTGCTCGAAATTGAAAAAAATTTGCTTAATATTTTATGTACATGTATGCATATGTACCTCCTCCCACTTTTGTGGGCGTGGCGTTAAAAAATGTGATTTTTTTTTAGTTGAAAAGGCGGTAGTATTAGTATAGAGCATTAAACATTTATATTTTTATATCCTGCCCAATTTTTGGAGGCGTGGCAGTTTTCTTTCCACTCTTTTTAACTTTAGCCACGCATTCTGATGATCCCTTTCAAAATTTACTTAGAATTTGCACCAAGCTAGACCACAAGTGGCCATGTAAGATCATGGCTCGAAAGTAAATTTGTAATATAAAGATACCCAAAGCAGCGATCTGAGATCTCGTTTTATATAGGCAAACCAGTGAGCTTCGAGTTCGAGGTAAAAATCTTGAATGTCCCGAGAGGGTTCTTAGATCGGGTTCTTAGTTCGTAGAGGACTCCTATCTTATAAGGTTAGATTGAGAAACTTTGCTGGTTGGGTAAGTGGTTCATTTAAAGGTTCTGTGATATCGTCTGAAAGGGTCTTTTTTTAATTTTAATTAAATGTAAAGCGTCTTTACCTGAAATAATTAGTACTGGGCCAGAAAGGGACATCCTCTGCAGATATCGTCACCGTCGAGGTTTAATTACACAGCATTATGAGCAATTATTTTGAGTAAACTATCACCAGTAAGTGGTTCTACTAATAACGAAGCCTTTCTGGCGTAATGAGTGTATAAGATCGGGACTTAAATGATTGGGCCAAATTAGCCTAGAAATTTCACAAATGAACAAGGAGTTCCTCATTTTTTTTGCTTTCATTTTGATTTAAATATTCCCCACGCCTTCTGACCTCACAGATTGGGAGTTTGTTCCTTTGATGCTGAGTTGGGCAAATGTTGATCCTTGACCTGGAAAACTTTTCGGCTTTGTCATTGCCTCGAACGTTGCTCTTTAAGAACCTTAAGCTCTTTCCAACAACACTTAACAAGTTCGAAATTGATCTCTGTTATCTTGCTGCACGACTGTCTCTAAAAACACTGGCGTCATATCGTAGTATTGCCCTTAATAGCAGGGTGGTTGCTTCTTTGACCGCTTGGAAGACACTGAAAAAGTCAAGCCATACAATGCATTTTTGTACATGTGCGCCTTCGAATAAAGGCATGTCTCTTCATAGCATCTAGGTGCCATAGTTTTTCTCCGATTTTCAAGGCGTTCTCTTGTCCACCTGTGGTGATAGCCTACTGGAACGAATGGTGTGTAGAGGGTACGCTTTATCGAATACGAGTCCTGATATTGCTCGTAGTCGTATTTACTTATTGTTGGATATTCTTGTGACCTTATTTGGCTCTTGCCTAGTTCGCTGAGAAATACCTTGTGTTCCTAGAGTTTTGATAAGTAGCAGGTTTATTTTTAAGGAATATTCAAATGTTTTGTGATCTGAGAAGAACTCTTAATCAGTGAGTGTCCACTGGGTTAATTGTTTCCCTTGGGAGGAGATCTTTTGTTTCGTGGTGCTTAATATTGTTTAATTTTAAAGGGTTTTCATCACTTTTCGAGGCAAACCGACGATGCTTAGCAGTGACACATACAAACTTGTCTTTGCTGAAGGCATTGACATATTACCGACATGTGGAATATACTGTAACTGCAATGACGCTACATTTAGACATTTTTTCAGCCGATGCACTGACGGTTTTGTATTGCCTTAAACTAAGGTTTAATTTTTGTCGTTAAAAAACATCAGCTGGCAAAACGCCGATATCTTTGTTGCAATTGGTTTAATTTCGAGAGCCAAACAATAATCAAACAAAGATTAACGACAGTTCCTGTGTCCTTCATTACTCCCTCTGTTCTCAATTTTAAAAATGCGTGACTCAAACGACATGAAACTATTGAATAAGAGTAGCCAGTAAATGACAAGACGTCTGGTCTTGAAATTAAAACTTAATCAGAATTCTTATAAGCCTATAGTTAGATTGCTAAAATAGAGCTTATGTCACATCCGTCATTCATAAACGTGTTGGACTATAGATAATTTTTTTTGTGCAAAATTAATCTAAAGGGGGTGCGCGCTTAAGGAGAATATTATAGGAGTTATCAATGAATCTCGATTAGAGATAATATTGTGTCTTCAATTTTGATTAAAGTTCAATCGTGTACTATTTGAATTGGGAACTTGTTTCGCTTATCTGAACCAAATTAACTGATTCACTGTTTGCAAAAAAGAATTCTTGAAAGAAATCACTATAAAATGCTGCAGATATCCGCTAAGAAGCTATAATTCAACCGTTCTCATTCAACATGAAGGCTGGTAAGAACTGCGAAATATCAAACACAGTCTCACCTTATTAACATAAACCTTTGACTTTTTAGTCCTAGTATTTGCTGTTTTCGTGGCTTTTGCTGCTCTTTGTTCGGCTGAGTACAGCCACACTGATGGAAAACCCATTTGCACCAAGATCAACGTTGCAGCAGCAAAGTTCCGCAACAATTTCGACCCCACCCGGTACTGGCTCTGTTCGATTGAAGGAAGCGATGCTGAACCCGTGCTTTGCCCCACTCTGACTGGATACGTAGACTCCCTGAAGGATTGCGTCGCTTGGGAAAGTTGGGTGTGGGAAGAACCCTACGATCCACCAACTGCTTAAGTATCGATTGTGACTTAAAATAAACCGTAAACTGCATTAAAATTGTGGTTCTTATTCGTCGATTCACATGAGTTCGAACAAAATTGCGAATGACAGATTGCCCCACTTGAGATAAAATTTAGCTGCCACTGAAACGTCAATGCTCATTTGACATTTTTATTTTTATTGCTTTCTTTGTTTTTCTTCTTTAAGTCAAACTATTTTTATTGCAATTGTTTTTGAAGTAACACATTGCTACCCGCCAAAATTTAACTCCCCTGGTCTATTAATTTCACATAATCCTTCTGGCCAAATTAGCCAAAGCCATCATCACTTAGTTCCAATCTATACGAAGAGGATATCAAATTGTCTCCTGTCGAACACGTTGGTAATTTGCCATGTTTGGAATATAATTTTATCGCCTCGAATAAAAATGTCCTTCGAACGTGGGTGTAAATCGAACTGAATTGCCATTTAATGTAATGCATGTCTCTCTACACACCACCCTTAAAGGACGTATGAGAAAGCTATATCAAAATAAAACCTTACCCTTATCCTTTGATGACACTATCGAAGGATAACGTTACGTTTTCTTGTCGCCAGCACATGGCCAATAAACGAGCAACACTGTTTGCAGGAAAACGAATTTCTCCGGTCACTAAAGAAACAAGGCGCGAATAGGACTCTGTCTAGGATATCCGCCATCGTTGAGCTATCGTCGTCCCTGTGTGTCGGTGCAAATGATCCAAGTCACCCACCGTGGTCTCCTTAATTGTGGAGCACGTTTTGCCTGTTATCGAAGAATATTAATCACCAACTAATTGGTTAGACGGTAACCATGATGATGATAGCCGCACAGTTAAGGCGGAGAAAATTAATGCCGAGTGCGCGTGAGGCAAGGATATGTGAAACGGATTATAGCCAACACGGTCAAAGGATATAACAAATCTAAGAAGTCAGTGTACTTTTTGTCGGTCCTAGCGGGTGGCGTCGTCGTCGGCGTCTCTATTATAATCCAAATTATGGCACACTCATATACGCCCGACTGAGTGGGTGAATGAAATCCTTTATTTTTTGCCATCCGCCACGCATACTCGATTTGTAATTAACATTATTAGTTAAGCACCATAAATCTAAATGATGAAATGATTTACGTCACAGAAGGACCTCGGTGAACTGCTTTGGGATTAATTTACTCTGCGGCAGAGTGGGCGGAAGATTTTCCAAGACATTACGCATTGCGGGGAAATATGATCATTATGCGGAAGGACATCGCATAGGGAACTTGACATTGTCGTCGAAATGAAGGCGCCCACGATGAAAAACACAAAGCCAGGGCCTAGAACAAAACGGAAACAATAAAAATGATATCACGCTCGTGATATCGCTACGACAAGGGAGGAGATGCGCGCAAGGAGGACATTCGGGAGCTATGGCCTTATCTGGTCGTGGCTTTTATTGGTGATTTATCTTCCCTGAAATTGTCCCCGGCCAGAGAACAATTGTAAAGATTGATTGAATTCGCTTTCATGTCTATTTATCGGCTTGAGGAAGTTGAACGCTCGTATCGAATGGTCGACACGGTTGATGGTCTACTATGTCCTTGTAATGATTCGAGAGTGGGGTTTTCGAGAGTGCTTGGCCTGATTGAATTCCATAGTTAATTTAGTTTGTAAGATGATATAGGGCGTCGCGGCGGGTGGACACTATACGATTGAAGGTTAAATATGTGATTAGAGGAAGAGTATAAGCTTGGTATTGTCTTTGTTTAAATATTGAAAAGGAAGTTTTATGCGAGTAGTGTTGGAGTTTCTAAATCTGTCCTCTTTTCTTCAAAAAATTCTAGAAAATCCTTTCTAGACTCCGGTTCTTACTACAGTCCGGATTGAACAAAGCTTAACAAGCTACACCGGCTTTGTATACACTAGTTAGCTGAGGTCACCTTTCACTTGAGTCCTAGTGCATATCTGCTGCGCCGTCCTGGATTCGTTGAGTTTGCCGGTCGAACGTTTTCAATATTGGACTATTCTCATTTCACGGGACAGTCGCTTTATTCTGGATCTGGGTACAAGTCGATTCACTCTCGCGACTATGCAGATGAGAACAAAATCCAGGCATAACCGAAGGCATAATTTCACCCACCTTTGCCAGGTCCAGCTTTGCTCATGATCCTGCCCCACAAAACAATACTAGGATGATGAGGGTATTAAAAATGGTCACTTAGGTTGCTCGAGAGAGGGCTTTGCTACTTAATTGTCTTCTTAGCCCAAGGAAACAGCGATTAGTAAGAGTTATCCTTCGTTTGATTTCAGGGCTTGGTATTATTACCAGAATTTATACCGGAGCTTAGCTAAAACTTTCTCTCCCTAGAGACTTTGTTTAATACCCTAAATACCACAGCTATAAATGTCTATGCCGAGGCTCTGTCCAAAATGCCGATCGTATTGGGTGTCTCTCTTTGATGCCAGCTTGGTTTAGCTCTCATTGACTGCTAATGCCATATTCGCAGATTCCTTCCCAAAACTCCCGAAACCTTCACTGACTTCACGCATTATCTTCCGACTATATCAATGCCCTCTTCGTATGCGAGTAATTGCACGGAAAAAATTGTGCCTCTGGTGTTGGTACTAACGTTTTGCATAATGTTCTGAAATTTGACGTTAAAAAAATTAGCAAGCATTAATTCGGTTTGTCTTCACCGTATTATAATCTGCAAAAATGGTTTTTCAAAATCCTCACCATTGAAATTCCACTACAATGTTCCCTTGATCGTCCCTTAAGGCTTCAATTCAGACTTTATACACTTGACTTGTCCCTTCAACGCTTTGGTAAAACTTTCGAATCTGATTTTTGTTGTAGAATTTCTCTATCTCTGGAACCGCGTCCTCTCTGTCTTTTTACTTGGAAAACTGTGTTTCCTCTTTCTCGTCTGCTGGTAGAGCTCGCGGGCAGCTCCTCTTGTCCTTCTATGTAGAGGCGCTTTCAATATGAGAGGGCATATGAGAGGCAGGTATCAGGAATGGCGTTTTGCCCGATGATCAAAACTTTTTAGAAAAAAAGTAGTAAGTTTTGAGAGACTCTGTTGGAGAAGTACCTGGTGATCTCTTGCTTTTGTAGCCTTCCGGCGTAAAATTTTTTCTCACAGTGCCTCAATTTTTTGGCGTTGGTCGGGATTTCTGCAACCTTGTCTACAACAAGGTAGCAATCCGAATCATTGTGCCCCTAGGGAGGTTTGGTCGTCCAGTATCATGGAGGTTTGGTCGTTCATGATACTGGACGACCAAACTTCCCTAGGAGCTAAGGGCAATCTGGTTGACGGTTGATTGATCGGGAGACCGCATGTAACTTTATGGATTTTGAGATGCGGGGATGGTGTCCTTACTACAACAGAGTGTTTCTTCTCAGCAAAATCGATCAGCCAGAATCCGTAATCTTGAGTGGTTTAGTGCAGGCTGGTGCTTTTTGATCACAACACCTAAGATGCTTTTCCTTCCTAGCATCCAATTTAAATAATCCTGGAGAGTCTTTATGCCGTTGCTGGAGTATTTCTCATTATGTTTTGCCTAGCACATATCTTTGGCGTCCTCGTCTTTCTCCTCTCTGAGGGCATACGCGTACTGGCGAATCTAGTCTTGCTATTGAATCTCCGATAACTGAAGCTTAAGATCATTTTTCTACTTAGTTTTTAATGCGCACATACTTAAGGTCTAGTAATGTCGCTTATTCCTTAAAAAACATGGCCACCAAAAAGGGTGTAAAGCTAAATACAGTTAAGCTTTAAAGCGAAAACGAAAAAACCCGACACGCAAACCAAACAAAGAGCCAAAAATAACTTTTATCGGGAAATTCCCCTCATAGGTTTTACCCTTGTATTTGAGCTTCTCTAAGGCAGATTTTTGCCATCATATTAAAAGCTGAATGTTATCAGCACCTTTACAAAAGTAGATGAATGTGGAAGGGTACAAATGCTTAAAAAAAAAATACTAAGTTATAAAAGAGCCTGGAACCCTTGAAATTCATCATATATCCGATCTTCACTCGTCTCGACTTGCAACATGCTCCTACCAGCTCATCAAGTTCGCTGAATTTGTAAGAGCCT
The DNA here is from genome assembly GCA_947623515.1 of Neoascia interrupta. Classification (NCBI taxonomy): domain Eukaryota; kingdom Metazoa; phylum Arthropoda; class Insecta; order Diptera; family Syrphidae; genus Neoascia; species Neoascia interrupta. The sequence goes on from OX392464.1 coordinate 13,889,508, forward strand.
TTAATGTCTCAAGTTGGACCTACTAAAAAATCTAACATCTTTAGTTTTAAGGTTGTTGAGAAAAGGACCTGACGCGTCAGTTGCTTTCATGCTTCAAAAATGTAAACGATTACATCATTTCCACACTACCTGATGCAGCAACAATCGCTCCTTCATATTTGCATACATTTTGCATATGTACAGAGCTTCGTCCTCTCAACACCTTGTCTCTTCAAGTGCTTGTTCCTTGATGACGTGTTCATTTGTGTAAAATGTGCGTTTATTCACAGGTTGCATAGGAGCACAGTAGTTGAGCCCCCAACCATTTGCTGAAAGGCTTGATAAAGTGAGCTCAGATTTTCCGTACCTGAGCTTGAATCTATAGCTTTCCGAGGACTTTATATACCCCGTAAGTTATGATAACGTACCGCAAACTAGTTCAACACATCTGTCTTCGGAGGATATGAATCCTATTTGCATTATACGGTCGTCATGTGAGTTTTTTTTTTCAATTTCCGATTCAATTTGTTCTCTCAAGGACATTCGTGTATTCATTTTCTTCTGGTACTATCAGACACATCCCTCAGACACGATACGAGGATTTATGCTCTTATCTACACGACGCATACATCACTGTCCCAAGTGTACAGCTATGTGATATTTAAATTGGATGTCCTCTGCATAAATATACATCAATAATTGCTTTTGTGTCCTGTACATTTGTCACTTTCTTTTAAAACTGTTTGGCATTTGAGCAACTGCAGAGAATAAGATTTCCTATCTTAGGAGGTGTCCTTGCATAAAAGTCTTTTTCCAAAAACTATTTCAATAAGGTCAAGTGGAAAATTTAAGAATCTCCCCTTTCACACTTAATTTCACTCCAATTAAATGCAAAATAGACATAAGAAGCCGAGAACATACTCTTCCAATTAATCATCTTGTCATCTTCATGTCTCCTATACGTCAGTCTAAGTCAATTAAAAAAATACAAGGATCTTAAATAAATGCAAGTAGGACTTCTTGAGAATACCCACAACTACTCTGTGAGCAAATGTTTCGCAAATTTTCCAAGCAAAGAATAAATGGAAAAATACGTACACACGAATCAAACCGAATGGAAACGCAAAAATTTTCTATTTTATTTTTTGCAACAACGTTTAAGACATCTTGTCGCGCTGCAAGGATAAAAACTGCATTTCGAGAAAATGTGTGCAAAGTCAGCTTAAGAAGGATTCCTTCCATTTGATATGGTTGAAAGGCGAACAAGATTTCAAGTAGCCCCTTAGTTGGAGCCCAACCCATCACTTGAGCTAGTTAGAAATGCAAATTTAAAGAAAACAAGGATATCCTTTTTCTGCTCTATACCCAGCTCCATCAGCGAGCGAGGTTAAATGCTGTGGTCGTTGTGTGCTGAGGGAACTTAATATCGTGGAAGGACCCACTTCAACTTTCACTGCTCTTCCACGGAATCGATGTTGAGTTTTATGTGGTAACGCGTACCGTGTATCCTCGTGTTCGCAAGGATATGACGAATGCTGTTTCAACTGGATTGAAAATATGCCCATAGGAATTGCTCAATATGGTTCTCCGAATCAATCAAAATGCTTTGATCATCTCCTCATAGGTTGTATATTTCATTTGGCAAAATAAACACAAACAAAGTGATTTGAACTTTATAGGTGACAGCTCCTTCATGTGACAGGACACGACTTTTCGTCTTGCAAACCGAGATTCCTTTGACATTAACGCGGTATACCTATACCTGGGAAAGTTGCTTGAAGCTAAGATGCTCGTACAAGGAACTTGAGATATCTTTTGAGACAAAGAAAACAAAAACGTTGCCTGTTTGTTAAAGGAGTCCTGGCACTCGTTGCTTTCATTTTGCACATTTTTTTTTCTTTTCTGTTTAAACCCTAAAACTTTGTACACCAAAGAAGTAAAATGTATTGCTGTTGATGTTGCTTTCCTTTTGAGCAGCGAAAGGATATAGAGAAACAGCAAATATCCTGTTAAGAGCGTCAAAGAAAAAACACTTTTCCCAAGTTTCTGGGATGAGATTCTTCGTTTATTAGCTTATACGTTGAAAAGGGTGATTATAATTCACAAACTCCTTTTCCCCTAAGCCCCCATTAGAGGAACTTTACATAAGAAGCAACCCGAACGGAACTGTGGCAAAAAGGATTTTTTAAAGCATCTTTAGGGAACTTCCTTTGAGGAGTTTCATCCTTTATTCAGTGTCGAAGTGTTTTCACATTTTGAAACCAACGTTAAAAGAGAAAAAAGAAAAGCATAGTCGGCATCGTGTGGGGTGCCGTGGCGTAGTGGTTAGTGTGTGTGCTTACTACGCCGGAGGTCTGGGTTCGAATCCTGCCATCGTCACCTGAAAAAAAAAGACTTGTTCTTTTTCACGGTCCCCACCTCCGCGAGGGTCTGACAAGCCCTCCGAGAGTATCATTTGTCTTGAAAAACTTCTCAAAGTGCCGTTCGGATTCGGCAAAAAATTGTAGGTCCCCTTGTATGTAAAGAAATTAACACACCAGCATACATTGTTGAGAAGTTGGCCCTGGTTCACCCCGAGCTGTTGCGCCACTCTATTTATTTATAGTCGGCATCGGATGCGAGCCCGACGAGCCCCACAAAGACCTTCGGTGGGCTCGTTGGGCCCGCTTATTGGGTTCGGTACATTGGGTCTCGTACGGTTCCTAAATTAAGACTTGAGCTCCAAAAATTAAAAAAAAACCTATATAACCTTTAAACAAAAGCAAGCGGTTAATCGGTACCTAAACCCTCTAGCCCAATGAATCCGTTGCGTCCGTCACGTTGAATTACACAACGTACAGCTTAGTTAAGTACACACGTTCTTATGGGAACCGGTTCATTAAAGTCACTAACTGAGTTGTGAGCTGTGTACTCCGATGTGACTGAGGCAACGGATTTATCGGGCTAGAAGACCGATGTTAGGGCCACGAGGGGGAAGACAAAGGCAAGATGAAGAATTAGAGGAATATATCACCGAGTTGAAATCAATTTCCTCCAAAGGATGTATGTAGGACGATTTCCTTAAAAAAAATTACTCAGGAAATTCACGAGGAGTGATAGAAAGCATATTCAGCGGTCAAGTCAAACTGACCGACGAGATTTGGCAGAGGGCACTACTAGTTCGTTGGAATCAGGGGGGTCAGTATATGACAGAAAAAAAAACTTCCAGCTAAGAGCGAGTGGGGAATTACGGATGTAAAAAGGTGGGACATTGCACTGGGACACACTGCAACGTATAGATGCTACTAGAGAAGAGCGACGACCAACCAAATTGCTTATAAAGCAGTTACTGACGGATCACATAAGACCCGCCACAGTGAAAGAACACTCTCAGTTTCTGCATTCATTGATCTCGGAAGCGATTGCGTCACCCTATACCGCTCAATCGCTGACGAGGGGCAAACCCAACATGTCGAGGATCAGAGGGAGCTGAATGACTCGAAAGAGGACCTGCAGGGTAAATTAAAAACCGCCACGGACACTCAGTTTCAGCGTTACTTGATCTCGGTAGCATTTGCGTCACCGTGGTACCATTCAATCGCTGACGAAGGACAATTGCAATAAATCGAGGATCAGGGGCGGCCTAAGGTTTTGAAGGAGAACCCGAAGGATTACATCAAAACCGCCACCTTAAATTGACACTCAGTTGGAGCGTTAATTGACCTCGGAAGCGATTGCGTCACCCTTCGCGGTTCAACCGCACACTAAGTGCAGATCCAATATATTGAGGATCAAATGCACCTGCGGTGATTCGGTGGAGGAACTGGTGGAGCAATCGGCTTCCTTCGAACGAGGGTATGCGGAGGTAGCAGTGGTCAAACACACCACAGGAAAGAAAACCCAATGAATTACATAAAAACTGCCAAGGTGAAGGGACACTCATGTTCGAGCGTTCACTATCTCAGAAGTAATTGTGTCACCCTGTGTCGTTCAATTGCTTCCGAAGGTACATCGAATATATCGAGGTTCAAAGGCAGCTGCGAAGATTCGGAGGCAGAACTTGCCATACCTGTGGACAAACAAAACAAAAGGTTTTTATCGTGTCCGACGACTTCACTAATTGGGCACAAGTTTATGGATCATCCCAGGTCAAAGTTGTGAAGTCCTTTAAATGCCTCTCCATCACCGACTGCATGGGGTACGGTACCACAAACATATAGCTCGTAGTGGAAGGAGACTTTGTGCGGGATGAACTAGCATGGAAGGATCTGAAAGTTGATAGTAGCCTGGACGAAGACGACAAAGGGAAACTTGGGACTCTTGGTAATATGTTCCGTGGCCACTTTTTCAAGAATGCAAATGGACTAGGCGCGTTCCGGTTCGCGAATGCTCGATTGAGCTGAAGGCAGCAACGCCCGTTTGTATCCAACCCTATAAACTTCCATTTGGAAAAAGGGAGGCTATACAGAAGATGGTGTCGAACATGCTAGGGCAGAGTGACGAGGGCATTTACGAGCTTAATCAAATGCGGTATGGGCCGGTCGTCGCCTTGACGAAGTTCCAGTTCTGCATAAGGATACTGAAAGAACGATTGAAGCGAGCAAACTTCGCATTTCCGACCGGGACCATTGGAAGCAAGGGCAACCAAGGAGATTACAGAAATTTCAGAGCTTTCTCAAAGGCCTACGCGACTTTCACTTTGACTTTGGCTTTGACGTAGGCGCTATTCTTTGTAAACCTATATCGACTGTCTAGGATACTAAGTCAGCTGCACCGGTGGTGGTCGTGGTGTACTGTTTAGTGTATAGCACCATTATGTACGAGGTCCTAATCCAGGTTCTAGTCCCGACCGGGCCTATAAAAGTTTTTTTCACGGAGTCCCACCTGCGCGAGGGTCTGACAAACCCTCCGAGAGTATCACTCGTCATAAGAGACCTCTCAATTCGCCCTTCGGAATCGAAAAAAAAACGGTAGGCCTGCTTCATGTGCGTAAAAGCACTTGTAAGGTACACAGCAGTCATGATTGTAAGAAAGGTGAGGCGATGGCTCTTCTGAGCTGCAAGTGCCAGTTAGCTTAAGTCAGCGAAGAACGCTAAGCCCAACAATTCTGAAGACAACTGTCTACTTGTCATTCCTGAATCCTGGAAGGAGGGCGAATATAGCAACTTGTAGAAGATATGGTGGACGAGGCATCTGTGTTTATTCTTTATGTAAACATGATTTGGAAACAATGTCATGACGACGTAGGACAGTTAGCGTTGGACAAAATGAGGTACTGGTACTAATTTCCGAGCAAGGGTCTTTAAAATGATAGGAGAAACTCTGGTAGTTTGGATCGTGAGGACAGAAGCGTTCTTTTGTAATTTTTTTTCGACACCTGTTTGGTAGTTAGATTTAGGTCCTGCCATAATCCTTCATTGAAATCTCCTTGAAATCTTAATTTAATCAACAAGTAAATCTCCATATAAAATTTGAGCAGAATTAGCGAACTATAACTCCTCCCTCCTTAAACTGAAATCGCTACAAGGAGGACTGGGAAAAAAATGCATGTAACAAGTAGGTCCCACTTATATCTAGTCTGCAAACTGATTTGTGCTAAAATAGGCAACTCCGGCAAAAAAAAAATCAACAAGACGTTCTTTTTTTTGGTTTTGACTCGGCGCTCCCGCCAAAAAAAAATGTACAAGAAGCTTTTTTTCCATTTAGAATTTAAATCCTTGTTCTATACCGACAAAAAAACACTTACGTTCAAGTTATAGAAAATTGTATTTAAAATTCAAACTTGCGGAAACAATTTCCGAACTCCATATCACCGATCAACGACACGATTTGCCAGAACAAGCTGCTCACAAGATAACGAAAAGAATATTTACTTTTCCTCTCTAGCAATCCACTCCATTTATCATTTATTCACGGCCCGGAGGCTATAAATCACCAGCCAGCAAACTTCATATCCAACCTAACAGAACTGTGATTTATTTCAATTTGTATCGGCCCCGCGTCGACCGCAAATCCTTTTCTGATTAATAGCCCGCCGCATGGGTGCGGGACAACCAAGGCAATACGTTCCTTTTTTCCTCTGTCATCCGCGCAAGATGCTCTTGCTGTTGTAAGGCTAATAGCTGGCGTGTTATCTTCCTCACATCATCAAAAACGCTGACTACACGGTTCCCTAATTAACATCGAACACAGTGGAACTGCTGCCACACGAGAGTGTAGCCAACCATCAATCACCAGACACATCAAGGATACAAATGAACGGGCTAAGATGTCTCCTACTTTGAAATTTATTGCTCCATTCAATGGATGACAGGATGAAGATTTCTTCATCGCGCGCGCAGCATTGGTATAGTACCTACGATACTGTGAAGGATTATATTGTCCCGCTTTAGATAGCGGGTGCCGAGCTGTTTTTGTGACAAACTTTGGCAAAGAAATTTTTGCCAAAAACTTGAGTCTGAGAAGTTTAGAAATTCATTTCTCATTTCTCGAGCTCGCTCTCAGTGGAATTTGAAAATTTTCTCCATTAATTCTGTACAGATCCTTCTGGTGTTTATATAGGTTAGTCATGATGACGATGAGGCGTCACGACTGTTTTGTGGTGGTAGAAAAATGCTGCCACGGATCGATAAGAACCACAACGTCGGAGGCTGGAGGAAGGAAAAACCGCCTGTTATGGGGTTTGACATTTCTACATTTAGATTTTAAGTCAGCAGCAGTAGTACACACGCTTGCATACAAGTAGCATTTATATGTATCAGTGTGTGTGTATGAATAGCTAGGTAAACATTCAAGTCACGAGCGACTTCCACCTTTATCTTAAGCTGGGGACCCTGGCATAACAAAACAAACGAAATACGATGGGAAAAGTTTTTTCTTTTCTCAAATATTTACTCTAAGCAAAGTTTGGCAACAAGAAGTAAATTTAAGGACTTTCGGGTGAAGGTATAGCTTCTCTTTGAGGTAGGTACACATATGGCACAAGTTTAAAGCAGATTTTCAAAGAAGGGAAGTTTATTTTTGTATTGCTGCGCAGTGCATTTGCATGGTTGGAATCCTAATGGGATATAAATTTGGTTTCAGTTAGAAGCCTCCATCGCGTCGTGAGGTGAGAAAGTTGCACTCAAAAACACCTGTTAACGTGCGCCGTGTTGACGTTTGCTTTAAAAGTTTAAATGATTATGGTTTGAACACCTCTCAAGAAACGCGCCGGAAGGAAGTTGGGTTTCTTGGGTACCGAACTGCTTGGGAATTGGCGAGAAAGTATAATTCTTGTAACATTTTTGTGGTTCTAAAAATTTTATCTTTTGAAGGGAACTTTTTACCACCACTTAGTGCTGTGTAAATTGTTTTTCAGTGACAGTATTCCTGCGCCACCCAGGCGAAAACCAAAAGACTGGTGATCAGAGACTCTGATTTCAGAGAGCGCTTTGCACAGCATGTTTCGGAGAAGTTTGAACAAATTCCAACTGACCTTTTGAATGTAGAGGAGGAATGGCAGCTGTTTTTATCGGCAGTCATTGCTTCTGCAGGAAATGTTTGTGGAGTGAAGCGGCTGGTGGTGAGAAAAGAACTGCTTGGTTTAAAACGCCTGGAGTTCAAGAAGCCATCAGAGAGAAGAAGAGGGCCTACATTGCGTGGATCCAACGTAGAAACTCAATTTCTCGAGCCCGGTACAATGAGGCGCGAAGGACTTCCAATCTGGCAGTTTGAACAGCCAAGGAACAGTCATGGAAAAAGTTCGGCGAGAAATTGGAGCACGATTACAGATCTGCAAACAAGATATTTTGGCAGACCATTCTCCGGCTCAGAGGAAGGAAGTTGAATATCATTCAACGGGTTAAATCCAAGGACGGTACACTTCTTTCAAATGAGAGCGATGTTTTGCGCAGATGGAGAGCACTTTTCGGAGTTGCTCAACCCCCAACAGGGCACTGAAGATGGCATTCCTCCCACTGCTGGAGAGATAAGGGCGGAGAATAGTCCCACAGTAAACGAAGTCACTAAAGCGATTAAATCGCCAAAAGTTGGCAAGTCTGCTGGAGTTGATGAAATCCGGCCAAAAATGCTCAAGACAATGGATGAAGTGGGTGTTAAATGGCTAACATGTGTCATCAAGGTGGCCTGGGATAGCGGGAAGGCACCTAGCGATTGGCAAACGGGAGTTATAGTGCCCATTTTCAAAAAAGGGAACAGGAGAGACTGCGCCAACTATAGGGGCATATCTCTCTTGAGTCTTCCGGGAAAAGTATTCGCGAAGGTGTTGGAAACGCGATCCAGAGTTGTAATCGAGCCTTTGTTACGGGAAGAACAGTGTGGCTTTCGATATGGCAAAGGCACAACCGACTCTTTTTACTCTAAAGGTTATTCTTGAGAAGGCCTGGCAATATACCAAACCGGTCTATGCGTGTTTTGTAGATCTGGAAAAGGCGTATGACCGAGTCCCTCGGGATAAACTGTGGAGAGTTTTGCATGACTATGCGCTAAGTGGGCCTCTTCTGAGAGCCATCCAGTCTTTGTATGGAAACTGCAGAAGCTGTGTACGGATAAATGGCGTCAAATCCCGTCCTTTTGATGTGCGCGTTGGACTTCGCCAGGGCTGTGTTCTGTCGCCGCTCCTTTTCATAGCATATATGGACTGGATGGTGAAGCGCAGTCTTGGCGAGCAATGTTTCGAATTGGCTGGCATCAGGATGAGCCATCTGCTTTTCGCAGATGATTTGGCCATCCTTGCATCATCCAAAGAGGTACTTCAACGAGCACTGGATAGGTTTGCAGCCGATATGGCCGAGCTGGAGCAATAGTAAAGGAACTGCGCCGGTCCGTAATCAGGAAAGCTGAGCTTGGAGTGAAAGCAAAGATCTCAGTTTTTAATTCAGTGTTCGTTCCAACCCTCATCTATGGCCATGAAATTTGGGTAATGACCAAAAGAATTAGATCGCGGTTACAAGCTGCCTTACGAGCGCCCCTCTGGTAGGCCAAGAAACAAGTGGTGGGATCAGGTAAAGAACCTCTCTGAGTCCCGGCTGGGGATTGCGCCGGAGTCTCTTGAGTTGGTGGCGGAGGATCGAGAAAGATGGAAGGACCATTTAGCCACCCTCACTCCGCGACCCTTTTAAAGGATAAGCGGCATTCGAAAATGATGATGATGGTGATGAGGGAACTTTTTATAATTTTTCCCATTTTTTTTAAACTTGACTAGATGTCCTGAGCGGGTATGGTACTGTTTGGGCATGGCTTTTGTTGGGGTGGCCGCCTGCTGTATAGTCCTCTGTTGCGATGAAAGCTGCCTTTAGACGGTCAATCGAAATCTTCTGGGAGGTACCACGGATGTTTGCAACAAAATGTTTTTGTGTTCTTCATTCAACCTGGAATGGTCCAATATATGGCTGTTGCGCAGCGGTTTTCGCACCGCGTCTACCCGTATAAAAACGTGAGAGCATGTTGATGGTTAAATAAAAGACGCTTGTGTCGAGGGGAACTGAATCATTGGGGCGAAAACTTTTAAGAGATTGAGTAAGCGTTCGAACGAAATCACTGTCGTTGATGTGCTCCTTGATACGAAAAATTCAGCAGGTATTCTTAGACTCTTACCGTATAACATTTCTGCCGGATTCGCATTTACTCCTTCTTTGCAGGCTACTCGAAGTCCCAACAAAATAAGGGGCAGCTCATCTGACCAGTTGCTGGGTATCTTCGTCATGAATGCTGCTTTCAGAGAGCGGTGGCACCGTTCCACCATGCCGTAGTTTTTAGTACACCCAACATATGATTGAGTTGCCGGAACAAAGTTGACTCGAACTGCCGACCCGTGGTAATTCGCGAAGGAACACCGTAACGTGCTACCCAGCTGGAGACAAACGATCGTAAGTATCAAAGTATCGGCTATTATGTCGGTTATTGGTACTGCTTCCGGCCAACGTGTTGCCCTGTTGACGATGGTCATCAAATAAGTGTAACCGTTCGATGAGGGTAGAGGTCCAACCAGGTCCAGTTGAAGATGCTCGCTCAAAGCGTTCGAGTGGTTCGTCGTATTTTTCTAAAGCCGCCTTGTTATGCCGTTGAACCTCGGCCAGCTGGCACGATAGGCAATGCTTAGCAACATGCGTACAGTCTTTCCTCATACTTGGCCAAACAAGACGCTGCTGGAGTAACTTCAACGTGGCTCGAGTGCGCACATGTTCCAAACCGTGAATGCTTGCTAAAATTGTTTTTCGAAACTTTTTAGTCACAACTAAGACATCACAAAATAAGATTGTTGACGAATCGATGTCTTTCATGCTCTTTAGAACCAGCGACGTTTTATTACCTTTCAGCAAACACTGCAGCTCTGAGTCGGATTTTTGATCGTTTTCCAACGCCTTGTAGACCATGGTATCTTGGGTGGAAACTCCTTTGGTCCTGGAAAGCATATAGTCGTATACCGGTCGAAAATTGACTAACGAAATCAAGATGACGTCTGACGTGCCTGCCGTGCTGACGCTTTTTCTGACCCCTGGCGAAAAGCATACACCAGCGGTTTGTGATCCGTGTAAATGATGAACGGTCGGCCTTCCACGAAATGGCGGAACTACTTTAAGCGGTGACCACAAAGCAGCCTCAGGCTTCGTGGGCTTTGAACCGGCTTTGTAATGACTTTTCGCTCATGGAGAGAGAGCTTTTATTATGCATTCACCACGTTCTCCAAGCATGCTACGATAAATTAAAAAATACGCAAATACAGCCAAAAGCCTTGGTAGGTAGTGCTGTGTACATAATTATGTGGAACATTCATGTCCAACTAACAAATAAATAATATGCAATTTGGCCCAAAATGTTAACACACACAGATATTCTGCGCCATATTCGTGCATGAACAACACACTTATGCAAATACAGCCAAAGGCAGACTGATTAACTGCGTGTGTGCGATCGAAATCAACCCCCATTTGCTTCACACGAAGCAAAAGTTCAACACATCTGAACTCATGCTGGGCTTCTGAGCCTCGTTACGTAGCATTACGGTTTCTCTTTGAGCACTCTTTAGCTTTCCAAACAACATTTTGAAGGCCAGCTTCATTGTGTTAGGAAACACTGAAGACACTATGAGTGAACTTGTAAACGTCAAGCCGAGGCCAAGCCCAGGCTGCATTGTGGTTCCCGCATTATTCCCTCGTAAACAGTGACCAGTTCGCGGTCGTAAGTAGAACATTTTCGTTGTGCGCTCGTCAATTTCAAAGGTTTTGTCTCTAAAGTACTTTAGACAGAGGAACAAAGCCTTTCACAACGAAATTGACGCCCGCACAACGAAAATATTCTACTTACGATGTCTGATGTAAGACCGCACCCAAAACGAAATCTGATGCGTCGACCGCAATTGAAATCTTGGCATCTTTTGCTGGGTGTGCGAGTACGGCTGCGTTACATAGCGCTGCTTTGTACTTTTCGAAAGCGTTCTCGGCGTCGTCATATTGATTTTTCTACTGATCATTTTTCTATTGATCGTTTACTTGATCTTCACATTGCCCTCTAGCAACCTCTGCAAACGATCCTGAATTAGAATCGCGTTTGGGATAAATCTTCTATAAAAATTTAACGTAACGAGAAATCGTCGCAGATCTTTGGCGATCGTTGGCTTTGGAAACTCCCTAATGGCCATAACCTTGCTAGTTAATGGCTTAATTCCTTCAGGTAGGACGGCATTACCGAGGAATTCAGCTTGCAACTTACCCCATACGCATTTGGCTAGTTGACCACCAACCCTCCCTTTCGAAGTCTTCTAAAAACGGTGCGAAGATGCCTTTCGTGCTCCTCTAACGTCTCGGACGCTACCAAAATATCGTCTATATAGGCCACTGTGAAATCGAGTCCTCGAAGTACATCGTCGGTGAGCCGCTGGAACGTTTGAGCCGCACTCTTAAGCCCCTCTCTGTCATAAACAAGAGTTTAAACAACCCGAATGGGGTAATTATGGGATGTCTTTCTTATGTCGCATGGCTCGACGGGTATGTATGATAGCGTTATTCACATTAAAAAAACTTGGTTCTGATCTTTTCACATTGACAGTTTAATACGTAAAAAGCGCCTTAACAGCTCTCGAGAGCTGTACATATATACCTGAACGATACGGGATAAATGTACAACATTACTTAATTGCGGGAGGATCATATGATCAGAGAAAGCGAGTGGTGTCGGTTTCTGTTTACTTAAGCTGTGTCAAATCCGAATAAACTACAGTCTGTTGTGCAAGTGATGCCTACAGGTACTTGGTGGTAAGCCTTTCTCAAATCGATGGGGCTGTAGACCCTTCGACCATATATTATGTGGGAGAAGCCCTGTATGTGGGGTATCGTATATTAGTCAGGTGTTGTCATCCCATTTAGCCGCCTAAATTCGCCACATGGTCGCCATAATTCGTCCTTTTTGACAGACCATGTGTAGAGGCGAAGCCCAACCTGCAGATGCCCTGGGCTATTAGTTGTTCAAATTAGTTTTTTGCTGCCGCTAGCTTGTCGGGTGTGAGTCGTTGAGCTCTCTCGAAGGTGGTCCATTTGAAAGGATGCAATGAGTCACATCAGTCTTGATGGGTTGTCGTTTCACAGGTTGGTCATCGAAAAGGTCCTTGACCTCTTTAAGAAGAGGTTAGTCAAGGATACACCTTGGTGGAGTCGATTTTTCCAGTTTGGGATACATTCGTCATGTTGTCGGCTAATTTCCTCTTTCGGAGATTGACTGATAAATTATAATATTTCAAAAAGTCTGCTCCTATTATCGAGGCTTGTAAATCGGCTACGGTGAAAACGCTCCACGAAAAATTGCGTCGAAGACCGAGTGAAAGATTGAGTTGTTGGCCATATTCTTTGATTGGAGTGCCATTTGCATAAGCTGCATAAAGTTGCAATCGTGATTCCTTACCGGGCATATTAAATACATATCTCTTTCGTGGAGTTATTGCCACGTCAGCGCCCGTATCAATCAAAAAATTGTGTCCCGTCAGTTCGTCGAAAATGAAAAGGTGAGCAGAAGCTGCGCCAAGCTCAATCGCATTTGCTTGAGCTCGGCTTTTTAGTTTTCCGGGTCGTATGTACATGGCGACACTTTGTAGCACTTGTTCCGAATTTTCGGTGATACCAACAAAAACCTGATGAATCTGTAACTTTCAATGCGGCACCATTTTGTCGATGTCTAGATCGCGAAGCTGTACGATCTCGACGAAAACGTTTATCCAGAAGCTCGAAACGCTTACAAGTATTATCGATCTGGGCAGCTAACTTTTGCGACGCGACGCAGTTTTTTCGTCGTGCTGGTCAAGTCCACGGGAAGAACTAGTACCTGCTACGAATACCACGTTGGTTGCTTCTTCGATTCCGTCGGCGATTTTTGCTATATTGTCAAGCGATTCATCGCTCGGTCGTCGGTAAGCATCCTAACCAAAGCGTAGCTAAAAACTTGTCCTCGACTGAATCATTTGCCCCAAATTTCTCATCTCCTTAAGTAAGCGTGAGGGTTTCTTATCACCCAACTTCATCTGAGATAGAAGTTTTTTTATTTTGCCCTGCTCGATCGGCGTAAAAACTTTTATTAACTTCAGCTTCATCGCTAGGTACCTGCCAGTCAAAGGTGGATTTCGTAAGAATGCCCTTACCTTATCGAAAATGCACGAGCACACAATGCTACTAGTGTGCGTTATCAAAGGTAAAAGGATAGTCTCTTCCGATCCTGATCAGTTTCGTCATCAGAAGTATTTTTTCCCCATTTGATGAACCGGGGAAGTGTTCTTTTTCCGATTGCTGATTTTTGTGTTTTCTGATGGTTGGTTACAGGGTGTTCCCTACAATAATATTTCTAAAGTTTCAGAATGGCAGTGCTTACTTAAAACATTAAAATTATGTATTTATTTTTTGTCCAAAGTACCAAACGGCAGTACTCTACGTTTTGTTGGGTCTCAGAGCGGGTATCCTTCAGTATATCCTTCTTTATAGCATTTAGAGGTTTCACCAAATGACAAATATAAGCGCTCTTGTTACCAGGGGCATACATTAGCTACTGGCTTTCTTAATTTTGCAAAATGTCTTTTCTATTTTAATTAACGATCAGTTCCGCGTGGGGCATTTCTGATGCGGTGAAGAAGGTTGCTGCTTACAATTTCTATAGACCGAAATAGAAGTCCCTACGTTCTAAGTTGAACTCCTATGCCTTGGTCAAAAACTCATTTGAAATAAACTGTGAATTTAAGGGATAACAAGTCAATTTTGGGCGTGGCTGTTGGCGGATCTAAGCAAATTTCATACTTCCTCTGCGCAAAATAGGAATCAATCCACTTCCAAGTTTCAGCTCTCTAGCTCAATTTAAAAGGCTTAAGAACTTCGCACATAGGTACGAACAGACTGACAAAGGACATGGGTCATTCAATACACTGCAGGCCAATTTTCTTTGGCCGCTTATCCTCTAAAAGAGTCACGGAGCGAGACTGGCTAAATGGTCCTTCTACCATTTCCGACCCTGAGCCACCAGAACCGACTAAAAAGGCAGGGTACATGCTTTCATTAACACGATTAGTTTCTATCTATGCACCTCCGCGTTTACATATCCCACAATCGAATTTATACTCCAAGCTGCAATCCATTTGTGGAAGTCTCTGAAAAGTGCTTTCATGTCCATGTCCTTGTTTTGCCCTAGTGCAAAAACGTAATTTTTAAAACAATTCTTCATCATTTTCCCCCGCACGCCCGTACACACACACAGCCATTTGGATCCCTTTGACCTGTATCTATTGTTTTAACCTTGTTTGCGAAGCTCGGTCGGAAAATAATACAATGAGTTAAAACAGTTAATTACCCTAATTGCTAAATGCATGTCAGGAGCAGGGTTCATGCAATAAAAACCACTGTATCCCGAAGGCTCTGTCACTTTGTGCTACGAGTAGGTACACACATCGCCTCCGAAAACAGCTAAACCAAAACGACAACATCATGGAACTACCATAACTGTCCTTCACATCCATGCTTCCGTCAGGCCCGCATATCAGTCATTTCATTGTTCCCCCGGCTGCTGTTGTTGTCAAGGGTATTTATTTTTTGTTTAGGGCAGATCCATATACAATGTGAAGGTTGCTCCTTGGGTTTTGTCTTTTTTTTTTTTGCACCACCCCCATGCAATACACATATCCTCGTGACATAGCATCATCTCTTATGTGTATAAGAGGTACCTTAGGCACATTTGTCATTAGTACAGTAGATTCGTCGGCGAAGGAGGAAGCCCAGCCATCGCATCAAACTGTTGGTGGCTCCTTCGTCACCTACTCAGGATAACGAATGACACCGTGTATACACATGCTGAGGCGAGCGTATAGACAATAGAAGCGGCCGGAGAACTATTTGATCATGTTTATACAGCCTCAGCAATTATAAATATGACCGGCATAAGGATGAGATAAATACGCGCTCCCAGGATCGTGCTATAAACTGAACAAGTTACAGTGTGCCTCAGGCTAGCCGAAAAGGCTCTCGTTAATAAATGAAATGAGTGGAAACGTTGCTGTCGTAGTGTTGTGAGCCCCCAAAGAAATCGCTTTATGCAAATGTAAACATTAAGTCATGAGGCGGTATACGAACGTGGCCTGACGCTCTGGCGGCTTTGGTTACATGACTTCGTTCATTAAATTCGCATTCTTGGTCGGGATGAACAGACAATGTGGCTCGGTATTTGCGTCCTGTGTAGATGGGGGCCAGCCAACAGCAGTGTGCCAGTGCCAACATTTAAATATGGTAATGTGCAGGGATAATCCTTCGATATTATGTTGTATAATATTGTGGTTTAATTTTTGCTTCATAAAACTGCCGCAGTCACAGTCTCACAGGATGTGTGTGCTTGTGTGTTTGCCCGCACCCGTGCATGTTATTGTCGACGCTGCTAAAAGCTGGTGGTTGACATTTTTTGTGTGGATTTATGGCATTTCTTGTGGGATTATATACTTTAATGCTGTGGCTTTGTAATGAAGCATTTGGGCAGAGGATATATTTGCTCGCTGAATAAATTTTAAATGGGCTTCTCGTACAAAGAGATTGTGTCCTTTGTTAATTCAGAATACACTTATTTGCGTTAATTTTTAAACACAAGATTTCTTAATAAGCTGTGGCCTTGTAACATGTTTTAGTTCACAAAAAAAGATGGTTGTGCTGAATGACACAAACTGAATGTTCATCATCCCTAACTACTAAATGACATTTGAAAAGGTTGTTCTAATGTTTTGTTGGACATCATATCACTTTTGTTACTTTTATTAACCGAATTAATGGACTTTGCACTCCACAGGTTTTCCTTATCGAGTACCCGTGCTCTTGTACAATCTTTTCAATCCACCCGATGTAGGACGAAATTCTAGTGTAAACTGCTGGTGGAAAACCCGAACAAGCTTGTCCCTCTGAAGTTATACCGGCAGCATACGTCTGCTGCTTAAATTCCACCATCACTGGACCGCCAGAATCCCCCTTTAAGTAAAATAGAAAAATTCTTGTAAATATTCCTGCATTGAAAAACGATGCTATTGCTGACTTGACAGGTGTCCTTTCGTCCTGCTCGATCTCCAGCGCATAAATGCGAATGTACTATACCCTTACGGAATCTCCTCTGTCGCTTAAAGAATGGCTGGCAGACTTTTTCCGGGAACACAGTCAAATTCACCTTCTGCAGAAAAGTGCTTCTGACACCGGCTTAAAATAGAAAATATGATTTGCAAATTGAGTTTTTAATTGAGAGGAGGGTTTTACCAAATTCTATAAGGCCGTAGCCTATTGCGGTTACATTGGCTGTATATAGTGTGGGTTTCGTCCAAAGACAAACTGGAGGTCGTCTACAAGTTCAAAGTCAGTTCAACCCATAAAATCATTCAAAAACTTACCCAGAGTTTTCCTCCAATTGCAACAGTGCTATGTCATAATACGCCTGCTTGTCATTGTAGTCAGGATAAATGTAGAAATCTCTTACTTGATGCATTTCATTGGAAGAGCCTTTGAGACTGCTACCACCTATTGAAACTACGGTTGGGAGTTTCCTGTAACCCAGTTAGTTTTTCAAACTAAATTTCGGTTATCAGGTTCTATAAACCTAATTTTTCTTACCCATTGAAAAATACACAGTGGGCTGCTGTTAGGACAAAGTTTGGAGCAATTAACATTCCACCGCCGAGAAAGTCTAGACCACCGGTTTCATTATTCGCCCAGCCTAGAGCGCTCTTACAAAAAATACAAAAACTATATTCTGCTCTCTTTGAATTTCGGTAAAACTTACCATAAATGGAAACTCATTTGGCTTTGTTAGCACTCCAGAAACAATTTGTTTAACCTTATTTTCTAAAAAATAATTTTATGTTAAAGTGACCAAGGTTTTCCGTCTAACTTTAATGCTCTAACCTTTAAGAGCTTGAGCTCTACTCGAAAGCAAACAACAACAGCAAGTTTGTAGAAAGGCGGCTAAAGATGCACTCAGCTTCATCTTTTTGAACTGACTGGTCACGAATAGCTTAGCATGGCAAATCCAGTGAAGTGAAGTCATGAAAAAGCTTACAACGTTGGTCACCAAGTTATCTCGTTAAACAAGTTTTTTTAGAGACATTTCAGAAACATTTCAATGAAAACCTGATAAGGAGGTGTTAAGAACACATAAATTAATTTTTTTCCGTCAATCGTAAAATGTGTTAAGTAGGCGCCGAAATTAAATAAATTAATAATTTAGTGCTTCAGTCCAATCAAGCATGCCATATGGTCGATGGAACCCTAATGCTGGTCTGATTTCTTTGTAAATTTATTTTAAAAACTAGTAAAGAAGCCTGTCGTACGACAGGAACAACGCACCTCACAGCCATTTATTGTAGGGGAACTTTATATTTTCTCTTTTTCATTTTACTCTTTTTTTACTCTTTTATTTCATTTAACTCTTTACTTTTCATTTTAACCTTTTTGCTTTCTACTTTTAACTTAAAATTATTTGCTTCACCCTTATGAAAGAAGCTCTATTATCGGTATTATAAGGTAGAAGAATATAATTTTTCGGTTCTACATACCAGAGTTCCTAACCTGGTGAACCCAAAGAATTGTGGAGGAAGTGGGCAGGATCTGCAGGGATCCTTTATAAAGGCGAAGTATATAATTTTTCAGTACTATCAGGCCAGGAACTCCAATGGACCCAAGTAATACTGTAATGAGCCGAAAAATTTCTGAAGGAAGTGGGCAGAAGCTGGAGAGATCATTTTTCGGTTCTACTAAGCCGGAACTCCAATGAACCCAAATTATACTGTAATGAGCCCAAAGAATTCTGGAGGAAGTGGGCAGGATCTGGTGGGATCATATATAAAGGGTAAGCATACTATTTTTTGGTACTACCAGGCCAGGAACTTCAACGAACCCGAGGAATTCTGGAGGAAGTGAGCAGGATCTTCAGGGATTCTTTATACAGGGAAAGCATATGATTTTTCGAACCCATATATGTTTTATGAACCCAAGAAATACTGTAATGAGCCCAAAGAATTCTGGAGAAAGTGGGCAGCAGCTGGGGAGCTCCTTTATACAAGGGAAGCATATGGTTTTTCGGTACTACCAGGCCAGGAACTCCAATGAACCCAAGTAATACTGTAATGAGTCCAAAGAATTCCAGTGGGAAGTGGGCAAGAACTGGAAGGATCCCTTAAAAAGGGGAATCGTATCATTTTTCGGTACTAACACGTAAGGAACACCAATGAACCCAAGGAAGACTGCAATTAACCCAAGAAATACTCCAATGAGTCCGAGGAATTCTAAGGGAATTCTGAGGCAGGAGCTGGATGAATCCTTTATAAAGGTGAAGCAGGCAATTTTCCGGTACTAACCGGTTAGGAACACCAATTAAACCAAGGAATACTGCAATGAACCCAAGGAATACTCCTGATGGCCAGGAACTCCAATGAACCCAAGGAATACTCAAATGAGCCCAAGGTATTCTGGAAGAAGTGGGGAGGAGCTGGAGGAATCTTTAATTTGGAGGAAGTGGGCAGGAGTTGGAGGAATCCCTTAAAGGTGAAGCATTCAGTTTCTCAAAACATTGCAGAATTTATTAAAAAAGACTAGTGGGAGGGAGGATTTCAGTTTCTATTAACTTCAACTGTATTAAGAATTTCTCAGTTAAAGAATCTTCTCCCTTAAAAAGGGGCGTGGCATCCACCCCTTTTCAATTACATTGTTTTTTTGTTTATATTTTTTATCAGAAGTGGTATTCACGTGTTGATTGCATTTTCACATTAAAAATTTGGTTTATACTTAAAAACGCCCTCAAAAGTGGGCGTGGCAAAAATTTATTCACTTGAGTTGATAGCTTTCGTACGTATCTGAAGATTTTATGGTCCAAGTTTTTTGAATTTAAAGCAAATATATCAAATGAAAAATGTGGGGTGCCGTGGCGTAGTGGTTAGTGTGTGTGCTTACTACGCCGGAGGCCTGGGTTCGAATCCTGCCATCGTCACCTGAAAAAAAAAAAAAGACTTGTTCTTTTTCACGGTCCCCACCTCCGCGAGGGTTTGACAAGCCCTCCGAGAGTATCATTTGTCTTGAAAAACTTCTCAAAGTGCCGTTCGGATTCGGCAAAAAATTGTAGGTCCCTTTGTATGTAAAAAGAAATTAACACACCAGCATACATTGTTGAGAAGTTGGCCCTGGTTCACCTCGAGCTGTTGCGCCACTCTATTTATTTATTTTATTTATTTAACCAATCTTTCCAACCAATGCCCAGCTTTGGTATCACTCTACGAATACCTTAACTCGTGCAAGGGAATCGTGTATGTCCCTTGGCTTGTCAATAACAGCGAAACCGAAAGGAAATCTTAAGTATCAAGAGGAAAAATAAATGTACAATGGGCGAGGCTAGGCGCATAGTCAACACACTCCCACACTGCAGAAAAGCATTACAATTCCCTTCTCGGAGAACAGTCTGAAATCACATCGATTCCATCTACTTTCACTAAAACACCTCTTCCCAAAAATAGCGCATCACAAATCACAATTCCTCGGCTAGTCACTCCGATAAAAGCACCAACTAATAGAATTTCTCTTTCTTCCGCTCAAAAATCTCTTTCCTCCCAACAGATAATTTACCAAGACCACTCAAACACCGTCAATTTTGGCTACGTTCGCTGACGACACTGCTATTCTCGCTATTGATATGACAGTTGAACTATCAATAGGGAAACTTCAGCGCGCTTTAAACAAAATATGCGACTGGACGAAGAGCTGGCGAGTCGTCTCTAACGAGACTAAGTCAACGCATGTAAACTTTACTTATAAAAAGATAAACAACAAACCTTTATTCATTAACTCCGTACAAATCCCGTACTCTAATGAAGCGAAATATCTAGGAATGACTCTAGACGCGAAATTTAAATGGAAGCCGCACGTTAAAAAGAAACGCGACGAGCTCAAAGTCAGGTTAAGAGAAATGAATAGTCTCATCAGAAGATTTTCGAAACTAAGCGTATATAACAAACTGCTTTTGTATAAGCAAGTGCTAAAACCATCTTGGAAGTACGGTATACAACGCTGGGGTTGTACTAAACCCAGCAATATATCTATTTTAGAAACTTTTCAAAATAAGACACTCAGAAAAATCGTTAATGCTTCATGGTACATAAGGCACCAAAAACACGGGATTGTCGGTGCCTTCTTTTAAAGGCAGCCTGCCACACGCGATTACTACAGAAGCTTGAACTACTTGTATACAGGAAACTTATGGCCTTTTCGGTTGGTGATCCCGGATCAGGGTGTTCTTCTCCCGGATTGGGCCTTCTCTCCGAACAGCCAAACACGCATTGTATTTGTGAAGCAAAAGCTATTCTACAGGGGACAATTGACATTTATCCAACTCGACATTGACACATGTATGATTGTGTGCGTGCTTCTGGTTTTGATTCTGGATTCAAAACCAGAAGCAAATTTCTCTTCTATCCAGAAGAGGAACTGTCGAACGAGTCCAAGAAAACAATTTCAGGAGAGTCCAGAAGTCTCCCGGACGACCAACTGAAAACGCCATTAGTCGTACAGTCTGCCGGAAAATGGGAACGGAAAATGGAAGGGTGGGGAAAATGAAGTATTTTCCTACTCACGAAAAAAAAAATTCGTCACGGTTGTGGGTGATCGATTAAATGAACAATAATTAAGAGCACAACCCAGGCATCCCTAAACTAGTAATTCTAGTAGTTATTCTGAATATATTTATTTTCTTAGTGCTGCCAATGTACATAAAACAAGAATACACCATTTAGCTAGTGCTGGGAGCTAAATGACAAATTTCGCTGTCATTAATAATGACGTTTTCAAAGGAGAACCACCTGGGCCTCTCAAAATTATAGCAACCCACAAAATTATTCTTTCGTCCCTGATGATAAATTATTATTTTCCTCTCCTTCATATATCTATGAACCTACATCCGTATTCAAATTGAAATTTCTCGCACGTGCTAGTATGTAAAATCCATTAAGGTTGCCACGAGCTTCCAAATCACAAGATATCACATCCTTTCCGCAATGTGAGGTGTATAAATTAGTCAACCCAAAAAGAGATTAGCAACACCAATTTCCAGATACCTACACCTTCGACCCTGATTGTTTCCAAATTAAGACACCCGCGCTCTTATACAAAATCCGCATATGCTTTATCATTTCCCTTATTATAATCCTTGTGTGTAAAACTTATTATGCAAAATAATTAATCCCAGCAAGGACTCCGCATATACCTACATATTTCTTAACTTTAATTACAAAAACCTTACTCGGCAAACACCTTTGATTAAGTCATATTCCAAAAATTAATTATAATAAATTCTGTGGCCAGGATTCTTTGCTGCCACAAATAATTTTGCAACCCCACACAGTGTAAAGACCTTAAAAATAGCTTTAACCTTAAGGGAAATTTATTGTAATTCAGGAATTGCTATTGCGCCATTGTTTTTCGGAAGCAATGTGGAACTGAAACGACTACACCCAACAATAAATTCTACACCTTTTATTTGTAAATCTAGGACATCGACTCTATATAATGTGAGTATGTGTGTTGGTGAATTTATTTCAGTCTAATATTTGGTCGGAATTAGTAAGAGGGGAAATAATTTCTAATCCAAGTTGTATCCTTTTTCAGCTATGCACACCCCTCTTTTTCACAACACTAAGTGTATCCCACAGACTATTTGCATTCATTAAATACCACCCGCGCGCCATATAGGTGCAGAAGAAATAATAGAAAGTTATCAGATACCCTTTATAGATAGAGCTGTATATGTGTTTGTATCCTTTCTCACATTTCACAATTTTCTTCCTCTCACTTTTGCAGGAAAAAGGCCATGGTGAATATGGAAGGCCAGTTCCTGGTCCGACAGATTTATGACGATGAAATTACCTATAATATAGTTGGAGCTGCTGTGGAAATTTTAAGTAAGTATCCTTTATACCCATAGTCCATAGTTGTTGCTGTTGTTTATGGTGGGATGGGAGATTGTAACTTTCCAGGGAGAACAATACTGCAGACACTGAGGATACCACCGCATTGAGTGTGCGGCAAAGGACGAAGAAGTTTTCGCGTCAATTATTCATTTTGCCACTTAAATTTCATATTTGGGTTGATGCTATATATCCGCTGTTGGCTTAAACTACACTCTTGAGAAAGTTTATTTATTGTCCTAGATGGGTGCGGTGGTTGTGCTTGCTTGGAAATATTCAATTAGCTTATTAGATTCAATTTACTTGTAGCTGCAGGTGCTCTTCGACTGGATAGTTAGTCATTTTCAGAAGTTGTGTCAAACTCTGTTGGAGGACAGAGATTTGATAGAGGAAAAACGGTAGTTTTGAGAGGACTACAATTTCAAGAGAATTTGCTATTAGTTAGTTTTAGCTGGAGATCTTGGGATAAACCAACGAAGTTATTTGAAAATTAGATAAGGATACTGTATAAAGCTGAAGAACATTTCTATACCCTGCCTAGGGTGTATTGAGTTTAATGAATAGTTTGCAACGCAGAGAAATAATCACAGTATCATGATCGCTACCAACAGGTGAATTGATTAGCCATGTCCGTCCGTGTGTCCATATGTAAACAACGCTAAGCCCTTAAATTTCCATTGGACGAGATAAAGTTTTGAAAATAGTCGAATCCGTCCACAGACACGCCTAATACAGACCTGTAGGTGTGACCACATCCATTTAAAACAAGTGAGTAAGTGCAAGAGTTCGTCTATGACAGACTTCTATATACCCGACCCTATATACCGTGTAACACCAAATCTTAAAGCTTCTTGGCCCGAATTCACATGTTATTTGTATAGACCCCCAAAAGTTGGCTGGGCTTTAAATTAAATTCAATTAATTGTACTTTCGTTAGAATCATGAAAATACGGTAAAAGTGCAAATTATTTCAGAAAAAAACAGTTTTTTCCTAAAAACGGCCACTAAAAGTGGGCGGAGCTCAAAACTTTGTGTGGAGCAAACTTTGCAAATAGTAATCTTTAATATTTGTCGATGATTATACTCCATCCCATAGGATAGGAGGTATATTAAGTTTGTCACATACTTTGTAATGGTAGTATGTGACAAACTACTTATAAAATGTCAAAAAATAACAATGCCATCAGCATTTTACAATGTGGGATAGGATGGGGTATTCAACGGTCCGTTTTACGGACTGTAACTTCTGCGCACACACTGTAGCACTTACTCACTGTTTTTTTTTTTTCGATTTGGAGTGAACTTTACGAGAAATCGGGTTTTTAAAGATCTAACATGTTAAAAGTGGGCATGGTCAACATTGTGGGCGGTCCAATTTTTGCCTTGTCAAAGGTCTTGGGCCAATATTGCTTAGTTCCAAAATGTAAGTTCCTATGACTTGTCTAACTTGACCAAAAGGCTTTTTGGAAAAACCGTGCAATAGAGGTTGTCTCACATTGAAGCCAGTAGTGGGCGTGGCCGTTGATGGATTAAGCTTATTTTCACACTTTCTCTGTCAACAGAAGAAACAAGCCGGGTACTTAGTTTCAGCTCTCTAGCTAGATTTCGAAGGCCTGAAGCCTTTACACACACAGACGGACGGATGGACAAGGCTAAATCTATCCACGTGTCGGTCTCGATCATATCTCTTAAAGGTCTTAAGGGTCTATGATGATAATTTCACTGTGTTACAAACTATGCATTAAAACTAATCGTCGGTCGGGTATAAAAATAACACTTGTTACTGTTATGTTACAAGCTATGTTACTTTTGCATTAGAACATCAATTTTTGGCATGAGGCACTGCTTTGGAACAAATGTTTTATAAAAATATACATGAATTCAATCGCTTCGTAAGTGGCAGGTAGTGAATTTATTCAGTGCTTCCTGTATGTCTTTTAACATCTTGTCATCACATCACATTGTCCCCCTCTTAGTTTTGTTTTTTCCGAACAAGCACATCATCTTTGCTTCCCTGCGATAACGATGCCGACGATCCCCATGAACAACTTCCATTTTCGGTCTTTGGAATTGAAAGACGACATCATCAATTTGCGTGACATCATACAATGTGGGTGAAATGTGTAGAGCCATACCAGATCTCCCTCGTTGAATTTGGTGCTGTTGCTCTCGCATTGTACCTGATCTTCATTCGGTCACTCGCAATCTTCATAATATTTCTGGTAAATGTCGTTAATTCTCTAAGACCCACCACTTATAGTCATCTTCGAATATTGCATCTTCAATGGGGAGTCCTAATTTAAGCTCGTTGGGTCGCCATGCAGTCCGTCCAAATAGTTCTTCGCAGGGGGTGTATCCTAGTACACTCTGAATCGCATTCCGGAAAGCCATTAAAAAATAAAAACTATCGCGTGCCCCTATACTCCTTTCGTATTCTTATGGACAACCACTTGTTGACCTTGACAATTTTCAGCGATTTTTATGTCTCCACTGATCATGTGCCCAGCAGTTCATGCATCTTTCTCAATACTGTGTTGTTTGCTGTTCGCCGCTAGATGGCTTCGTGTGATGTCAAAAATATCCCCTAAGAAAGAAAATCTTGGGCCTTTGATGTCAAAAACATTTCTTATAATTTCCGTCGACTCAAGTATGGAGCGGTCACGGAAAATGTGATTACTCTGTAAAGCTATTAAGTACTTCTCAGCATTTTTTCAATATTTTCAATTTTCGATTTAATCGAGGGTTTTGGCTTTCCCAGTGTTTATCCCAGTTTCTAGAATGCTTTCTAATAACCTTAGATAAGGGCTGCCGCTGGGTGTCGTGTTAGGTTTCAGGTGCACAAGGTTGTGTGTTCCCGACCGTGGCAATTAATGATCTTTTTAAAAGTCCCAACCCAGCGAGATACCGATCTGACAAACCCGCAGAGATTATCATTATTTGTAATAAGAGACCTCTTTGTGAGTAAGTTGTTTGATGAGAGTTAGTTAGACAGCTGTTTCCTTGTTCCCAGCCGTGACAACCTGCCACTTTTTCATAGCTCTATTTTTTGCTGACAAAGTACATAAGTGGTTTTTACGTCTCTGCAATATCGTTACTTTGCGCTAAACAATATTACAATATTTTCCGTCAAAAATTCAGTAGAAATTTTTTGAGTATGAGTTTTTCATTAACTCCTTTCTACAAGCAAAACAAGGCTTCTTGACAAAACATTTTTTGGGGGTTTTTCAAGATCAAAGCGCAAATTTAGTCCTTGCATTTTATGCTGTAGGAAGCATTGGTAGATTGTGTTGGGTTTCGACTTGTAATTTTGCCTGATTCATAAGAAGGTTAAAGCTTTGGTTTTACATACTTTCAGTTTGAGATTGTGTAAATGCTGTGGAACGTATTGTTATCAACATATTGTTATCATGTCAGAAGCTGCTATCGGCTATGGTGCAACAATGGCACAATCGCAGCCACACTAAACTAAGACTTAAAAGATGTTCTAGAAAAAATACTTATCCCTAGGCTTGCACGAGTTTTTCATTGTGAACGTTTTGATTTTCTTCATATGCTTTTTAGTGTATCAAAAGTAAAATGAGCAAAACAAAGTCCCAAAATAAGGTTATCACAGAAGTGGTCGTTTTTTAATCTCACAGACTGAAACGCACGAATCCGGGCGCACCACAATCTTACGACTCCACTATGCCAAGTACTTGTCCTACAACCAAGCATCAAAACAAGTGAAAAAGGACAAAAGGCTCAAGTCAACCAAAGATACTCTCTAACTTGCCATGATAAAGCGTCTCCTTTTCAATTTAGCTTTACCCAGATCCTCGGCCTTTGGAATGTGAAGGCATGAAATAAAAACTAAGCTGCCAAAGTATTGAGTGTGAATTGATTTCACTGCGAACCGGAACTAATCCGTTTTGCTTTTCCCCCAACAATGACGAAAAAACGATTGACCGGTCGGTTTAACAAATTTCTCATACGCACACCGAAGGCGACTTTCTTCGAAACACATTTTCTTCTTGGCTTTTGTGCGTGCCAAATCAAAAGGAAATCAGGGTCACATTAAGTGGTGAAAGTACGAAATTTGCAGTCCTAAGCATAGAAACGAATCAACCCCATAAAAAAAAAACGGGCTAAATGTAAATCCGACAAAAGTTCACCGAAACTGAGCCATAATCGATGCCATAAATATTCGAACCCCCCCTGACTTTTTTTCGGAGGCCACTTAAAAATTCAGATTAGTTCCATCGGAGTGGAATTAAGAGGGGGAGTAAAAACCCCTTCTGTATTCCACTTCCCTTGTGGCTGAAGGACACACGACGACGATGACAACAGTCATATGCCATGCAAATGTACATTTTCGTTTACCAAACTTTCGTTCGTTCCAGATATACCAGCCGATGATATACTCGAGCTGTTTGGCAGGACGTTTTTCGAGTTTTGCCAAGATTCGGGCTACGATAAAATCCTTCAAGTCCTGGGAGCGACGCCAAGAGATTTCCTACAAGTAGGTCCTTTCTGTCAAGTGTGTACTGGATTATAGCGATATAAAGCGGATTTTCTCTTTGCAGAATTTAGATGCCTTACATGACCATCTGGGAACACTGTACCCAGGCATGCGAGCACCATCGTTTCGGTGCACGGAAAAGGACGGCAACCTGCGCTTGCACTACTACTCGGAACGGCCTGGCCTGGAGCACATTGTCATAGGCATCGTCAAGGTGGGTGCGATAAATCCATATATTTTGTGTTTTTCCGACTAACATCCTTTTTGCATGTATGTGTGGATGTGTGTGTGTTTAGGCAGTTGCATCGAAGCTGCACGGAGTCGAGGTCGAAATTGAAATTGTCAAGCGAAAGGGTGATCCCATCGACGAGGACGACCAGAAATTCAATGCTGTGCCCGACCAAGCAGACCAAACTGAAGAGAACAACAACAATCAGAGCAATGGTAATATTGTTAGCAACGAACGAACAAGTTTATCATCGACTCCTCCGACATCACCGCACCCATTGGCATCCGCAAATGAGCCACATCAGAGCAGCAGACATGCCTGCGGCAGGCAACCCGACGAGGTGGATGCCGAACAACATAATCAATACTCCCAGCATCAGCAGGTGATGTTGACTGGAACTAGAAATAAATCGAATCATGATATCATAGCAAATGGTGCATCATGTCCTTTGTCGTCCTCCGCCTACAAGAACGCTGGTTCCACAGTCACGACGAGCATAAGCAACGACGGAGCGAATAGTAGTTGTAATCTTAACTCAATTTGTACAAATCAAGGTGAGTACTTTGAACGAGTGTTGGGTTTGTGTCTATATTGTTTTAGACCGGGCATTATCCTTGCCGTTCTTTACTCTGATGGCGATGTAATCGGCCGTGAGCATTGAATTTACTCACTTGTGGCCTGGGTCAAATGAAACTATTTAAACAATCGATCCGGAGATGAATTTCCCTGGAAAGCCTCAGTGATTACGTGAGCTTAGGCATGGATTATCCTTTAATGGCCAGGAGTCTGAAAATGCCTTTCTGTGATGCCTTATGTGGTACCCGTTCCTATTTTGTTCCTCCCTCCTTTTCCGGTACGGAATCTTAATTTCAATAATTGATTACTCCCGACAAGTATGTTCGAGGAAACGTTTATTTCAGTTGTTGGTTCCATAACATGAGGAGCAACTTACCTTCGCATGTAATGGACAGAAAATTACTCTCAACATACTGTATCTGGGCTAAGTAGGGGAAGTACTTTGTCTTGCATGTATTTTCATACAGGACATAGGAACTTTTTTTGCACATTAACCCATACTGTTGTGACACAATTTTTTTAATGGATATGGAGGCTTGAAAATGCCGCTTTGGGACATGCTTACTTTTAATATTTGAAGATGAAATTTTAATATATGAACTTCCTATATATACCTCAAAGGATAAGGTATGCTGGTGCCTTACAAGGGACGAAGGTACAGATTATGTGTGTTCAAAAAGAAAGTATGAAGTAATGAATTACGGCATCTTAACTAACACCAAGCACATACCCGTTTTGACGGAGGAGCAATTCAGTAGGACAAAGGTGGACGTCCTTTAAAAAATGGCAACCCATGTCGAAAGCAAGGCGTTTCAGTTATACAAGAAATTATTAAGTTTTGCATGTCTTCGGTATTACAAATTAGTTAGTATAAACACGTGATCTTTGCCTAAATAAGTGACCTGATTATATGGGAAGGTACATGTAGTCCAATACTTTGGTCTTGCTGCTGGTTGTTGCGTACACCATTCATTTAATAAATAAATCGCATGTGCCACATGCGGGAAAAGTAAAATCCACGTGTGTATGCGACTTTTTCGTTCACGATATGTAATCGCGCATCCACCTTATTTCTTAGCTATCAACAAGCTGTTATCTTATTGCTGAATAAAACAGTTCTTTTTGGGAAGTTCGAGGCTTACTCGTACACTTTCCCAACTTCAGGTGCCCCCATTCAACGCTTGCTTAAGCCAATTACATTGCTTTGTGGCATTTTTGGGAGCATTCAAATTTTAACCTGCATTTAATTTCTATTTTCCCATAAAGTTTTACAAGTTGCAACTTGGTGCTAAAGCAAATAGTATTTCCGTATAATTTTGAGACAATTTTTAAGAGCACACTTAAATCGACTGGCAGATTTGAAGATTCACTGCTCTTACCGGGAAATTTTCCATTATTAGCGATCCGTCCAGAAATGGAAAAGGGACCTGTTATGGTATCACTGCGTTGTCCGTCCGTCCGTCCGCACCTGTATTTTTCGAACGGTAAGTTGTAGAAAGATGAAATTTGGTACACATATAAAATCCGTGAAAAAATGAGAACGCATACAAGGACAATTTTTTTATATACATACATAACGGATCAATTGCAGTTTGAATATTGATGGCAAAACAAGACAAAAAGTATTTGTCCTTATCTTAAAAAGTCTTATAGCCAGAAATAAGAAATTAAAACATCCACTAGAATAAGTATTACACTTTTATAATAAAACAAATATTGAACAAAACAAATTGAAACAAATATTGAAAAGTTTTTGAGAAATAAAATATAAAAATTAGATACCCATTTTCAGCGTGCTTAAAGTCATAACCTTAAAATCTCTTTATTTAAAAAGCCGATAATCGGCTTGAATATAAAAACAGCCGCAGACTAAGCAAAAGCTGAAATCGAATTTCGGTTACACGGTTTAAGAACTGTAGTTTTGCTGTATTTTCGAAAAAACATCGTGAAAAAATTTCGGCCCCAGCACTATCTCCGATATAGCATCGGCCAATGATTTGAAAAAAATCATACACATCAAGAATTATTTTGCCAGTTTCGAAAACTTATAGAAAATTTCGAATATTCAGCAGATTCTGAGATTTAGCTCGTTAACTTCAAAAATTTTTTAGAAATTATTTTTCAAAATATTCTGCTATCTTAACAGTGGTACCGATTATAATTAAATCTGATTTGTATATGTCTTTAAAAAGTGAATTCTAAAATTTTTAAGATCTTTCAAAAATGTCGTTTCTAACTTAAAATTTTCTGAAACACTTTAAAAAACAAATTAGAAACTCACTAATAAAACTACGATAACTAAAAAACTTTTATTTTTAGCTTTTTTTTTACTAAAAAGTTGAAAAAAAAATTATTTGTCACCCTGCAATTAAAAAAAAAATTAAGATTCGGCTAAAAATAAGTACAGTAGACTCGGAACCAGTGAGTATGTGCAAGAGTGTGTACGCAGAAAAAACAGCCCGCTAAACGGACAATAGAATACCCCATCCTATTCCACATAGTAAAATACTGATCTTCAAATTCAATATTTTTGAAAAATCGACTCCTAAAAGGGGGCGTGGCTAAAAATTTAGTACAAGAAAAATGTGGGATGAAATCTCGTTTACTTTTCCTGCTATTTTTTTGATTCATTCTTTCCCAAATTAGGCTTGAGGCCAGTCGAAATTACGTTTTTCATAAAATATTAAGAACCTACATAAAATATTAAGAACCTATTTTTATACCCCATCCTATAGGATAGGAGGTATATTAAGTTAGATTCATAGTTTGTAACATAGAGAGACCTTAAGGGCATATGATCGAGACCGAATTGTTAGCCGAATGAGCCATGTTCGTTCGTCCGTCTGTCGGTAGTTTTAAGGCCTTAAATTTTGAGTTAGGAACTTGATACTTGATATCTTGTTTTTTCTAGGTCCCGAAGCAGTACAAGTGTTAAACTTTTGGAAATCCGCCCACTGACACGCCCACTTTACTTAATAGTATGAAAAATCAAAGATGTCGCAGGAAGCTGAAATTTGGTATGCAATATCCTCGCTTAAACGCATTGTGATTGGCATTTAAAAAAAAGCGAATACCGCCCCCTTGTAGGCGTGGTCATACTTAATATGCATTCTAATAAACGGTTTTTATTTGGTATATTTGCTTTAAATCCAAAAAACTTGCACCATAAAATGTTCAGATATGGGCGTAAGCTATCAACTCAAGTGAATAGATTTTCGCCACGCCCACTTTTTGGGGCGTTTTTAAGTATAAACCAAATTTTTTATATGAAAATGCAGTCAACGCGTGTATACCACTTCTGATTAAAAAATAAACCAAAATACGATGTTGTTGAGAAGGGCTGGATGCCACGCCCCTTTCTTAGGGAGAAGATTCTTAACTGATATCTAACAACCAAGATTTATGACACAATTCGGAGCTTGACAGTGGTCAATTGGGATGGGGTATCCAACGATTCGCCTAAGCGGATCGTAAGCCTCCCACTGTTTTTTTTTTTAATTTGGAGCAAAAATATAAAATAAAATTTATTTGTAAATTTACCCTTAAAATAGATGCCACGCCCACTGAAAAGGTTTACCAATTAAATTTTTCTTTTTTTGCGTCCTACATTCATTAATAGATGCCAAATGTGAAATTTTGGCCTTTTAAGACGTCTTATAGTTTTGAAAGCTCTGGAGGTAGTTACACATTACGACTGATTGTGGGCGTGTCTGAGGGCGGATTTCAAAAAAATTTACATTTCTACTGCTTCGCATAACGTAGAGCTTACGCACGAAATTTCAGCACCGTGGTTCAAAATTTAAGGCCTTAAAACATGTGACATGCAGACGGACGGACGAACGGACGAACGGACGGAGGGACATGGCTTATTCGATTCAGAATTCGGTCTCGATCACATACCCTTAAGGTCTTGACGGTCTACCATTATTATTACCGTATTACAAACTATGTGAAAAGCTTTTTATACTTACTATCCTATGGAATGGGGTATAAAAAAGTCACATATATACTAAATATCTCATATTTTGCCTACACTTAGGCTGACTTTCAGCATGCATAAATAAAAAAAGGTGCTCTTACATCACAGGCCTAATAAAGGAACGATTCGAAAAAATATTTTTACGATCACCTTACGCCTACTGATTATTGTGTTTAATCACATTGACTGTCACAAAATGTGAAAATCACAAATCACTTTAGCCGATTCCATCCCGATTTGTTAAGATCAGGTATTGGCTAAGGTCGTTAGACATAACCTTAAGAATGGCAGCTAGCCGATTTTTAAGCGCCTTGTTTGTGCATTTTTGAACCTTAGAATTATATGATAAATTTGTGTCAGCTTAGCCCAAGCCCTATTTCTATAATGGAGGGTATAACTCATGCCTCTCTTAAAAGCGAAAAAATCTTCCTATATACAAATCTGTTCGCTATCTAAACCGCTATTTCATTGTACTACTTGTCAACAATGGCTTAACGAAAAAAATCGACTGCAAAATTAAAGTTAGATGAGTTTTTTTAACTTCTGTGAAAATAACGCTACAAAAGCTAAGACCAAAGCTTCGCATAGTCTTCTTTGGTTGATGAGATAACTATTAGAAATTAGAGTAAATTAGGACCGGTTTTTCAGTGCTGAGTTAAGCCTAACTTAAGCCAAGATCTGTTAATCCCGTTACAAAACGAATCTGGAGTTAACTCAGCAAGCTGTTTTTCAATGCAGAGTTAACTCCGTCAACAAAGTTGTCAAAATCTTCGACTCTCGAAATTATTGACTCTCCCAGCTCTCACTTCGCATAGAAAAACACAGGTAAAGAAGTTCAATTTATTTTCAAATGTCATTTTTCACAGCATCGCGCATATCAACTGACATTCCACACAGAAAAAACAGTCAAAGAAGTTCATACTGTTCTCCGAGATTAATTCACCAAATTTGGTGAGTTAAGCGGAAATTAACCCCAGATCTTAGTTCACTGAAAACACATTTCTAATCTCAGTTTAATTCGGAAAGTCGGTTGATCTCGCTCTGAAAAACCAGCCCTTAATGGATCAACCCGTTTTGTGGTTTATTACCAACAAATGTTACCATGTCATAAAATCACCGCGGAACTTATGCGATGAGAGAATGCCACATTTGGCATTAAGCTAAACGTTTCAAAAATTATTTTAAACTCCTCCCTCCTTAGAATCAATTTTTAAAACACCCTGTTAAGCTGAAAAACATGGGGTAGGTTTATTTTATAAAAAAGACCCGAACATGTTTCAAAATAAATCACTTTGCCATGCCTCTGGCTAGCTTGTTGTCGGTTGTGGATGTGGCGCCAGCCTTAATTTACCCATTTTCAATCAAATCACTCGATTTAATTTGTCCTACTCTCGTTTCAGATCCTAAGCAAACGTGTCCCTTCCTTAGCAATAGAAAGTCCAGTGAATCCCTGCATTCGACAACTGCCGACAGTTTCGACGAATCACTAAAGAAACCCAGCAAAGTGGACCGGCTGCGTTTGCTGAAGAACAAAAGCGACGACATCGAGAAATCGGATCATGTTCAGTTTCTCATCAGAGAAGTGGCATCAGTTGGTGGCAAATCCACACAATCGCAGGCGGTCGACGAGAAGGAACCACCCGATGACATGGAATTCCTGTGTGAGGGTAGGTCTACTTATGTAATTGAAATAAATCCTTTGAGGTCCCAGGCACACCGAGATGCAAGCATGCACTCGTATGAGGTATACAGCTGCATGTCGGAGCTTTTCATCTGGCACGTGATGATGGGATACTTTTAATTGAATCAATGTCAGGAGGCTTTTTTGATAAAGTGTGCTCCTCTTTTCTATTTTCAGCACCGCTCATATCTCCATCGACATTCTGCAAGGTTTTCCCTTTCCATCTGATGTTTGATAGGCAAATGAAAATCGTTCAAGCAGGCAAATCCGTGTCAAGGGTCATACCAAGGTGAGTACGGTTAAAAAGAAAAATCCAACATCCTTCACGTGACAGCTATACAACAAGCCGTCTTCAATCTTTCGTTCTCTGTGCGCCATTATTTTCGATTGCAATGTGTACTTTCTTTTACATTCCACAGAGTCGCTGATGAGAACTGCTCCCTGCTGGAAGTCCTCGAAGCTATTCGACCACACTTGCAGCTTACGTTCGAGAATGTGCTGGCGCACATCAATACAATCTACGTGATGCAGACCCGACAAGGTGCCATGGGCAAACACGAACGCTACTTAAGACTGAAAGTGAGTATATAGACAAGTCGCATAAATCGATGAGGGCGTTGCGTATAGAAGGTACTTGCCGATGCTTGCCACAAGTGCATGGGGCTGCTGCGGCGTTATGGGTCGACGTGGGCTCACGTCCACGTTTACGCAGTTTTTAGTTGCACGTTTTATGATCGCCAATGCGTCATAAAAAATTACGATTTCCTTCGCAGCCGAAGGAGTGTGTGGTTGGAAATCACTGCCTACGGACGCAAACAGGCCCATAAAAGCAATACAATACCTTCTACTGCAGTCGAAAAGGATTTAATTTGTATCCTTCCAGCGATTGGGTTATCGGTTCGGTTCAGGATACGCATCTTAGCATTATGGACTGGTAAAACAATGAAACGGGCGAGGGTAGAATATATTTAAGCCGAAATTGGTGAATGGTGTCACGTCCTTTGAAAGGACGTATTTATATATTTGTATCGAACTTTGATGTAGATTACGATGCTTTCGTTTATCGTTTATTTTATGTTGTTATTGGAAACCATTTCTAAAGGTCCTTGCTGAGGCTTTTCCATTTATTTGGTGATGGAGCGACCAATAAAGTGTTAACAATATGTTTGGGTGAATCGTCCTTATTCAGGAGCTCTCGACTTGTATATATCGTTGTATATGTAGGTGTGAATGGAATCCTTTTTGGTCGATTAATTCATTCTCCGGCCATGAATTTGTGAACAGCTTTTGAGACGAATCATAGAAAGTGACCTATTTTCGTTTTTTGATAGTCTTGAGTTGTTATCTTGTACAAAGCTCAGGGCGAGCATAATAAGGCACTTTGTGGACGGAAAAGAGTTATTGTGGTACAGATTGTTTGGTCTTTTCCCAGTCATGACGCACTGAAGCTGGTACACAGAATTTAGGTTAGGTACTTTGTAACCTTCTTAGTCCATCGAAGAGTTTTTACCGTCTAGAAATATGTATCTACAAAGCCATTTGGATTTCTGACCTCAAAGGATAGACATAGACGTCTGGCAGTGGTTTATTTATGCAAAGTTATAATAATTTCTAAAACACATTCAAACTTCATAATTATAAATATTAATAGATGGTCAAATTAATTTGACTCTTGGTATGTATGGAGAAACAAAAAGAGTAGCTTTAACGTTGGAATTAAGAAAATCTTTGCTTATTTGAATGAAAGGGGCTACTCTTATAGACATGACCTACCTATATCCTAGGGCGAACGGAGTTTGGATTAGAAGTGTTCTGTTTTCTTAACATTAAAAACAAACCCATCTGATCGAAGAACTAAAAGGCCGACTATTTCACAGCTCCAAAGCCGGCCTATGCAACGTGAAGTATGGAATATTATCAGGTATACGCACCTTGAGTTGGGAACCTATAACTGTCAAAAGCAGATGCATTCTCTCTAGGCAAAAATAAATTTATCAAGCCGGTCTTTAAGACATATTTCACGAAATATTTCACGCTTTGGTTGCGTTGAGTGTTAAGATGGGTACCACACAGAAACCAATCAACCTGACTGCCACACATAGGTTGGATTAGGTAAGGTTATTGGCAGCCAAAGCCACTAGCTCGCTAGGCTCACAAGGGTCCTTAGAGTCATATTATTGGGACAGCCTGTAAGGTATAAAAATGTTAGTATAAAAATGTTACTTAGTTGAAGTGTCGATGGCAGGATCCTGTCATCGTCACCTAAAAAAAACTTGTTCTTTTCCACGGTCCCCACCTCCGCGAGGGTTTGACAAGCCCTTCGAGAGTATCAATTGTCTTGAAAAACTTCTCAAAGTGCCGTTCGGATTCGGCAAAAAATTGTAGGTTACACACACAATTGAAGAATTTAAAACACACAGAATACATTGTTGAGAAGTTGGCCCTGGTTCTTCCGAGCTGTTGAGCCACTTTGTTTTTTTAGTTGAAGTGTCATGGCCTGGAAATATCCTCATATGGCATTATATCGAAAATGACCTGTGGGTGTTATAAAAAAAAACCTGTGGGTGTGCTCACTCCCATTTTAATCTTGCAGCAAGTTTTCCACATGGGCAAAAACCGAAAATGTTTTTAAGCCAAAAGTACGTATAGAAAAAAAGCCACTTTGAACATTTGAACACTTTCAAAGAGTTTTCAAGACCCAGTTTTTCAGGTGCAATGTCCTTACTTAAGTGACAAGCTTACTCAAAAAACGCCCCATGTTGGCGTGGTTGCATTTCATTTTCAGTTTAAAAAACGGTTTTTATATGTTATGTTTTTGCTTGGACGGGCTACAAGCACTTGGTTTATGGCTGGAAACGTTGGAGAGGAACGGGTATAGCATTACCCCAAGTAAGGTATAGCACACTATATGCTCCTCAACTGAGCCTTTTCCAGGATATTTAACTTTGGGAAAAGCTAAATAAGAACTACAAGTATTATAACCAGACTTAATGCACAAGATAGGACCGAGGCAGATTGTGGCAAGTGCGTCATAACTGGGGTAAACAGGGGCTGTCCGCAAGGTGGCGTTCTGTCTCCCCTTTTATGGTGCATGGTGGTAGACTCTCTCCTATCGGCTCTCAACCTTCCTGGAACTTACACACTAGCCTACGCGGATGATGTCGCCGTTCTTTCTGTCGGCTCAAACCTAGGGACTGTGTGCTCTCAGGCGCAGAGATCCCTAGACTTGATCGATGATTGGTGCACTAGGAATGGGCTTTCATTGAATCCTCTTAAAACTACGGTTGTTCTCTTTACGAGAAGGAGAAATGTCACTAGTCTGACTGAACTCGTGCTTAAAGGTGTCACTAACCCGATATCCGATGAAGTCAAATATTTGGGACTAATCCTTGATAGAAAACTTCTTTGGTGCAAGCATGTTGAATCCAAAACCGAAAAAGCACTGTATACTTTCTGGCAGTGTAGAGGGGCTTTTGGGTCCTCTGGATCTATACGGCCATGGTAAGACCACTCCTCTCTAATGCATCGGTTGTGTAGTGAAACAGGCTTTCGCGGAAACGTGTTACTGCCTCTTTTGCCAAACTCCAAAGAACGGCTCGTCTTGGCTGCACAGGGGCCTTCCCTAGGACGCCGGGCTCTGCTCTAGATGCTCTGATGAACATCCCTCCCCCCCCCCCCCCATGGGGTGTACGCTGAAAACCATCTTTCGATTAAAGAGAGGTGGTTATTGGTACCACACGCATTGGAATTTTGAAGAACTTGTTCGAGAATTGTCCTTCGACCCCTGTCTTATGGACATGCCCTCTGACGTAATGACCCCAAAAATCCTTTGGCTTCGGCCAGACTCTTAGCCAGGGAAAGAATGCCATCGTATTTTCACGGATGGCTCCAAAACCGGACAGGGGTCTGGTGCTGGAGTTTTTGTGGATAGCGAGAACTCCACTACCTCTTAGGTTAATATGCGTCTGTCTTCCAAGCGGAGATTTTCGCTATCCTAATGGCTATGCGCTATATTGTGACTAACAGGTGGAGGGCAAGAAGGATATGCGTTTGCAGTGACAGCCAAGCCGCTCTAAAAGCGTTGCTCAGCCCTCTTACCTCGTCCAAGATAGTACTCGAACTCAAGAATTCGTTGAACTTAGTCGGAAGGCTAAATGCAGTGAATCTTGTTTGGGTTCCAGGTCACACTGGTATCCAGGCAAATGAGATCTCTAATGAGCTTGCCAGACTTGGCTCAGAAGAGGTTTTCTCAGGACCCGAACCTGCTTTGGGCCTGCCTGTATCTGTTGTCACGTCTGCCATTGATACTTAGGTTTCTCGTGAGCACAGGGCTCGTTGGCGTGACTGCGATGGGTGCAGATAGACTAAACGACTACGCCCGGACATCTGCGAGGGGTCAGCGTCTTTTCTTCTATCTCTTAGGAGAATCGATTGCAGACTTCTTGTAGGCGTCCTTACCGGCCACCAAGCTTTTGCTAGACACTTGAATGTGTTAGGCTCAAGCGAAACCACCACCTTTCTTGCCTGTGGAGAGGACGACGATACAGCGGAACAATTTCTCTGTAGTTGTCCTGCCTTTGCTCGCATCAGGTGGCGGATCTTTGGGGCTGACGTGGTGAGTGCCGAACACCTAAGCTCTTCATCACTAAGCTCCTTCTCATCTTTCTTCGAAAGACGGGTAAACTAAATACATTAATGTAAGGTGTCTGCATGGTAGTACAATGGACCAGTAGTTGTGTCTGAGTGCAACCTCCAACAAAAACGTAACGTAACGCCAGGTGGAGGACAGGCACCACATGTTTAACCTCCAAGCAAATCTGGCCTTGCCTCGATCCAAAAAGATCAGATAGCTGAATCTCCTTAAAGGGATCCAAAATTTACACTGCAGTGGGAATTATCACCGGACACTGCCTATTAGGTCTTCACGCAAAAAGACTAGGTCTATTTTCAAACGACTTCTGTAGCAGCTGCCTAGATGAGGAAGAGGAAGAAAGTGTACAACTCTTTTTTGTTGCTGCCCGACACTCGCGTCGTTCAGGAAATCCATAGTAGGCTCCTACTTCTACGAGCGACCTAAGCGACTATAGTGGAACACCGGTCAAAAAGCTTCTAAATTTCATTGAAAAGATTGACTGGCTGTCCTAGAATTCACGCCAACCTACTCTCTTGGTCACATACCCAAGTGGCGGTACAATGGGTCTACTTTTTGGCCCAAGTGCATTTAATAAGGAACTTTCCTACCTGCCTATGATTACCTAAATGCTTTATTCCGTCTTACAAAACAGTGAAACATGAAAAATGGGATTTTTTATAAGGTGCTCCTTAGAGCACTCTTTTAACACATGTTTTTCTCTAGCCCTCATCGAAGTTTGTTTTTGTTTTGAAAAAAATATGAAGAGGTGAATAAGCTTTGTATCATTGTTTAAATATGAAACGAAAAACCCATATAAATTATGATATTCCTTAACAGCTCAGTTGCTTGGCTATAAAACTGTTTTGGAACTCAAAGTGTTTAATAGAATGAAACCTGCATTCTACCCTCTAAACGGAAAAGATTGGTAATATTTCGGCTCAGAAACCCTCGACTATGTCAGAAGTTTGTAAGTTACATGTATTTTTCTGCCTTGGGAGGCACTGTTATTTAACTGATTTAGATTTAGTGGTCTTTAGTGCCCTAGCTTTGGAGATAATGTGAAGTTGTTGGATCTAAAGTTGATGCCAAAGATCGCAGGAAACATCCCTTAATATCAATGTTTTCTATTAATTCTACTTCTAAAATATTATGCCTCTGGTGTTGGCTTAGAAACCACCTTGCCCGAAATCGATTTTCATGTTAACAGATCTTTTCTTGAAACAACGCGATCATTTTCCTTTTCTGAGATTCGTTCATCACCGTCTGAATCATCACCATCAAAATCTGACATGTCTCTGCGAAGTTCCTTGTCTGAAAGAAAAATTTGAGTTGCCAGCTGTTAAATCAATCAAATTTAGTCTAGCATATCTTATATAAATTTAATGTTTAAAGAAGGCTCAACTAGGACCCCTTAATTTTTTATTGCCATTAAGAGATTCGAAAGTTTTCAAAACATTTTCTCAACTTTTAAATATTTTAGAAAACCATTACTTTCTTGGGACGTGACTGCTATGCGCAAATCCAACAGAAACCATCAGTTTGAGACAAATGATAATGCTGTCTTAGGGAAGGCATTTCTAAGTGCCCGAACGCCTTCAACATTTACGACTTTACCAATCAAATTTGCCATTTTATTGACCGATGTAGCTTAATGTAAACATTTCAATTTATCACTTTAACTGCCGCAAGCTTAATAATAAACAACTCATTGTGAATAATTTATTTCCCACACCATCCTTAAATGTTCCATACCATTAAGGCAGAGAAGAATCCCCTCAGTGTACCGACCGACGAAGAGCATTCGCATTGAATAAAACGAATCGATATACACGCATGCCATAACAAATTTTATGGACCCTTGCAAGTGCCAGCTCCCTCTGGCGTTAATATACGCACAACCGATCAAGATAAAAAATTTTGTTAGACTTTCATTGGCTATAAACAAGCAATTACCACAGTTCAGTCATGAATTTTATTTTATACAAGTCCCCTTTTATTCCTGCATTTCCAGGGCCAAATGATGTACATCTCGGAGTCGGACCGAATCCTGTTTCAGTGCTATCCCAGCGTGATGAACCTGGACGACTTGACAAAGTGAGTATATGGAATAACCATCCTTTTTGCAAACAATAATAAAATCACATGGCAAAACGAGGAATATCCTATCCATGAGGAGCACGCGACTCGTGTAAAACGAACCTCTAAGTCAATATTTAGTGTGGCTGGACTTAGGTATACCGTCGAGGACACTCTTCCCACAGCGAGCTCCTTGTTGCTATACTAACACTCGAGATGGTAACTTTTATTGGCGCACATTAATATCGAGATGATGGCATTGAATGTTGGTGTCATAATGTGTCCGCAAATATGTATGTCAACACAGGACGTACAATGGCCTTCGTAACGGCCTCTTACTGACATCCGTGTGGTCGGAACAAAGCCCCGATTGATTACGAACATTATTTCACATAAATTCGAGGACATCAAGGACGCACAGATTGTCTTTCAGCCATCATAAAGGAGGGCTTTTACGAGATATTTTCTCCATGATTTCCTGTTTTGCTGGAAGAGTTTGGGCGATCTCGTCGTATGACCAACAGAGAGGCGTATTGCTTAGGAGTGCTGTCAATGAGTTTCCTGACACGAGGACAAGGCTTTTGGTCGCTTGTCTTACAGCGTTTTTGTATTTTTAGATTCTTTATTGATTCGAAGGATGTCATGCATGGCGAATATGGCTCATTATGAGGGTATTATTGCGTTTTATGGTGTAGTAAATCCTGCAAAGACATAAAAGGTAAAAAAGAATGTCCTTCCGGTGCTAACAATAGGAATATCATGCGGGATTTGCGAAAGCTTATTAGTCTTTCTCTATAAAACTTTACCCACAATCCCCATACAATGTCCTCCTGGCTTAGGTTGTGTACCTATTAGCTTGTCATATTTCAGGTGAGAAAAGTCAGCACTTACCGAGTAGTTGGATAGAATTAGACGGAGTCAAAGCAATGTCATAGAGAACATAAAAGTCGACTGTGTTGAGCCTTTCATAATTTCTTTAAGCCCTACCTTTGGACGATGTAAAGCGCTTCTGAGTCCCACAATCTGGTATGCCATGTCATGCTTCTGTCGACAGACCGTCCAGTCATGAAAACACTCTTCTACTCCATCGCACATTTGACGACTATGTGATGAACGATGATGGAAGTGGTCCTGCAAAAAATTCAAACCCAAGTATGAGGACGCTGCTCCTCTGCGATACAGAATAATTCCAGCAAAATAGAAAGACGAAAAAAACCCAGGAAGAACCCGATAACAATAGATGCCACATTGAGTTGCAAGTGTGATTTATATGAAGCTTTGTTTTACACACACACAAAACAAAAAGGACGAAAAAAATTTCATCCACATAAAATATCCATGTTTTCCATAAAGCACAAGAGAGGGCGCGCATTAAACACGAGGGTGGATGCAAAACAATTGTGTATTGTCCTGCTGGTGGGGTGTTGCTGATGTTGTGCTCACTGAAATTGAATGTAAAAGTGTGTCCTTTTTCTGTTGTGTTTCCATTAAATGGGATTTTTTCTCCCTTTTTTGTCCGACCTGTTTCCTTTTCATTGCCGTATCCTCTGAGCGGAATAATCTTTATCCTCCTGGAATGTATTTATCATTTTGTTTATTCTTTTTTTTTGCTGCTTTGTTGGCTTTTTTCAGGAAGGGCCTCTACATATCGGACGTTCCACTGCACGATGCCACCAGGGATCTGGTGTTGTTGTCAGAAAAATTCGAAGCCGAATACAAATTGACAAGGAATTTAGAAATGCTAACGGATAAATTGCAACAAACCTACAGGGAGCTGGAAAGTGAAAAACAAAAAACCGACAGGTGAGAGCGTCAAATCGCCCCCTAAGGGACGCTTGTGTTTGTGTTTGTTTATAGTAGGTGTGCGTAGAAGGACATTATTAAAATTTTCTGAATTTCTAAATTATGTTTTACAGACTTTTGTATTCAGTGTTGCCGAAAACTGTGGCAAACGAGTTGCGACACCAAAGGCCAGTTGCGCCGAAAAGGTGGGTTGGTTTTTTTTTTAATTGTTTTTATTGACTTCGATTTGGTTAATTTTGTTTTGACTATTTAAGGTACGATTCGGTGACGTTGATGTTTTCGGGAATAGTCGGATTTGGACAGTATTGCGCCGCCAACACAGATCCCGAAGGTGCGATGAAAATAGTTAAAATGCTGAACGAACTGTATACACTTTTTGATGCCTTAACCGATTCGAAGAGGAATCCAAATATTTACAAGGTAGCTATGCGGGGATTAGACCTGTCTTACAAAGTATAAAGCAATTTCCCATATTTTCCTAAAACTATTGCAAAAATTTTTTACCCATTCTAACCCAGGGCAAATCATTTGAAAAA
Source organism: Neoascia interrupta (assembly GCA_947623515.1). Lineage (NCBI taxonomy): Eukaryota > Metazoa > Arthropoda > Insecta > Diptera > Syrphidae > Neoascia > Neoascia interrupta. Next base: position 13,931,909 of record OX392464.1, read on the forward strand.
GAAAACATTAATTGGCGCCTATAACCCAGAACCCTTCATACAAACGCGCCTGAAGAGATTACCTGAAATTTTCGTCGATTTCGAACAGTCAATCAAGAAGCCCCTCGAGAAAAACTCTCAATAGGTTTTTTAGATCAGCGAGGAGTTAAAAAGTTATATTACTCGGTTCAGGACTCGAAACCGGTACCTCAGCCCGACACACTAACCACTGCACCACTTCACCCTTTACCCGTATATCAAAGTATGACAAATACCCACGCGAATTCCCAAACGTCTTGCGGAATATCCCAATACTGCTTCAAAAAAAAATCACTGAATTGGGATAAGCTCGTTTCTACATCATCACTAAAATACCCGACGGATCAAAATAGTTCTGCTTTCCAAATTCTGCTTTTCGAAATTCTGGAAATGTCACTTTTACAGCGCGACAGAGCTTAATATGTATGGAAAACTATTCACCCCTCTGTTACATCCTTGTAGGCTCCTTCTTTTCTTAATAGCTTGTCTACACCGAGCACTAATCGTCGATTAATATAAATCTTTATTAAATCCTCTACAAATCACGCAATTTACCATACAAATTCAAAACCTCTCAGCAAAGCGATTAAAAATAAATCCTCTCATAAATCCCATTCACCCTATTCACAAACCTATTTTCTGCATCTTTGTAACAGTTTGAGAATCAAAAAAGGAAACTGAAACTGTCCCTGTACGACAGATCTGTCATAAGTACGTTTTCTATTGTGATTTTTACAGCGATAATCGGAATGAAAATGACATCGCCACTCTCTTTTGAGAGCCAAAATGACAGAAACAGAGTGTTCGTGTGAAATAAATCCTATATTTGTCAAGTGGAGCCATTTTGAAATTTATTTTTAATTGTCTCCCGCTAATCTACTTTTAATTATAGATGGAGACATAGTATAAGAGGCAAAAATTTTATTGCTTTAGTCAGAATTTTGAAGAAGCAAATTCTGAAAAGCTGACTTTGTTTTTAGCGAAAAGGTAGAATTTCGATATGCAGGTTTTTTAAAACACAGTTTCATGAACCACTCGCCAAGCTGACTTCCGTCACGATATGTCAACCCTAATCTATCCAATTCACTCCCGTATTTTTACCTTAGAGCAGCAGTTCCCAATCTTTTTCGGTCGCGGAGCACTTTTAAAAGATATCTCGACGGCGGAGCACCAAAATCTTTTTTTTATAAAATACAAAAATATGAATTGTTTCTTATAAAAAAAGCAACATCACAAAAACAATGTTAAAAAAGCATTGTAATAAAAAAGGCGACTTATTTCAGAAAGTATGCAACTTTGGCCCTGGTTCACCTAGAGCTGTTGTGCCAGTCTATTTTATTGGCGATGCAACTGTTTTAATCGGTACAAAGCGGTTTGCTGGTTGAGACATCTGCTAGCGAAAATGTGTGCTTCTTTAACTGCTTCCTTAACATATTCGCATGACAAACGAAATCTATGCATATTTTAATTTTGTGCGACAGCAGATCACAGAGCCTGATTCAGAAATTTCAAAGATGAATCGGCAGATGGTGTTGTTATTTAGTGAAATCAGATTTAAATACTTGTTTCAAATGTCTAGTAACACTTTTCTTAAATTTTATTGGTGGGAGATGTAGAAAGAGTGAACTGCGATTCGCGGGAGACGATTAAAGAAAAATCCCGTAGTGTCTCCACTGGACAAAAATAAGATTAACTTAACACGAACACTCTTTTGTTGTCCTTTTCGCTCTCCAAAGACAGTGATTATGACATTTCCCAGGAGCAAAAAAGTTATTTCGTCGTTAACCTTCCAATAAAATCATGTTTGTGACAGATCCCTCATACGTGGTTAGTTTCTGCTTTCTTTCCCCAGTCTTAAATCGGTTCTAAATATGTGCGGAAAAAAGTTAAAAGTGGCAAGGGTTGCAAGAGGAGATTTTGGAGGAGAACTATTTTTAATTACTCGCCCAGGGTTAAAATTTGTATGGAAAATCTCTAGATTTGTTGGAGATTAGTTAAAGATTTGTGTAGATTGCGGATTTGTGTCCGGTGGAAACAAAGTATTACTATTTAGTAATCTTACTATGAAAATGGGTGACCAGTTTATATTTGCTATCGAATTTTATCTTTTAATCTTGATAAAGTAAAATTTTGGAAAGATGTGTACCTGGCAATAAACAAAGTTTTACGGTTTTTTGGAACTTATAAACTTAAACGAGTTTTACCAATGAATTTTGAGCATAACATCTAAATGTACCCAGAAACGCCAAAATCTGACTCCTTGACTCGCGTTTCCATGCATAATTCCGACTCGGTTCCACCCGCAAAGTCAAATTGACTCAAACCGCGTTTCCATGCAATTGAAGCCGGGTTCAACTCTGCATGGTAACGCGACAATAATAATTGTTTCGTTTTTGCAACAAAATTTTGGATTCGGCCCAGGGATCCGAAACAATTTCTTTGCTGTTGTGTTCTTCATGCCTTAATGTCCTCATATAAAATCTTTAAAATTTTTATGCTTCTGCGATCTTAGGGAAATCTACTTTTTCGACGCAACACTGTACAGGTCTGATGCAGGTTTTAGTTATTTCCTGCGGCGACAAGATAGACAAAACATTTACATTTTTCAAAATGTTTATGGGAAACGCCTAAAATAATATAACGTAACCTCTTACACAAGACACAGTATTTAACTATCAGAAACGATGTAACCTCAACCCTTATTGTAAGGCAGCCATCGTTTCGAAATTTCGACTTTCTTATTTTTTGATCATGTGTTTTTTAATTTTTTTTATTTATCTGGTCACCAAGTTCTCCGCGGAGCACAGTTTGGGTATTGCGGCTCTAGAGAAAAAGAGGCGTTAAAACGAAGGAAATAAGGCGCCAAGTGCGCGCTGAATTGCAAAATGAAATGTCATACCATCATCATTGAATCCTATACTTCCTGTTTGTTCGTGGCTTGTTTTGTTACGCTTGGGTTACGGTTTTGACACAAGATCGATCAGATGATTTGACACTTTTTATTTTAAGATTAATAATCCTCGTGACGTTTTCAGTAAGTTTCCATGGGCTGCAGCCATAAAACAGTGTGAAATAGACGTTTTTTTTAGTGTTAAAACTTTTTGCATGGCTTTTTCATGCTTAAGAATCTACATTTCGCTTTTCAATTTTGTTGATGTGGCGACACGGTGGCGTGTCGCGGTCCAACATTTCAGCAGCGTGCTTCAATTCAATTCTTCAAACCCACGTAACAGAGAAAAAGTCCATCGCAGAATTTGATTGATCGGCAAGTCTCCGGCAAGTCTCCAGTCTTCGATTGAGACCTTACTTCCAAGATATTGGAAGCTCAGCTTTTTTTGCTGGTTTTCAGATCAGATCTGCAAGCTTAACTTCGAGTGCATATCTAAGTTTGCTGTCATGTCGGCTCACTTATCGTTTAGGCACGAGGTTATGATCGGAATTGAGGCATCATAACCCTCCCACTCTTCCTGCAGTCCTACTGGTCGCGCTTGTGAGGTTCTCCTTCCACAGGGGCGCCTTACTGAGAGGTGAGGTGACGTGCTTAACGAACCTGCGGAACCTAGTGAATCCGGCGAGCGTCTGTCCATATTGGGCGGCTTGTCGGTCGACGTGCTAATAGAAATGCAGTTCCGCTTCTTTTATGCAAATGTAGAAAGGATGTTGAGTGGCGACCAGGCCAGGGATAGTTAAGGCTGTCCATCTGGTAGTGGCCTTCGGGCTGTGAAGCTTGACCGGAGGTTACATTCTGATACAATGGGAGGCAGAGCGCCCATGAGCCAGGTCGGTTCTGCGGCCTGGTACATTTCTGCCTAAAAGAGGTTGGCCGCTTGTGGGAGCTTTATGGTGGCTGTCGTTACCCAAAATCGTGGGAACATTTGCTGGCATAGTAGTCCTGCTTTCGGGCTCCTGGGCTACTAGACCTGAAGGGGTCTTAGATAGGCCTCGCTCTAGCAGGGAGAAAGTTCACGTCTTAACCTGACTTCATATTGCGCTGTATGATTTCTCGTGCTGGATAGCTCATTGATTGATCCTGTGGCGGTTAAACGCTTGTCTTTATAATCGATGTAGAAATGCCCACAGTAAGATTAAGCCCCGATTAAACCTCAGAATATACCCTCAAGCAACTCAGTTTCGGATAGCTTCATCTTTAAGTCCAACTTATTGCTGTTTTCGTAATCGATCCATGAATGCTTAAGCCTTCCGCTCTTTTGCTGATTGAAATAGCTCATTGATTGATCCTGTGGCGGGTAAACGCTTGTCTTTATAATCGATGTAGAAATGCCCACAGTAAGATTAAGCCCCGATTAAACCTCAGAATATACCCTCAAGCAACTCAGTTTCGGAAAGCTTCATCTTTAAGTCCAACTTATTGCTGTTTTCGTAATCGATCCATGAATGCTTAAGCCTTCCGCTCTTTTGCTGATTGAAATAGCTCATTGATTGATCCTGTGGCGGGTAAACGCTTGTCTTTATAATCGATGTAGAAATGCCCACAGTAAGATTAAGCCCCGATTAAACCTCAGAATATACCCTCAAGCAACTCAGTTTCGGATAGCTTCATCTTTAAGTCCAACTTATTGCTGTTTTCGTAATCGATCCATGAATGCTTAAGCCTTCCGCTCTTTTGCTGATTGAAATTGCCTTTTTGACAGGTTCGTAGCGTGGAATCTCTCCTTTGAATTTGGCATTACCAACTGAGCCGGTTGTGCTCCATTTTCCTTGAGATAGTCTTACGTGGAGTCTTCGGATCAGATCTTCTTACTTCTTATTCTATTCCGCTTTGTTACTCCTGCTGTCATGCGAAGCATCTTCATCTCAGATGCTGTTAATTGACTCTCATATTTCTTATATATTCTGTCCAGGATTTTGAACCATACAACTGCGGCGCAGAACCTTCTTTTGAGCTAAAGGGGCATTTTTCGGTCACAGAAGAAAGGAGTTTTCTCCACTTTACCCACCGTACGCTAACGCGATCGTTGACATCGTAATCAAAATTTATTTTTCTATCGTTCATAGGATCTCAGGTCATTTTGATCTTATCACATTTGGGATGTGCATTTCCATCCAGGAGGATTAAATTTTCGCTACAGAACTAAAATTTCTAAAGAGTTTTTCTGATCACCATGGACAAAAGATGGTATGAAGTGATTCCACCATGACTTACCAAGGTTTAAACTTCGACTTATCTGACACTTTTCGCTTGTTCAAAGCAAAACATGTAAACACTTCCAGGTTATCCTTCACAGAAACTGGTTAAAATCGATTCCCGATTTCTTAGTTTTATCCCACCACCACGATGGTCTGACATACCCTTTGAGAGTAAACCAGGACTAGAACCCATCTGAAACGGCTGTTTGGATTCAGCATAAGATTGTAGGTCTCCACTTATGTAAGGAATACAACATTATGTTGCTATGAAAGGCTGATCCTGGCTCACGTCGAGCTATTCCGCCATTAACTTGATTTGATATAGTTTTACTTGTGGGCGCCGTGGTGAGGGTAGAAAAGTACTGTGCACGAGGTCCCGGCTTTTGAATCCCGACGGAAGCAATAAAAGTTTTAGGCCTATTGATGCTATTGAATGTAAGATCGTTACAATGTCAACCACCATTTTTACCGAAATGTCAAATTTTCCCAGACCAATGAAATCAGTTTGATAACTTACACACAGAAAAAAAAGAACTTACACACGAATTTATTCATCTAATACCATGTCTCCATGTACATAAATCTTTATTAAAGCCTCTACAAATCACGCGATTTACCATACAAATTCAAGACCTCTCAGCAAGCGATTAAAAATAAGTCCGCTCATAAATCCCATTCACCCTATTCCCAAATCTATTTTCTTCACCTTTGTAACAGTTTGAGAGTCAAAACAGGAAACTGAAATTGTCCCTGTACGACAGGTCTGTCACAAGTACGTTTTCTATTGGGATTTTTACAGCGGAAATCGTTTTTCGCTCCTGGGAAATGACAGCGCCTCTCTCTTTCGAGGGCCAAAATGACAGAAACAGAGTGTTCGTGTGAAATAAATCCTATATTTGTCCAGTGGAGCCATTTTGGAATTTATTTTTAATTGTCTCCCGCTAATCCTCTTTTAATTGCCGACATAGTATAAGACATAGTATAAGACAGAACAAACCTTTGTAAATTTGAAAGTTTGTCAATATTTGACAGTTGCGTCAATAGCTAATCTTTCCATATTTGTCCGTCAAGAACTATTTCTGACTTTTCCAATCGTCAATTATGTTCAATAATTGTCGTCGCCCTGCCCAAGATACCAAAATGTCTATTGAATTCTACCGGAAACGATGTCCTCCGTTATAAAGTTCGGATTTTCGTTTTAGTCAACAAATTCGAGTTAGATCTAGCAAGGTGCTGCTCGTTTACTGATGACAGTCTCCAAGTCAAGTCTTCTTTCTTTTTATGTTTGGCTGAGAACATTATTTGTTTTTTCCAAAGGTGTATTCGTTCGACTTTAAGCTAGGTACAAAACAGACGACACGGCGGCGATAAACCAACTAATTCTCCCTTTTAAAAACATTTATGATTCACTATTAGCGTTAGAAAAGTTTTAAGTTAGTTTTTTTTTACCTCCAATTGGAACTGTCAAAATCCCTGTACCTCAGTCGACGCATTACCCTGTCATATAATTTGAGCCTGCCTGCTGCTCACGCTATGAAAAACTTCCAAGACAACCAGCAATTACGGGTGACACCATGGTAATTTGTCCCAGAGATTAAGTTTCGGTAACACAAAGCCGGAAGTCTATTTTGTTAATGCGCCGTAGAAAGAACGGGGAGAATCGGTGGAAGATTGCTCGTCCCCAAAGGCTAATTATAATTCCTTTGCCGCGTACAAGGACCTTCAAAGTTCAAAAGAATTTGCCACAATAACCGAAAACAACAACCAACCGGGGGAGTGAAATGTGAAAGTGTCGTCTTGCATGGGGTACCCAGACCCAGACTCACCCTTGTGTCAAGTAATTGCTGATTTAAAACTGATTCCAACCCCCACAGCCATTCCGTATTGATTTGCATCAAAGACGTACGATTTCTTTCTCTCTTTAATGCTAATTGAGCTGTTGGCATTGATTTCATACTCGCGCTTGATGTTTCCTTTTTTGTTCCTTTGACTTTCATCATCCTTAACACCCACCGTTTTCCACTATATCCTTCAAATTCTTGTGTAGGTACGTACACATTTTCAAGCAATTATTTCAATTCGTTTCAGGTCGAAACAGTCGGTGACAAATATATGGCCGTATCCGGTCTACCAGACCCCTGCGAGGACCATGCCAAATGTATAGCTCGTCTGGCGCTGGACATGATGGACATGGCCAAGAATGTTAACATGGGACCAAATCCAATGGTGAGTGCTTAATTATAATTAAATTATCCCCCGACGAAAGTAATAAAAAAAACTTTCGAAGAAACCATTGGTCTCTTGAATAAATTTCTAAATACAACTTTTCCAAGTTCTTCCTTGTCGATCATAAAATATGCAAAGCTACAGGGACTGGCAAAAGTCACGAATGAGTTTTCTTTGAAAGTTCACACAAAAAGTAGCTGTACGGGAGGAGTGTATAGATACAGATAGATGACAGACAATATACCTTTCTAGTTTTCACTGCTACTTGTTACAGCCTAAGAAATAAGATTGTTACCAAATCTCGAACCGAAGGATGCATGCGTCCTTGTGCCAAATTGCACACATTCACTCACATGAGAGTCTCTGAAGTGCACCATGGACAACTTGGGCTGCTTCGAGTTCATTCAATGTAACAGGCTTGCGGCTGAAGAAATATGTATTCAATGCGGGGCGGGCTGGATAAGGCAATACGAAAGAGAAGTCTTCCGCAGAAGGACTCTCTAGTTGTACGTGTACTGAACGAAGATAACTTTTGCTCCAATTGAACAAATTGGAAAAGTTTGTCATTAACATTTTGCCTTTGTAAGCAGGATCCTGTGTGTTTTTTTTTTTTGTTGTTGTTCGTCTGCTTTTTTTGTACCGTTTTGTCACGACCAGATGAACTATTTAATAGACGGAAGTTTTGTCATACGAATGAATGAATTGGGTGTTTGCCTTTTTGTGTGTGACAGCCGCAGCAGGCTCAGGATGTGCTATGGCAAGGATATGTATGAGTTTATGACAATTGAGAGACAATGCAATTCAATTGTCCTTGGGTGGGAGCTTTGGACATGAGTTCGGCGGGAGGGGGGTGCTCGGATACGAATTGAATTTATTTGAAAGGCAGTTAGTCGTTTTTTGAAAAGTTTTCCGACAAATTGAGTTTGCATTCTGTGTCGTCTCTTTGAGTAATATACTATATTTAATTTGGGAGATACCAGTTGTAACTTTGGCAAATCTATTAGAAAGTTTAGCATATGAAAGCTTATTAGATAAGTTTAACTATAGAAAAGGTAAGTAACATAGAAGTTGTATAAAGTTTGTGTAGGTAACTGCTACTCGTGACAGTTTCTTAAAGTTGTAATAAGAGGCTCCGGATAAAAGGGAATGTCCGAATTTGTAGTATGAAACCATACTCTTGATGTTGCTTTTAGCGTCCCGTGCAAAATTGGAAAAAGGACCTCTTGATACAGTCCATCTGTTGTTCGTCAAACCGTCCGCACCTGTAACGCTGCCCGTAGAAAGATGAAATTTTGTAAACTTATAAAGTCCATGAAAAAATGAGAACGCATGCAAAGGCAATTTTTTTTTACACAAATAACGGCTTAATTACAGTTTGAATTTTGATGGTAAAAAAGGAAAAAGGTATTTTGGCACTTATTTTGAAAAGTTTTAGAAGCAGAAAAAAAAAAATAAAAAATTCACTACACAAATAATAAAGTTTCATACTAAAGTCGAATTTTTCAAAAATATTGAGAAGTTTTTGAGAAATAAGGAATTGAAAATTTGTGCCCGTTTTCAACGTGTTCAAGTTCATAACTTTTTGATTACTTTATTCAAAAAGCCGATATAAGAATATAATATAATAAATAACAACAGCAGCTTGAGTAAAGGCTAAAGTTTTAGACAACAGTTTTAGCGAATATTCGAAAAAAATACGTGAAAATAATTTGTCTCCAGCACTATCCCGATAAGGCATTGGCCAAAAGATTTGAAAAAATTTTGCGGAAAACTATAGAAATTTACGAATGCTTAGCAAATTCTGAGATTTGGCCGAAATGTTCAAAAACATTTCAAAACCTATTTATAAAAAAATTCTGATATTTTAACGAAAGTACCGGATTATAATGAAATTTAGTTTACATAAAAAAACGTTCAAAGAAAATTCTCAAATTTTAAAGATGTTTTGAAAATAGCGTTTCTAACTTAAAGTTCTGAAACGGTTTAAAAAAAAATTTAATAACCCGCATTTAAAACCGATAACTAAAAAACCAGTGCACTGAGTACTAAGAAAAATTAACCGTTGCTAGGGTAGAGCTCATGAGAGCCAAAAAAATATAACGGAATTCGAAGAAAGATTTAAAATTGTAGTTTTATGGACTTTAAATTAAAAAAATGTAGCAAAAAGGTAAAAAGACGCGGAAACTTTTGAAAGTTTCGACTTTATAGTTTTCGAGGTACGCTTTGAAATATTTCAGTTTATGCACTTAAATGCTAGTGCTAAAAATGCGTATAAGTTTTAGGTTGCTCTTATTTTATCAACTTAATTTTACGAAAGCACAGGTCACTAGAGTAGCAAGCCAAAATATATTAAAATTTTAAAACAAAAAACCTGTTTGTAGTATTTTTTTAGTTTTTTCTTAACCAAAAAAAAACTGATTTGTCACCCTGCGTGGCTGTCAAACGATCGTGTCGTGAAGATAATCCCAAAAATCACAAACTTATGGATATTTCGAAATTATGAAAAGACTAGGCGAATCGTTGGGTACCCCATCCCAATTGACCACTGTCAAGTTCTACATTGCGTCAATTGGTTATTAAATTTCAGTTTCTTATGACTTTAGTTGTGTTAAGAATTTGTCAGTTAAGAATCATGTTTCTTAAAAAAAGGGGCGTGGCATCGACCCCTTTTCAATAACATAATTTTTTGTACTGAGGTATATTTATTTTTTTTACTACTTTTTATTTTTTGTACTGAGGGTATATTTATTTTAATGCATAGTTTGTAACACAGTGAAATAATCACCGAAGAGCCTTAAGATTTTTTAGAAATATGATCGAGACCGACAGGTGAATCGATTAAGCCATGTTCGTCCGTCCGTCTGTAAGTGTGAAGGTTTTAGGCCTTCAAAATCAAGCTAGAGAGCTGAAATTTGGTACAGGGCTTTAATCTTCTACTGCACAGACAAAGTGTGAAATTTAGCCTAATCCGTTACGGGCACACCCACTACGCGGTTCAATGTGAGACTATTTCTATTTCACATTTTCTTTCAAAATGCCTTTTGGTCAAGTAAGAAAAGTGGTAGTAACTTAAATTTTGGTACTGAGCAATATTGGCCCAAGGCCTTTAACGTCTATAAAACCCGATTTCTCGGAAAGTTGGCTCCAAATCGAAAAAAAAAATTTATGAAAAATATTAAAGATATTACCATTTGCAAAGTTTGGTCCATACAAAGTTTTGAACTCCGCCCACTTTTAGGGGGCGTGTTTAGGAAAAAAAACTGTTTTTTCTCCGAAAAAAATTTCGGTTTTAACGCATTTTGTCATGAATCTAACGAAATAACAATTAATTGATTTTAATTTTTAGCCCAGACCCACTTTTGGGGGCGTGGCCTAATACAAACCATACATAAATTCGGGACCGAAAATTTTCAGATTTAGTGTTGCACGGTATATAGGGTCGGGTATATAGAAGCTTACCACAAACGAACTCTTGCACTTACTCACTTAAGGTGCCGCTACAGTCCGGGGTGGACCTGGGCCTCAGCCAACAAGCTTCGCCAGCCAGCTCTTGTCAACTCTTGCACTTACTCACTTGTTTGTCGTATTTTTTTAACAGATGTGGTATACGTCGATTGCAGTTTTATATTAAAGATTTGTTTTTTTTTTTTTTTCTTAAAAACGCCCCAAAGGTGGGGGTGGCAAAAATGTATTCATTTAAGTTGATAGCTTGCGCACATCTCTGAACATTTTATGGTGCAAGTTTTTTGGATTAAAAGCAAATATATCAAATAAAACCGTTTGTTTTTTTACAATACAATTAAGCGAGGATATCCCATACCAAATTTTAATTTCCTACGACAACTTTGATTTTTCATGCTAATAAGTAAAGTGGGCGTGTCAGTGGGCGGATTTCAAAAAATTTTACAAATACTGCTTTTGCTACAAATACAGTAATGTCTTTGCTATGACATTCTTCTGCGGTGTTGTCGATGAGTTTCCGGTTCTTAAAGTAGTCTTAGGAAATATTGCTACACTCCAAACCTATTTTTCAACGGAGAAAGAATATCTTCTCAGCGCGGGATTGAGCTGAAGGCATTCTTCTTTTCTGCAAAACACAGAACCATATGCCTTAGAGATTGTTTGCCTCGTTATTACTTCCTCGATTGCTGCGAATGTTAAGTAGCATCCATACTCGGAAGCCATAATGGCTTCCTAACATGTCGCTTGTGCTTTCTATCCCACAAATGCTAGTGGGGCCCTCTTCATCCTTTCCAGACGCTTTTCTGTAGTATCAAGTTGTATTAATCTAGCATAGTTGGAATAGTCAGATTAAAAGTTATTTAAAAATTGGAGAGGTGCTGCTGTCGGTTGGTGTAGAGTATACGGCTGAGTTACAGTAGCTGCAAATGTTCTTAAATTTTTTTAAAAGGCAAATTTTTACACAGTTTAAGCCCCTTAAACCACTTAAAATATCCAACAAACAATTCTGCAAAGTATTCAACAACCCCTGTCCTTGCATCTCTTTCGTGCCCCTGTGCTCTATCAAAAGAGCCACTTTTAACAACCTCATTGATTGACTCTTAATACCCGCGCAGGGAAAAAAAATCTTAATTTCCCCAGAATCGTGCCTTATCGCATGGCTAAAGCTAAATCAATTGAAAATATCAATTCCGTTGTTGATGTATTTATTAGCTTTGTTGCCGAAAGTATTTATAGCTCATCATGAGATCCTTCGAAGATTACTCTTTCTCTTGCAGTCTTTGTAAATTTATAAAACCTCTGCCACGTGTAGTACAAAAGTTTCCAAAAGGGATGACTCCCGAAACCTCGTCCCTCTGGACTTGCTTATGAAATAAAACAACAGCAAAAATACCTAACCATTCCATACAAGATTCTATAACCTCTCCCTTTTGGGTAATACCTCATTTTATGTGCTCGAGCTTATTTTACGGCCAATTTATTGATATCGGTTCCATTTGAAATGCTTTGTCAAAATCTCTAGCTCTAGGGAAATCTTCGCGAATGCTTACCGCCCGCCCTATTTTTTATGGAATCTGTCCCGGGAGAGATTTGTGATAAATATTTTGACTTCGTTATATTGTTTGCCCGAATGGAAAGTCGAGCATAACCCAGCTTCGTAGTCCATAGAATCGACATGTGCTGTTTACCCTGATGATTGACTAGATAATTAGGTGTATCCCAAATAAACAGAAAAGCCATTTCAATAAAAAGAAAAATACATTAAAAAACATTTCGTTATCCTTAAAATCCTGTTTATTTTTTGCAGCAAATCACAATTGGTATTCATTCGGGAGAGGTGGTAACTGGAGTGATTGGGAATCGTGTGCCACGATATTGTCTATTTGGCAACACTGTCAATTTGACAAGTAGAACGGAAACGACAGGCGTTCCAGGAAGGATCAATGTTAGTGAAGAGACTTACAAGTGAGTATTATTGTGTTTATTTATCTAAATGATTTATTGTACCGAGAATCGTCCTTGCTCTACACGAGAATCACAAACTTCTTATTGTTGTTTTTTCTTAATTAAACATAATAATTAATGGAAAAGTTTCTGTGACACTATTCCTCCATCAAATCGATATAACGTTGAAGTTTCCTTGGCAGACGAAGAGTGTCAATCCCAATGGGTAGCTGACCAGCCGAGCGTAGCAGATCACGGATACGGCAACTGTAAGGAGACGGAAAAAGAAAATAATTAAAAGGATACCCAATTAAAAAATGTTTCTGCTCTCTTTCCTAAGGAGAGGTGAAGTGAAACTTTTCCATAACGACAGGCAAAGGATAACTAGCTCGTAGATTGCGCGTTAAATGTTCGAGTGATTTTTATATATTGACATCACACCTTTCAATACGTCATCCTTACAATTATTCTATTAATCATCAACCGAACCAAAAGCGATTTGTTATACTTGATTTCAATGGGATTGGAAGTGCCCCTTTTCATCCCTTTTATATATGCATATCCTGTCAGTTTGGCTTTGTGTAGTCTCAACAGGATTTTGTCTAAAGTGATGTAATTAGTATAAGAAAATGCAACTCAAAGTTTGGGATCAGAACATAATCTGATTGAAAGCTTGGTAATTATCTATCGGAACTATCTGTGAGCTGTAAATATGAAAGGATTCTGCTCCTTTGAGATTAATGTTCAGCTCACTGCTGTCCACTCGGGTGGATGAAATTAAAATTAATTAAAAGAAAAGCTTCTGCTTTGAGAGTCGTTAAGCAAACCAGATGCTTGTAGCTAAGGGTTCAGGGAAAGGTTGAAAAAAAAATTGCAGAGAAGTTGTTCCTTTGTTTTTGAAGTTCTTTAGTGCACTACGTCCATGTGTCCTTAATTAATTCAGGAAAATAAATCGATTGTAGAAAGGATACTTTCTACTGTTTTGTTTTAGGTTGAACGATTGAAATTATGTACTTTGGTAGCCCTGCCACATAAAATTAAGAGAAGAATTGGCTAATCTCTAAAATGGATGACTTCCTTCTGCCTTAAAGTCAAATTAGGCTGTGCCTTGTCCTAGGCAGCTTTAAGTTTTTTTTTGTGTAGACGGGTACGTGGGTCCACATCTGGCGTCGTTGGTGTTTTGATCCCTAAAAAGTCAATAATATTAATAGGCTTCACGTTTTTTTGTCAACCATTATACAGCCTTATTTCTTTATCAAATTTTGTGAAAGTTGTACCAAATGAAGCGTTAAGTTTCGTTGGAATGCACTACATAATTTGTTCTTCATTCTAAACATCATTTTTTTAACAAATGTCAAACGCACAAAAAGACTTAAAGTCATAAAAAAAAGTAAAGTTACCATGAAAACAACATGTTGCATATTATGTATTATTCTCGACGTAAAGGCTGTTCTTTTTGGAATGCCCAAGGCGACCATAAGGTGTCTTGAATCAGTCACTACAAAACACTTAAGTAGCCACAGACTGGCCCGCATGGATCCTTTACTTGGCTGAAATCGACGACAGTGACGACTAACCAGACGTCCCCGCGTCCACTATTTTTTTTTTAAACCCGAATCAGAATAAATGGAACAGGTTATTGGAAGTTTGTTCGACTGAAGAAAACCAGTCCCTTACATAAGGCACCTCCTTTTCTTCTGCTTCACCAAAAAGGAAGAAGAGGCTGAGTTACTGATGCGGCCGAACATCTTGGGTGGTAGGAAGTTTGACGGATGCCCTTGCTACAATAGCCACGGCTTACTTAGACAATAACCAAGATAATCCATTGTGTCCATTTGGAAGGTTTCTAAATTTCTGAAACCCAGAAAAAAAACGCTGTTTACAGCTCAAAGTGCTGCTCTCTTGGACAAATTTGTGTTCAAATCTTAAGAGGTCCTTTATGCAGCTGGAAAAAGCACAAACCTTCGCTACATGACAAGAATACAGAGAGCTGCATGCATTTGTAGACATCTGCAATGAGAACGACACCAACCTCAGGGCTGAAGGCAATTCTCAATATGCTACCCCTCGACCTCTATATGCAAGAATCTGCTGCCAAAAGTGCCTTGAGGCTCAGTCAGTCAAAAGCTCCCAAGATCCCAAGCTCATTTGGCCATGCGCAGATTCTTCACAGCGTTATAGAAATCGACCACTCCTCCGACTACTTTGCTCCCTACCTGCATGTTTCCTAGCAGGGATCGGGAAATCGGGGGAACTGCTAAGAAACCTATCGAAGATACAGATGGGTCAAAAATGAGCATAGGCACGGGAGCGGGTCTCTTCTCTGAGAACCCACACAAAGAAAAATCCATAAGATTGCGAAATCCATAAGCGTCTTCCAAGTGGAGGTCCTTGCAGTCAAGGAGGCAGCCAGCCTACTATCAATAAGGGCAAAACCACTGGATGCTACTACCCTTATTTATAGACAGCCAGGCAGCCCTAAAGGCAATAGCTGCCACTGAGATCAAATCCGAACTTGTTAAGTGTTGTCGCAAAGAGCTTAAGGTTTTTGGCTCACAGCCAGAAGACTCTGCTGGGTTCCTGGTAAGAGGAACTTTTAAGGCAATGAAAAAGCCGATGAGCTTGCACGACATGGATCAACATTAGAACCTAAACAAGCCCTTCAATGGATCAAACCCCCACTCTGTGACCTCAGAAGGTGGGTGGAAAACAAGATCCGGATGAAAGCAAAAACAAGAGGGGCATCCTTGTCTACCTGTGAAATCAGGCAAATGTGGCCTAAATATGATAAGTCCCGAACTAAAGCGGGACTAATCAAGGGCAACAGGAAGACTCTGTCATTACTAGTAGGCATACTATTACCGGTCACAATCTTTTGACACATCATGCTACGAAACTAAGTCTCCACGAAACTAAGTCTCAATGACGACATCTGCAATAGATGTGGCGATACGGATAGCTGCGAGGACAAACCTCACTTTTTGTGCCACTATTCTAGGCTTTGTCAGTTGAGCGAAAGAACTTTAGGAAGCGTCTTCTCCCACGACATTTCAGAACTTTCAAACGCACCTGTAATGTCTTTTTCCAGGTATGTTAAATCAACAAGGTGGCTCAAGGAACTTAACCCGGCGTAAGAAGGAAGTAAAAGCATCCAAACAGCAAGGATTATCCCACACTGGGTATCACAATTGGTCACAATGAACCTAAGTGCGATGGGGCGCGGGTTATCTCGCTTCATCAACCTAACCTACAACCTAATCTAACCTAACCTAAGAGGTAATTCAGATCCACATTGATCCACTTAAATCTTGCAGCTCATTGAAGAAACTCGATTGCTTCAACGCCTCTGCAACTTCTGCATTAATCGTTGTGCAGCATGCATAGCTGCTCCTCATCAAGACTCTCGTGAGTACTCGAATATCCTTTCGAGCTAATCCGATTATATATAATCGAATATCCTTTCGAGCTAGTCCGATTCTTTTAGACTTGAGGGCTAGAGATGCATTGATCCTTGACCCAGATCTCGCATAAGACAAGCTTGCTTTTTCCCCACACATAACACAGAGTTGAGTAAACCTCAGAGCAGTGCTCAATTTTCACTCAAGAGACTAAAATTGTTTCTTGAAGAGAAGGAATTAAGGAACTATGGAATTAAGTTTGATAAATGATATCGATGTTCATGTGCCGGTTAACCGCATGGAAGTTTTGTATAAGACCCTGCGCTTTGTCCGCTTGAAAAACTTTCATCAACTCATAAAGACTATTGGTCCCCTTTCTGTCCCTGATCTGTGACTGATTTGTCACATAATCCACTACTGAGTGTAGCAAATCTTTTAAATCTCGACAGACAAGGAGAAACTTTGACCAAATCGTCAGCAATGCCAATAACCATTTTGAGAATTTCGCAAAATCCACTTAAACTACAACTTTATGTCCTAGACTATGGCTTTTATCTCATAATCCCATAAACATATTAAACAATGTGTCTAGGTGGCAAGTAAAAAAGTCCTTGTCTAGGCATAAAAAAAACTCCATACAGACAGAGCAAAAAAAAAACACTTCATTCAATTGCAGACACAATGACCTGAAGAACATGAATTTAATTAAACGTCTTCCAAGAAAATGTCGTCCCCCTAAATCGCCCGACCAGACAACACAGTCTCACATGTGTGCCAGACACTCGCACCACTCTACAGAAACTGTCAAGGATAATTCGTTTAACTCTGTCATAAACAAGGATTCAAGGCAACCAAAGTGACATTGTATGTAGCTGAATGTGTTTACGATGTGACAAAGTTGATCTACTGTACTTTACTCACCGACAGAGATGTTTAAGTGGCATGACTCCGAAAACCTGCTCCTTTTGTATTATCTTGTCCAACAGTAGTGTTCCGTATTTTTCCAGGAATCTCTCCTTTCGTTCATCATACAAGTTGGGCTATTAAAGACAAACGGAAACATAACTTTATTCATTAACGCAACAAAGTCCATCATCGGCGTCGTCATTGTCATCTCATGTTCGACGAGGATATCGACATGGAGGAGTATTGGAACGTATAGGTCCCTCATGGCGCGCCAATTACAGAATGTTGTTCAATTTGTCAGTTATATGTGTCTACTCATACACAAGTTCTTTTTCATGTCAGGAGTTGTTTAACAAAGAATTTTCTTCGATGCTGCTCATTCCGAAGGTCCCCCACCAATGTGGAATTGTCAACAGGACTCGCTGGCGGCCAGCGTTAGCATTGTGGGCGGGCAAAGACATTTTATTTGTCTCGTCATTGGGAATGCACATTCTATACAATCAACAAATTGCACATCATTAGAGCAAACTGTACTCACCTCGTAGGGCATCTCAATGAGGGGTATGTTCCGCAGCAGGATGTTTAGACAGGATACATTCTGATATGTGTAGTGACGGTCACGTTCCATAAGCTTGTCCAGCAGTGCAAATACAGCAGAAGATCCACCATCAGGTGGATGTGGTTCAGCTCCGTATCTGTTGGCGAAAGCCATTTACATTTATTTTTTTACCATTACAAGTGCTCTGCTCTATATTGAAAGTGCCATATGAATACCAAGTGGATAAAAGGATACGTCTGAGAGACTTGAGGTAATTTGAAATTTTGCAAATGGAAGACGGGTATTTTGAAAATGCTCTACGTCGCTTATTTCATTAGACGGAAAGGTGAATTGCATTTAGCTAAAAATTTACCAGGAAGGAGGATGATTTGCATAATGTTATTTCAGATTCCTCTCTGAGTTTCAGAGAAGGACAATGTTGATGTAGGCTGCTAAATCAGACGTCAGATGAATCTGCATAATTTTTTGTAGATTTTAAAAAACTTGCTGTTTATGCGAACCAATTGAGGTCCTCGTAAGGAAGGCAATATCCTCAGCACAGATCTCTGCTAGTAGTAGGACTCTTGCAAGGATCTTATATAAACCTGCCGCATTGGTAAATCTTGAGATCAAAACCTTTTTCTAATGTTTTTCCTTGAAGAAGAGTACATCCATTTCGGCTTTTAAAACTCAGTCCGTTAGCCCAAAATTAAGGGCAGACAATTTGTCACATCACCCAGGTACCTGAAGTCTTGATCCCCAAGATTATACGAACAAGTTGCACATCCTCAAAAACTCCTGAGTTCCTCCTAAAAATCTTAAAATAAGTGAATTTTTACTTTTAAAACTCAGTCCGATGGCCCAAAATTAAGAGCAGACAATTTATCACATCACCCAGGCATCTGAAGTCTTGATCTTTCCCCCACAGATTTTACGTTAAAGTTCCTTGGAGACTAATAAGTTTCTTCTAAAAATCTTTAAAAAAAGATAACTTTTACACAAAAATAAATTGTAAATTGTTTAGAATCTTTGGAAATATTATGCCTCTGATGTTGGCTTAAAAAATTTACTCAAGTTTTTCACCGCGCAGAATTAGGCGTTTTTGAGGGCCTCTATTTTGCCTTACCTATAAAGTTTCTGTACATGAATTCCTCTACTACCTGTGATCTACAGCTTTGCCTCTTCTACCACTCGTGTAATATAATTATGCACAGTCTTATCTCCGATTACTTATAACCAAATCCTTGCACTTATGAACAGCATCATCAGAGATGTCATTGCCACATGTAAATATAGAAATATTTAGAAATATTGTGCCTCTGGTGCTGGTTCGTAATTTTTTTTCGACTTTCTCAAATTTTTCTATAACAAAGGATTAGGCGTTTTCCAAAGCCTTTTTTGCTTTATCTGTGAGGTCTTGAACACGATTTCCTGTATACCCTGTGGGCTACAGCTTTGCCTCTTCTATCATTGGTGTAAAACATGCTTCTAAAGTAATCTTTGACGCTGATGAAGATACGTCAAAGATTCGGTTGCCGTATGCGATGCTCAAAACCTTTGGAAATATTGTGCCTCTGGTGTTGGCTTGTAATTTTTTTTAGTTTCTCAAACTTTTCTCACTGTGTAGGCATCAACATTGTCTTATTTCCTCAACTGCCATTGGGCTACGGCTTAGTCTCTCCTCTAATAGTGTAGCTAAGTCTTATCCCCCTTTATTTCTTAAGCAATCTGGAGAACAGAGTCAACAGAGATGTCATTGCCATGTTATCGTTATACGAATAAACATATTCAAAATCTTTGGAAATTTCGTGCCTCTGGTGTTGGTTTTGTATATTTTGTTCGGGTTTTTCAAGTTTGACATCGAGCAAGTTGGCCTTTTTTAAAAAAGAAACCCTAAAGAAGTTTGTATAATTGACCGAATTTCGATCCTTATAACAGTTAGCCCTCCACCCCAATGAACGTTGCGTTTGTCTTGTAGAAGGGCGTACACAACTGACGTCTCAGTTAAATATGGAAAGTGACGTATGTCACGCACTTTGGTACGGGCCGCTATTTATCCATAAGAATGTGTGTATTAGACTGAGTTTTTAGTGGTGTAGGTACTTCACCGTGACGGCCTCAAGACATTTACTAGGCTAAGGGCTTTAGGTCCTCAGAACTTTTTGTTACACTAGCAACAAAAGACAATGGCGTCAATCTTTAATCCCTCAACTAATTTGAATTTTTCAACTAGGAAATAAAAGCCACTCAAGAGTATGATGATCTGTTTAAAATTCCATTTGCATAAAACTACGAAAACATGTTTACGCAACTTGTTCGCTTTGATCAATCTCCATTGGAGCATTTCTCTATTCAGAATGCGATATGAGCAAACGAGCAACAACGTCCTTGTGCAAATAGTTTGCTCTGTGTTTGACACTTCGTACACTCCCTCAAACACTTTAAATATCCAATGGCCCAGTAACTTGAATCTCCTTCTTATTCGAACATTTTGGCAGCGCAATAGCAATTCCACCCGAAATCCTTGAACAAGTAATTCCTCCATTATTTAGAAACGTCTTTATTTGTATGCGGTAGTAGGTAGGTACTCCCACTTGAATCAATTGCGCCAAGCTAACAAAAGGAAACGAAAAGATGTCAAGAAAAAAGAGAAAAAAAATCGCGCAATCAATCTCGTCTGTGTTCAATTTCGGATGAAACTGGCGTATAAGGAGCCAAATGGGAATACGAACATCATCAATCCCAGCAGCAAAGATCCTGGCAAGAAGAATGCATACAAATTTGCAAGATATTGAAAATCCTTTGAATTCGTTTCATTGCCAAGAACACCACCATCTATCGAGAGCCAAACATGGCATGGCCAAAGCCGAGACAATGTGGAGTCATTGTTTTCGCCCTGCACTTGGTGTTTCAAGGAGCGAGGAACTACTAAAGGATATTCTAGGAATAAAATGAACATACCGATGTGTGAGGCTGCAAATGCCATGCTAATGTATGGACATTTGGGGACTTGGGTAAAAACATTTATGGGAGATTAATTTTAATGGGTCTTAGCTATTATTGAATTGATCAGGCTTCACCACAGTCGAGTAACTTTTGCCGTATGCTGTAAGGAGCTTCATGCAGTGATTTGGAATCTTACCCTTTTGTCAAGTTGCAACGGATTCAAGTATCCGTTTTCAATTTAGGGATATCTAACCGATTAGGGTGAAATAAATTGGCTGATTAAAGGCAAAGCCGAATCGATCTGCTTTTAGAGTGGGTGTTATGCCTGTCGGTATGAATTCATGAATCGAAATGCAATGACTCTACGCAGCATGGGAATCATTTATTGTCTAACACGAAGGGCCAAAGGATTCTACATTTCACGTTGCAATATTTTTGTCTGACAAGTTCTTTCTAGTATTCGTAATAAAAAATTAAAATAATTGTAGTTTTCCATTATTATAGAAACAATGACAGTAAAACATGATAAAATCAATATTTTCTCATCAAATAATCATAGCTTTAAGGGCATATGGTCGAGACCGAATTCGGAATCGAATGAGCCATGTTCGTCCGTCCGTCCGTCTGTATGTCACATGTTTTTAGGCCTTAAATTCTGAGCTAGGGTGCTTAAACTTTGAACGTAAGGCGTCATCGTCCGCGTCATGCGAAGCAATACAAGTGTAAAAATTTTTGAAATCCGCCCAAAGACACGCCCACAATCGGTCTAAATGTGCAACTACCTTCAGAATTTTCAAAACTGTCAGACGTTCTAAAAGGCTGAAATTTAACACTTAGCATCTCCTAATAAACGAAGGATAACTCTTGCCAATCGCTGTTTCTTTGGGCAAAGGAGGCAATTGAGTAGCAAAGCCCTCTCTCGAGCAACTAAAGTGTCCATGTATTAGACCCTCATCATCCCAGTCCTGCTTCACGGTGCAGAAGCATGGACCCTGTCGTAGGCGGATGACAACACTTTAGGCTGCTTCGAGAGGAAAATTCTTCGGACGATTTACGGTCCCATCTGCATAGACGGAGAGTGGAGGAGGAGATATAACATCGAACTGTACGCGCTGTACAGCGATACCGACCTAGCCAAAAGAGTCAAAACACAACATCTACGATGGCTGGGTCATCTAGAGCGGATGGACACCAACGCCCCGGCCCGGAAAATCTTCGAATCCACACCGCAGGGACGGCGCGGTAGAGGAGCACCGAGACTCAGGTGGCGCACGCAAGTGGAAGGGGACCTCAGCCAACTTCGCGTGCGAAACTGGAGACGGCTAGCTAGAGACAGAGCTGGCTGGCTAGCTTGTTGGCTGAGGCCCAGGTCCACCCCGGACTGTAGCGCCACCTTAAGTAAGTAAGTGCCTCCTAATAAATGTAAGACACAAAAAAGAAAAAATTAATTGGTAAACCTCCTCTAGTGGGCGTGGCATCTATTTTAAGGGTAAATTTTCAAATGCAGTTTCCTCAATATTTTTGCTCAAAATTGAAAAAAATTTGCTTAATATCTTATGTAGAAAACGCTTAGTTCTACATTTTGTTTATACAAGAATTCGGGTCACGCCCACATTTGGGGGCAAAATTGAAGAAAAACCTAAAATTTGCCTGAAAAACTTAATTTCGACTAGCCTTGAGCCTAATTTGGAAAAGCATGAAACAAAAAAAAGTAGCAGGTTAGGTAAACGAGACTTCAGTCCACATTTCGCTCACATAAAGTTTTTAGCCACGCCCCCTTTTAAGGGTCGATTTTTCAAAAATATTGAATTTGAACCGAAAAATTGCATTTTTACGTACATTTAAGTGTAACTTGGATATATATGTGGTTTCTAATTAGGGGCGGTTGGACCACGCCCCTTTTCGAAGTTTGCATTACTTATAAAATTTCAAAAAATAACTATGTCATCAGCATTTTACAATGTGGGATAGAATGGGGTATTCAACGGTCCGTTTTACGGACTGTAACTTTTGCGTACACACTGTAGCACTTACTCACTGGTTTCATAGTCCCTTGTTGCTTACGAGCTACTTCAATCCTTGGCGATCCAAAGAATTGATGTCGTTAGGTATGCCAATGGTTTTTATCTGTTTTTAAAATAATGCAATTATTGTAACTTTGACTGTTTCTAACTATTGACTGTTTTTAAAATAATGCAATTTATGTAACTTAGAAATTGTGCAACAGAGAAAGAATCCCTGCAAACCCTAAAAACCCTAATACCATCCTTGTTGTTCGTCTTTTTTTTTTTTTGTTGTAAATGATTTTTTTCGAACTTTCACGAAAAAAAAGTCTGGCTTGGAACGAATTCGACGGGGTCTGGCTTTATTCACCTGCACAGTACCGTTCCAAAAAAATCTACATCAGATTTCCCCCAGAGGGGGGGGGGGGAAAATTCCCAAAAAATAATTTATGATTTTTAGTTATATTTTTATTTTTAGTCCCCTCTGCGCGTAAGAGGGAACAACATTCTGAGCTAGGGTCGAAATTATGCTTTGGTCGAAATTCTTTTCCGAATTTCTGCTACCTATTCAAAACTCAGTCTCACAAAACTCCGAAAATAGCAGAATTTTTATTTTTAAACCTCTAATTTTGCGCTAGAAACCTGAAATTTTGTACGTGAGATCTTTGTCATTCAAAGCAATACAAGTGTTAAAATTTTTCCAATCTGCCGGCAGTCACGTTCATAATCGGTCTTAATGTGCTTGAGTGCTTATAAAACTGACAGACGTCGGAAAAAGCTGAAATTTAACATTAAGCAACTCTTAAATGATCTTAAGATATAAACAAGAAGTACAAAGTTCGTAGGGGGAAGAACAAAAAGACAAAATTTAGATTCCAGAAAGTACACCAGACTCAGATTTTGCTTCTACAAAGTCTTTGGCCACCCCCAGTTTAAGGGGGTTTTCGATTTTAAATCAAACCAGTGAGTAAGTGCAAGAGTTCGTCTGTGACAAACTTCTATATACCCGGCCCTATATACCCTGTCACACCAATTTTGAAATTTCTTGTACCGAATTAATATATAATTTGTATAGGCCACGCCCGCAAAAGTGGGTCTGGGCTAAAAATTTAAATCATTAATTGTTATTTCGTTTTATTCATCCCAAAATACGTTAAAACCGAAAATTATATTGGAAAAAACAGCCTTTTCCTAAAAACGCCCCCTAAAAGTAGGCGGAACTCAAAACTTTGTATGGACTAAAATTTGCAAATAGTAATATCTTTAATATTTGTCATATAATTTTTTTTCGATTTGGAGTCAACTTTCCGAGAAATCGGGTTTTTAAAAATCTATCATCTTAAAGGTGGGCATGGTCGATATTTTGGGTGGTTGCCAATTTTGCCAAAATTTAAGTTCCTATGACTTGTCCAACTTGACCAAAAGGCATTTTGAAAGAAAATGTGAAATAGAGGTTGTCTCACATTAAAGCCAGTAGTGGGCGTGGCCGTTGACGGATTAAGCCAAGTTTTACACTCTGGCAGAAGATCCAAGCCATTCACCAAGTTTCAGCTGCCTAGCTTGATTTTGAAGACCTAAAACCTTCCCACATACAGACGGACGGACGGACGGATGGACATGGCTTAATCGATTCACTTTTCGGTCTCGATCATATCTCTAAAAGGTCTTTAGGGTCTATGGTGATTATTTCACTATATTACAAACTATGTATTAAAATTAATATACCCTCGGTCGGGTATAAAAATACTTTTTTGCGTACATTTTACAAGCAAACTTGGATATTCTTATGCTAGCATTGCTTTTAAGTAAAAAAAGAGATTATACTTGCCACGCCCCTTTTGCAAAATAAGGCAGTTATAGGCAAATCAGTATTGCTACCAGCATCAGACCCCAACTATAGAATACAACCAGACTCATTTGTTCGGTTGTGGCTCACGAATCAATGAGGGCATGCAACCCTGGCAATTAAGGCAGCTCCACAGACCGGGGTGAAACTGGGCCTTTGCCAACAAGGTTCGTCAGGCACCTTTTCTTTCTAGTTTCCCTCCTCGAGTTTTGCTTAAGAAGTTATCTGAGGTCCCTTTCCACAGTTCATGTGGTGCGCTGACCCTAAGAGTAGAATCGAAGGTTTTGCGACATGCAACCGCTTTATGTTCAGCCTTTGAAAGCTTTGTAATCTGGATATTTGGCAATATCGGTGTCCCTACCGTACAGCTCTATACCATGCTTCCTTCTCCAACTACCTCCTATTTAAGCGGGGCCCAAAAACATCGAAAGGATTTCCCTTTCGGAGCAGCCTAAGGGGACTCACCCGATTGAACAGGGCTCTGAACAGAGCAAAACTAATATTATGACGATTTTTATTAAATTAGATTAGGCTTGCTACGCAATTGACTTCTTAGCCCGAAGATACAATGTTTGGCAAGAGTTATTCTTTGTTTAATTTAGCACCGGTGTTGTTGTCTGTCCTCGTGGCTATTTATTCTCCTTTTTTACCATTTAGTTAGGGTTATGATCCCGGATGAGTTGTAAAAACCCTTACGTTTTGGCCAAAAGGCCTCGTTTATTTTCCCAGTCGGGATTCGAACCCGGCACCTCGTACACAGCAGTCCGCCACACTAGCCACTGCACAACGGTGCAATCCAGACAGGTCCGACTTAAGCCTGTTGCGTTCATAACTTTTCTCTGGTTGTATCAGAATCGTCGATGACGTCGATGATCCCCTACGTCAACCCATGAATGGATAGGCATTCATGTTTGCGGAATCTTATTATATATGTCCCTACTCTTTGTCACCTTCCACGATAGGTAGTATCGTGGAAGGTGACAAAGAGTAGGAAGCGCAATGATATACTTTCTCATCACTACACCTTAAGTTGATATACCAGTGCGAACTGAGAAGACTTCTTCATATCCACTATTGAACAATCATAAGACTGGATAAACTGCCAACAATATGACTTTCTACCAACTAGCTACCTAGTAGCCTCACCAAAAAAAAAAACTACCACATTTCATCAGTATCCCAACAAGAATCCACTTAATCCAATCAACCAAAGTTTTGCTTCAAGTTTGTAAAAGCAATTTCAATTATCCTTGGGGGTAACAAATAACCAAAAAAACAAATAAATAAAGAAATATCCCATAAAACAATGCACTACACACCCACCTTAAGAGAATCAGCAAAAGGTCAGGAGCACTGGCCTGTAGAGCCACACGTAAAGGTGATGCCTTGCCGCATGATTCGATCGGAATGTCAATGAATCTGTAAATGGAAAAGGAAAATACGTCGTTGATATTAATTTTGTGGAAAAATCTTGTTGACAGATGTCAGTTTACTCGAAGAAGTGATGTAAGTATTTTTTTTTTCTTACTGCTTAGTCCTACACGGCGTATACGTAACATTTTTCACTCACACACGAAATGTAATGAAATTGTCTATAGTGAATGGCACACGGCAAAGGGAAGGTGGTTTTTGATGAATCCAAAAGCAATATTGAACTGTAAACATAATATATGAAGGACTTCCTTCGTCCTTCGTACATGCAGTTAAGTCGCGTAGTCAATTGAGACAGTGCTGCCTGCCAATGGTGGTAATGCTTTTTTGATTAGTTTTACTCGTAATCTCTGACCTGGCAAAACAAGGATAACGAATGACTTTCCAGTGATTTCAGTGACATGCCCAACGTATCTATTATCCTCGATTCAATTTATTTTTCGTGCGAATTTTCGCGAAAATTATAACGATGTCTCGAATGCGCATTAGCTCATTTCCATCCAATTTTCAAATCAGCATTTATATCAGCTGCGAATATCCTGAAAGGCAAAATGTTCGATACCTTGCGTTTTTCCATTAGGAATCACGGTGTATGTGTCAAAAATTAAATTGAATCACGGAATAATATACTTCGCATCGGAAACAGCGTACCTAATGGGAAAATCACGCATAAAGGACACGTTTGAATACATTAAGACTCACGCCTACCTGATTCTACGCAAAAGGAAAAACCATACATGAGACGTTTTATTGACATATCTTACACGAGTCAATAAAACGTCACTAGGAGATTTTCTTTTGTGTGCTGTTACGCCCCGTTGTGCTGCTCAGTCTCTGATGTTAAGGTGCACTTTCTCTCCTTTGCAGAAAGGACTTAAGCCCGCTTATATGCTCACAACGAAATGGCAATGGCATCCCCTTCCTTTGAGTGCTTACCGCTGCTTCACACCGGTGACGATGACGGCTAAATGTTATAACTTATACGACAATGTAACAGCTGGAAAAATGGCGACAATAAAATTCGCATTCCTTTCCGTTTTTTTTTTTCTTTCGCTTTATTTATTTTTATTACTCGGTTTAAAGGAGTGGCGGAATCTGAGATGTGTGTGTACTTATACGGGAATATATACCCGGGATATAACTTTTTATGTCCAATTTGGTAGAAAATTTCGTGGGAGTTTGTGTTGGGATAAGCACACGGTCACATTTTGCTTGAATTTTTAAATTTATCCCTAGCAAATGGTTCCCTTGGATAATTCTAAAGCAATTTCACTTTGTTATTGCCTAAGTGTGTACCTTACACACACACACACTCATGCCCTTAAAGGTGTTCGGACTTCTGGTTTATTAAATGAAAATACTTGAACTAAGGGCGGGAGAGCGGCCACTATAGCCTCGTTAAATAAATACTTACCCTCAAATGGGTGTAATTAAATGTTTGGATTTTTTCTTAATTAAATGCTTGAATGAGGAACACGTGCAGTCAGTTTTGACAGCGCAGGGAGAACACCATGTTTTGGTATTTTGAAATGAGGACGTTAAGTGCCAGGAAACAATGTGCTTTGGACACAAAGTTTATGAATTCATTTAGCAATGAATTTTATGACGGACGGACTAAGTGTAACATTAGTTGGGAAAATAAAAAATATTCAACCAACAAATTTACTTGAATACAAGACATGTCAATTCAGGCAAAAACATGGTTTCCTGTACCATTTTTAGCCTATCTGTGGGAAAAAGCCTAACTGCAGACTTGGGTTCGCTGTTAAATATTCGCTTCTAACTTTTAAGCGATTCTTATTGTCGCGTCAAGGATTATTATAAAACCTGCTCCCAATCACATCCACTCCTAACGCACTTTTAACGCAATCAAAGAGCATAGCGGGTAACAGATGAAGAGAAACTAATGGGAGGGTTACAATCCGCTTAGGGGAACTGTTGGATACCCCATCCCCATATTGACTACTGTCAAGCTCCGAATTGCGTTATAAATCCTGGTTTTTATACTTTAGTTTCTATTAACTCTAATTTTATTTAGAACTTGTCAGTTTAGAATCTCCTTCCCCAACAAAATGGGCGTGGTATCAACCCCTTTTCAATAACATCGTTTATTTGTTCATATTTTTATCAGAAGTGTTGTTTGCGTTTTGATATTAAAAATTTGGTTTATACTTAAAACGCCCCCAAGAGGGCGTGGCAAAAACTTACTCATTTGAGTTGATAGCTTACGCACATATCTGAACATTTCGTAGTGCAAGTTTTTTGGGTTTAAAGCAAATATATCGAAAAAAAAGACCGTTTATTCGAATGCAAATTAAATATAACCACAACCACATGGGGGCGGTTTCCGCTCTTTTTAAAATGCCAATCGCGAAACACTTAAGCGAAGAAAAAAAATAAATAAATAGAGTGGCGCAACAGCTCGAGGTGAACCAGGGTCAACTTCTCAACCATGCTTGCTGTGTGTGTTGATTTCTTCACATACAAGGGGACCTACAATTTTTTGCCGAATCTGAACGGCACTTTGAAAAGTTTTTCAAGACAATTGATACACTCGGAGGGTTTGTTAAACCGTCGCGGTGGCGGGGACCGTGAAAAAGAACAAGTCTTTTTTTCAGGTGACGATGGCAGGACTTAAGCAAAGATATCGCATAATAAATTTCAGCTTTCTGCGACAACTTCGATTTTTCATGCCAATAAGTAAAGCGGGCGTGTCAGTGGGCGGTTTTCAAAAATTACACTTATAAGGCTTCTGGACCTAAAAAGAGCAGTTATTAAGTTTCAACTAAGTTTCAGTTAAGACTACCGACACACGGACGGACCGACGGACGGACATGGCTCATTCGACTGTCATTCAGTCTCGATTATATGCCCTTAAGGTCTTGGGGGTCTTCGGTGATTATTTCTCTATTTACAAACTTTGAATCAAACTTATAATATACCTCCTATCCTATTGGATGGGTATAAAAAGGACGCAGCTCTGTTTAATTGGAAGTTAATCCCTGAGCAAGCTAAAGAAGAGAATAAATTAGAGCTATTTATTCTATTACACTAGAAGGTCAGTGGAATAAAAATATAAAGTATGTCCACCGTCTAGGTCAGAACTTAAGTAGACGAAAATAGCAATACACCAGTTTTGGAAGGAGCTTGCGAAAGTCATACTTGTTCAGACGATACTATGGCACCACAAGAGGAACTCACGCCGTTCAGGAAAGGTATATTGGTACCACAAAGGCTTCCAACTTATATAAGAAAAAGAGCGAAGGCCATATCTTAGGGCCATTTGGACATGCTAGTCTATTCTCTTATTTGAAACGCTGCAAGCTGAACCGCAGTTGTTGTTAAAAAATCTTCGCTGTTCGAAATCCACCTCTGTTCATTTCTGACTCAACCAACGAAAGCCCGTAAAATTCCTGTGAATCCTTTTAACCCAGCTCTTCCATATGACAGTGGGTAATGCCCAGTTCATAAAATAGCCCTGACAGTTTCTCTCTCAACAAAACATTAGACATCTAAGATCTACTGAATTTTACAAGCTCCCGAGTTTTTTTTTGTGAAAAAAACCTCAAGCCGCACAAAAACGTCTCCCCCCCCCCGGCCCCATTTTTTTGAGAAAACCATAAGAGAGTCCAGCTTTACTGTCCAGTTTCATCTCAAAGGGAATTTTCAGTTCAAGAAAATACGGTGGGCGTTTTATACACTTTTCGAATCTCCTGCTAAGGATGATTTTTTGAATTCGAAAGCAAATTTAATTTTGCTTGGCCTGCGAAATTGCTCCCAAAACAACGATACGTTCGGTTAGCTTTTTAATTAGAGAAAAAGAACCGTGAAAAAAACACGCAGAGTGTTCCTTTGATTTTTGGTGAAGGCTAACCTTCCTTTTATGATGCTTCAAAATGTTATTTCAGTTTCTTAAGACAATATTTTTCGAGTTTCTTAAGACTACGAAATCAGACTTAAAAATAGTTTTACGTTCATATACCCAAATTGAACATGCCTAAATCCAGTCGTTTATCCTCGCATGATTGCAGGGAGACAGCATGCTCGCATAAACGTATTCAACTTTGCAAATAGAGAATTCTGACTTCACATAATCAAAATGAAAAGAGCCGTTCGAGATTTTTTGTAGTCTTAAATTTCTGGTTTTTTCTAGATTTTGAATTCGAGATTTTTGTTTTTTTTTTTTAAGATTTTAGTTTCGAGTTTTCGGTCGCTCAGGGTTTTTTTTCCAAGATTTGGTTTGCTCAATGTCAGAAAGACCCCTTCAAGTCTCGATTTTAATTTTTGTTTTTTTTCAAAAAAAAAAAGTTTCATTATAAAAATGTCTACTTTCTTGACTTAAGCTCTATTTTTGTTTTGGTTTCAAAATAGGAAAAACTCCAAAATTCTTCCCCATCCCACACAGCTGCTTTGGTCTTTAAATATAAATTTTGTAGCACTTTGAAAGACAAACCTAAAGGATAGCCCCATTCCGTACAGTTCGTAGAATAGTGCGTTGCATGGCACTGCCTTCATCACAAAAAATGTCAGACTTTTAGAGTTTAGGTCGAAGTGCTTTCGCAGAATAACGGCCTTAGCTCTGTGTTGATGACATATTTCGTTCGTGCCTTTTATTTTTTTAGACCGATTCCAAAAATCTGCGGATCTTTTGGATTGCGAATAAAATTGTTTCATTCTCTTCTTGAATAAAATTTTTCTCTATTCAGTAGAAGTTTTAACATAAGCATCCTTCTTTACATCTTTCTTGTAGATGCGGAAGCCAACCAAACGATAATCTTAACTATAAACCTTTTAAGCCTAGAATAACCTTTCGACAGGAGATAAAATCAAATCGGAGGCAGGTGAAATTTCGGCCGGTACAGAATTTCATTCTTTTTCCCGAACTCCGGTGCAGTGTACCCTGCACATTAATGGAGTTCCATTGAAACAGGTTGAGAATTTAAGTATCTCGGGGTCTTTTTCACGAAAGATGGGAGGAGTGACACTGAGTTGTCCTGCAGAATTGAGCAAGCCGCAGCAATAGTAAAAGAACTGCGCCGGCCGGTCATGAGGAAAGCAGAATGTTTCTCAGTTTTTGATTCAGTATTCGTTCCAACTTTCATCTATGGTCATAAAATTTGGGTTATGACCGAAAGAATCAGATCGCGGGTACAAGCGGGTACTGCCGAAATTAGATTTCTGAGGTGCTTTGCTGGTGTTACTCTTATGGATAGAGTGAGAAACGTCAGTATTCGTAGGATTCTTGGTGTTGAGCAGCTGCTTCTCCGAGTGGAGCGATCGATTCTTTGATGGTTTGGACACGTTGTTCGCATGCCTCCCGACAGACTTCCTAGACCGAGATGCAAGCGCGTCGCCCGCCTGGTAGGCCAAGAAACGGTTGGTGAGATTAGGTGAGGAACATCTCCGAGACCCGTCTGGGGATCGCGCTTGTGTCTCTTGAGTTGGTGGCGGAAGCTCGGGAAAGATGGAGGGACCATTTAGCCACCCTCGCTCTGCAACCCTTTTAAGAATAAGCGATCACGGAAAATGATAATCGGACAGAATTTCGTCCGAGAAGCATTATAATATTTTTAATTAAAAGGCGAATGGACCTGCACAT
The DNA here is from genome assembly GCA_947623515.1 of Neoascia interrupta. Classification (NCBI taxonomy): domain Eukaryota; kingdom Metazoa; phylum Arthropoda; class Insecta; order Diptera; family Syrphidae; genus Neoascia; species Neoascia interrupta. The sequence continues at coordinate 13,963,374 of OX392464.1, forward strand.
TAAAATAAATAAATTATAAAAATAAATAGAGTGGCGCAACAGCTCGAGGTGAACCAGGCCAACTTCTCAACAATGTATGCTGGTGTGTTAATTTCTTTTACATACAAAGACCTGCACATTAGATCAGTCTAAAAACAGTAGTCAGTACAGTAACAGTAGTAAAGAGTATGCCAAAATTGGACTCAGCGGATTTGCTACCTGAGACGCAGCCGCGGTGAACATTTGCATGAAATTATCTTTAAACATTAAATTGCAAGGTTCAAACTATCGATTCAAATAAATATTTCATTAATTTTTTCATATTTTTGTGTTTTTTTTTTTTAAAAAAAGTTCTCAACCTCTTAAAAAATCACCCGTTACAGGGGTACCTACAATTTTTTGCCGAATCCGAACGGCACTTTGAGAAGTTTTCCAAGACAAATAATACTCTCGGAGGGCTTGTCAGACCCTTGCGGAGGTGGGGACCGTGAAAAAGAACAAGTCTTTTTTTTTCAGGTGACGATGGCAGGATTCGAACCCAGACCTCCGGCGTAGTAAGCACACACACTAACCACTACGCCACGGCACCCCACTGTAATAAGATAATGCAAATATATATATAATTAAAAAAAATAAACTTGCACACGGGTTAGCCTAATACTTTATTTCTTCTTGCCTCTTATGAGGCAATATGAATTGGCCTCTTTCTCGAGAGAGTGTTAATAGCTGACACAGAGAAGAACGTTGCAAGTTTATTAATTCTAATAGAAACCTTAAATAAGAAAAACTGTATCATAATATGGGGCAATTCTACCAACCATTTACAGTTTTTTCCCCCTCTTAGATATAATATATTTTTTCCCCTCTTAGTAATGATATTCTAACATGAACGTCTAGCGTGAAAGTACTCCAAAGTGGTCATTACCTTTCAGATAAATACTGTGGTACTTACCTTACCATTCGCTCCTTTTCGTATCGTGTTATAAAAACAGGCAATTCAAAGCCAAGACTAGTGGCGTGATGTAGAAAATATACCATGGCTCTTGTGTTTTCATCCTATATTAAGTGGATACTTAAGTTTTAGTTTAACTTGATTCCATACATAAGTAAGTATGACTTACCTGATCCCGAAAGTCACTTCTCCATCCGGCAATAAAATGAGGTGCATGCGGTCCGAACAGTGCCCCCAAGAATATGCGCTCAAACGTTTTTTCACAGGAGTAAATTTCCTCTGTAGTTAAAAAAATAGGGTTGATTTTTAAGTGCAAAATATATTTTTAAGCGCTACATGCGAAAAGCATTAAACTAAAACTGATTGACATTAAAGAAAAAAATGTACTTAAGGACTTTATTTATTATGTAAACGTTGTGCTGCTTATTTAATAGCAGGTGACTTCCTTTCAGCATGTCTAGTAGAGAGCCTCATAAATATTATTAAATCACCCCAGAAATTCATTCATGTAAACATAGACCAAAACACAATGAAAGCCTTATATTCGACTTACTAAACAATATTCCGTCTAAGGCAATAAGTAAATTAAAATAAACCACAACGATAACGAGTTTGGCTCACAACGCTTGTTGCCTGTCAAAGGCGAAAACCTCAATGTGGCTCCTTTTATGCCGACAACCACACTTTAACAGTCATCACAGACACACGCTGCTGCTCGCTTTGCCAAGGAGAAAGCGAAATTAGCTCGTTAGGTAGGGAGATGAATCGGGGCAATATGGCCAAAACGAAGTCCAGCACACAACTGGAAAACATGTTGCCGACAGTTAGATCCAATAACTTATTCTTATCACATAAGCCAAAAATGGGATTTTGTTGACGATTTATATGCCACAGTCCTATACCGACACATACGGGCTAGTTGGATGGCGCTCATCCGCACACACACACACACACCATACCACAAAAAACTTTTCCCCGAACAGGATATGGTTTTGTTTTTTGCTTCCTCGTATGTTGCCGTTCACAGATCAGCAGTTTCAAAGAGATGTGAGAAAACAAAAAAGCACAAAGTCCTTCGGGCAATTTTTCGTTTTTAACTGTTAGGTATACTGGGTGCTATGTATCGCCATCAATGTCGCATTTGTTGGCACTACTACTTCCAAGCACCGCGAGCGTAAGTCGAGTTAAAAGTTTTTTTAAAACAAAGATTTTATATCCTTCGAGAAAACTTCTTATAATGGAGTTCTACGTTGTGCTTTAGCTGTTTGTGGCTAAGGGTTACGATTTCGGAGCTTATTTGCCATTAACATAATTGAGTACAAAAAGAAATTTCATAATAAAACTTAGATCCTTTACTAAACGGTTTTTGGTGTAAGGAGTTCAAGTGGACGTACGGAAAAACTGGGTAAAATTAAATGAGTCCCGCGGAATGGGTGTAAGATATGGGTGTATAATGTGTGTCAGTAACTGTCCTGTAGATCCTTATTTTGTTAAGAGGAATACATAAGACATTTTAAGTCTTAACGAAGTGGTTGGTTGGTTTGGAACGAATTCCGCAAGAAGGTCCTGTCGAACACTGACTACATTGCAAATGTTGATTTTTTTCAATAAAGGACTTTTTAACTACCTACCACACACAGTGTTTAAGTACCGAGGGAAGATTTTTTCAAAAGGGTTAATGTTTTTGCTGATGCCTGACACGTTCCCGTGGGTTACAAAACGGGCAGAACTAGGCAGGAAAAAAAAATCAAAGATGGTTGGATTGGGGAAGGTGTTCTTAGAGCGGGTATTAAAGAACTTATTTTTAAGGCGATCTTTTTGTCATTTCGTATATTTTCGTGTATTACCGTTCAAGTCTATTGTGGGCGTGGCTGTAGGCGGATTTTACCAATTTCCATACTTCGTCTGTACAAAATAAAATCCTACACTCCAAGTTTCAACTCTTAAGCTCTTTTAATTTGTAAAACCTAAAAAGTTCACACATATGGACGGACGGACGGATGGATCAATTTACCTATCTGTCTCGATCTTATCTCTTAAAGGTCTTAGGGGTGATTATTTCATGGTTTTAAAACATTAAAATTTATATACCCAGGTCAGGTGGCTCAGGGTCATAAGCCTATGGGCCAAAAGTCCATAATGGACTTGCCAGAAATTGATCAGAAAACATTTGAGAACTTATAACCCACCTATGTGGGGCACAAGGTCCACAAGATCTCTGGTATCATTTTTTTTTTTTTTGGAATCGTTTTTGAAGGGAACTTAATTTTTTTGCAGTAAAGCAAAGATAAAAAAGAAACAGGCAGAGGCGTAGCAGGACTCATATATAATTCACATTTGTTGTGGACCTTAAGTGGGTCATAAGTCCATAAACAAATTGTGAACTTATTACCCACCCAAGTGGGTCACAAGTTCATTATGGACTTTTGGTCGATGGGCTTATAACCCTGCGCTGGGTCAGGTATAAAAACTAGTTTTGTCTTGCATTTTATGTGGTTCTCTGATCAATACTACGTCGGCCATAGACGTATCTTGCCATATCGTTGAAAGCAACCCTCAAAATCTTGTGTTCGTAAAAGAAGTCGAATCAGGGAGAACAAGATCGGCATATCATCGAATTGGCACGAATAAGGCTTGCACTAAATGGAGGACCTAAGGAACAAGTAATTTAATGCGGGTGGATCGCATAATTACTATTGGTCCTAAGGTCACATGCTAAGCAATCGCGAAAAAATACGTATGCGAACACCGCTAGGGAGACATTCAACAAGGTACAAAAAAATGGCCTGCCTCTGCATAACTGGGGCTATGAAAACTTTTCCAACCGCATTCATGGAAGTTATGTTTGAGCTGACTCCTCTGCATCTTACGCTTGGAATGTGCAAACAAAACAGTGCTAAGAATGGTCAACGAAGGAATAGGAAGGGGCAGGTCCATTCCATCGAAGCAATTCGCTGTACTTCGTAATAAGCTGGCCTTTCCTAGAGATGACACTATTCGAAGATTCAGAGAATACTCCCAAAAAAAAAAAAACTTTGTTAAAGCCTTTTTTTGTCGTTTGTTGCTACTGTTAGCTGGAGCACAGAATCAGAGGCATAGTAACAAAAAGCGATGAATCCACAATCTATAACCTGAGCAACAAAGCAACAAAAGAACTGATAAACGAACAGGAGCAGCAGTGTTCGGACCTGGGTTAGGTTAGGTTAGGTTAAATAGGAGTGTGGTAAAAAGGACCACACAGACACTAGGCATCAAAACGGGCCCTGGGGAACCAGTTGAAAATAACATTCAAAAGGCAAAAACAACCGAAAAATTCACCGTGAAACAGCCAATTTCCCTGTAAAAGCCAAGAACGCCTTTGAAGTTTGTGCCGTGTACCTCTTCCAAACTTCCAAAGAAGTATTCCCCAAAATATTTTCCTGTATGTGTGCTATATCCTCAACCGCCTGCAGATCACTGCAGAATCGACAAATATCTGTGCCAGAAAGCCTGAGCCTCCTTGCGTGTTTCCGCAGGAGACGATGTCCTGTCCCTGCTTAGTTTTAATAGTGCCTTTGATCCTTTTTCGTCTAGTCGTGGCCAGGGGAACCTAGATACCCTGTGTCCAGCCAGACGAGACCACTTTTGGTTTGCCGTCATTACAATATTCTCCTCAATAGTGCCTCTAACTACGCAGAGGGGTGGTTTGATGTAAGAAACCACACTGTTTCCAAGGAGCCCTCTTTTTCTTGCAAGCTCATCAGCTTGTTCGTTTCCCTCTATACCGCAGTGTCCTGGCACCCAGCACAGTCTCTACCGGTTCTGACTGCACAATGCCTTAAGCAATGAAGAGTATGAAGATTGCAGGTCTTCAAAGTCATGCTAGAGAGCTGAAACTTGAAAAACCGCTTGGCTCTTAGGTTGCTCAGACAAAGTGTGCAAATTGGTAAAATCCGCCAACGGCCACCAGGTTTTTGAAAGGTCTAACAATTTAGGAGTGGGCATGGTCAACAGTGTGGGCGGTCCAATTTTTTCTACTTAAAGGCTAAAGGCCATTATTATTTTGCACCAAAATTCTAGTTCGTACCTCTAGTTCTAGTCTAACTAGACCAAAAAACATTTTTAAATAAAATGTAGACTTGAGGTGTCTGACATCAAAGTCCATAGTGGACGTGGCTGTAAGCGGATCTTACCAATTTTCATACTTTGTCTGTACAAAATTATAACCAAGCTAGCTATACTCCAAGTTTCAGCTATCTAGCTCAATTTTAAAGACCTGAAAACTTCACACATACGGTCAGACCGACGCACGGTCGGATGTTTTGACGTACATGGCTAAGTCAATTCACCTGTCGGTCTCAATCATAACTCTTTAAGGTCTTAGGAGTCTACGGTGACTATTCCACTGTGTTACAAACTATGCATTAAAGTTAAAATACCCTGGGTCGGGTATAAAAAAAGTGGAAGTAAGACTTTGCATCCAGCCCTTTACTTGTAGTTTGAGTAACGCATTTAAACAACAGTGGGAACGCGTAACATATTTAATATAAAACTGGGATCTGTGATATTAAGACTCAATTGTTGTCCGTAATTGGTTGGCTTAATTTCTCGAAAAAATCGAAAATTTTATTTTATTCAATATGAAAGACTTTTTGTCATGTAGAATGATACGAAAAATTAATTTTAAAGTCTTTTGTTCCCATAAGTGTAAAATTGCGATAATTTAAGGCATCCAACGTGAAATTAAGAATTGTAAGGACTTTTCCGAGTTCACCTGTAGCTGAGCTCCTCCTCGAAACCCTTTTCTCTTTATTATGCAAGCTGTCACCTTACAACTCGAATAAAATATGCCCGCATCCTATCTCTTCCACATAAATAAATTGCAAATTAAAGTGTCCTTACGTTTTTTTGCGCCTACTCTTTTGTCAACAAACACTGCCGAGCAAAAAGAATTGAAAGTGGAAATGCATTATATTTACTCACCCAAAAGGACGACAACAACGGCTGAATCCCTCACACCCCAATCCCAGCACGTTCGCAACGCTATGTACAAGATGTTGTGGTACTTTCCCATCAAACAGACCTGCAATCATACGAAAAAAAAAAATTAAAATTTCAGCTCGTTATATTGAATTTTCCAGCGCGGCGGGGTGTATGGGTGGGCGGATAAAAGCCGAATGACTTTCCGACAATCATTACCGAAAACACTGAAAATGAAAATTACGCATTCGCTACCTTTGTAATAAAACTTTTGACTTTGCTCCTTTTGGAAAAGCCATTGCTTCGCCTTGAACGGAACCCAAAAGCCAGGAGTATTAATGTCGTGTCGTAAAGAAATTCGTATTCGCAAAAAATTTTTAGGCGACTTTTGGGTGCTGGCTTGGTTTTTCCAAGAAGTTCATTTGCTGTGACATAAAAGAGGCATTTGACGGCATTACGATTATTTCGGTACATTAATTAAAATACCAATGAATCCGAAGAGTATATAAAATAAAGTGTCAGGACGACAAGCTCGGTGGAAGGAGCTGGACTAACACGCAGCTGGATATTTAACACTTCCTGCATACGGGCCATGGAGTAGGTACTTAAGTTTTTAAAAGACGTTTTATTTGCCATAACTGTGATCAACTCGTAAAATATTTCGAATCAAACTTTCAAGATTATAACGACTGTATGGGAACATTTACTACTTTACGGTTGACACATTTTCCGCGACAGTGTTTCCGGCCATCAGAGCCATCCGGGGGCAGTATTTTATGAACCAAAACAGCATTCACTCACATCTCCATTGGCGTCGCGTTTGTCTCGATGGTATTTTACAGCCGACAGCACAGCCAATCGAGCGACCTCCTCTGTGTGCACATTTTGTCCTGCGAGCACATAAAGATAATCCTTTCAAATGTCTTACTTTATTCACTGACTAGCATCACTGCGACTTACCATCACTACATCCACTAATCACAGCATTCAAATGATCCAGTACATCACGCCGCGAGCTACGATCCTGAAGTCCACTTCGTGTGATTTTTTCAAATGTGTCCTCGAAAAAGCAGTCAAAGATAAAATCCATTTCGTACCGAGTCCTTGTTTATTGCCCAAACAGATTGTATTTGTGTAAAATTCACAACCACATCTGCGGTTGTAGGCTGTTCTTCCGCAAAATCTAGGCTCCCTCTCGTTTGGATTTGTATAATTACCACCGACTTCCGTGTTGAGTCCGAAATAGAGGACAGACGGGCCCCGAACAAGCAGGACACCCGGTGTGCCAACGACACAGACAGTCGCAAATTCCACCACTGCAATTTACAATTTAATCGCGAAATTGGCCCTTAGCTCCTCGTTGCATGTTCGCATTTGATTGGGTGGTGCGGGGCGAGTTGGCGGCACCAAGGAACAATGAAAGCAATTTAGTTGCCGATTTGTTGCACACCCTGTTACACCAGAGTGAACCAGAGGAACTCTGCTATCCTGGCAAGGTTGTAAATTTTCCAATTCTATTGTTTTAGAGTCAACCACCCCCAAAGATGTGTTATCTTCGATTTAAGACTTTTTGCGCTACACAGACTTGGCTAACTGCTCAACGAGCCTTTTATTTCGAGCAATAAACCGAAACTAACGACTTGGACGTAGTTGGGAACTAGTCAGTCGGAAGGGAGCTAATAGATGCAGGCGAACCTTTACCTTAATGTCTCTTACGTTGTTGTGCCCACCTATACTATTGATTTTGGAATCGGAAACCAATTCTCGAGAAGGGACTGTTCTCTTTTGTTTTTGATGCACTTGTGGGGCTTTTAGTGCCTTACAGAGAAGAGGGTGTTAATTCTTTGTGTCTTTTTTTGTGTGTTGCGTCTTATTATCGAGGGGGAATTTACAATTATCGCTTTTGCGTAGATAGTCGTGTGTTGTGTTTGCTTGATGTGTCTAAGTTTAGACTGCTTACTGGCCGCAAACGTGAACTGATAAACTCTATGTACTCAGGTAGAACTAGCACGTGTTGAAAGAATGAAATCGTAAGGGACGTTCAAAGCCACAAACCTTTCGAACACGTATTGACCATAATCTAAAGAACGCCGACCAGCCTATAGGGCCCCACAGCACTTTTTAGAAGAATCCAAAGAAATTTTTCACTGGTAACTCAAATGACGATAAAAACGAAGCTTGCATTTTTCTGTGGGGAATAACTGCAGAGCCTTTCACTAAGTGCTCCCTTTCTTTAAGTTTAAATAAAACAAAGTCTGTTTGAGACATCGCCGAAACTTTTAATTCGTTTGAAATGCCTTTGGATGCCATTATGTATGGAATATAATATATTGTTGAAACGTTGGCAGTGGGTTCTCTGGGTGGTGCGTATTCGATGTGTCCAATTTTCAACTCTGATATGTTGTCCAATTTTCAACTCTGATATGTTCTCATCACATGAACATGCTTCACATATTGTTTGAGTCCATATCATCAAATGCAGGCCTTAAGATGTTGCTGTTCATCGGCTTATTGCACTTGCCATAAACGGTAAAAGCCTGACTAACGTCGTCTGACTAAAATGTCTGGATTTATTGCAATTCGTTTGATTTCGTGCGGGTTGTAATCGTGCTATGAACACAATTTTGTTTGTTGATGAAGCCGTTGAGAAACAAGATTCATGTCGTCTAATGGTATCCGGAAAATGGGCAAAGTGTTTTCAATTTAGCTTTTTCTTTTCATCTGCACGTGTTGTTTCACAATGTATCCATCCATGATGGTTTGACAAAAAAGCTGAATAAAAGACAGCCTATTTGACAAATGTAGGTTTCAAAAAGTAAGTAAGTGCAAAAGTTCGCCTGTAACAAACTTCTAAATACCCGACCGTCTTTACCCACTTACACCAAATTTAAAATTTTTTGGTCTCTTTTATTTACTGAATGTCAATTATTTGTATTGGCCACGCCCCTAAAAAAGGGCGTAGGCTGAAAACTAAAATCAATTAAGTCTAATTTCGTTGGAATCACGAGAAAATGCGTTAAAAGCGAATATTAAAACTTTTCCCAAAAACGCCCCCTAAAAATAGGCGGAGCTCAATGCTTTGTATGCAACAAACTTAGCAAATGGTAATATCTTTAATGTTTGTCATATAATATTTTTTCAATTTAGAATGAATTTCCCGAGATATCAGGTTTTCAATTATTTCAGATGTTAAAAGTGGGCATGGTCAATTTAGTGGGCGGTCCAATTTTTGTCTAATTAAAGGCTTCTGGTCGATATATATCTTCACCAAAATTTGAGTTCATATGTTTTGTCCAAAAGGCATTTTGAAATAAAATGTAAATTTGAGGTTGTCTGACATTCAAGCCAATTGTGGGCGTGGCTGTGGGCGGATCTTCTCAATTTTCATACTTTGTCTGTACAAAATGAGCACCAAGCAAAGCTGCAAGTTTTTCAGTTTCCTAGCTCAATTTTAAAGACCTCAAAACCGCATACATATGGACGGACGGACGGACGGACATGGCTTAATCGACCTACCTTTCGGTCTCGATCTTATCTCTAAAATGTCTTAGGCATTAAAATTAATATACCCTCGGTCGGGTATAAAAAAAATTTTAAAATATGGTCACCATCAACTATTAATATTCGGAAGGCCTATTCACGACCGTGATGCGTCCTCTTTCTTAAACGTGAACCGGGAAATGAATGAGCTAATAACTTGTCATGACTACTCTTGAGTTAAATATTCTTTACTTAAACTCGAACAAGGTTAAACCTACCTTGTAGAAGGAGCAGTTCAAAATTCTGCTTTGCAAAAAAAAACTGCTTTTTAGAATTCTGCTGATAAAAATTATTTTATTAAAAGGGGCTGGCATATCCGGCTTCTATAACCAAAAATCAATATCCCAGTTTGTGGCTGAAGTGTACCTAAAAGTTTAATTTTTTGTTGTCCCCTTAAAATGGGCGTTGCCGGAAACTTTGTATGAACAAAGTTGGTGTGCCTAATGTACCAAATATAAAAATATTCTTCCCTAAATTAGGCTAAAAGCAGTCGTTTTTCTGGCAAATTATAGGTTTCTCTTAAATTCTGCCCCCAAATATGGACGTGGTGCAAACTTTTATATAAACAAGACAAAAAAAAATTAGTAAGATTTGAAAGATAACTCTTTAAATCGATGCAGCTTTTCACGATGTCTTACAGTTGCAAATTTAAACCGATTGTGGGCGTGTCTGTGGGCGAATTTGAAAAATGTTATCACTTGAATTGCTTTGGATGTCAAGAAGCTTACGCACAGAATTAATTTCAGGTCCCTTGCTTATAATTTGAGGCATACGGTGACATACGGACGGCCGGACAGACATTATTCTGACATTGTTCTCTGTCGACTCAGAATTTGATCTCGATCATATGCCCCCAAATTTTTGTTTACTGTGTCGCTTTGTAAACGTGATATTTCCAGAATTTTAAAATTTTTTAAAACAGAATTCTGATATTCGGCTTTTAACCCAAACCCATGGTATAACTGTAATGGGTTGGAGTTTGGAGCGGGTCATAATTCTGCTTTCAAAGTTCTGCTTTTTTGAGAAAAATTCTGTTTTCAAAATTTCTGTTTTGTCTGCTTTTCAAATTCCACTTTTTCGAGAAAAGTTTTGCTTCAAAAATTCTACTTTTCGAAACTCGGCTTATTCAAAATTCTGATTTTGGAAAACCCGCAATAAAATTCTTCTTATTCTGCTTTTTTAAGCAAGCTTTAAGTTTTCTTAAAGTAAAGCATAATTAAACTAGCGGTAGGGTTACAATCCGCTAAGGTGAATCGTTGTATACCCCATCCCAAAAGACCACAATCAAGCTCCGGATTGCGTCATTAATCCTAGTTGTTAAATTTAGGTTTCTATTTACTCTATTCGTTTTAAGAATTTATCAACTAAGAATCTCCTTCCATACAAAAAGGGGTATGACATCAACCCCTTTTAAAAAAAATGGTTTTTTTTTGTCAGATGTGGAATTCAGGTCTTGACTGCACTTTTATATTAAAAATTTGGTTTACCCTTAAAAACGCCCCCAAAAGTGGGGGTGGTAAAAATTTATTCATTTAAGTTGAAAGCATACACACATATATGAAAATTTTTAGTGCATTTTTTTTTTGGATTTTAACTAAATATGTCGAATAAAAACCGTTTATTACAATGCAAATTATATATGACATGTAAAGTGGGCGTGTTAGTGCGTGGATTTCAAAAATGTTTACAACTTATACTGTTTCGGGACTTAAAAAAATCAGATATCAAGTTTTAAGTTCCTAGCTCAAAATTTAAGGCATGTATGAAAAATATCAACAGACGGATGGACATGGCTCATTCGACTTACAATTCAGTCTCGATCATATGCCCTGAAGGCCTGAAGTATCTACGGTAATTATTTCTCTATGTTACTAACTATGAACCAAACTTAATATACCTCCTATCCTATGGGATGGGGTATAAAAAGAGGTTCGTGTCAATATTCTGCAGGGTTTATATTTTTTTAACGAAATTCTGCTTTCAAAACATTTCTTTTCAAAATGCTGTTTTTTTAAAGCCGGCTTTTAAGAATCCTGCTCTTATTCAGCTTGACAAAATTCTGTTTAACAAAGTTCTGGAATTTTGAAAAGCAGAATTATGGCCCGCCCTCGTCAAAAAGTCGGCACGTTCCTTAAATAAATATTTTACTCGAGCGGGTCAAAATTCAGTTTTTTTTGGAAAAAAATTCCACTTGTAAAATTGTGATTTTTCAAAATTCTGCCTTTACCTTATTATGTTTTTCAAAATAATACTTTTTTAAAATTCTGATTTTTTTAAAATTCCTACTTAAGTTCTTACTTAATTCTTACAAAAAATTTCAGTATTTCACCCCAACCCATTTTTAACTTTGTCGCTTTGTAAAAGTTGCATTTCCAGAATTTTGTTAAACAGAATTTTGTAAAGCAGAATTTAGTAAAACGCAATTATGGTAAGCAGAATTTCGAAGCTGAATTTTCAAAACTTTGACCCCAACCCGTTGGGCTTTCTATCTACCATTTAGCCGGTTAGCTTAGTTCAAAATTCTTTTTATAAAATTTTACTTTCAAAATGTCATCACTACAAAGCGAAAGTATCTGACGAGGGTCGCTCGCATAATGTGGGTCTAAATTCCAACAGGGGAGGTAATTGTAAAGCTCTCAAATTTCGCATGTTCCAAATTTTCTACTTAAGTTTTTTTTTGTAGAAAAGACAAAGAAAAATTAAAGTCGAAAAAAAGAAGCAAGACAAAATCTAGAAGATTACAGAAGGCGACATGCTCCCCATATATGTCGCTTTGTAAAAGTGACATTGCTAATTTCCATTTTGTAAAAGAGAATTTTGAAAACACGAGTTATAAAGAATTAATTTTGTGGAATGTATTTGGACTCAAACCCCACTTTCTGTATAGCTCGTCGGTCATCTTCTATCTTCATTCTTCTATCTTCACCAATATAGGCTGAAAAAAAAACAGAAGTCGTCACTTATTTTGAAGGCATCGCTTAGTCGCATTTGCAAGCGCCAATATTATGTCGTGGTTGGTAAGACTAACGTCTATCTTGCGTAGATAGACTTACTTCAAGTCCTCGACTCCCTACTGGAGGGAGGGAGTCGAGGACTGGAAGTAAGTCCTCCATACGAGGAGCAGAATTGAATTGAATGGTTAATGAGTGAAATTACAAAAATGTTTTAAATTATTACAGTTGATGACTTATTGAATTGCTCTACTTGACCATTTCGTATTAATTTATTATTTCCTGAATACATTCATTGAGTGCGCCTTCATAAGTGTAGGTAGAGTGTCAGCACTCATCAACGAGCAATCATTATCACATGATGGCTGCATTTTTTCAATTTATTTTCCATCAAAGGACTTCAACGCACATGAGTTTATTTTTCAAATTGCTCTTCGCGTTAAGGAATGCGTCTGTATAATGCCTGCATGATTTTCTATTCCAACATCGCAATTGGCGCCCAACGCCAATACTATAAAATGTTGGCGGTCTCTAAATCTTTTTGTGTTTTTTTACTATCTGCATATCGAGCATCGTATTACAAAAAAAAACACAATGCAATGCTATAATAAACTGAATACGCAGTATATGTCAAACGTCATTATTGCATTCAGCAGAATTACGTGCATACAATTCTAGATCCCGGCAAAGAATCCTTTTCAGCGCTTGAAAAGGCGAAAGAAATCCCACTTGAATCGTGTGAAAATCCATCTTCTCTGAACATAAGATATCACTCAAAACTTAGAACCCATATACTTTTGCCAAAGAACTCGTGAATGCAAGGACATTGTGTCATTGGTATCACTCTGCGCAGCTAATAATAACCTCGCTCAAGTTTATCACAAACCAACATTCTTTTTCCATTTCAGAGTGCCTCCGCTCCCTAATTCTATTTGCACATTGCCATCCCTGCTATATACGTCTATGAGCTAGATACTCTTGTCTGTAATAGACAAGTCTTTCACCTCGGTCACACTTTTACATCTATAGCTATACTCTATGCAGATAATTCTCAAAGAACCCAGTTTAAACTCGTCCTCGTATATTTTCCATTTGCAGATTATTGTGTCAAGAGATCAACCAGGATGATTCATTCCATTTGGAATACCGTGGCCCGGTTGTGATGAAAGGCAAACCCACTCCTATGAAATGCTGGTTCCTGTCGAGAAATGCAAATGGGACTGACCTGAATGCAACAGCTACCGCAGACAGTACATCTACAACTACAGCCGTCAGCAATGAGAGTACGAACAGTGATATTATGACATCGGCTGGTGGCAGAGCATCCACCACATCTGCCACATAGGAGAGCTGGTAGCAACCTGGAGGAATACGCCACCACCACTCTGCTACTTAGCGTGAATAGTGTAATTATAAACGACTTTTGTATCTTATTATTTTATTTTTTTCTAGGTTATTCTATGGGATTAAGTGGAAATGAGATTTTCGTCTCAGTTTTCGACTTCAATTTGTGTATTTTTTTTTCTTCCTTTGATTGCCTTGTTAGGGGATTTCATTTTTTTCTTGTGTCAATTTATCTGTAGTATCTTGGAATCGTCATGGGAAATTATTTGCGTGGGAATGAAATCAGCTTTCGCCTACGCGGTGTCAACGAAATAGACCCTCTGTTGGTAGATACATTTAGACAGCAGCTTAGAGATTGGAAATGTTATAGGAACTGAAAGCTGATGATGATAACTAGTCAGGGAACGAATGGAAGATGCCGAGATTCCTTTAAGTAAAATTGAAAACATAAGATAATCAGAGCTTTTTCCACATTAACGGTGGGAGAGTTAAGTGGTCCTAATTTAAAAAATCCCATACCTTTGAAAGGAGGGAAAGATTTTACGCTTCTTAGATAATTTATCAACACTGGCCGGAAAATTTTTTCTGCCTAACCTCGTGAAATCTTTGAAATTCTCACACCTTGTAATAATATTTGTCAAGCATATATCAAATTTCAAGTTTTGTATGGACGTGCTTACAATCTTTCCTCAGCTTGTTCCTGTTAATCCTTAGATGCCACATAAGGGCCCTTAAAACCGTACGATGACATCTGTCTGCGCCAGATTTTGAAGTACGTATTTAAATTCAATGTTTTTGTCAGCTGTTCATTTGATGTTCATCGAACCTTATGATTCAGTATGAACTTGAATACTGTTGTGAAAGAGCATTACCTAGACTAAAAGTTCGACTGCGCCAAAACTTACCACATGATTACTGCCCTTTGCATAAAAGGTGGACATAATATTATTAGAAAACTATTCGAAGTTTTTTCTTATTTTGTCGGAATCTACTTCCGGGTAAATTGCTAAAATCTAGGTATACAGATTTCTTACAAATATTATGTAAACCGATTTCAAATATCGTGTGCAAGTACCAAGTGTGCAGTGTTGCATACACATCTTGGCATCGGGCATAAAGCTCGCGTTTGTGGAGCTTTTCTAGGGTCGAAAAAATTTCCGAACCGAAAAGGCAACGCTTTGCTAGGGTCATTCTTCAGCAAATCTGTACAAAAAATTTCATTCCAAGGGCTTATGTAATTTCCAAGATCGCACAAGCTACGCCTTACTCACTGTTTCTAACAGTGACGGACCAATTATTGGCCTCATTTATTTTTCTACAAATTTCGCCTGTTATTTAATCACAGAAAAGGCCTCACAGCCTAAAAGCCTGTCAACATTGTCTACGCACTCCAATAATTGCACAGACGGATGTTTGCCCTTCGTATTGACACCTGAGTTTTGAGCGCTTTCATCCCCAGCCCACGAAAACGCATCCCTCCTTTCATATATATCCTTGCTTCCAAACTTCATGCATTACACACCGCCCAATTTTTAATTTTACAGAAATTGACCGATCGATAGAGTTTGATCGACTTCACAAAGATCTCGAACTCGGCCATAGCCAATCGTAGGGCCACTGTTGACGATAAAAGCTGTCTCGCGGCTTTAAGGTAAATGAAAACATAATGTGTTTTGACTTGTTGACTTGCAGTTAATTGGTCATTTCCAGAATTCATCTTTTATGATGATCTGATCTATGGTTTATCTGCCGGGCACTGGTACATGCAGATGAGTGTGTCGCAAATGACTCTAGACGCTTACCCAACGGACATATTTCAAGACTTCCCATTGCCGGTCATTGATGCTACCACAGCCTACTTCCATCTCGGGTGTCCGAAAAGCCTACATGTTCTTCCTGCATAATGCACATAAACTAACAACGGACATACTTTTTTCACAAATACTTGGGATTTGGTGCACAGCGGTATTGGGTGACTGCGTAGGTCCTGTTCACACAACAACCATCATACCAAGGGCATTTTTTGAGTAGTTGAAAACCTTAAGTTGCCGCCATAGTGCCGTGGTGATTATGTCGAACTACTGTGCACAATGTCTTAGGTTCGAATTCTGACCGAGACAGTAAATTTTTTTTTACGCTCCCGCCTCAGCAAGGCAGGGTCTTATAAATCCTTCAAGAACAACCTGTCGGATGAGATACCTCCCAAAATCAGCATCGTGTTAAATCGGCACAAAATTGAAGGGCTATTTTATGGGTGTAGGAACAAAAGCACACAAACAGTCCTGAGAAATCAGACGGTGGCCGTGGCACTTTGGAATTAAAAAAAAAATCGATTCAGCTATATTTTCAAAGGGCCTTATTGATAACGTCTGTGAGAAGTTAATAAAGCAAAATGGAGAATCTCCAACTCAAGCGCATCCTTAAGGGCTGGTTTTTCAATGCAGAAATAAGCCCAGCTTAAACTTAGGTCTGCCAATCCTGGAACAAATCTAAGTTAACCTAGAGAGCAGTTTTTTCGGCGCGGATTCTATTAGCTCCGTCAGTAAAGTTGTTTAAAGTCGACCAATTTTTTTATTTAAAAGTCGAGTCGTTTAAGTGTTTAAAGTCGACAAATTTTTTTATTTTTAAATTCGACCGCGGATCGAAAATAACTAAAAAGCTTAAATCTGCAGCTAAGCTTGGCTCAGCTCCGAAACTCGGATGATCCCGCACTGAAAAATCAGCCCTTAGATTCTGGTATCCATGTGCTATAAGGCATCCAACATTGAACTTCTTTTTCTAGGCGGATCACAGGTTCTTCTCGTAGAAGGGTCGAGCTCTGAATTTATCCACGACAAGCAAATGATCACAGTCGTCTTTTGTTTTTCGGGAAATGCACTAATTTATGATTTTTGATGTGTGTTTCAGCACATAGTGACTGCGAGGTCGCCCTATGGATTCTCAACTATAAAAACCTTGTGCAGCTTATCTCAGGATATTGAGCTCCTGCAATGCTCTTTGCTTCGTAGAGGCTGTGCATGCCAAAACCAACTTATCTGCTGTATTCCCTTTCAATTTTACGATTAAAGTCTCCGAGAATCACCTTGACATTGCGCTTCGGGCAATCTCTTTTGGCTCTATACAAGAGGTTACAATACACCTCAATGACATGTCCTAAGCTCTTCGATAGGGGTTTGTGCCGATTTTAAGCCGATGGAATATATCTTTTGCCGTTTTGGAATATAATTTCGATGAGAATCACAGTAAATAGATCACTAATTGGCTTTAAGTCAATATTTTCTGATCTCCACTCTACCTGCACGCCTGATCTGCAGTCTTACATAGCAGCAACATCCGTATTATACAGCATAAAGACAGCCTTTAGCTGCAACTGGTGTGTAGAAATGGTTCCATGCTCCAGGTTACTTGTCCTGCTCTCATAACTAGGTATTCTTAACGTGGTCGAGAAGATACCCCGACAGCACAACCACCTAACCTGAAGGTCAGGTTCATCTTTCGACCCTGGAAAAGCTTGTTGTATGCGTATTTTACTCAGGGGCTTATTTATCTCAGGATAGGGCACGATCCTGCTTACTTCACCTATCACGAGGACATTTAAACCAATTTAGCTATGGGTGACCGATTGATTCTTTGTCCGCATTTGATCTTCCCTACCCAAATTGTTTTTGAATTAGTGAGCTAATTCAATGAAATTGTTTTTAAATTAGTGAGCTTCACTTCAGAAGAAATTGTTCACCGATAGCTTAACTGGTTAAAGCGTAACTAGAGTAGAGATAGGTGACCTAACTAGAATCGTGCCCGCCGATTAGCCAAAAACGGTTTTCCTTAGACATTTTGTCCACTCATATAGCCACTCTACGACTAAATGTCAAAATAGAGTCAAAATATTTTTTAACCCGGTATAGACCCGGGTAAGAAATATTTTCAAATCTTTTAGAACGAGACAACATACAAGAAGACACACTCTTGTACTATACATACAAGAAGACAAGACAAAGAACCTGAAACTACGGTGTAACAGACAGCCTACACCGCCTCTTTTGCCTCATTTCACAGAAATAAGCCAAAACCGAGTTAGAGTCTTGAAACCCAACTAATACCAAAAAACGATGTCGAAATTGAGTCAAATTAATTGAAAAACCAAACTAACATCGAAAAATTGTGTCAAAATGAAGTCAGACTTCTGTGAACAGTAGATGAAGTCACTGCCGCGATTAAATCGCTAAAAGTTGATAAGTCTGCTGGAGTTGATGAAATCCGGCCAGAAGTACTAAAGGCAATGGGCGAAGAAGATGTTAAATGGCTTACACGTGTCATTGAGGTGGCCTGGGAAAGCGGAAAAGTACCTAGCGATTGGCAAGCAGGGCTTATAGCCCCCATTTTCAAAAAAGTGAACAAGAAAGATTGTTCTTACTCTGGGGTATATCTCTCTTAAGCCTTCGGAAAAAAAGTATTCGCAAAGGAGTTGGAAACGCGTTCCAGAGTTGTAATCGAGGTTATTCTTGTGAAGACCCGGGAATATGTCAAACCAGTCTACGCGTTTTTGTAGATTTAAAAAAGTCCCATAAATGGGTTCCGCGGGATAAACTCTGGAGAGTTTTGCAGGACTATGCACTAAGTGAGCCTCTACTGGGAGCCATTCAGTCTTTGTATGAGAACTACAGAAGCTGTGTTCGGATAAATGGCGTCAAAGCCCAACTTTTTGATGTGTGCGTTGGACTTCGCGGGGGCTTCTTCTTTTCATAGCATATATGGACTGGTGAACCACAGTCTTGGTGAGGAATCTTTCAAAATGGCTGGCGTCAGGATAAGCCATCTGCTTTTCGCTGATTCGATGATTTAGCTATCCTGTCATCGATCGAAGAGGAACTTCATCGAGCACTGGATGGGTTTGCGGTCATATGTGTCGAAGCTGGGATGAAGGTAAACGTCAGCAAATCCGAACTGATGGTTGTTTCCAGAACTTCTGTGCAGTGTAACCTGCACATAAATCGAGTCCCATTGAAACAGGTAGAGAAGTTTAAGTATCTCGGGGTCTTTTTCACGAAAGATGGAAGGAGTGATGCAGAGTTATCTTGTAAGATTGGCCTAGCTGGAGCAATAAATAGTAAAGGAACTGCACCAGCCATTCATCAGGAAAGCTGAGCTTGGAGTGAAAGCAAAGATCTCAGTTTTTAATTCAGTGTTCGTTGTTAGTTCCAACCGTCATCTATGGTCATGAAATTTGAGTAATTAATGACCTAAAGATTGTGGTCACAATCTGCGATCTGATAGAGTAAGAAACGTCAGTAGTCGTGGAAGAGCAGCAACTTCTCCGAGTGGAAAGATCAACTCTTCGATGGTTTGGACACGTTGTTCGCCCGCCTGGTAGGACAAGAAACAGGCGGTGGGATCAGGAAGAGAACATCTCCGAGCCCAGTCTGGGGATCGTGCCTGTGTCTCTTTAGTTGATGTCGGAAAACTCGAAAACGATGATAGTACCATTTTGCCGCCCTCGCTCCGCCACCCTTCCAAGGATAAGTGGTCACCGAAAATGTTGATGATGATGGACACCGCAAAACAGGGTTAACAAATTAACAAATTCAATTCAATCTAGGAACAGGTCTTGACTTAAAATTAACACTAAAATTTGACAACCAGTTGCCCGAATATGGACCGAAGACTTCATTTTTGGGTTAATTTTACCACCGCTTGCTAAGAGGGATTGTGATGATCCAGTTGCAGCATCACAACATGGCAATAAATTTCTGTTAGACGATTTACTATGAAAAACTTCCTTAACGTCTTCAATTGCATTCGAAGAATTACTTATTTCAAAATTACCGAGTGAACTTCCGACCACTCTCTACTTGCCAATATCTACCTGACTAGAGTTTCCTGGAAAACATAAAACAGTAAATGGCAAAAGAACGATCTAAAACCCAACTCTCTCGATACCATTACATGCCTTGCTGAAAACAAAAATACGAAAGAGTTTCATAAAGTTTTTACTTGTTTGATATCCATTTTCTATTCCTTTTTGTCTTGAGAGCATAGAAAGATTCAGGAGCTTCCCTTTTCCCACAAGCTTCAGCACGAGTTTTCTCATTTTTTGTTGACTCGATTGTTTTGATCATCCATCATCAACATCATCAATTCCTCTGGCACATGTCACAGCTTGATAATGCCTCCTTGCTTGGTGCTCGCTCGAGTTTAGCAGGAACTATCCCAAAAACAAACGCAACAACCCCCAAAAATATAGCCTCATTCATTTTTAACATTCGATTTGCAAAACACTTCTCAGGACACGTAGCTACTACAACACCATGCTTCACCCAAGAACATGATGTGCATGTGTCCTAATTCATTTCCAATTCCCATCAATAATGCGAACTAAAAGTGTAAAGGATACTCTAGGACTCGGTTTTCATAAATAACTCATCTTCTGGACAACAACGACGCCGACGTGTTGTAGTCCCTGATTTTGTCCGAGTTTCATGGACAACACCTGTGACATGTTCGTATCAATCACCGAAGAGCTTCACTCGTCCACGCCATCACCATGTTGTAAGTAACCATTGCCTTTGTATGGATGAGATGTCGCCTTGTGAATCCTACCTCGGTCTGCTAGATATCTGCGTTGCTCATGAATTATTTATCGCCACGAGCTGTGGCACTGGTTTTTTTTTATCGATAACACAAACATCTCAAGACAAATATAATAGGAGCAGGCATGCTTATCCCGGACACGTAAGTGTTTACCTTTTTGTCCTTTGATTAGAAAAGGTGCGTTTCTATTTCAAATAGCCTTTTTAGAAAACACTTTCAAAATAATTCAGGGTCAACATGGTGGTCTCAGATTCATGCGACTTGGGCAAAGTATCGCTTTCAAGGACCAACAATTTTACTAAAAGAAATTGAATTCTAAAGTAAACTTGGTAGATATCCTTGTCAATGTTCTTAAAGGTACTCGCTTTAATCTAATGGGAAAAGTTCCAATTCCACATACGCCGAAGCCGAACCATTCTGAAGGAAAGTTTTTCTGTTATCCCGAAAAATAAAGGAGAAGTTCTTGTAACTTTTCGGAAAGAAGAAATCCCATATGTCAACAGAGTGAACGACTATGGAGTATGGGCGGAATATATGGGAAACCAAGTGGGTGTGGTTTGTTGTTGTTTAGACGATAAGGACCTCGAGGGCCGTAATGGATGGTTGATTCTAACGATGTGCGAATGTGAAATGTGAGACTTTTCACCTTCTGTATAGTCTCGTGTAAAACAATACTTAAGCAACACCGAGCAAAGAAGAGAATCTCATCACATCGAAAGGGTATCGGAGTGTTGAAAAGTGTCCGAGGATATAGATTACAAAGGATTACGCCTTTCTGATTGTTTGTCCAGCAGTTTTGGCAAAATGCGATACTTTTCAATTAATTTACTTTTTATGGAAATGTTTGCTTTTGTGTAACTTTTTTTTATCAGCCAAGGTTTTGCAGGAGCCCTAAGGACCAAATTATCCGCTTAAGAGCCAGCAATCACAAAAGATTTACGTCGAAGCCTGTGGGACTACTCGCTATAATTCATCTAACAACAACATGGCGTACTCGTTAATTTATCAAACAGAACTTTGCTCAACTTCACCAAACACCGAAGCTCCTTATATACTTCCGAAAACTTAATAAAGGAACAAATGTGCTCCTTTGTGTCGAATTGTACCACAATACCACAACACAATAAAATATGGAAAATATGACGAAGAACAGCGGCAGAACATTGCAGGGCACAAAGAGAATAAAATACGATATCCTTCGTGCAAAATGAAAAGAAAAATTTATTTCAACCATCATCCAAGGATATTTATCTTCCATCTGCATCTTCTTTGTGCTGGTTTCTTTCCGGTATCCTGGAAAAGGAACAAATGAGCAGAGCGGTTTGCTTTTTTATTAAATTGTCTGGCTGGGATGGGATGTCCTGGGGAGGCAGGCCATCCCAACTTTTCTCCAAGTCATATCATCATCATGACATCCGGAAGTGGTGCTGTATAACTGAATTTTCGCCATTTTCGCAAATTATAGCACACAACTTACTGTCACAGTTTGCCCGGAATGAACTTTTTTCGGCGGCACACGGTGTGGTGCGCCCATAACTTATAGGGCTGAAGCGGTGCTCCTGCTATGATATGGGTGTGTGCAATAAATTTGCAAATCCCCGCAGCGCTTATGCAAATTAATTTATGCTAAATGAAATTGAGTTGTGGAGGACTCGGACGAGTGGGTCCCCGCTGTCGTAACATAACCCTCATGTGTACACAGATGTTAGCTGCTGTAAATGATTGCGGATCAGTGTGATGCTCAGTGCTGGGTGACTCGGGCTCAGGGCGGTCAAATGGGATTTAGTGACGGGTGTTGCGATTAGTCGGTAATAATCGGAGACAGCTGGGGCTTTTATTCCTTTTAGAAAAGACAACAGAGAGTGAAGCTTCACCAATCAGTTCTGTTGTTATAGTCTCCATTTCGTTAGTAGATGCAAGAGAAATAATTTAAGCTTAGATACTGAACACAGAACTCACCTATGGTAAGGTAAAGCAATACCTAAAAAACTTCGCGGGAAAGCATAGAAAAAATTGTGATAAAATGTTTTTTGCCCCTGTTTTTGACTCAATCTCGAACGCACTCACATTAATATTGGATTAAATTCATACCAGCCAAATCGTAGTCCTTGGATACAACAAAATGTGTTTTAATTAGTTCGGACGTGTGCTCACTTGCCTTTTAATTAAATCTCAGTTCAACGCAATAAAATAAACGCTAACTGCATCATACGGCGGAGAGCAACACGTAATTTGATTTGATTATTATCGAGCGCCTTTGGGGGTTTGCTCAGATTTCAATAGTCAAAACCAACCAGAAAACTAAAATCAACGCATTTTGCCTCAGAGCAAATATTTTGACCCAATTACTTGCGTGAGTGCACTGCCGACTGACTATGTTCAATGTTGTTGCCTAAAATGGATTAAACGATTGAAATTGGATTTTGTTTTGATAGTCGATATGTTAATAATTGTGTTTGTAAAACAAGGGAAATTTATTTGATTTAATTTCGAAATATCTGTCCATGTTTTTAGAAAGCTCTATTCGATCAGGAAGTTACTTCATACTTTTCGCAATTTTGAAGGGTGCCACAACTGCAGATTGTTGTCATCAGGTGATTTTTTTCAAATTCTTACTTCTTCTTAACAAGTGTTTTTTGTATATCACTACCAGGAAATAATCGGTTTCAGGCAAATATTTAAAAAATAAATCTTTTGATAGCCCCTGACTTCTTTAGAAGATATCGGCCTTACCTCCATGGATTTAAGCCGTTCTTAATATGATTTTCAACCTAAATAATTCAACCTAACAATAATTTCTTTCATCTTTAAAATATTGCGAAGTTAGCGTCTGAGTGGAGTCACTTTGAGAATTTGTGATTTAAACGTTTTTAAAAAGAGTCTCTTTTACTCAAAAATTTCTTTCCGAGTCTTTTCTTTTCTTAAGTTAAATTTCGGAATTTTCATATTCCATCTTCTTTTTTCTAGTTTCTACCAAGGAATCTTGCAGCAATAAAGAGAAAATGCTCGTTAACAATTTTTTACCGAATTAAATGCTGGTAGACGGAAGACGGAAGGCATTTAAAAATAAACTGCAATAACTGCATAGAGAGTACCAAGACGACCTTAAGCTTCAAACCTGGAGATGCGACTTTAACTATGGACTGTGACAAGAACTATGGACTGTGACAAGCGCACGATCTTATACACACGATTCAATACGCAATCACATTCTGTGCTTTCCGAAGAAACAGTCTTAACCACAACCAACAAATATTTTACAAGAAAGAAGTTTTCGAAAAAACATTTTCATCAATCACTATTTTGCTTTTCCCAAGCAAAGTAAATGTTTCCATGAAAAAAAAAAATTCGAAAAATAGTTCTCTTTACCGCTGAAAACTTTTCCTATTTTTCAATTATCAAGCTGCTGATAAAAGCTTATTTGTTTTCCCCTCAAACACTTTAGTGTTTTGGATACTAAACTTGAAATAATGCCTTTGGTGCTTGATTTAAACTAAAGAAGAAAAATGTTTTACTTGCTTTTATTAATTTTTTGTTAATTTTCTGGTAAACACTTAGTTTTTACTTCATAATAATGTTTTTTTGTATATAATATGCTCGTGATCGAGAGCGGAAAAAATTTGAGGATAGAAAAGATAGAAGAAGAAAGTAGTTTTCGATCCAACTCAAACGCTGATGAGCCTAACATAAAACCTCTGCACAGAAGCTCCAAAGCTTGCCCACGCAAGTGTTATGCCCTTACGGAGAAAAGCAATAGTATAACCAGCAGAATATTTCATAAAAACATCTGGCATGCATCTAATTGTTGTCCATTCTGTTTGCGATTTGTAAGAGAACAAGTGGGAAAGTGCAACAGTGCGTATGCAAAAGCCTCAGTTCGTCTACGACGGATTGCAAAATACCCCACCCTACCAAAAAGAAAGATGCCACGCCTCTAAAAAGTGGGCGGGAGCCACGCCCACAAAAGAGGGCGGAGATATGTAAAATGTATACAAAAAATATAGAAAATGCGAATATCTAGAATTTTTGCTACAGAATGTTTTATCAAATTTCAGATATATTTATTGAAAAACAGTCATTTTAAGTTAATATTCCTTAAAAAATGGGCGTTGTCGATGTAAACGCCAAACTTTTTCTGCTGTCTCAAAGACAATTAGAAAGCAGTGTCACATACTAGAAATCAGTGTGTTTTAACATAGCTAAAGTGTGAAAAAATTGTTTTTTAAAATTTGGAGATGGTCGCACATACAGGCCTGTTATGGCCGTGTCTGTAGGCGGAATCTACTAATTTTCAAACTTGATCTGGTCCAATAGACTCCCAGTCCACTTACAAATTTTCACCTCTCTAGCTTAAAAATTTAAGGCCTAAAATTTGTTTACATATGGGCGGACGGACATGGCTTAAACGATTCTCCCGTCGGTCTTATTCATATCTTTAAAAGGTCTTAGGGGTCTACGGTGATTATTTCACCGCGTTACGAACTATACAGCAAACTTAATATACCCTGGGTCGGGTATAAAATTTTTTTTTGTATTCGACCGCCCTAACCTGGGTAACAGACGCCGACCAGGCAGCCGCTCATTTTAAAACAGACGCTTCTGGATTTTTCGTTTGTTGCTGGTTTTGGTCCGCCCCGGATATTTTCCATTCCGGTGCCCACCATATCTGGTTAGCGTTCCCCTATCCGCCACCTGGGGAGGCGCCCAATTGGGAACCAGCAACCCCAGAAGAGGAGTGTTAACCGCGTGTTGTGTGTGATACAAAGTTTTACTGCTTAGGACAAAATTCACTGTTGGTAGCAGCAACTTCGAGGTAGTTAAGGAGTGTATGTTATCAAATCCTCAAACGACACCTTAGTGTAGATTTGTCGAAGAATAACCTCAGGAAACTGTTACCGAAACACGGTTTGGAAAAAGAAATAATACTGGGCTTCTCGAGAGAAAAATTCTACACCGAATTTATGGTCCTGTGTGCGAGGAGGCCGCATGGAAGAGTTGATATAACTGCGAGCTTATTTAAAACACCAAAAAGCTAAAAGACTTCATTTGCTTGGTCACATCGAGCGGATGGACAAAAATGCTCCAGCCAAGAGGGTTTTTGAATTCAAGCCCCGGGATCGAGGCAACCGGAAAGCCGAATCTCCGTTTTAAGGAACAAATCATCGCGGTTGCCTGAATGCTTGTTATGAATAATTGAAAGCAGCGTGCCCAGGATCACAGAGGATGGAGAGGAGCTGCTGTAAAGCCGGTAGAGACCCTCATGGTGTGAGAGCCTTAAAAGAAGAGTTTCTAAAACTCGCTGCAGCCGAAATTTCAGCTGAACTGTTGCATGTTTTCCACGGATACGCTCACAAGCTCGTTCATCTCCGCAAGAGAGCTGAAATGTTCCATGTTTTCCACGGATACGCCTACAAGTTCGTTCAGCTCCTCAAAGAAGAATAATTGTCCAATACGTTATAGCCTTTGCCTATTGCCATCTGGTCACTGGAAGCGATTGTTTCACATATTTTTCCGCTTCAGGGCCATAGCAGCCTCTCGATGTGCCTATTTATGTCTGACTGATAGATTTTAACCTTTGGCATTGACGATCAATAATGACTGCTTGGTGATCTAGGAAATATCCTCTTGCGATAATTCCAATACTATTGTCCTTGTAGTGGTCATGAGTGTTGCTAAAGGCTTAGGTTTAGGTTATGCTGGATTAGGCAGGGTTAGGTTAGGTTAGGTTGGGTGGCTGTCCCCGCTGGGCAGTGACACACTTAGACCAAAGGAGGTCCATTCTAATACCACTTGTAGTACCGGAGTTAACAGCCCGAAGACATAAATGATTACTACCCGTTTGGGTAGGAGGGGTCTAGGCAACCGGTGACGGTATAAACCTGTACCAAACGTCACCAATCAAAGTTTGATTGGTTGAGACATACCCGAGGGTAATGAAGGCTAGGGGTAACCGTTTCGGTGAACCGCTGTCAGCAGAGTTGAGGGGGGCCAGTGAGAGACTGCCTTAAGAAAGGGTGGTTTCGTAACTGTTGGACTCCAGATGGGAATTTTCCTTGATGATACGGTTTGGGGTTAGGCAGGGTTGCTTTGATGGTATCCAATGCAACCTGTTCAAGACAAAATTTTATATAAAGTATTTGGTTGATGTATCCTCAGCTCCAAACAGACACTTGGTCTAGCCGAGTTCCTGCCGAATTTCAAAATATTTCCCACCAATACACTTGCGAGCTCAGTTGCTCAAAAAAGAATTGTCCAAAAAGTTGAAGCCGTTGGCTGCTGCACAGACAGAGGTGATGCTTCACGTCTTCTTCCGCTTCAGGACCATGGCAGCCTCTATAAATTAAATTGGTGCAAAAATTGAATCCTCATTTTTTTTGAGTACTTGTCCAACAGGTGGTAGCGCATTATCACTCTTGTAGCTTTGGCCACTTATAGCTATTTGAGTTCTACGAGATTTTTTGATTTTTTGCTGTCTACGGAAGCCCATAACGCTTGTGTATTTTTCATGTCTTTTTTGGGCTTTTTTTTACGCGACCCAGGGTGTATTAAATTTAATGCATAGTTTGTAACACAGTGAAATAATCACCGTAGACCCCGAAGAGTTTTGAGATATAAACGGACAATTTAATTGACTAAGCTATGTCCGTCCGTTACGTCCTTAGAAGTGAGTTAAAAAGTTTAAACTTGGAGTGTAGCTTAGTTTTCATTTTCTATAGACAAAGTATGAAAATTCAGCCAACCTCAAATTTACATTTTATTTAAAAATGATTTTTCGTCAAGCTAGACTTGGCGTTCGAGCTCGAATTTTGGTGCAGTGCTTTAGTGGTCTAAACCTTTTAAATAGATAAAAATTGGACCGCCCACAATTGGAACATTGGAACACCCACTCTTAACATGTTAGACCTTTATAACCCTGATTAAACGGAAAATTTGTTAAAAGGTATATAAAGTATATAAAGTATAAATACAGGCCAAAAAACTTTTGAATTTGGTGTTACAGGTTTAAGAGGGTCTGGTATTAAGAAGTTCCTTATAGACGAACTTTTGTCCTTACTTAATTGTTTCTGAATGGTTAAATCCATACTTCCTGGTTAAAAATAGCGGAGGATGACTTCCTTTGTCCGCTTTACTAATACAAGGATATGAGCCATACTTTTGAAGCTGTAAAGTCAATATGGCATGGTAACCAAGCAATGCGGACATCCATCTGCTAAGAGCCCTAAGCTCTAACGTCTAAGTGACAGAGTACTTCTACACGAAATTTGATGATTAGTATTTTCAGCTGCTCGGCTGTAGTATTTGTAAATGAAAATATCCTCTTCTGAAAATTCCAAAACTTTAGCCTTTTCTCCGACTTTGAGTATTGCTAGAATTTTAGCTTGGAATATATACTGCAAGGGTTAAGAACTATACTTTAACTATGTCCTTTGAATCGTTGGTTCCAGCTATCTGAACTATAAAGTTTTATTGTGCATTTTGCGGCGGCTTCTTCACTAAAGAGATTTTTAGGCGTAGGGCTTAGGATTTTTTTTTTTTCCTGCAAGTTCTACTGCACAAAGCTGTAAGCTCTTTCTTGACTCTTTCTTCTATATTCAGATTCCAGGTGAGCTTGCTTTCGAGGATAATACCCAGATGTTTCGCTATGCTAAGACTTCGAATAACGTGGCTAACTTAAGAATCAGGAACGACCCATTTGTGAGGAGAATAAGCGCTATTTTTTCGGGTTCCTTTGTGTCTTGTAAGGTTTCTCTGGTGGCAGACATTCCTTTTGTACTAATAGTAAATCATCTCTTTTCTTCCGCATTCCTCATTCCATGTTTTCTTATAGTGATGACACTACAGTCCGTTTCTATATACTATTTCAAAAGAATGAGGTATATTACGTTTGACATAGGCGGAGATTTAGTATATTATACATAAAATTAACTTTTACTCATACGCAGAAGTCTGTCCTTATTTAGTCCTTCGTTAGGTTGTTTTTTTATTTGGGAGCAATTTAAGAATAAATTTATTAATTTTTTTTTAATATAGGTACCAGATATTATATTTTATTAAAAATATTTTTTGTTAATTTATTTTCAGATAATGCACTGGAGCATATATAATTAAATACTGTCTTCAAATCTATACACTACACATGCATTAAGCAAACTGCCTTGAATAAAATGTATGCTACACTTAAGCTAAAAAATCATGTAAAAAATAAATGTTTGCTAAAATTAAAACAAAATTGTTCACTTAATTGTAAATTGTAGTGTAGGAGGTTTGTCCCGTGTATGTAATTGCAAGTATTGCATAAGCCCAAACCATAGCCAAAATGCACCAATATTTCTCTTTAAAAAAATACTTATTTACAATGCTTCCGATATTTCTTTCGATTGGTTTTCTTCTACTCATTTATTTTAAAAAGCAATCTTCTACAACATATTCTTATACAGTTTTATAATAGAAACTAAAATTCCAGAAATATCTATTAATATTAAAATGACATTGAAATATTCAAAATATAAGCAACACACACCGAGTACAGGAAATAAATAATTATTTGTGAAAGGATTAAATTGTGTAAATATTGAATACATATATAATTATATGAAAAACAATGTATTTCCTTTTATATAAAATTAAATACTATAATACATTCTGCAAATCTACAAACTTAAATAGCTTTACTGAATTTAACCTCTAAACTTAAGTATTTTTGTATATTAAAAAACAAAAACAAATTGTAATTGTTGATTTTAAATTGTAACAACGTGATTCTTAGTTTCAGGTCAAATAGAGAGAACTTATGGAAAAATTGTTTATAAAACTAATGTTTCTTATCTACAAAAACCACAAAAAATATTTAATATTTAAATGCAAGAAAAAATATAATGATTATAGCCTAACGTTGAAATAGTAAAAAAATAATTTATTTAAAACAATGCGTGGGAAAGTGAAGCACCAAATATGTTTGCATACAAACTATTATAGAGCTGATAAACTCAAATATTATTACTCAAACAGCCAGATATTTAAACAGCAGTTCAGTAATTGAAGAAATAAACCATAAATAAATATTGAAATAAAAATTTTTGTCGAAATGGAAAAAGAATGTTTAAATTTAATAATTTTTTTATGAAAGCTTGCAGCGGCAGCGTATAGATGTCACACGGCCCTGATGGCAGTAGCAATCATTTTTTGCGGGTCTTAAAACGGAAGAAAGTTGTAAAAAGACCATATTCTACCAAACCTTTTATTGCCTTGTGTTTAGGGTCAGTCAAGCTGAAGACTAAAAAACTTACTTCATCCAAACTCGAATGTCACCGGTAAGCCACGAACCTTAAAAACTACTCAAAACATATGCACAAGTAGACACCAAAATGATCGATAATGACTGACAAAAAACGAAGTTACAGGCTTAATAAAATAGCCCTTTTCTATCCTTTCTAAAAGCGAAAGGTATAGTATACCTCTTGCTTTCTGAAGATCCCTCGATTCCGATTGACTTCCCAGGAAATTTCCGCGTTATGCGATAAAATTTTTCAAGGTATTTTACAGGGCATGTTTAAGGTTTAAGATAACTCATCTGAACTGCTTGACATAATATTCTTGCACCCTTAGATCCAAGACCACCACCGCGCCGTATGAGCTTCAAATCATTGAAATGCAACTACGTTTACCTCCTAATTTGCGGCTTTCTGGTCAGTATTGGTAATCCAGGTTAGGGGCTACGACAATGAGTCTGATGGCAAGGTATAAAGTGCCCCCTGCCCCCATGAGTAGGCAGGGAAAACAGACTCGGATAAATGTTGATCCTGATAGCAAGGATCACTGTGAGGCAACACACAGACCTAGGACAGGTCAGGATGTTAAGGGTTCGTGGTTCCGAAGGGTACTTCTCCTATTATACAGGGTAAAGTCGAAATAAGGACAAACAACTCTATCTTGAGAAGGGTAAAATGAAAGGAGCATAAGTTGCAGTAATGGTTTTTGACATCACTTCAAAAGACACGCGGAACCCTTTCTTCTTTCGCAAGGAAAACCTTCGTGTTAGTTAAGAAGGCTAAGGAATATCAGCTTGATGGATAAAGTCTCTTCCGTATTAGAGTTAAGTACCCAAAGTCTTCAACGATCAAGTTTAAACCCTGCTAAGGAGGCGCTACATTCCGGATCGGACCTAGGCCTTAACCAATAAACTTTGCCAGTGAACTCTATCTCTAGCTAGCTCCCTGCAGTTTTGCGAGAAGTTGGCTGAGGTCTTCTTTTACTTGCGTGTGTCAACTAAGTTTCAGGCTTTCTTCCACACCTTCGCTCCGCGGTGGATGGATTCAAAGATTCCCTAGGATGGAACCTTGGGCCCATCCGATCTAGATAACTCAGCAAACGTTGTAATCCAATTATCGCTCGAAAGATTTTCATCTCGAAGGACCCTTAATAACATTTGACAAGGTCAATACTTCTGCACAGTAAAGCTTTACTGGTCTAAGTTATTAACTTTTAAGCTCGAGATATCAATTGCTTTCTGAAGGCAGCCTTACCGAAAGCTATACCACTCCTGACCAATTAAATGACAGCTGCAAAGTTCGCCAGCTCAGCTGTCAGGTCAGTTTGATTACAGTTAGGCAAGCTTAGACGCAACTGCCTTTAATTCTTCCAGATCACGTGGGCAGAATCTTTGATCTTCTTTAACCAGATTGAATGGTTCATCCTGGCTGGCTGAAAATTTTGAATTGCCTCGTCGTTATATCTCCAGCTATGGGTTTTCCAAACCCTCAATATCGATTAAGAATCATTAGTAGTCTCTGCAATGTTTGGCTACCATAGAGTCAAACTATGCAGCCTAGACCAAAAAATGCTCCCTGGATGCTGCACTTCCTGAATGCGGAAATTCTGCATGACGCTCTTGATAGAGAGGCTTATATGTAATCCTTTCATGAATAACTTGAAGGCTAGGTGTGCACAAACATCACGAACCGAAAACCGGGTTTAAAAAGGGAGCATTGAAAAATCTCAGAGCGAAAGGTTGCTTTTCTCAAAGCCAGTCATTGCTTTCGGAGAAGATGTTTGTGGAGTAAAGCAGCTTGGCGAAGCGGTTGTTAATGAGAGAAAAACAGATATTTTGACTAGCGTTTCGCCGTCTTAAAGGAAGGAAGCCTTATCTCGTCCAAGAAACAGGACCCCAACTTCGGTTGAATAAAAACCTACTTCTACACCGATCGATCAAAAACTAGTGATGACTAGAGTTAGTAGGTGGGGCGTTTTCTTTGATAGACATCTAAATCTATGTCTTTGCCTTCCTGATAAGTGTAGTGTCGTTCAAGCGGAAATACCCGAGCGAAAATCATGTCACTAAAGGAAGTCTTGAGTAGCAAAGCCCTCGCTCAAGTAACTAGAGTGTCCATTCTTAACACCCTCATCA
This sequence comes from Neoascia interrupta, assembly GCA_947623515.1. NCBI lineage: Eukaryota > Metazoa > Arthropoda > Insecta > Diptera > Syrphidae > Neoascia > Neoascia interrupta. The sequence continues at coordinate 13,995,091 of OX392464.1, forward strand.
TCGCAGTCCTGGTGCAGAAGCATGGACAATGTCAAGGCGGATGTACACCCTTTATCCTGCTCCGGGAAGGAAATCCTTCTCGTAATTTATGATCCCGTCTGCATAGATGGAAAGTTAAGGTGGAGAAAAAGCATAGAACTGTACTCCTGAAAATCTTCTCTACGCCACAACAGAGGAGCACCGAGACTTAGATGGCGCACTCAAATGGAAAGGGACCTAAGCTAACTTTGCGCGTAAGATTAGAGACAGAGGCGGCTGGCAAAGCTTGTTGGCATGACCCAAGTGCACTCCGGACTGTTGCTCTACCTAAAGCAGGGTACAGGAAGTCCTGTCCTTCCAAAAACTAATATTTTTGGACAGAGACGGCTACCAAGTACCTGGTTACCAGTCTCTGCAAACTCGAAGAAAGCCCTAGACCGTCATCATCTCTTAAAGAGAATTCCGAGCAGTTCTCGTGTGCTTTGTGTCTGGCTATGGCAACCTTCCAAGAAACTGCAAGGCTAACGAACTTGCCGATTTCGGAACTACACTCTCAATCTGTGATACTGAGTTGTCCTGTAGAATTGGCCAAGCTGGAGCAATAGCAAAGGAACTGCGCAGGCCGGTCATCAGGAAAGCTGAGCTTGGAGTGAAAGCAAAGATCTCAGTTTTTAATTAAGTGTTCGTTCCGACCCTCATCTATGGTCATTAAATTTGGGTAATAACCGAAAGAATTAGATCGCGGGTACAATCTGCCGAAATGAGATTTTTGAAGTGCGTTGCTGGTGTTACTCTTAGGGATAGAGTAAGAAACGTCAGTATTCGTGGGAATCTTAATGTTGAGCAGCTACTTCTCCGAGTAGAGCAGTCAATTCTTCGATGGTTTGGACACGTTGTTCGCATGCCCCCTGACAGACTTCCTAGGCAGTCATGCTAGCCGAGATGCGAGCGCGTCGCCCCCCTGGTAGGCCAAGAAACAGGTGGTGGGATCAGGTAAAGAACCTCTCTGAGTCACGCCTAGGGATTGTGCCAGAGTCTCTTGAGTTGGTGGCGGAGGATCGAGAACTATGGAAAGACCATTTAGCCACCCTCGCGCCGCCACCCTTTTAAAGGATAAGCGGCATTCGAAAATGATTATGATGATGACTCTCAATCTTGCCGGAAAAAAGCACCTTAGGTATACCGATCGGTCGGCTTTTTAAGATACAACAGCCACAGCAGTAGTCGACCTCAGGTAAAGCGACGAACAAGGCACTTTTCAGACTAAGCAGCTTCTGAAAGTGTTAGGAAAAGCGTGCCAAACTGCTTTTCACGTCTTTTGTAGATTTGGAAAAGGCATACTAATCAGTTCTTGTAAGTTTAGAGCTCTCTGTTGCCTGTTGAGAGCCATTCCGTAGCTGTAAATGAAATGTCAAACGCTATGTATGTAACACTCTCCTTCACTTTAGCCGCGAACTCTACCAGGCATGGGTATATGGAAGGTTTTGAACACGATGTTAACATACACTTCCCGAGAGTCACCCTAAAGGCGGGCTTTTAATAATGGTTTAAACTGAAGTAGGTTGCTCGACCAAGTTAAGTACCTCTCCAAGACTGTACACACCTCAGAGCCAAACAGAGTGAGAGTTGGTGATGGAATTCGTGAAATACCGGGAACTATTTAAGCGCCCCAGGACCTGAATAAGTGAATAATATTCTTCAAGTCTACTGAACATATTTTGCTGAAGGAGCTCAAAAAGCATGCTTTGAAGGATACTGATTTCTGTTTTTTCTTATGCGCTTACACGGAAAATGGCACCATAGTGTTTTTCATTTAATAAGTTCTAAGACTCTACCACCGAGACCCAGGTGGGGCACGCAAGTGGAGACAAAGCCGGCAGGCGAAGCTTGTTGGCTGAGGCCCAGGTCCACCCCGGACTGTACCGCCCCCTTGAGTAAGTAAGTAAGTACCTAAGCAAGTAACACTCTACCATACTCCCGAGCTAATTCAAAAAATTGAACACTGAAAAAACCTTTTATCCGTCTATATAAAGGATATAAAAATGTACACCAACCCAGCTTGTCCAACGAATCCGTAAAGAAAGTCTGAGCCAAACATTGGACATAAATTTAAGTCAAAGCTAAGGCAGCAATAGGAGAGCATCTGTTGCGGAATCCAATCCATTTCCATTTGTAGGCATCACTTATCCGAGATTTTTTTTTTCTTTATTTCATTACATTGGACCTTTTTTATTACATCCTTGTCCTTGCCCCTAAATTTTAGACAAGAAAAAAATATTCACACGTATTGACAATCCTGCTTTTCCTTGTCGTCCATGTGTGCCATTGTTTGACACCAACCCCTGCTGATTGTATACGATTATGTAGATGCATCCGGATTTATTGCTGCAATAAATATTTTCCAACTCCCAATCAATTTGTCTTGTACATCGTTCAGTCGTATTATCGTCTCAATTTTACTTTATTGATCTATAAAATGCGTCTTGTTTTCAGCACATCATTTTATTGGTTTTTACTGGTGTTAAAATCAAGTTGGTTGAGGCACTTAAATTCTTAAATTAAAATTTTATAATGAAATACTATTGACTAAATCAAAGTAAGTATTTAAATTACTTGAAAAAATTGTGCAACAATTTAAATTCTAAGTCATGCGTCGAAAAGGAATTTCGTTTTTTTTTATATCACGAGGAAAATATTTATTTTTAAATCACCCTGTGTATGCCACTCTATACACCATGCACTTAAGACATCACCCAAGACAGCTAAATTGGAGGTCCTTAGAAAAACTTCTTCTTTTTATTCCCATTAAGAAGGGCAGCAGCGGCTTCCTCTTCCTCAGCAATTTTCCTTTTTATCCAGTGATGTGCAACGCAAACGACCAGCAGGACAGTGGGTATCATGACGAGCAATATCATTGCCACCGAAATGCTGGCAACACGCGCTGTGTGCTCCTCGTTACCTGGTTCCGGATGAAGGATAAGAAATATGTAATCAAGGATAATTTTTTTTCCTTCAAAGGAGAAACACGCACACAGAGGTAGAAGGAAAAAAAGATATATTTATTGGAGAAAAATATGAAGGAACAACGAAAGGTGAAACACAAGGATTAAGTTCAAAGTTTTGATGAATGTGACGTTGGAATTCCTGGGAGGGGCCAAAAGGGATAGGTGATTGTTTCTCACGATAGTCGTGCTGACGACGACACGATGCTTTCCTTTGCAGGTTACACAAGGAAAAAAATTATCACATGGACTAGAATTTAAAACAGACTTTCTGTCGCTAAAAATATTATTTTTTTGCTCCTTTTGAGTTAATGAAGCTTAAAAGGTCGAGGGTGTTTTGTTTCCTTTTCGATTAGACGAGATAACGAGAGGGACGAACAATTTTTATTTTGTTTTCGTATAACTTTGGGCTAGGGTTTCCCAAAATTTTATTAAGGAGCAACAACATGGTCTTTTGATTCAGTTGTCAGGAGAACGCATTAGAACCTATTTGGTAAAGTAATCCTGTCGCGAAGGTATTATCTTACCTAACGAAGAGCAAAAAAGGGACCGAATGTAGTTACAGCTTTCAGCAGGAAGTCAATTTGCAGAAAGGAAAAAAAATATACGTATATATCCGGAGAAATATGATAAGGAAGGATCAAATTTACTTTAAAGCACTGGAGACTAATAGACTTGGATTTTCAAACTTATAATGCGGGAGGTTAATGTTTCATGCACTTTCGTTTCGCCCCAGTGACAAAGTGTTTCGGGATCAGTTGAATTATTATGAGTTCAAAAAGCTCTAGGAAGTGCGAAAACCCTTTCATCCTTATTTAAATGAAAAAAAGCATAATAGCGGCATTCTACGCTCTTCAACAGTACCGTTTGTCCTTGCCAGAGTGCCAAAACTGTAAAATTTCTTCTGCATAATGCAATTCTTCATTTGCAGTAAAACAAGAGTGTCACTAAGGACGAAATCACTAATTAGGAGTGGACAAAAGAACGAACCTTAAGCTGAATGCTTTTATGATCTCATCGTTGCTTCAACCATAGGCAAACTCAAAAGATGATTGCAATTAGTTAGTAAAGTGGGACGACCTCTTTGTCCTTATTTTTAACTATAAATAGAATCAAGGAAAAAGCATCCAGATGGCGCTTGTAATGCAGATAAGGGCTCTCAGGTAGGTGCTTATACAAGAAATTTACGACTAGTTTTCTTAAGAACAAACAAGTTAACTTCTGAGTTGAGGAGGTTTATGTTTTGCAAAGAGTTATTTGTCTCTGGAACTCTAGAGAGGTTTTCCCATCACAAAAAAAATAGGCGGCTTGAAAAACACAGTGATAAGGAAGACGAATAGAGAGACTACCAACATGTTTGGACAACCTGTGACAATTCAGACAACCCTACTGAAAGTAATTGCAGAGAATTCTGAGCAACTGTGCCTCTGGTGTTGTTCGACACCATTTTTGCCGATGTAATGATACAAAAATGGTGTCGAACAACATGATTCGTTCTTTTCATTTTTAAGAATCCTCTTTTAAGAGTTTAACTAAAATTACTGGAACTCCTGAAATATTCGCCATTTTTCCAGAATTTTCCCGAAATGTGATTTGATGAACAACAGACAATAGTGAGGTTTTACCAGTGGGGTTTTAGACATTCGCTCAGTACAACAGAAATTATATTCGCAGAATCGATATGATTGTTTTGATTATCGCAGAATCGATAATGATTGTTTGAATTACTGGCGCAGCCAAGGCGGCCTCGTTGCTCCGATTACATTCATCATCCATGCGCTCATCTTGTCAAGTTCTAGAGATGGTTGCCAGAAGCATAAGCCCTGGTCAATAGTGGATAAAAACGCTTCAAACTGCTTCGAGCGGAAAATCCTTTTGGTAGGGGAGCAGGTATAACAATGAACTATACTATATACTACGACCTTGCCAGAAGAGTCCGAATACAATGGCTTTCATAACTGATTTACCCATATCGGTATAGCGGATCTACATCAACGCCTTGATCCAGGAAATCTTCGAATATACCCCCGCAGGAAAGAAAATCTAGGACTGTCTGTCTCAAAACTCGAAGGGTCAAAACATTATTTTTTTCTCTTAAAGGCATAACACTTGCGGGAAGTGGTAACTAACTTTTCCTACATATTTCCCTCTATTCCCTGTCTCATATTTTTCCCGTTTACGACTTGATGAGGCATCAAAAGGGTCTGCTAAAAATAGGTGAATTTGGTACCCAATGTTTGATATTGATGGAATTGGAACTCTTAAGTATATGAAGACGCCTTACAGGCTATATCGGGTGTTCTCAATTACAGCCTTCCAACTTCGCCGTATTTTCTTAGGGAGGATATCTATTCGCTGATTTCAACAGCAGCTTTAGTGAGACAATATTTAAAATGTCCGAATAGATCTTACTAGCTCGGTTCGTCCGGAGATCATTCAACAGGATCGATTTAGCTGATAGCTCCATGATTAACCAGCACATTTAGGGGTGTAGAAAATCTATGCAAATCTTTAATTAACTGCATTTTATAGGAAACTGCAGATTCTGACTTCGCGAGAAAGAAGTCGCTGGTGAGTCAGCTGTTCTGGGATACCTTAAAAGCCTCCTGCCTTCCTTAAGCATTACATGCCTGTGTAGACGTGCTTATCTACTTGAGAGTAAAATTTATAGACTCTCAAGCTCTCAAGCCATTCTCAGAGAAATTTTGTTAGATACGGAACTGAGAACAACTTACAGAGAGCTAGTAAAGTCTACAACCCAATGAATACGTTGCATCCGACGCGTTGAAGTACATAGCTGACAACTAAGTTAAATACACACGTTCTTATGGGATGCGGCCCATATAAGAAGTGCGTGACGTACATTGCTTCCCATAAGGACGTGTGTATTTCACTGAGTTGTCAGTTGTGTTATTCGACGTGACGAAAGCAACAGATACATTGGGCTAAGGGCATAAGCCTACCTTCTGTAGGCAAAACTCCTCCGAAAAGAAATGTTTCTTCTTATTTGCAGAGTTATCAAAATTCATAAAAGAATTTTTGTTTTACGTAAAACGTGATGGGGTATTAAGCATCAGCTTCTAGGCCGATCTCCTTGTAAAAGGAGCCTCTTCACAAGGCCAATTCAAAGAGGCAAATTCACATATTTTACAAAAGACTTAACCTGATCTCGGTGGTAAATTTATTCTACTGGTTACAGATCCTTTCAGAAAAATGACGCAGATCTCAAGAGAAAGAATTAAGTAAATGAAAAGATCAAGCCGAGGACATTTCAAATATGACAAAATTTATGAAACATTTCGAATCGGGAAGACCTCTCATACTAAGTTTTTACTCTACTTACCCCAAATTCCATCGAATTTTTCTTGGCTCTTATGCCTTTCGCTTCAGCTATATGAGAGCAAGACGTTATTGACAGGACAAATGACTACAGAATACAAGCACAAGACGAACACTGCTATGAATATGAATGAAGTTACACAACGTCTCGCTGTCACTTGTCAAGGCAAAAGGCATTATTCCACCTGAAACATAAAGGACCAAAGCTCAAAAAAAAATAAAACAACATCATGTGTCCTTAACTATTGTTATTTCTTGTTAATTTTATTTTTCTACACAAAACAATGAAACAATTGAACCAAATAATATGTTCCGACTTTCGATCATCTCGAATGAACGCTAAAAATTATTGTGTGTGTGATCAACCTGAGACTACGAAGACAAACCCGTACAAGGACATAAAAAACGGTGGTTACTCTCTTTTTATTTTAGTGTTAGTCATGGGTGGTTTTAGTGTTAGAAATTATTGCCATGAAGGTCTGTATAGTTGTGTTAGCTTTGTACAGCCTAGACTACTACTAAGCGGAATGAATGAGGACAGATTTACAATATTTTCTTATAGTCTAAATGATCTAGTGTACAGTGACTCAAATAACAGGTCCACGAAAAAAACACTTTATAAAAAAAAATAATTGTCTTTAAAAACTAAAAGATACGAAAAAAATGCGTCTTTGAACTCTTTAGCTGTTTAGCCACCCTTTTTGGGCACCCTACACCTCGGTCGACTTTGTGTTCTGAGTACTGGGAGTTGGTGATGTTGCAGTTGGTGAAGGCAGACCAACATCCTGTGACAGGTGATTTGGTGTTATTGGTGCTGGTGGCGCGGCTCTATTGAAATACGTCGAATTAGTCGTTGCTGGGAGAACGGGAACCCCTCCGAAACGGTTCGAGTTAGGATAGCTCATACCGCTGGCACTGCTATTCCGATCGACACCACTAAACGTGGGACTATACTCGCCACTGTTGCCCGCCAACGGGTGTGTTTCTTCGTTGCGTCGATCGTATGCCGGCACAGCTTGATCCTCTTCTTCGATGGGTTCGTCATTGCCCACGGATCTCAGCGAGCGGCGACCGGTCTGCTTCGGTTTCTCACCTGTTTTATTAACGTATTGAATATCCTTAGCAACTTTCGAATCTTTAAACTCACTTCCTTCCGATGAGGTGACATCCTCGTCGTCCAGATCCCATTTCTTTGCTGGAAATTCAATGTTTGGTTTCCCGGCTAGGGGTTCATTCGTTCGATAAACTTGATCATAGGACCTACTCTTTTTTAGCGTATCCGATGGTTCGGTGTCGCTGTCGTCGCCGTGTAGGGTGCGTAGATTGGCACGAGATCCGGCGCGCGAACGGGGCAGTGACATTTTCCAGGACGGGTCCTCTTTGAGTTGTTTCTGACGATAGCGATAGATGCAACAGACTATGCAGAGCATTAGTGGCAGAATGACAGCGATAATAATGCCGATTGCAATGAAAGCAACGCGACGTGTGTAGTAGACTTCACCTGTATGAGCGAGGAAAATTTGTTTTTTCACATGTGTTTATTACAAAAGGATAATAGAGGTCTGTATAATGAATTAAGGAGTTCTAATGATGAAAACTTGAAGGAAATAGGGCGGACTTCTACTCAAGTGGTTTTCTACGGATATGAGTGCATAATGATGTTAGCCTTATGTAACGTCCTTTTTTAATTTCCTGACTCACTAACTATGGCACCTAGACCAAAAGTGCTGTGATTTCACGTTCTTTGTTTATGAATAAAAACATTTGTTTCGTGTAAGAAATGAAATCGACGAAAATGAAGGATATTAAAAGACCCAATTTACATTGCCTTTCTTGGATTTTACCATGACTCCATAAAAATAAAGGCCCTGATCATGTGCCCTCGTGGATTGCTTTACATTACCAATGCATTTAAGAGACCTTCTTACAACTTTAGCCTCACAGATGTAAGCATCCGCCAGATTGTTTCGTGCGTTTAGTATGAATATTTTTCGTCCTTCAAGTCAAGGAAGAAAATTTTGAATCAGAACACGAAACAACAAGAAAGCTTTGAGGTCTTTACGCAAAAGTTTTTTTTTTTTTTTTTGAATACTAGAGTAGACGGAGGCTAAAACAAAATCTTTCAATCTTTTTCAATCTTTACGCAAAAGTAGTTAAATACAATTTTTGTGTCTTAAATATGACAGCTAGGAAACCCATTCTTGAGAGCAAACGGCCGTAATCCCTTAGAGCCCTAATAAGGATGAAAACGTAACAGCAAGGATGCGATAATGCTGTCGCTAGCGGACTTTGTGAATGAACTACTTCGTTCTAAGCCCAATTTTATGTCTTTGAATTGTATTGCTGCGCTGCAAAGTACCAAGGAAGACCTGAAGCCTCTTTATTTTATGGAATAAGGTGCCTAAGATTTAGTTTCCTTGTTTTGAATTTGAAATTTTGTTTCTGGATGCTTATGTCAAATTTCACTCAAACTTGACTAAAGTGCATAGAAATATAAAGCTTTCCATTTAAGATTTTTAAGTTTTGATTAATAGCGACTGCGCCAAAAATTTCCTCGAAACATATTTATTTTAAAATGACTAAAATACCTATTAAACTAAGCTTAGATAAATGCGTACTTCGAGCGCTTTTTATGCTACAGCATCAACAGACAACAACTGCACCAAACTGTGTGATAATAAGCGACTGCGCCAAAAGTTTACGAAAAATATATTGATCGAAACGGAACATTTTGACCTAAAATACCTTTTTAACTAAGCGCAGCAATATATATACTTCAAGGGTGATTTTTTAGCTGGTTTTGTTTTGGCAACACTGGTTTTGACAGCTGACGTGTGTTTAGTACCTTGTGTCACTGTCAAACAGCTTCAGTTTGGTTTGCAATTTAACCATGGATCGTCTTACAAATGAACAACGCTTGCAAATTATTGAATTTTACTATCAAAATTCGTGCTCGGTTCGAAATGTTCATCGCGCGCTGCTTCCATTTTATGGTCGGCATTCTCGACCTTCTGAGCAGTCTATTCGGAAGATTGTGACCAAATTTCGCACCAAATTTACTTTGTTGGACATTAAACCACCAACACGTTTACGTACTGTGCGTAGTGAAGAAAATATTGCGGCCGTATCAGCTAGTGTGACAGAAGAGCGCGAAATGTCGATTGGAAGCCAACATCCATGCATTCATTCGTGAGATACCGGCCGATTTGTGTGAAAGAGTATGCCAAAATTGGACTCAGCGGATGGGCTACCTGAGACGCAGCCGCGGTCAACATTTGCATGAAATTATCTTTAAACATTAAATTGCAAGGTTCAAACTATCGATTTAAATAAATATTTCATTAATTTTTTCGAATTTTTTGTGTTTTTTTTTTAAAAGTTCTCAACCTCCTAAAAAATCACCCGTTAAAAGCGACTGTGCCAAATTTTGTTCTACTTAGGGTTGTTAGAACGAAAGAATGATGGCTTAAACTAGTCTACGGCTTCACACTATATTTTTCAGTTACAACGACTGCGCAAAAAAAAATGTTAGCAAAATACGTTTATCTAGTAACACCTTTGCAGTTTCCATCACTAGCGACTGCGCCAAAAATTTACTCCATACACATTGATTAAGTTATATCTTAAAAACCTTTTACTAAGCGCAGCAAAATGTATGCTTCGCACGCTATTTTTTAGCACACATTGATAGCGACTGCGCCAAACTCTATTCTACTTAAGGTTGGAAGAACGCAAACATGATGGCTTAATATACATGATGGCACTATAAAAAGGTTCTTACTCTATCTTCTCACAGCTAATGCGCCATATTTTTTTAATCAGTTTACTTAAACAAAATCGGGTTAAAACTAGACAGAGCGGTTTCTGAGTTTAAACAAAAGCTTGCAAAACAATTATTGGTCTAGTATACTAGACTAGTATTTGAAAAGTTTGAATGTTTTTAAATCAAATTGTCAGTCGAAGACCTTAAATTGTGGTGAGTTCTTCCACCGCACTTTGCACAATGAGAAACTATTACAGCATTGCTGATGCGACTGCGCCAAAAACTGGCTTACACAATGAACTGGCGCAGTTCTCACAAAAAAGAATTCGTTGCGGCACCTCTTCTAGACTTACATAAATTTTTAATTTCAATGTACATTAGCATCAATAAGTTTGGACTCTATCGACTGCGCCACAATATGTTATCAATTAATGGCTAAGATCGAGAATCTTGACATATTTTTTGGATGATTCAAACTAATTTTTATAAAGAAGATAATATTTTAAATAAGGTTATTTGGCGCAGTAAAATTTTTAGATTTAAAAAGACTAATTCTGCGATAAAGCTGTTTTGCTAAAAATGCGGTACTTTGAGAGTTAATATCATGAAATAAATCATTTTTATGGATTGTCGTTTAGTGTTGACATAGAAATAATAGTGCAGGGTCGACTGCGCCAATATTTGGTTCCGAAAGAGGTCTACCTAACATTTACACATTTTCTGAGGGCTTAGAGTGGATGAGGAATGTAATTGAATTAAGATTTAAACACGGAATCAAACTGTTACTAGAATAGACTAGCCTGTAAAGACAAAGAAGATAGAAAGGCAGTTGTGTAGTCCCATCACAATATGTGTACAAATAGTCTATGTTCGATTGCTTCATGAATATGTACATATTTGCATATGAATATAATATTTAAGATTTAATTTGATAATATAGATTTTTCCCCTAACCTTTACCATAATATTTATAATATACTTTAATTTTTTTTTTCTAATTTCCCTGCTTATAGCAGAGTCGATAAAGGCGCTTATAATTGAAATCAATTTGGTTAAATGATTCATTATACAATCTTTTCAATTGTACCACCCCGTCCATGTTATCCTGCATCAACTTTTTGTGTTGCCAATAGAAAACATCGTTGCCAATCTTAAGTGCTTCCCCAACAACAACAATGGCCTTTGATTTGCTTTCCCTCAGTATTTGGGTTCTTAGTTGAATCATAGCACAGCGCCTTCGATTTTTATGTTTCTCCCTGTAGGGATGTCCGCTGGTAGTACAGTTTGCTGGGGCTAAGGGAAATTATACACTTTAATTAAGATAACAAAGGACGTCCAATTTCTACTGAAACAGGACTACTAGAACCAAACCACTTTCCAAAGCAGAAGCCCTAATTTCCTTCAACCATTTACTCCCCCGAATAATAATTATTCTATCTCTGTGGCGAGCATATATGAAAAAATAAATAAATCTGTTTTCAAAAAAAAAAAACTCACGTAAGCACTCGGTGTATCCATACTCGGGCAGATTCCAAAGTCCATTTGCGGTACATTCGCGCCTTTGATCACCCATGAGGACGAATCCCTCATTACACTCGAATGCCACTCTCGCTCCAGGGGTAAAGTCGAAGCTGAGTTTCCTACCAAAGCGTGGAGTTTCCAGAACGCCACAGGACACCACACGACTGAAAAATGGTAGATGAGAAATCCTCATTAGTTTATCTTATACATACTACCACGGAAGGACGCAACAAAATGAATACATACTGTGAATTGAGTGTCTGGATGTTAATTATACTGTCATAGTAGTTCTTCGTGAAATGGGCCAAGTCCCTGTTGAGTGTCATGCCATAATCATAGCGACACTGATAGCTTTCGCCGCATAGCTCCGTAGCCCGTTCCACGTCATGGGACCGATTGGACGGAAGGAAATCAATTGGCTCCCGTATGTAGTTCGGCACAAAGGATGTATTCGTGTAGTAGCTCGCTGTTCGTCCGAATTCCCGATTGAATAGAGCTGTGCCCACATTTGGTGTCTCCCTATCGTAGAGAATCCACTTCAGTCCGAACTCCTTTTGTATAGCTTCCAGATTGTTTACGTTCAAGTTGAGGACTCTGCCATCGGGGAGCGTGAAATCATCCTGCGGATCGAAGCTCCAGTTGCCAAATAGGCCGGCAGTTTTATTCTGAAAGAAGACAATGTAAAACAAAACCAAAGGAGAAAGCTGCAGAACATACAACAAACGACCAAGGCAGATAAACCCTTCCAGTCATGTATCCTTGATTCTCAATTACTTCCACTCCCACGCCCGATGAGAACATTACCACCACTTCGGACTGATTTAGCAGATATGTCGGTGTGTATACAGTCACTCCATGGAAGTGCTGGAATTTCAAACTGGGACGGTCAAAGTAGATCCTGCGGCCATCGGCAAACACGTCCAGACGGTATCGCCACTGAGCATCCCTCGGCCGGATGCGAACCTCAATCGTCACCGACGTATTACCCCTCATGGCGACCGCAGTGAGTTGAGTGGCCGCCACGGGACCGTACTGATTCTTGGGCATTTGTTCGAAGCGTCCCTGTACCTCGAACTTCTCGTCGTTGTTGGCTCCTTTGACCAGCACAAACTCACCCATTCCATTGAAGGTGTATTGCGTGCCATCGAACGTAATCAAATGGGGGTCGCCGAAGACCCCAGCGACACCGGGTGCCTGGTATGCAACGCAATCCTGTGAAGGACGCCTCTCAAATCGATAAGTTTCACAGCCGACCGCTTGCTCCTCCTGCCACAGGCAACACGAATAGAATGGTCGCATGTCGTGGAACCATGACGAGAGAGTTGGCACCTTACTGGCCTCGTTCCATGGCATTTTACCCATATCGTGATTACGTCTTGGTCGAGAGCCCCACATTTGATCATATGACAACATGAGATTACCGTAGCGGTCATAACAGCACTGCTGTTCAGCTCCTTCGTCACTATTGAAGCGAAACAATGGATTTATTAAAGGGACGAATGATTGGGTCTACGATAGCACTTACGTTGGTGTTCCACTCATGACGCAATGAATCGCACCCCTGTGTCGGAAACACGATGGGTTCGAGTCCTTGTCACAGTCCTTGTCGGGCATGTAACGTCCTTTGTCGTAGAGTGCGTGCTCCAGCGTGCACGGGCACAAAGGCAAGCCAGCAGCGAAATTCCTGCAAAAGGACATCAAATCAGTAACGCAGTCCGCATCAATCGGCAGCATTGTTGTTTGACTTACCTCAAGTATCTGTCGGTTCGAATCCAGTTATCGCACAATGCCCGTGGCCACAATACGCCGTGCTTTTGTTCCCATTGCGGTGCGAAATACCAAGCCAGTGGTATTGGTCTTGACCACAGGACCCTTAAAGTAGGAAGCAAACAAAAAACACAATTCAATGGAAATGGTGGTTTGGTTCGATGGAATTTCATTAACATATACACATACAGATGGTCGACCCAGAGCTGTACGGATTAATTGCTTCAACTGAAAGGATTGAACGGAAGTATTTGAAATTCTCTGTGTTCACGCTTCGTTTGTCTAATTGGGAAGGTCCTTCGACAAAGACTTGTTAATGCTAAGTACATGGGGATACTATGGCGCACTACTAGAGTACGGGTTTGTGGTTTCCAATAATGGGCAAAATTTATTTTAATGGGCAAAAGCTCTTACCTTCGATACAGGATGATCGTTTTTAAACGTATCCTTCCTATAACAAAAGAATAAAAAATTGCTTTCTGTGTTAGATCCTTATTTTCTGTCCCAGATTCTGTGATAAACCCCTTTTTTGTACTTGATGCCGTATACATGACATTCATAATAAGATTTTGTTAAAGCTTTAAGGACCTAATTGAAAACATTTTCTTTTTTGTTCAGAATTAAATTGGAGAAATGGGGAAAAAATTGGGCACCAGGCCATCGGAATGTAAGATGGGATGTAGTTAGGGATCCGTTCTGTTATGTGAAGACCTACATCAAGCTCTTATGTGTTTAGGCAGACAGTTGTTGTGTTGATATTTATGTCTGTCACAGATGGGGTGCTGTCAGCAGAAGTTTTCTTCTTCGTTCTTATCCCCACAGGTTTTGAATTTTTGAATATTCTTTGAAATTGGAAAGGTGCTTTTGGGTCAGTGTTCTATTTATAATTTTATGCATAGGGAAAGGGATTTTTTTTCGGCAGACTGCGATGGGAAGGTTTTTTGTCTCGGATCCTTTGTGATAGGGAGTAATTGCGTTCCTGTATATACGCCGGAAAAGTAATATTATAAAGGTAAGGCAAAAAACAATTATGGTGGTTCATTGCCTGAATAAGAGGCATTGTCTGAATAAGAGAGTAACTGGAAGCAAATGATGTCCTGGAAACCTTACTGTGATTGGATTTTGACATTTTCTCCCCCCTCCCCCTCCAGTACTTATATAATTGACAAGGTTAAGGATTATTTTACGCCCGTCTTGGTGCTGTACGAAATAGGTACCAAACGTGAATGTCGTCGTTCTGATGGGAAATTCCAATTGTATGTCAGCATGAAAATCTAAGCACTCTAAAATATTATGATGAATTCACATAATAGCTTTGACTCCGCGTCCGGTCTGACTTTTTCGAGTTCAGCCATACAATTTCAATGCTTCCTAATACAATGCAGCTTCGACTTCAAAGTTTCGGGTGGCAAACGTAAAGAAAAACGCAAAATGACATTGAAGAAAAACTTAAATTCAAATGTGCTGAAAATTTTCTTCTTCTGACAGCTTAACAGCTGAGAACTAAAAATCCGAATCAAAATTTTTAATATCCACCATTTTGAAATAAATATAGCGAAAAAGTCCCTTTTTTAAATTTCATTTGAAAATAGATTCAAAGCTGACGTATCGTTACGTGGCGAAGGCAAGGCTTGTGTAAGAAGCTGTCTTTATGGGCATCATTTGGGCAACAAAAACCAACTGGGCGGATAAAGCCAGACTGCAACAATTTTTCGAACGGACACTAATGTGCGATTAACATAAGTCGCCACTCCTAAAAAACTCCTAAAAATCGCGACATTTTTAAATATCCTCATAAATCTCATGTACCGCTTTCGTGCACCCCTTTGAAACCTTTTCACAGACCTTTTTTCCCCGAAAAAAAAAGAAACGAAAACAGCAACTGTATGACGGATCTGTCACAAAAAAATATGTGTTCTATTGACAATTGAAGGCTTACCCCCGGCGGTCAATTTTGGATTATCTGAAGGCCTACACGTCAACGGCTGGCTGTTGTCTTCATCCCGTTTGTCAAACGAGTACAAAAATTATTTGTTTAGGAAAGATATTTTACTTTTAATCTACTTTTTCTGAAAGGGTAAACTACTTTTTTACAAAACAGGTTTATAAATCACACGGAAGAACGCAAATTTGTTCATCAAAGGCAGGTCAGCTTGTCAACTTTGACATCTGTGTTGACAGATACAGAACTTCACATATTTCAAATTTGACCACCAGCTATCGCATTCTGACTTCGTGAATTTACGATTGAAGGCTTACCGCTGGCGGTAATTTTGGAATATGAGAAGGCCTATACACGTCAACGGCTGACTGTTGATTTCATCCCATTTGTCAAACGAGTACAAAAATTATTTTTGTAGGAAAGATATTTTACTTTCAATCTACTTTTTCTGAAAGGATAAACTACTTTTTTTTTACAAATCGGGTTATTAAATCACACAGAAGAACGCAAGTTTGTTCATCACATGCAAGTCAGCTTGTCAACTTTGACATCTGTGTTGACAGCTATTAGGACTCCACTATTTCAAATTTGACCACCAGGTATCGCACTCTGACTTTTCCAATCGTCAATTGGAATTTCGAGAACAGACATTTTCTTGCTCCCTTTCTTTCGAGACCCAAAATGACAACAAGATAGTGCTTGCATCGTTGTAACCTTATTCTACTATGTCTCCACCGACAATTATAAGAAGATTAGCGTGAGACGATTAAAAATAAATCCTTAAGTGGCTCCATCGGACAAATATAGGATTAATTTGACACGAGAACTCTGTTTCTGTCATTTTGGCTCTCAAAAGAGAATGGTGATGTCATTTTCCAGGAGCGAAAATCGATTTCCTCAGTAAAAGTCACAATAGAAAATGTACTCGTGTCAGATCGGTCGCACAGTTTCAGTTTCCTTTTTTTGATTTTCAAACTGTTACAATGGTGCAGAAAATGTGTTTGTGAATATGGTGAATGGGATTTATGAGAGGATTTATTTTTAATCGCTTGCCGAGAGGATTTAAATTTGTATGGTAAATCGAGTGATTTGTAGAGGATTTAACAAAGATTTATATTAATCGAGGATTAGTGCTCTGTGGAGACATGGTATGTACAGGGTCATTCAATTCGTGATTTCTAGTCAAAATCGCAGGCATTTGAAACCTGCCAAACTCAGATGTCATTTGAGCTGTCGTAATATTAGTTGATTGTTTACCATAACAGATCGCTTAGCAAGCTAATAACATTTTGAAATTATTTAAACTTACTACAAAAGTGGTGATGTTTTTTTTTCAACTAGACGCACAAGATCAATGGCAATTAGCAATCTGTAAGAAGACGTTTGAAGCAATAATTTTCAGCATTCAAAGTGTTTCAGTTCAATCAGTGAAATCTTTTTCATTGCTCTTCATTCAAAGAAGTTTCCTGGAACTCACAAGCATTTAATCCAGTGAGGTCATTTGAAGTCACTGACCGCATTCAATTTGTCGAAATCATTTGACGTCTCTTAAATCATTGAAGGCAGTGAATGCATTAAATTTTAGAAGTCACTTGAAATCTTTGAAGTCTTTTAAAATCCTCGAAGTTATTAAAGTCAGTGAATGCACGCTTTGATTGCGGGAAATTAGTTCGCAAATCATCACCAATCAATCAGTTAATTTAAACTAAATGCGGATTTATTTTTTATAAGTTGAAACATTATTGCAGTTATTGGATTTAAGCAAATCCACTTGAATTTTAAGTATGACTTTAAGGAATGCAATCCACAATATGATTGCTTTTTTTTACAGGCCTGGATGAAAAGGTTGGTGCTTCTTCTTCAATGCATAGAAATATTTAAGCACGAGATTTTGAGGTCCTGAAATCAGGAAGAAATGCGATTTAATGAAGATTTAGAAAATTTTTGCCTAATCTCGGATTTTAAAGCAGCGTGTAAGGGGTATAAGATTTGAAAATTAAAACAAGACCCTGATGCAGAGTCAACAGGATCCCACAATAAACATTCATAATATGTAGTAAATCATACTCATCAATGATTCAGATTAAATTTTTTTTCTCTTTCTGAACTTCAAAAAGGCTTCTGTTAGTTTCAACATCTGCTTAGTGTTCCTGAGCTGTAAGCTTTGTACCAAAAACATCTACCATCGGCAAGGAAACGTCTACCATGAAGACTATAAAAGAGGTCTTGAGGCAAGGCTTCATCGCTTTGAGTAAGAAGTTTGTCTTCAGATAAAACACGAATATTTGGATGCAACCCGCATCTTAATGAAAAATGTTTTCAATAATGTAATGCTGCAACCGGTGTTGTTGTGTGATCGGGCCCTAAGATGAGTAAATTAAATTCCTAAAAGGGACACTGAACTTACCACAACGAGCTGCCTATTTTTTCACGCGAAACTTCTAATTTTCTTCAGAGTAAATTGAGGGTTTACTAACCTAACGTGGTGCGGGAAATTAAGAATCGTCTAGGATCAAAAACAGTCTAATGGGCTTCATTTAGTTTTATATTTTCAAAGCCAAAGCGCAACGTTGGCGAAAGGAATTTTTTTATCAAATATCAATGAAAGACGGTTTTCTGTTCCTTTAATTTATCAAGCTTCTTTTAGTTTCTTACCGCCAAAATTGAAGTGAGCAGAAGGAGCTGAGGTTGGCTGCACTTGGCCTTTCGAAGTTGGCTGAGGCTTACCAAAGCAACGACAAGCTTCAGCGCTTGTATATAAGTCTACGCAATCTTCAAACTAGAGACGTCACTACCGCATGTTTAAAACGTTTAATCATTTAAATGCCGACAATCAAAATCGACAAAGTTTTAGTCAAGCTTTTCTTTGGCTCACGACATTATCTTTGGCTCACGACCTTATCGATTTATTTTAAATTGATTTTTGAATTGGAAAAGATTCTTACGAGGAAATAACTGAACTTTGAACCATTTTTGAATTTTAATAACAGAAAAATTATCATTCTTGAAACTTTTATGTAATTGCAATTCACTGCTCTTCTGCTTTTCTCTACCATATCCGCTCACCCACCATTTTTTGAGTGACAAAGCTCTTAAGCTGTCTGTTTCGGTTCTCAACTCATCGTCATGAATTTTCCAACAATGACGTTCAGAATAGCAAACATAACTTGAATTTGCCTAAATTTTTACCGAATAACTTTTCATTTAATCATTTTCAGCGACAGACTCCCCAAAGACGAGCCAAATGACTCAAAAGGACGACAACGCACTAGTTGCCTTTCTTCTGTCAAAGACAGCCGCACAAGTGAGAAAAACAGTCATTCATTAAAATTTCATTTTCGTTATCAAATTCTCGAAAACTTATTATGCAGTGTAAGCGTTACGAAAAACCTAAATTGATTTATTAAAACCATAGTCCTTGGCGTGGTTCAGCGTTTTTCACTCCCAAAAACTTGGTTTCACCATTCGTCCAACTTCCTCGGGTGGGCATTTAATTTACACCCTGCAAAACTTTTTGCTAAAGGAATTAAAATCAAATTAATTGACAACTTCTCAGAAGCTCTAAAAGGACCTAAGAGGGGAGAAAAAAATACACCTCACAACAGTCCTTTGTTAATTTCGAAGAAACGAAAACAAATAAATTTTTTAACATCCGTAGCAAAAGTTTTCAAATCTCCGTTTTCTATCTCAGCAAGGACACACACCCACTTCATTAAATCTCAACGGCGGCGCGGCGGCGGGGGGAACAAAAGAAAAAATATAAAATCTTCCACACCCAGGTCGATTTAATTTGATTGAAAAGTTATTTTTTCTGATCGACTCAACAAAAAACCGCATGAAGGCCACTTCCTTTGAGAATTATCTCGCAAAGCGAGTGTGTCTGTATAAATAATTAAATAGCTCCTGTCGGGTGGATATAATTTGTATTCTTCAAATGGATCCTGCGGCTATTGTGCTCGTATATATCTGTGCCCAAAAACCTGGCTGAAAAACTTTTGACGCTAAAATTTACTTTCATTGTGTGAGGGTTGTTTTTTTTTTTTTTGCACTCATACTGAAATGGATGTGTTTTAAGGCCGTGATGGAAGTAGGTTGATTTAAAAGTTTTTTTTTTTGTTGTTTTCCCTGCACTCTGTCCTATTCTGCTCGAGTGGCCCCGTTTTTAATTGAAAGCCTTCAGAGGGATCTACTTTCTGCTTATGAGGTTGAAGGATATTAGTGAACAGAACACGTTGAGGGAAAAGGAAATATATTTTCTGTTTTTCTACTTACGGGCTAATTGCTAGGCCAGAGTACTGCTGTGCGTCGGTTAGGTTAATGTGGATGAAACCGAATTGCATGTCGTTATTCGAGTTCCATCGGAGGCGGTAGTTGGCCGGTGAGATGGTGTACGCACCCGTATTAGTGATGCCTGCCTCGAGCATGTCAATGTATTCCAATTGTGGACTAGAAAAAAGGTTCGAAATGATTTTATTCTCAAGTCCTTGCAGTATAAGTTTTAGGTACTCACTAAATGGTTGTCTCCCTGTATCCCCACAAGGATATCTGAATGTTGGCATTCCAGTTCGTCGTCAAGTTGTATTTGTTCCACGAAATTTTAATCTCTTTAGCGTTCTTCTTTTGTACGGCATCGGTTTCGAAGAAAATCCTCTCGATGGCTGTGGCAGGTGTTTCTAAAATGAAATTCATAATCAAAAATACTTTCTGATTACAAAGAAAATCACAGTTTTCTACTTACCAACAAAGTATTTTCCCTTCCACTTGTATACCTGAGTTCCAACAGAAATCTCGAAGCGAATGTATCCCTGAGCCTTCAAGAACGGTTGCACGCAAATCACACGATTTGTGTCAACGTAATGACCAACGACACTCTCAGTATCGAAATGACACACCACCCGAATATTGGGATCGAAGCAGGGTCCGGTGATGTTGACAACAGTGCCACCCAGCATGTTGCCCGATTCCGGAGCAAACGTCAACGGAAGATTCGTCCCGTCTGAAAACGATGATTGCATTGTTGGACGTTAACACCTCCGCATTCAATTTAAAATCAAAGCTTGGAGCAAAACTTACCAACGTCCTTGTTACATGATCCAATTAATATCCGTTCATCTATTCGGAATAAATGTCGACCCGGGAATCCATTGCCCCAGCCGCGACCGGTCAAATCACGAATAACCATCGACTGACTGTAGGGCTTGTATTCATACGATTGCGTTCCATTGCCAGCGTTGAATCCAACCTAAAAGTGAGGATGTACAGGTCATTAACAAGTAATCGTGTCCGCGCTGGCAGACAGGCTGTTTTTCCGCAGATAAAACGGACCATACAGAAAGCCCCCCTTGGCGCTGTGAACAAATCGAGTGTTAAGGACCTTTTTGGTGGCGCATATTATGGACACATTGTGAAAGTAAACACCTTCACGGTTGATTGCGAATTGATGGGCTTTTGGTACAATGTGGATAAATTTAGAAATTTATAGGTGGAACGCCCCAAAATGCAGAGTCACAGTTATAAACACCCGAGCTATAAAATTGTCGCCCATCACTGTCCAGCTATGGTATAATATAATCATATTAAGGCGAATCTAAAAGGATGAAATGTGTATGCATCCTTTTTGTGACCGATAATAACGTTTTTATTGCGGTTTCGTATCCTGTATGACTGAAGTATATTAACATTCTTTTTC
Organism: Neoascia interrupta; assembly: GCA_947623515.1. Classification (NCBI taxonomy): domain Eukaryota; kingdom Metazoa; phylum Arthropoda; class Insecta; order Diptera; family Syrphidae; genus Neoascia; species Neoascia interrupta. The sequence goes on from OX392464.1 coordinate 14,016,093, forward strand.
AGGAATTGGCTTTTTGCGGAAGTCCTAACATTGTGTAAATCTACCCGGCGAAGATTTCATCTATTGGATCCGCTGGAGTGGACAAACCGAATTTCAATCAAACGTTTTACTAAATGATATTAAATAATTCAAATTTTTCTCAAAAGTAACCTAAAATAAATCCTACCATCGTCACCTGAAAAAAAAAGACGCGTTCTTTTTCACGGCCTCCACCTCCGTGAGGGCCTGACAAACCCTCCGAGAGTAACAATTGTCTTGAAAAACTTCTCAAAGTGCCGTTCGGATTCGGCAAAAAACTGTAGGTCCCTTTGTATGTGAAGAAATTAACACACACAGCATACATTGTTGAGAAGTTGGCCCTGGTTCGCCTCGAGCTGTTGCGCCACTCTATTTATATATTTATTTATAACCTAAGATAAATTAAGGACTGAGCTCCAAATATATAAGCAGTATCCAAGTGCTGTTCGACTGATGTGGGGAAGCAAGTGCATTTAAATACGTCTTGGCTTTCCCAAGATTTTTACATGAAAAAATTTGCTGTATAAGGCTTGTGTGAATAACTGGGGTACCCCGTAATTCCTATTTTAAAATTGAGCATTTTATTTTAATTTTACCATTTTTTGCATTCACCTTTAAAGTTTAGAGTTTAAAGATTCAAACTCAACTGACTGCCATTAATAGGCATCATTTCCCTTCTGGGGTTGCTGGTCCCCAATTGGGCGCCTCCTCAGGTGGCGGATAGGGGAAGGTTCACCAGATATGGTGGGTACCGGAATGAAAAATATTCGGGCGGACCGAAACCAGCAACAAACGAAAAATCCGGGAGCGTCTGTCTCAAAATGAGCGCCTTCCTGGTCAGCGTCTGTTATTTTGGTTAGGGTCGGCTGAATATATTCTTTTTCTCATCCAATATGCGAATAGAATGGACAAAAACTAGCTGCATGCCATGTGTTTTTCTAAAATTATCTGCTAGTTATATTATTGCTTTTCTCCGTAAAGGCATAACACTTGCGAGGGTAAGTTTAGGTGTTTCTGCAGAATTTTCATGTTCCGTACTAGCTCCTCAGCGTTTTTTTGTTGGACGGAGTATTACTTTTCTCTTCTATCTTTTCTATCCTTAAATTCCAATCGCGATGTGTTACGCATTTTAAGGGTAGTCATAATCCCTTAATCGCAAGAGAGGGAGAGTTTTATATGTAAGATTTTTGGAACATATAATTTATCTCATTTAACATAAAACTCATGAACATATAATTTAAAAAGTATGAATTTTAGTAGATTCTTAAGAGAATGCTGGGCAAGCTCTCGAAGATGGAGTATGGATTTTTTCTTCGTTTATGGTCGACATTAACGTTCCACATAATTATTTCCACAGCACTAGCTACCTGGGTTTTTAGGCTGTCGTTCATGACGTTTATTATGCCTGATTCTGACCTTGAATTTTAAGCACCTTGAACGAATGTGAAGATAGGAGGAGGAATGGTAATGGGTGCCGTAGTGCAGTGTGTTACACTAAGTCCAGTAGAAATGGAAGCTGTTTTTTTAAAATCTCAACTCCGAGAGGAACTCTCATGGAATCGGTAAATTGGCCAGTGTTGGATGCTTTTTGTAGCTTATTTAAAAAGTTAAGTCAAATATCGGCAAGATCTTTTCGGTTACTTACAATCTCGTACTAAGCGACCCGTTCAAAAATGGATAAGAGACCTCTTATGGTATCGCTTCGTTGTCCGTTTGTCCGCACTTGTGGTTATTTTTGAACGTTGGATCTTCAAAAGATAAAGTTTGGTGCACTCATAGAGACATCGAAAGAAATAAGAACGCAAACAAGAGCGATTTTTTGTGCAAACAAACGATCTTGCATTTTTTTTTTGCTTTAGTTAGAAATTTGAGTTGTGAATCAGAATTATGACCCGCTGCCCTGAAATTTTTTGAAGTTTTGCCAAAAAGTAAAGTTTGAAAAATGATGCAAGGAGTGGCTTTATGCAAACAGTGAATATGTCGGCAAGCTCCCTGCTTAAATTTTCTTTTACATTTTACATATTAAATCCATAATCAAGTCTAGACATACCTTATAGTCTCATTTTCGAAAACGTATACGTTATATTTTCAAATTCTTTTCAAAAAATATATAAGTCATAACTAAGCTCAATTTTTTCAACAGTGGCAAAATCTATTTTAGGTGGTTTGACATTTCTACTTTTTAGGTAATCTGTCATTGTTAATAATCTTCCAAAAAATATTGAGTAGTGTGAATAGATAGAATAGAAGTGAATAGATACTGGACCACTAAAATAATATTGAATTCTTATAATAAAAGTGAAGTTTTCAAAAATATTGAAAAGTATCCAGCAAAAGATCAATAGAAAATTTGTGTCATTTGGCAACACGGTTAAGTTTTTGACAACTTTATTCACAAATCTGCAACGAATCTTAAGCTTAAGCGAAAGCTTAGGTCAAATTTTGGTGGCTTTAAAACTGCAGGTTTGATATATTTTCGAATTAACAATCTCAAAACATGTTGTCTTCCCGACTGTGTCCGAAGCTAAGTGCAAATAAATTCAAAAAAGCACACATGTTAGAAATCACACAAAATTTTTCGTAAAATTTTAGTGCCTTTCACTAAAATTTCAAATTTCAATTAGAGAAAATTCTGAGCCTTAATGGGGAAACTTCAGAAACCGCTTTGTCAAAATATTTTTGTTGCTTACGGGGGTTAGGGTCGAAATTCTTTTTACCAATTTCAGCTTTCCAAATTCTGGAAATTTAACTTTTACATTTAACTTTCAAAAAAGTCGAAAATAATGCTTAAGTAAAATTTGAAAAACGAGAATTTTTAAAAGCACAATTTTTAGAATAATGACCTGCTCCCTACTAAGCGGTGGCAAAGATTTTCATCAAATTTGATGAAGATACCTACATACAAACAGCATTCAAAAAATTTAAGCTTTAACTGAAAGAGTCTCAAAATTAAAGTAAGAAACCTGTATTTTTTCCAGATTTTTTCTGCCGACAAAGGGAATGCGACTGTTGTCATAAACATGAGTGACTATATCACCAAAATGAACACCCTGGTGGAAGACACTAACACATGCACGCCTGTTGACTTCGATCCGACAGCTCGTGTGTTAAGAAAGGTGTCGAAACTTATCAACGGTGCCGAAATTGTATGGGCTACCTAAGATCCATAAAGATGGAAATCCTATGCGACCCATTGTGAGTCAAATCAATGCACCGTGTTACCATCTTTCTAAGCATTTGGTGAAAGTCCTTAGACTGTTGGTTGGGAAAACCAACGGGACCACTATATAAAAGATTCATCGCATTTCGTGATGATTTTGAATGGTCTAAAACTTGAAGCAGGTGAAGTTATGATAAGCTTTGACGTTGAGTCACTTTTTACCAACGTACCAGTATAGGAGGTTCTAGTTATCATTCGTCAACTAATTTCAACCACCAACATAGACGAAAACCATATGGCCCTTTTAGAATTTTGCCTTTCCTCGGACTATTTCTCATTTAAATAAATAGAGTGGCGCAACAGCTCGAGGTGAACCAGGGCCAACTTTTCAACAATGTATGCTGTGTGTGTTAATTTCTTCACATACAAAGGGACCTACAATTTTTTGCCGAATCCGAACGGCACTTTGAGAAGTTTTTCAAGACAATTGTTACTCTCGGAGGGTTTGTCAGACCCTCGCGGAGGTGGAGGCCGTGAAAAAGAACAAGTTTTTTTTTCAGGTGACGATGGTAGGATTTGAACCCAGACCTCCGGCGTAGTAAGCACACACACTAACCACTACGCCACGGCACCCCCTAGTTCTCATTTAGCAACAAGTTTTATCTTCAAAAGGATGATGTTGCGATGGGGTTACCCTTAGCTCCCTTAGTTGCTAATTTGTGGATGAAAAACTTTGAGAAAAAAGCCCTAAACAGCTGCAACGTAAAGCCAAAGGTCTGGTTGAGATATCTCGTCTGGTCGACGACACCTTCTGCATCTTAAAAGTTTCTGCCGTGATGAACTTAGAACATCTGATGAATCTAGAACATCTGAACTCGCAGCACCCTAAAACAGGCAGCTTAAGTTCACAATGGAACAGGAACGGGATGGCTCCATTGCTTTCTTGGACGTAAGGGTTATGCGGAAAAGGCACACACACTAACAGATACCTACACGCTACCTCCCACCACCATCCGGCAAATTTAAGATCCGTCGTGTCCACGTTAACACAGCGCGCTCACAGAATATGTGATACCAAACATCTTGCCGCTGAATTAACCTTTGTCGATAACATCTTAAAATCGAATGGGTATTCGAAAAAACGAAGTACGTGGAAGCCAAATTTGCCCCGGGAAAAGGACGACAATGATATGGACAAAAAAGCATTTTTGCCATGTTTAAAAGGTGTTACCGACAGAGAAGGCAAAGTTTTGAAGCGATACGGGGTAAAATTGATATTTTTACCTCCAAAAAAGGTGATTAACTAACTCCAGTCACCTAAAGATCGCTTCCCACTTCAAACACCTGGCGTGTATTCGGTTTCCTGTAGCTGTGGCGCGTCATATGTTGGGCAGACAAGAAGAAGCATCGCCACCCGCTTGAAGGAACACATTAGTGCCGTCAGCAATTTGCGAACACATCCTGGACAATCCAAACGAACACCATTGGATATGTTTTGAGGAGGCTAAAGTTCTTGCCCGCAAGCCGTATTATATTCCTCGCTTACTTTGGGAGGCTATTAGAATAAAAAGACATAGAAATTTCAATAGGGACTACAGTTTTAAACTCTCGAAAACTTGGAATCCCATAATTAACACCACACTGTCGATCTCAAATAGGCTTGCGACACCAAGGGATATTGTAAGCACGGCTCACTTGCTCCCATCCAAAATCCACCGCATAACCGAGAGAACAATTCACCGCCTACGCACTGCTACAACCTGCGTAGCGTAAGTCGCCAACAGCAGCTTCAGGCAGTTTCCCGGTGACCACGCTCAATGAAACTTGAGCGAAACGTTCGGGGTGAGTACGTAAAAGCTCATTTTAATTAATACGCGGTAAAATCCGAAAAACATTTAGAAAGACATTTATAGAGATTCTGAAACATTAATTGGTTTCTGACATACGCTAAGCCGCTAAGCATTTAATTTAGAGACTAGAAGTGCTAGCAAAATGCCAATAACTTCTGGGCAATTTTTTTCATCAATTAAATTTCACGCAAACCAACAACCCATTTAAATATCAAGCCAAAGCAGCTTGAAAAAATTTCAAGGAAAAGTTATTTGTCACCCTGTATTTCAGCAAAAAAAAAAATACTTAACTTTAGATTCTCCTCAAATAAAACAAGAGTTTGTATGTGAGAAACTTCTATATACCCGACCCTATATACGGTGTAACACCAAGTCTTAATTTTTTTTGTCCCGCCATCATATATCATTTGTATAGGCCACGCCCCAAAAAGTGGGTCTGGGCTAAAAACTAAAACCAATTAATTGTAATATCGTCAGAGTCATGACAAAATGCGTTGAAACCGAAAGTTTTTGCAAAAAAAAACCGCTTTTTCCTAAACACGCCCCCTAAAAGTGGGCGGAGCTCAAAACTTTGTGTGGAGCAAACCTAGTAAATAGTAATATCTTGATATATTGTTGTATAATTTTTGACATATTTGTTATATAATTTTTTTTTCAATTTGAAGTAAACTTTCCGAGAAATCGGGTTTTTAAAGATCTAATATGGTAAAAGTGGGCGTGGTCGATATTGTGGGCGGTCCAATTTTTTACCTACTAAGAGGCTTTGGACCATTATTGCTCTATACAGAAATTTGAATTCCTACGCTTTGTCTAACTTGATCAAAATGCATTTTATTGGCCATTTTGCGGTGTCAATGTAATTGAAGCCAGTAGTGGGCGTGGCCGTCGGCGGACTTAACTAATTTTCACACTTTGTCTGTACAAAATAAGAATCAAGATGTACTCCGAGTTTGAGCGTCCTAGCTCAATTTTAAGGAATTAAAAACTTCACACATACGGACAGACGGAAGGATGGACGGACGGACAGTCATGGCTTAATCGACTCACCTGTCGGTCTCGATCATATCTCTAAAAGGTCTTAGGGGTCTACGATAATTATTTCACTGTGTTACAAACTATGCATTAAAAATAATATACCCTCGGTTGGGTATAAAGAGTAGACTTAAAGTAAATAAAATTAGAGAACTTGCACTAAATTACAAATTTCCTTACCTACTACAAATATTGAAAAATATTTGAATGAAACAGTTTGGAGGTGCGCTTAAAAATATGCAATGAAAATAGAACATAAAGCCCCAAGGACGCAGTACAAAATGTTGCAAAAAATAACAAATACATTAAGCCTTCGACAAAGCCCAATGGATCGCTCCGTGTTTGGCTTCATGTCAACAAAAAATTACGAGCAAAAGCGTTTTCAAGACAAATGTTCCACATACGTCCTGTTGTGCGGCAGGTATAGCTTCAGTATATAACGAAGTATGCCTAATGGAGATAAATTTCGGTGAACTAATGAGAATTCCTGCTTGCGAAAGTATCTTTAAGGAATCTTTAAGGGGTTGTAAAACAATTTTTCAGCCAAGAAGAGCGGCTTCCTGCTAGAAAAATTAAATAACCGCATTATTGGTTACGAAATCGAGAACACAGCGTGGTACCACAAAAATAACCTGTTAAAAAAATTATTCCTTCTTTCTTAGATATTAATTTGATTTGACTTCAAAACTTCAGCCAAACTTCAAAAGCATTCGAAAACTGGGGACCAACAGTTATAACAAAAAAAAAGTCCATTCACCTGTCGACTGAAGCAATCGCTTGAGTGCCTTTGCCAAGCTCTTGCGTGGCTACGACATACAGTTGCTTCGCATTCGGCCAGGTTTTGAACGTGGACCAAAACAGAATTGATCCACGATCACTTTCTTACGGAAACCTGATTTAAAAAGTCAGTGTAAATAAGCTCTTAAGATCATATGTGTGATCTTTGGGTCAGTCATAGACTCAGTCAGTATTAAAGACGTTACGCGATCGTCTTTGGAGAGCGATACATCTTTTTTTAAGAACAGACCTTTGATATTACCGAATATTTAAACGATTCCTCTTAGAGCTTTTCTATAGTTCTTTATTCGAAAATGGCAGCTCATCTGTATGCAAAACTCATTAAAGAACCGCCCATCGTTATAATGATTGAAACCCTCTTTTAATATGATGCAAGAAATATCAAAGCGTTCTTGCAGGTTACGCGTACAAGTACTATCATCTTTTTGTACGACGTTTAACGTTTAAACTTTCTTCATTAATTTTCATTTTCGCTAAACTTTTCTCCACCGTTCGGTTTCTACACAAAACACCTTGGCACCACTAGATTCTAAGATCGCAACATATTTCACCTTCCAGGCGATTTATTATGAGCCAACAACAAAATTTCGTCCTCTATAATTTTATTTTTCACCAAATGAATATTAACAGTCGCCAAAGAGCGGCCACAACTGCTTCGCCATCCGCCATGCCTTATAAGTATGAATAATTTTCTCATTAGACCCTTATACCTGCTGGGTAATTGAACAATGCCGCATGGCATGCTTGCCGTTGGCTGTTACCAGGATATTTCCCTTAATGAAATTAAAAAATTCCATAAATTGAATTCTTCATTCAAACGTTCACAGTGTTTCCGTAAAATAATAATTTCAAAGAAAGCCGCATAAAATTACGACCACAAATATCTGGCAATATGCCCACGGCCATGAGACCATGTAACAACCAAAGGATCTCCGTCAATCTATATCCCACCACACCCGGATCTCTTCTAAAAAATGTGCAAATTATAATTTATGATGCTTTGGTGTGGTGGTTGCATCCGCTTTTACTGTGCAACATCCATACCATCACCCATTGTCTGCAGCAGGAGTAGCCTTTTGCCGGTGCCGTGCCAAACACGAAATAAAAAACTTTTCCTGTTCGACAAATCCCAAATGAAAGATTGAAAATAGAGCTGCCAATGATATCCGACATATAAATGGGGAAAAATAAACGAGAGAATGTCCTTCTTCCACCCAGCGGTTATTAATTTTCCAAAAATACATTCAAACGGAAAGTTTTCCAAAGTTTTTTTTTCCAACGCCAACGGGCTCTTTCAATGCACGCATATCCGAGTGCTGAGCACTCTCGTCGAATCGAGCACCACCTATTTTTGTGTGCAAACAGACAGACGAAAAAAGCCAACCACAATTGTAGGATATTTAACGGAAAATTAATTTCGAAAGGATTCACGCATTTAACACGATTGGTAGTGTACTACCACCCGATTAATTGCAACCATAAATTGTACTTACAAATGCCGGAACACCACCCTCTCCAGTTGTGGTATCGCCACCCGCCTCTGTGTGTGATGACCAATTAATGGTGGCGTAATTGAAAATCGCATAGGTGAAGACTTCATCTGTAGCCAGGACCATCTGCCAGGTATTTGTCTGTAACGAAAAATAAAAAAACGGAAGAAGAAAGGAATTAGTTCTTGTTTCCATCAATAATGGAGAGTGCTTCTCTGGGGGTAGCCTCCAGCCATGTGAACTGACCACTCCCATACATATGGTCAACACCCACAGGCGAGGAAAAAGCATTTTTCCCCTTGTATTTCCCATTATCCTTGGAGTGATCTAAACTTTCCGACGGAACAAATTTTCGTCGTTCAACAAAAAGAGGCCCCCCAAAAAAGGAGACTTTTTGCCAAGGCTATCGGGTGTGTCTCTCTCATTTGTAACAAAGGGGAAGGATTTCAAGAATAAAGGTCAGGAAGTTTGCTACTTCTAGGGGTTAGTTTTGCATTCAAGGACACCGGCTAAAAACGAAAAGGGATGGTGAAAACTGACTGGAGTGTGGATTGCGCTGTGTCCGCGACGATGATGATGATGATGCCAGCCGAACGTTTGGCTGCTGCCGAAACTAATTAAAGACTTACAGAGGGTTAAGTTAAGAGAAATGGAAATTGGCTTTCAGCTTAAATCAAACCGCTATGGCTTCGAAAAGAATATTGAAAGGAACTTTTAAGTGCTTTTTTGAAGGACAAACTATGGAGCAAATAAAAAAGGAGCCAAAACCATCTGAGGGGATTTACGCTTCCGGTTCGCCAGGAATTCTTTTTAAAAAGTCGTAAATATTTCTCGAAATGAAAAAAGACACTGTCGATGACAACGATGTGCTGAACCGAAAATGGATGAAGGAGTTTGTTTAAAAAACAAAGGAAAATACAGGTATAACCTTCTTCTATGGAGAATTGAGAAGAATTTTAATGAAAAACATTTTATAAAAGAAAGCCTTCATTAGTGCACATAAGGGGATAGAAACTACCAAAAGTTAATTAAAGTCTTAATACATGGGTTAACGAATACCTTCATCAAGATGTGAACGGTCATCCGATCCCTTTTGGCTCTTTAGTACGTAAGATGTGTTTGGAAGTTAAATTTCCACTTAAAATCTTGCTGGCACTGCAAAAAAGGATACCGGGAGAGGCCAACCGATATAAGTCTGATTTTCTTCAATTCATTTCATTTCCTATTCTGACACTTAGCCCCGGTTTTTCAGTACTGAGTTAAGCTTAGCTTAGAAACCAAGATCTGTTAGTCCCGTAACAAGCAGTTTTTCAGTGCTGAGTTGATTCCGCCAGCAAAGTTGTCAAAATCTTCGACTCGTGAAATTATTGACTCTCCAAACTCTCAATTCATATAGAAATACACAGGAAAAGAAGTTCGAGTTGTTCTCAGGTGTCATTTTTCATAAAAATACACAAATTAACTGTCATTCTACAAAGAAAATAACATTCAAAGAAGTTCATACTATTCACCAGAGTTTATCCGGGATTAAATCACCAAAATTTGGCGAGTTAAGCCGAGATTAACCCCGGGTCTAGATTAACTGAAAACTCATTTCTGGGGTTAATCTCAGTTTAACTCGGAAACTCGGATGATTTCGCACTGAAAAATCGGCTCTAAGAAGTCGGGCTATAGACTCAAAGTCGAAGCTGACATCGAACTTATCATTCTTTATGCTTATTGAGGAACCATAGAAAATACTTTTCTATCAGCGCAAGAACGCATTCTCATTGGCCATACCGCACTGTACTGGAATTTCTTCTTTGGCAGAACAACATGGATGTGGAATCGGCTTCCATGCTATATTTTTTCCTTCTCCCTACAGTCTTCAGCAAAGCCAAGTGCCCCTCTCCTCTCGCTCCCATTATCCTTTCCACTTGCATTATCCTTTCCATTCGGGGTCAACTCACTACGAGGGCCATAAACCCTTGAGCAAAAGTGAATTATTAAAAAAAATATTTCCTATATCCGAAAAGGACGGTTTGCCAACTATTTTAGAGCTCGTTTTTTAATGCAGAGCTAAGCTTAACAAACCCGGTTTAACAAACCCGGAACAAAACGAAGTCAAATTTTACCAAGCGAATAGTTTTAACCCCTTCATTAGAGTAGCCAAAATATTCGACTTTCTAAATTATTTACTCTCCCAGCTCTCTCCCTTCACATTGTTAAATACAGGAATAGAAGTTCGACTCTCTCTCAAATGTCATTTTTCACAAAAACACTCAAATAAACTGTCATTTCACACAGAAAAATCAGGCAAAGAAGTTCGAACTGTTTTCCGGAGTTTGATCTGGAATTAAGACACCCAATTTAGCAAGCTAAACCGAGATTAACCCCGGATCGGAATTGGCTGAAAAACTAATTTTTTGGACCAATCGAAGATTAACTCCGAAACTCGGATGATTTCGCACTGAAAAACCGGCCATCGACGAGCTTTGTGTGGGGTAGTTTTTCTGTCCGAGATCATTAAAATTTTGAAATTAAACTAAGGTCTACTTTAGAAATAAACTTTCAAGTCACATTGATCCAGAGTTAACCCGGGTCTGACTCTCCATATTTGGCGGGCTCATAACCCTGGATTTTTTTATGTTTTTCTTTTTAAAATTATTACAGTTGGCTTGCTTATTTCTGTACAATATCTCTGTGTGGTTGAAAAAATACATTTAAATCTGGAAAACAAGTCAAGCTTATGTTACTCTTTTTCCACGAGGAATAAGAGATTGGAAGAGTCAATGATTTGAAGAAATGAAGATATCAATAGCTCTATTGACGGAGTTAGCCCTACGCTAAAAAAAATCCTCCCTGGGTTAAATCAAGATTCATATTCGGTTTAACGCTGGGGCTAACTCTGCAATGAAAACTAGCTTGGGCAACGGTATTAGGAAGCGAAAACAGCCGCATTGCAGAGCGATTAACAGACATTTTAAGTTCCAGCATGGAAAAAAGCCGGGCGGACTCAAATTAGCAAGAAAAAGAAAAATCTAGTCACAAAATTAGCGGCCTCCTAGTCGATGTCCAGATATCCAGATTAAGATTGGCTGAGTTCAGATGAGGTTAGGATTATCTCCCTTTCTCTCCCCAAACATGCGGATCATTCAAATGAATGACAAATGTCGTAACTGAATACGCTGTTTATCATTGCTTTTCTTAAGGCATAACACTTGCGGGGATAAGCTTTGTTATTTCTGCGCAAGGTAGTTCTATTTCATATTGATTTAGCTGCTTTGGTTTTGAATTCGGAAGCCGTTTGCTCCTCTTGAGGTAAGACTCTTCTTTCGACAAAGGATTTCTTGCTAAGCGGGGTATATACTTTTAAACTCCGAGTGAAATGAACTGGGTTTCAAAGGAGGATTCCGATATTCTATGGGTAAGTTATAAGACGCTTTCTGTCGACATATATATGTTAAATCGTTGAAATGTCCACCCCCGGATGGCATACGACAGGCTAAATTTGACCGATGTCATAGGTAACATTGGTTTTAAGGACAGTTTTAGTTTTTGGCTTTTTTCCATAGAGTAAACCCCACGAGAAGATGTCTAACGGGGTCAAATCACATAGCTTCCGCGCAAGATGACTGTGCCATAGAATATCTGGTGAAGACTGGTTTCCAATGTGCAGTGACCTGTGTAGCACGAAGCACCAGCCACTTGTCATTGGTGACCATAGCATCCATTTCAAGCATCCATTTCATAGCATCCATTTCATCCATTTATTTCCATCAATATAAAGCAGGCCACTATGGATACTGTCAACTGTCAAAATTCAGATGCCCCTGTTGGACGACCCTTCATTGTTACTAATAAAAGTAACTGTTAAATGACTTTTGTTGTTTACATGTATTTCGTGTCGAAATCTTGGATACAGTAGGAAAAGTGTATGAAAAATTACCAACAATCAAGTCACCGACACCAGTGGCGTCAAAAAAGGATATAGACAAGGCGACGAACTGTCATGTAAATTCTTTAATATCATACTTGAGAGAATTTTGCAGAGTTCCCACACCAACACCTGAGCCGCAATTTTTAAAAGTCCGTATTGACGGATGGAAAAGTCGAAATGCGATACCTGGTGGAGAATAGAGGAATATGTAGAGACCTGCAACAACGTCAAAGCCGAAAATTTTCACTGTTTGTTGACTGACAAAAACTTTAATGCTATTTTCCCGCCTTAGTTTGATTGGTAAGTTTTTGTTTATTTTTCAACCAAGTGACTAGCAAATCAAAGCCGGATGATAAACTTGGAAATGGAAAATGGAAAAGTCGAAATGCGATACCTGGTTTGACAGAAAGTCAAACTGAAAATGTTGACTGTTTTTTTACTGACAAAAATTTTAATGCTGTTTTCCATTTCCATAAGTTTTTGTTTATTTTTCAACCAAGTGACTAGCAAATCAAAGCCGGATGATAAACTTGGAAATGGAAAATGGAAAAGTCGAAATGCGATACCTGGTTTGACAGAAAGTCAAACTGAAAATGTTGACTGTTTTTTTTACTGACAAAAATTTTAATGCTGTTTTCCCGCCTTAGTTTGATTGGTCAGTTTTTGTTTATTTTCTCGCCAGTTGACAAGTAAATCGAAGCAGGATGATGAATTTGTGGGTTTTTTGAAAGCTGACGTTGTTGCAGGTCTCTACATATTCCTCTATTCTCCATCGGGGGACCGTCTCCAATCGCCTGAGTTTGAAGATTGGTCAGTTTTTGTTTATTTTTTTTAAAAATAAAAAAAAAAATGACCAATCAAACTGCGGAGGGAAAACGGCATTGAAGTTTTTGTCAGTAAACAAACAGTCAAAATATTCAGTTTCACGTTGTTGCAGGTCTCTATATATATTCCTCTACTATCCACCAGGTATGGCACTCGGACTTTTCCAATCGTCAATAGTAACTCGAATACGCGGAAGTCATTGACATAACTGGAAGAACACAGAGTGAATGTCTGAACACAAAGTGTTGCCAAGCTCTTATTTTCGACACCGCATTGGTCCTGGGCGGCCTTGATTGAATCTTGTGCGACTCGACTTCCGAAGCACTTGAACTGGCAAGGCACTTTTTTAAAGGTTTTTTCGTATTTTCTCTCGTGCCCGGCTTATTCTTTTTAAAACCTTTGAAACTTTAGGAGCTTTCAGCACCTGAGAATTGTGTAGGTTGTCAGTTTTTTCGTAGGAAGTCTACAACCTTAAAAGGTCATGAAAGAATTTCCCATTTTATTAACTTTATTGCGAAATTAATTTTTTGTGTTTCTTTTGAAGTTTCTTTGAGAAGTTTATTTAATATTTAATCCTCTTTAGCCAGAGGAGTATATTTTCTGATTGTATTCGATCAGAAGGAATGGAAATAGGTATATCTTTGATTTTTGCCTCCAAAGCCAAAAACTTCCTAAGCAATGGAGGACTGACCTCAGAATCCGTAAGTCTTTCTGGAAAGAGAGTGGCAAGGATACCACGCCAATTGAGGTAATCAGTCCGTTTATTTTGTGAGCCACTTCTATTCTTATGTCATATGTCAGACAAGTTTCTTGATCTTATTTAAACCATAATTCATCTTCATTACGCTGCCTTACGTTGTTTATCTCCGAGAGAAATATTTCTCCCTTCTATGTATCCCCGAATCCTTAGCATTCTTTCTCCACTTACTTTTCAATTCCGGTAGGATATTGAAAGAAATTTTAGCATCAAGGCATACTAATACCCATATGTCCAAGTGGAAGATTATGACAAGCTCGAAAAGCTTAAAATTTAAACTTCTTTCGGTGATCTTTGGGTTGGAAAACACAATTTCGGATGTGAATGGAATGCACAGCTAGTTTTGTATACTGAAGCTTAGAGTGAGTTTGCAAAACTTTAGCAAGGCCATTTGACATAGTCCAAAACGCCTGTAATTCCGTTCTTAAAATTGCGTTTCCTTAATAAACTTTGTTAAAAAATTTAAAAGTATTCCTGTAATTATGTTTTTTTTAACTTACCCTATAAAGAGAATTGTCAATACCCCCAGAAAAGGACATATTCTTCCATGTAACAATGACCGCATGCTTGGGTATAAAGGTCTCAGCTCCGACAACACCATCACGAATATCCCACATGAGACGTTCTCGCACCTCAACACCAAATCGGTCTGTACGTGTCATCAAATCTCGTTCCATTCTGCAAAGGAGTAAAAAACAAACAAAAACTAATTAAATTTTACATCAAACGATAAACAAAGCACACACACAGCCATACCAACCAACTTTTTAATACTAATCAACTTTTTTTCTGCACGAAAATGTCTGCACTTAAATTCAATTGAGCTTAAGATGAGAATATATTGAGGCATCCCTTAAAATTAAACGTTTTTACTTAAAAAAAAATATATATTTACAAGCCAACACTCCTTGAACCTTCTGCCAACACAACATTTACGCTGGTATGCTATACTACTACCAGAGCATGGATAACAATTATGCCACGCCGAGTTTATGAATGACTAGACTACGCTCCACATGGAACGTTTCGTATCCTAATGGAATACTTAATGAGTTCATAAACCGCTTAATTACGCCATAATGCGTAAAATATGTACGTTGTGGCTTGACGAAATCCCTTATAACGAGGGTTGCTTTTTGCTAGATTCCATCACTTTAACTGCGAGAACGATATGCCCAACAGGCATCAGGACTGTACAGGCTACAAATTGGTATTTTTAATAGAATCTTGGATTATCCTAAAACTAAGTTTTATGCTATTTGCTTAACATGAAAAGTTGTAAGATTAATCAAGCTATATGCGACGCGCGGTGCGCGCGGTGTAAATGCGGTGTTGGGGTGTGGCTTGTTCAAAGGCAGGAGTTAAACCTGTTGGAAGTAATGTTTGCAATTTTTTATGGCTTTTTGCGGGAGCGGCTTTTCTATAGATCCTTTTTATGGGGCGACCACATCTCGGATTTAAGTGTGTTGTGTTTTGTTTACGACGATGTGTTGTACCTGCGGTTGTATGTCGATTTGAAAGAGCATCAAGCTTAGAGGCTTTTTATTACAAGAACGTAAAGTTACGAAGGACATGTATTACTACAACATCGTATGTCCATATGACTATGAATGCAGAGCGCGTTTTCCATGCATTCAGCCTATTTCCTAAGATGACGGCAATACGTGGCATACAGCGCATGCAACAGTGGATGGTTTAAAACTCGCTTTAAGCAAGAACAAGGCTTTAAAATTTCACTTCCATTCAAATAAGGCCTGGTCAATTCAGAGTTAAATATGGACTCCACCAAGCACGGAGGCAAAATAATTGGTTTTAAATAATGAATCGTTTAATGTGTATAAAATTTATTTGCATAATCTTGTTAAATATTATTTGAACTTCTTTGTAAATTGAATTTAATAATTTATCTATTTGTTGCATCCACAAATCGCTACGAAACTGATACATAAATTATTATGCCAAAATTGAATAAATAAAATAATGATTTTTTGAATTTTAAATTCCTTGCATACTCTCTTCACAAATTAATATTCAGTGGCAGATACTTTTCATGATAATGCGCAAATAAATACATGGTTCAAATAGCTCAGATCTGAATGCAAAATTACCCATAGTATCCGTTTAGTTTGAACTCGGTCCTCATTCTATTTTTTATGCGTACAGGAAACTATGTAGGTACTTCTGTGTAACACCCACCACCCCGACACGCTATCGTTTATCCACATCACGCGCGCAGTAGTCCCTCATTCCATTCGCTGACATAAATAGCATTCAATGTCAGACTGAAAATTGAATTCAGGACAAATGTGGCAAATAAATACGTACATAGGGATACAAAAGTATCTGCAAATAACGAGGATTTACACATACACACAATAGCAAAAAAAACCTGGGTTCCCCTATAAAAAGTAGATACAACACTGTGCCATACCTCGATGATAGTGTGTCTATCTTGGATGCATATTTTACCAGCAGCTTCAGTTGAACTGGTAGCCGTACTATACACGCAGTACAGAGGAGTACAGTACATGTATGATACTTTAGCCCGATACCAAAAGCGAAAGGATGTATATATGGCAATGATGATGATGAAAGTGACCATATAAAAAGTAAGCAGCTCTCAGTTATATTATTGTTGTTGAAAGGATAACAAATTTGAAGATACATTGCGTGTGATAACAACAACAAGAAAAAAGACACACCCCCAAACAAATAGTTGAAAAATATTTATTCACAGAGGGAATTTTAGATGAATTGTCGTCGGTATAGTTTATTATATAATATTATGTCCTTTGAGCAATTTGCAATACATATCGACATGCAAGGACGACGCGACGTTGTTTTATGGTTTTTCTCTTCAGCTTGATGGATGCCACACATTATTGTTGTACCGAATAACGATTTTGTTGCCCATTATGCATGTGAGTTGCATGTTTGCATTTTTGCATTATTCCTTTATGTATGGGAAAAACGGTTCGAGGGAACGGTAATTTTTGTGACTGCACTACAGAGTTTCTCTTGCTAAAGTTGCATGTATTTCTTTGTTTTGTTTTCGCAGAATAAGAATAAGGACCTTTTAAAGGCTCATGGCTTTTACATACCTACTTAAGTATGGCACACGGAAAATGAGGGTAACTGGACATGCAGAATGTATTTAAGGATTAAAAGCTCTTTCTTTATTAATAATTTCAATGAGAAACAAGCCACTATCACCAGCCCCATATGATGAGCTTGTGTAATCACTCCGAGAACTACAGAGAACTCAATTACAAGGCGGATGCAAGAATCGAGGTCCTGCAAAAGTTATAAAGTTCGAACTGAAGCCTTTAAGTACCATCAAGAGAACATTGTTGTAGAATCGCAGTCGGTGCTGAGGATTTAGAAAGACCACTTTTGCAGACTGTATAACGGCTAAAACGAGCCAAATAGCGCTGTCAGGCAGAACGAACCATTCAACCCGAGCGAAGACGTTACCGACGAAGCATACGAACGATATCGCCCACCCGACTTGGAGAAGTTGAAAGTAGCTGTGTCATAGCTCAAGTGCAACAAAGCAGCCGGAGCAGACGGCCAAGCTGCCGAGCTTTTTATATCCGTTATGGTGATGAGCTGGTTAGGAGCATGCAACAACTCATTTGCAAGATATGGTCGGAAGAAAGCATGCCCGACGAATGGAACCTCAGCATTGTTGGCCCAATCCTGAAGAAAAGAGACCCTCTGAGTTGTGCCAACTACAGAGGCATCAGTCTAATTAACATCGCATACAAGATCTTTTCTGCTGTACTGTGTGAACACCTGAAGCCGTTTGTCAACAATCTGAAAGGCACATATCATCAGTGTGGCTAAAGGCTAGGAAAGTCCACCATCGATCAAATATTCACACTGCTGAAGATCTTGGAGAAAACCTAGGAGTTCCAAATCGATACACACCACCTTTTCATCGATTTTAAGGCCACGTATGACAGCATCTAAAGACACGAGCTTTATAGCGCAAGGTCTAGTTGTGGCATCTCTGCCAAACCCTTCGGTCAGTCTATGGAGGATGACGATGGAAAATTCACGCTGTTCCGTCAAGGTCGGCAAAGGCCTCACCGACCCCTTTGATGTCAAAAAAAAAAAGGATCTATACAAGGCGACGCGCTCTCATGCGACTTTTTTAACATCATACTTGAGAGAATTGTGCAGAACTCTCGCGCCAACACCAGAGGTACAGTCTTTCAAAAGACCGTTCAACTACTCGCATACGCAGACGACATTGACATAATCGGAAGAACAAAGCGTGATGTCAGTGAAACCTTCGTGAGTATTGGGACGGAAGCGGCGAATATGGTTTTAGCAGTCAAGGAGGGCAAAACCAAGTTCATATATGCTGTCATCAAGAATAGACACCCAACACCGACGTCTCTGACAAAACATCACCATCGTCAGCTATAACTTTGAAGTAGTTAGGGACTTTATCTAGCTGGGTTCCGCTATTAATTCAGGCAATGACACCAGCGCTGAAATCAAACGAAGGACAACGAAGGGCCACGCCCCCAAAAAATGGGCGTGAGGTAAAAATAAGAAACAATTAATTCTAATTTCAATAATTTATGACTACAATAATCATAACTACAATAATTTCATAATTGTAATCATGAGAAAAATCGTAAAAAATTAGTTTTTAACTAGTGAGTTATTGCAACAGTGCGTACGTAGTAGCTGGGTTCCGCTATTAATTCAGGCAATGACACCAGCGCTGAAATCAAACGAAGGACAACGAAGGGCCACGCCCCCAAAAAATGGGCGTTAGGTAAAAATAAGAAACAATTAATTCTAATTTCAATAATTTATGACTACAATAATCATAACTACAATAATTTCATAATTGTAATCATGAGAAAAATCGTAAAAAATTAGTTTTTAACTAGTGAGTTATTGCAACAGTGCGTACGTAATAGCTTCGGTCCATCTGTAACGGACAGTGGTATACCCTATTCATATTCTCCTTTCCATTCGTATATTTCTTGTTTTCCCTCCCCGTTCCGTTACCATTCATGCATAATTTTAAATAGAAAAAAAAATGTATTCCTTATAAGTTTTTGTTTTTAGCGGTCCGTCCAAAAACGGAAAAAGGACCTCATATGGTATCGCTACGTTGTCCGTCCGTCCGTCGAATCGTTTTATAACTTCTGAACGGTAAGTCATAGAAAGACAAAATTTGGTGTGCGTATAAACTGCGGATATAGTCAGAGAATCCAAAGAGGGCAATTTTTTTAAAACATTTTCGAAAAAAAAAAATCGCAAAAATGCATGAAAAAACGTGTGTGTGTGTGTGTGTGTGTGTGTGTGTGCGTGTGTGTGTGTGTGTGTGTCCCTCGTTTCCGGAGCTGTTTGGTGGAATTCTATGAAAAAAATCACACGTATCAGAAATAATTCGAAATTTTAAGGAAAATTATAGCGGATTTAGAAATTTCGAAATCTTCTGAGATTTAACTGAAAAACATAAAAGCATTTTCAAAAACAATTTTTTAAAGTCTTCTAGTAGCCTAACGGTATAAGCGATCTTTTTCAGATTCGGTTAAAGCTTACAAAAAGAAGGAATTGCCGTTTTTAACCTAAGTTTTTAGAAGCCTAATTAAAAAAAAAAAAAATAAAAAAAAATAAAAAAGGAGCTTGTTTTACCGTTTGCGCATAAGCCGGTGGCCATAGAATTAAAAAAAAAACATCCAAGGCTAGTGCTGCTGGTTGTGCTATTGGAAAAAAGTCTAACGGAAACTGGAAAAAACTTCAAAATATTTGTTTTATGGATTTGAAATTTAAAAAACTATAAAAAAGGTCAAAAGAACGTATGTCTCCCCCTCTATCTCCCAAACGGCATAAAGCATAATTTTTAAGTTAAAACCGGGCATACTCCATCTTCTTAAATTTTATACAAAACTATAGCAGACTATTCGAAATATTCAAAAACTTCGAAGATTTAACTGAAAAACGTGAAAGCATTTTCGAAAACTATTTTTTAAAGATTTCTAGTTCTTTAACGGTTATGACCACCTTGTTAAAATTTGGCTGAAGTATGTTATGTTTAAAGTCCAAAACGCAATGTTGCGTTGCTGCGTGCGTTCGATGACAAGCAGAGTAGAAACAACGGGCGCATATGGGGCAAAACGAAATGTTACTTCAAAACTTCACCCCACGTTTGACCGTAAATATCGTAGACGCATCTACAACGCAAAAGTAGATCTACTTTCTACTTTTGCGTCCGTTGAACAACCTCATGCTCATTCATTGTGTGGTGAGTGAGTGTAGTTCTCTCTAGTTCTCTCTCTCTCTCTTAAAAAACATCTTTTCTGCTCGTTCTTTTGCAAATGTCTTTCAACAGAAATTGAATGTGTTTGAGGTGACTTTAAAATTTCCTACCCCAAAACGTAAGGCGGCATTTCGTTTTGCAAATTTGCTGCGTGCGTAGTTTGACGTAAAGTATCGTAAGGTTTTGTCAACGCATGGCAAAGGCCATTAACGTACGCACGCAGCAACGCAACATTGCGATTCTAGCTTAAAAGGCAAGCGAAGTGCATCAAAAACATTTCAAAATTGCCGTTTTCGACCCTAAATTTTTAAGCCCATTCAAACAAGCGAAATAAAGAACAGCATATTTTTACCGTTCTCTCAGAAATCCATGTCCGCAGAGTTTGAGAAAAGTGGCAAATGCTAGCACAGGTGGTTGTAAAATTGATCAAAAAGTCTATCGGTAATTAAAAATAATCGAAATTGCTGTTTTATGGGTTTTAAATTATAAAAATCTTAAAAAAGGCCAAGAAAGTATATGTCCTTTCCTCTATTTTCGAAACGGTAAAGCTTTTTGTCAGCCTATTTTTAGAGTAACGAAACTCAACGCTTCGCGTATGTCTTCATACTTGAGGGTCTTTTTTTTAAAGGCGCGTGCCATGAGAGCGACATGGATTAGTCCTCGGGTCACAATCATAGTTCTTAAAAGTTTTGGGTTTCTGATGAATTCCGATTACCTACGTATTTAAAAATTTTGTTTAAATTATAGTGAAACCTCTTATTTTAGTGATTAGATCATTTGTAAAAAACTGTACCAGAAAACTGTTACGACCCTGGTTTGGTCATGGCATAAATATGTATTATTTCCTTACTCTCACTCTCAACTTAAGGATGGCGCCCAACGTGGGGATGAACTCTATTGATTTGGTATAAAATATATAGAAGCATTTAAATTAAGGGCATTTTTGACCATATCCTAAAGAAAAATGTGTTCAAATAATGTGTCTCATTGGATTGACTAATGTTAGCTTTTAGACAGTTGCAACCAATTTGCAATTGCCTTGAACGCCATGTAGCATAATGTTTGTTGCAGTTTGCCAAAATAAATTGACCGGATCTTCACCCGCTTAATCCCATCCCAACTCGACCGAACCGCACCTTTGGCAACAATCCACAATTTCAAACAAACACACTTTCGCCATAAATCCCAATTTACAATTGCATGTACAGCATCGGTTGTATTTGACCAATTTCGGTTCTCTTTTTGCTCTGTGTACTACTCCCGAACCGGATAAATCCACAAAACTCCATCCTGTCATATTACTGTGGTTATTAAAATATACTATTTCCTCCGACACTATCCACCATCCAGCACACAGCACTGATATTGAAATACAGAACAGAGGGGTCGTTTCGGTCGTACTTGACAGCTGAATGTTTGGTATACGAATCCCAATGGTTATGGCGGTGATGGCTGGTGCGGCTAAGTGATGGAATACGCCAGCAGCATCTAGGACCAAAAGATATACACCAACCAAATCAAAACGAAAAACAAACACAGAAAGATGGAAAGTCAAGCACACAGTTTAGTCAATCCATGGCTGGTTCTGACATGCTGTGCATATCCTGCTGTGTTTTCAAATGCATATTGGTAACAGGATCACAATGTGTGGTCCAATTACTGTGTGAACTAAAGGGAGCGGGGGAGGGTTAGACCACAAAATAAGCTTGCATTTTCGCCTCCTTAGCCCGCACCCATGTGTGTGGTGCTGGATGTGCGGTAGAGATTTGTGTGCGGTCCTTGGGGCATTCATATCCTTCGTTCATTGACATTACACTGATTTTTGTTCAAGTACAGGGTTGTACAATGCGAAGTATGTATATGTTTGCATAGTTTATCATCAAATTAGTTTGTATCGTTCTCGATATACGGCTGCCGGGACTCCAGTATAGCACAACTAGTTTTCTTAGTTTTGGTGGAGTTTATAGAAAAGTATTTTTGCAGGATTTGAAATACCATCAAAAGGAAGTTCACGCTATGCTATGTCAAAGAGAAAAGGTATAACCTCGTTTGTAACAAACTGCAGTTGTGTAGGCGAAGCTTGGGTATTTCATTTTAATTGAGCTTGAGTTGCTGTAGTTTCCGCAAATAGTCATGGGAAAATAATGATATTTTTGGCGGGAAACTGCTTTCTTACTGGTGAGAACAAAGAGGGTTTATTTTTCCATTTGGTTTTCAAAGCTTGAGTTCTTAGATTTGTTCCTTTAGAAAGATAAAATAAAGGATTACATTATTCGAAAAACACAAAAATTTGGCTGGCTACTTTGAGAGTCTATAATAATACTTCGTCGATAAGATAGCAAATAGATAGGCAGCATATGAATCAAACAGTTCGCATCGCAAATCATTCCATACCTAAAAAAAATAAACCCAACCCCCCTTAAATACAATAATAATAACCACAGATAAGAGAACCTCGCTGAAACACCTGAAGGGGAAACATGATTTCATCAATTTCATAGAATTTGTGTTGAGGTAATTTCATATAATCGCAGCACAATACCAGACTTATCAAACTTGATTGCTAAATAAGAATTAAAATGTTGACTTACCTGAAATAAACTCCTGGTGTCCTTTGATCAATGTCGGTGGTGTAAATACGTCCAACACGACACTTTGAAAACCAAGGCCCAATAAATGAAGGGTCATTCTTTTTGGGCCAATCCTTAATGGGAAATACGAGCGGATACATAAAGTGTTCTGGTGGATCTGAGAACTCCAAATAACCATTCCTCGAGACCTGAAAAAAGAAGCAATTAAAATTTTTTTAAAGATAATGCTATTGCGATGCCGATTTAACTAGTCTCTTCTAAAATTCTTTTTAGCGAATTTCAGGTGTACTTGTCCATTGCGGAATAAACTGAATCTGACCCAGAACCGATTTTCAGTCACTTTCGATCCTAAGTTAACTTTGGTTTCACTCAACATTTTCGGTGGGTAAACCTCGAAAGAACAGTTTTATATTCTTATTATCTTCTCCTATATGAAATCACATATGCTTCGAGTATTTCTGTGAAGAAAGAGTTTGGGGAACTGCTCGAACAGTTTTTTTGGCTGTTTCTTCTATGAAAAGTGACAGTTCGTCGAGTCAATGATTACGAGCATCGAAGATTCTGATAACTTTATTGGCGGAGCTAGCCCTGCACTGAAAAACGGTTGTCTGCGGGTTCTCGGATTAACATATCTTGGACTAACCTAAAAGCTCTTTCCTTTATGAAAGGTGACAGTTGGAAGATTCGATGATTTCGAGACTCGAAGATTCCGATCACTTTATTAGCGGAGTTAGCCCTGTACTGAAAAACTATTCTCGGAGTTTTCGGATCAATAGATCTTGATTTAGCCTGGAAGCTATTTCTGGAAGATTTCGACAATCGAATATTCCGATTACTTAATTGGCGGAGTTAGCCCTGCGCCGAAAAACTGTCCTCTAGGCTCTCGGATTAACAGATTTATACTAGATTTATACTGAAACCTGATTCTTCTATAAAAGGTGTCAGTTGGAGAAGCTATGATTTCGAAAGTCGAAGATTCCGATAACTTTATTTGCGGAGTTAGCCCTGCACCGAAAAACCGTCCGCGGGGTTTTCGAATTTACAAATCCTGATTTAGGGCAAAAACTGTTTCTCCTATAAAAAGTGAAGTGACAGTTGGGAGAGACCATATTCGATAGCCAAAGATTCCGATCACTTTATTGGCGGGGTGATGGAATGCAGCTCGCATTAAAGAACTATTCTCTGAGTTTTCGAATTAACAGATCTTGGTTTAGCCCAAAATCTTTTGTTTTTCGAAAAGTTTCCGAAACCTTCGTTGCAGTGAACTGCACTCAGAAGCTGTTCTTTCGGTTTTAGGATTGACAATTGACATGTATTGGTTTAACCTCAAATATGTTTAGCAATAATCGGTTTCGGAATGCTGGGTATTCTTTGAGCGAAACCATCAAAGATTTCATTGAAAACTTCAAGCTTTTGCAGTCTAAGTCAAATTCATGGTTGAAAAGTGCTGCTAGGGATAAAATGAGTCTTAATGGTGTCTTGCGTCATCAATCTCTACGCTTACTACACCCCGGATTACCTTACACAGAATACAGAATGTTTTCATTTAAGTATAAACAGCCAATTGGAGTCACTCATATTTGCCATAAAATTTGACAGTAGGTTCACAGGGCAAAGAACTCTGATTGTGAATAGATGTAGCCATATCCAAAAGAATATGGTGATATAGTACACAATGTTATGTCTAGAGATGTCTCAGCTGTCAAGTCGATTTCACAACCCGTCTCAACCCGAGTTTGGTTGAAATCCAATTACATGAGATGACAGATTAGTGAAGACGAACTGAATGATTAAGGCTTGAACAATTGAGCAAGGAATAATTTAATTTTAATTTTGAATTGGGCCCTAATTTTTGTACCAATTTGGGACTCTTGTCCCTTATTGTAGGGGTGATTAAATTTGTTTATGCAAACTCGGGAAATTTGGTAAAAACTACTGACGAGACTCAGAGCTGCTGAGCGAATTTTGTCCTTTGATCCTTGGATTGACAAGCCTGATCACTTGCCAACATTTTAAGGCGACTCCTTTCATAATCTGACAGACAGAAAAAAAATTCTCAGAACTTACCCTTGTATAATTGAATCGGAATCCAAAGAACGGCAACTGGAAATTCAAGTTCTTATGCAGCTGCGGCATGGAAGCATGAATGTCGAATTGATAGTCACCACGACCACCGTTGCTGTCCTGGTCAAAGAACCAGTACAAAAATTGTTCTCGAATTTCTTTCAATCGTTGTTGAGTTATGACGTATCCATTGGCGGCATGTGATGGAATATCTGGTGGTGCCATTCGATTGTTAGGGTCTGAAATACAAAAGAAAACAAAAAATTAGCTCACTTCGTCAACTGGCGAGGCTCTTTCTCGCAAAGCTCTGATTAATTCGAGAAGAAATTCTTTGCAATAATTAGAGAACCCAATCTGCACACAGATTAAGCTCATTAGCATCTCATTCGGGGGATGTGCCCCAACGTGCGTCGTACACCCCTCAAAACAAGGTGATGGCCATTACCACCCCGAAACGGATGAAAGAAAATTATAATTGAATCTCACTGCCTACCTTCAACTTAACCCAATTATTGCTGGAGGTAGGACACAAAAACAAAACAAAAATACAAAAACAGTTGCAGGACTCAATCGCCTTCGTTTTGTGAATCAACACAACCCCTGGGAGCCGACACCCCAAAACACCCGATAATGAACTGAGACTCCCATTAAAACGCTCAGCTAATCGTGTATCTCCTGGTGGCGAATAAAATATTTACAGCCATTCCCTGTGGATGGGGTTAAGTGGATTGAATTCAGGGTAATCCGAAAAAAAAATAAAAACGGAATCATTAATTCCGACAGGATACCGGCTGTTCGTGCAAGGTGTTTGGCGCGGCGCTTCTCCTTTTTTTCGCGTTCGAATACAATGATGAAGAACAATTTTCGTAAATTGATTGATGACTTCAGTGAGGGAGAAAAGTCGGTTAAGCATGAAATTATTCTTCTATTGTGTTGGTAATTAATTTTAAAGTGAAATTATTGGCTTGTTCTTCATTTTCATCCCATGATTCCAGGCTTTGCATACTTTTAACACCCGCACGCTCCTTATTATTAACTTTGATTGTTGTAAGCGAAACCGAAACTCCCGATAAATACAATTAATTGGCAAAATAACGGATGACAGATTATAGTGAAACTTAGAAATTTTCCTTGAAATGGAACACAATAGGCCTGGGTGTAGGGTGGTGGGTGGTGGTTTGAAAACATTGTGTCCGCCCACAACTGTGGATTCTCCGCATCCCTTTGAAGTTCATTTTGAAATAGTATCATTACAAATTTAAACAAAACTCTCGAGTACAAATATACTGAGAACGACAATGAGGAATTTTAATTAATTAATATTCATGAATTTCATTCACCGTGCTTGGAAATTCAATAACCGTTTCATGAAATAGAATGAAGCTACTCTGATTGGAGTGTTGATGGATGCCTTTAATGAGGCCTTCTTACTAAGTCAGTTTGAATTAAAATTATTTGGCCGCTAATTGGGAAGTATCTGTGAGGATTCGAATAAAATTACGTTGCTTCGAAATTCGAGTATTTTTAATTACCCATCAATCAGCATCGCTAATTTACTCGCAGCATTATTTTCCTTGTGAATTTTAGATAGAATAAGTGAGTAAGTCCTCAAAACTTAAAAAAAAAAATTGGCAATTACTGCCACTGACGAGCTTTGTCAAGATTTTAAGATTTTCGCTGAGCGAATCACATTCGACACTAATTTTACTCGACTGCGCCAATAAATTCGAAGACCTTCAAACTTTCATGAAAGCTTTCTGTCAGGAAGCGAGCAAAGACACATCTTAAGTTGATTTCACTCCTTTTTAGAGTGCACCAAAAAAATTGGCGACCCCTTAAATTGATCTTATTTCTCCTTTGGTTGCCACTTTGTGAATCAGTTAGACTTGCAACAGAACCAAGTATTTTCCTTCTAAGGGAAACCTTTTATTCTCCTAAGCAGCAACCGTCACTTTCTTTATCGATTCTAAGCGTTCTTAGACTGCGCCAGTAAGTTTGTAAAATTGTTTCCAAAATTAAATGAAATTGCTTCTAGGGTTTATTTCGGTATTAAAAATTCAACCGGACTAAAAAATCAAAAACTGTACAGACATGCGAACACGGTTCTATGCATTTTTAAACTGCGCCCATTAATTGACTGTTAAACTTAATAACAATTCCTCTATGTGATTCACTTAAATATTCAAGAGACTGAAGATTCTGTGTCAAAAAGTGGCCCAAAGGTGACCAAGCCACATGCGAAATCGTTTTCACTCATTTATAGATTGCGTCAAAAAATTTAAAGTTTCTTTAACCTAAAGAGATTTCTTCTTGATTTGCCTCTATCTTCAACGTGCAACGTGCAAACCTACTATTTTGCCGTTGGTTCGGTGAGGTTATGGAGAGTTGCTAACAACCAAGGCCACCGGCTCGCATAGCTCTTCGATTGAGCCAAAATCATATACAGACAACTTGTAGGAGAGAAAAATGAATGTAAAATTTGATCCTTTATCATACTTAATTATTTTGTACAGGGAGCTACCCTCATATTCCATATAGATTTTATCCATATCTAGACTGCGCCAGTAAATTTGCAGCCTCAATTTAAACTTTGGTGAAATTTCTTCCTTTTGTAGAACTATGGTTTATTTCAGCAGTCAACAGACTAAAAATTCTGTGTCCGACAGTGACCAAGGACAAACTTCGAAATTGATTTTATTCATTTTTAGACAGCGCCAATATACAAATTTATTTCAGCTCTTAAATTAAGAAGCATTTCTTTTATGAGATTCAGTTAGACATTCAACAGGCTGAAGATTATATGCCAGAAAGTGGCCTAAGGTACATGCAAAATTGATTTCACTCATTTTTAGACTGCGCCAATAATTTGCCAATAGAAGAAATAAAAGAGAAAATGAGTTCTCCATCCAACACATGCGCTGGAGAGCCAGTACGGAACATGAAAACCATGCACATAAGCACCCAAGCTTACCTCTTTAGTAACCTTGTGACCGAAGACAGGCGTGAATATGTTTTATTTATAACAATCTATATTTATAACAATAGATAAAGAGTAAGATACTGGAAGGCTTCATTGTGAGCGCATACGCAGACGATGTAGCAATCCTCATCCCAGGTAAACTCCCATCAATCCACAGTGACCGATTCAGCTACGCACTCTGCATTGTTGGAAAATGGGTTGAGGGTCGAGGACTGGGAATAGACCCCTTTAAGACGGAAGTAGTGTTGTTTACCAGGAAAAGGTTAGTTCCACCCTTTAGCAACGCAAGAATGGGGTGAGTGGAGTTACCGTTATCAAAATCTGTAAGATACCTAGGCGTCATATTAGACACCAAACTCAGTTGGCGGGATAATATAAAAGATCGTGTCAAGCGGGCATACGGGGCATTATACGCCTGCCGCAGAACGCTCGGAAGCATGTTGGGACTGCAACCAAACATGGTACACTGGATGTATATAGCGGTTGTAAGTCCCATCTTAACTTACGGTGCAGCTGTATGGTGGAAGGCTACGGAAAGAAAGTGTCGTCTCTCTAACCTTACCAAAGTTCAAAAGGCAGCCTGAACACCCACCGCGGCACTGGAGGTACTGCTCAACCTCACCCCGTTGGACACATACTGCAGCAGCAAGGCAGCTAAAATAGCTGTTCGCCTAAGGGAATCCGGACTGTGGTCCTCAAAATCTTATGGACACGCCTCTGTGGAAACTCAATGGGCTGCCTCCACAGATACCCCAGTTACGGATTACCTCCCTATGACATTGGCCTTCAACAGGAAGATAAGGCCATTACAAGAGATGACGAGATCGCCGTATATACTGACGGTTCTAGGATGGACGTCGGAATCGGCGCCGGCATCTTCTGTGGAGCTCTGGGACTATGTAAATCTTTTCGGATTAATGACGACTGTAGCATTTTTCAGGCGGAGCTGGCAACTATAATCCAAGTCGCCTCCGAGCTGAAGAAACACAGCCCCACAAGCAAGACAATCACCATATAATCTGATAGCCAAGCGGCAATTAAAGCCTTGGAATCAGACGTAGTGAAGTCAAGGGCTGTGAAACTATGCAGGGAAATTCTGGACGCGTTATCACTTGGCGACACTGTAACTTTGTGTTGGGTGCCGAAATTTCGGGAAACGAAGACGCGGACAAGCTTGCGAGATATGGATCTGGGATGAATGCATCTCTAGCCCTCAAATCTATAAGAGTCCCGTTGAGTTCGATAGCTCGTAGGATAGAAACTGAATCATTGAGTAGAACCAACCTACGTTGGATAGAACTTGATACGTGTAGACAAACAAGGGAGCAATGGTCAGCGGTAAGCAAATAGAGATCACTATTTTTGATCGGACTAGCCTGCAGGAATATCCAAGTACTCACGGGAATCCTCATGGGGCACTGCGCTGTGGGTCTACACGCTGAGCGGCTAGGCATACCGCATAACCATTTCTGCAGAAGCTGCAGGAACGTTGAAGAAATTGAATCTGTTCGTCACCTGCTTTGCGAATGCCCAGCCCTAAACAGCATCAGGCTTAGAACCCTCGGCAGTTACTTCTTCAAACAGCTAGAAGATCTAAATAATGTAGTCCTAAAGGACCTACTAAGATTTGTATACATATCCGGATGGGTCCAAGAGGGCGGAACTCTGAGCTTCTAACAGCGGTCTATTTCTGTTTTCGTTCCAGGTATTAAGAAGGTTCCCAATGGCCACAATGGACCCAACTGCTGGTATAAGTGAAGCCGTGCCTATTGTCAAAAGGGCATCCATCAACCTAACCTAACCTAACCTAAGATACTGGGCTTAAGTACTGGAAATCTCGTTATTGATTTTTTTTTTTGCATCCATAAATTGTAAACCAAGTGTGTAAATAGATTGCCGGAAGAAACCCTTATAGAAAAAGATTGAAAAAACTCTTATTTCCAGTAGTGCTGACAAATTACGGTTAATTCTATGACAAAGATTTCCCAACCAACTAAAGACCACCAAGTTGGTTTTCAACTCGACTTTCAACTTACTTCTGAGGAAACCGATAAATACAGAATGCAGCCGTAGGAAAATGTAAATAGGACGCATTTAAATAGTGTCTTTACCTCATGAATAATGTCCTGGACATTACCAATTCGTCAGGAAAATGAGTTTCATCAATGAATTAAATTGAATTGAATTAGGACTTATTGCCAGGACAGGATTCTTCTCCTTGTGGTTTAGTATTAAAGGCGATGGGTTTAATATTTCTGCAATCAAGCAGAGAAAATTGGATACTTGGTTGAACAACAAATGGTTCAACAACAATATTAGTTGTTCAACCTTATATTACTTCGCTTATCTACTAAGACAGATAGACTACAAAGTTTTGAAATTCTTTTAGGAACATTTGTGTCGGGCTTATTGTTTTCGTTTGGTTACAGATGCGAAAAAAATAGCTTAGAAAATAATTTATTACTCTATTATTTTTCCAACGTTTCATCGATGTTTTCCGTCTTTCGCAGTGAACGCTTATATGTTGCATAAAATTCAAGTTTTGAAAGGCCTTTTTCTTGTTTTAAAATGAATGGTAGACCCATTAAGGCCCGGTTTTTCAGTACTGAGTAAAACTAAGATCTGTTAACCCCGTAACAAAGCCAATCTGGAGTTAACCCAGCGAGCAGTTTTTCAGTGCAGAGCTAACTCCGTCAGCAAAGTTATCAAAATCTTCGACTCTCGAAATTATTGACTCTCCCAACTCTCAATTCACATAGAAATACACAGGAAAAGAAGTTCGAGTTGTTAATTAACTCACCGGGATTAACTCACCAAATTTGGCGAGTTAAGCCGAGATTAACCCGGGGTCTAGATTAACTGAAAAACTCATTTCTGGGGTTAATCTCAGTTTAACTCGGAAACTCGGATGATCTCGCACTGAAAAATTGGCCCGAAGAAGCCTTTGGAACGTATTGCATGATCTTGTATCGTGAACTGGCTCTGAGTGTTGAAGTGGTACACTGAGTAGTGACAGTGAGTACCGAAAAACAAGACTTTCCTTACTTTTAAAGTGCTTTCGAGGTACGAAAAATTACTTATAATCTTGAGAAAGTGATGTTGAAGAACGCTGGCAGAAAAAGTGGACAAGGTCCCACACTGAGTTTACACCAATAATTGGTAATTCGACTTAGCTGATTTCAAATCAGCTACCTAGGCGCAGTACTTAAATCTTAAATTAACTGAAGGGGAATATAGGAGATACTTCAGCTGCGCTATGGCTTTACTTAGCTTTTGCGACACCTATCTTTGGTATACGACGCGGTTGTGTGACGTAGCACGAAGAGGAAGTATCATCTTTCCGAAATTGTCAAAGTTCAAAGGGCTGTGTAATAACTGGGTCTAACACCCACTGCGGCATTGGTGTTACTTCTCAAACTCTCATTTTTGGCAGCGGCAGCGGTCCCTACTAAAGGTCCCCCATAATGAGAAAACTCAAAACCTAAGAAGAGTGTCTGACACTAAATTCAAAAAAAATTTAAATTTGAAACAATTCTTGATATTCCAGGCTTATGCCATGAGTAATGATCTCATTCTTGATATTCCAGGCTTATGCCGTGAGCAATGATCTTCTTGCCAAAGCTTGAAATTTCCCCACACAACTTTTATTCGCAATTATTGTGAAACTCAAATTTATCATTATCATTTCACTTATCGAAGCCTAATCAATTTCTTTAACAAAACTCAGACAATTTCCATTGAACTGAATGAGCCCAACCTTAAAGTGCATTAGTCACCGTTAATGATCGCTCCTATTTACTGATAACGACTAAGTAAACACAAACAACATGACTCAATACGTGCACACTGTGGTATCTGTCAAAAAGCCATATAATGTCGACATCAGCAAAAAAAAAAAGAAAAACGAACCTAACCTGAAAACTAAACGCCAAAGCAACAGGTATACAAACACCCCAACTACCCGGCTATCCAATCTTTGCCATGCAGACCGATATTGTAGACCGAAGCGACGCACTTGTTCGTTTGCTAAAGTTTCACAATGCTTATCTTATCTGAGGCACCCTATGCTTAACTTTGCTATCAGCCTCATTGATGATAACCAAACCTTATACCAATCATAGTCTAAAGAAAGAAATGTCAACTTGGTGGATTTTTTCCCCAAAAATTTTATGATTTTTTTTTTTGTTCAAGTTTTATGCTTACTCCAGTCGTATCCATCTGAATAATCGTACAAGGAGCTGTAAGTCAGCTTTCCAGACCTTTCCGATGGCAGAGATGCATTTTGGAATCCTGCTTTTAATTGGCCTGTTGGGAGTTGAGGAACCTTTGGCACTGCCTTTGGTATTTCTTTGATGATTGTCGGCAACGCCTTGGGCAATACTTTGGGTTGTTCTTTTGGTGGCTCCGTTGTCACCTTTGGTGGAACAACAACCGCAGGAGATTTCTTTTCGGCGATAGTTTTCACTTGGACAATTTCCACTGCATCCTCGAGGAGTTCACTTTTTGAATTTATCGGTTTCGGTACACTTAGATCGATTTTTTCTTCGTTAAGTTTCGTTAGGTTATCACCGCTTGTTAAAGCGATCCCCGCTAAGAGGATCACGAACAATTGCACTGTTAGTCGCATTGCGACTTTATTTCCTTTTTTTTCGTTTTCACTTGTGTATTCGTTAAGTTTCTTTGTAGATCCTTTTCACTTTCACAGTTCACACCACTGACCTATTTTTGACGGATAAAAGTTATCGCGCTACCGTCCTCGGCGAAATTTCGTACGTTACTTAGGGCGTTGGCGTGAATTTCTGAACAGTTCACCTGTTGGATCGAAACGACTATCTTTGGTATTTTATCTTATCTGTTGATAAGAGCAGGTGAGCTTTTACCAATTTTGTTTGTATTGCAATGAGGTGGTTGGGCTGTGTAGATCCGACTTGTAATGGGTAGGGTGTTCGGGTTTATGATAAGATTGCACACACAGACCTGCTGCTATCATAGTCTATGAGATTTATACCGTTATCTTCGTTGACGAAATGAACCCGTTCGCCCATTGGTCTGATTCACTTGGTATTCAGCGAAATAAAGCTTCCGGCCTTATGACAGGATATGATAATGTAACCCTGCATGACTAAATTGCTTTCCAGAGAAGAAACTTTTTACAATGTTATTATTTGGCCACGTTTTGAAATAAAAATTTCAAATCATCCTTAATCCTCATTGTCATCAGCAGGACTTGTTCATAAAGGACCTTTATTTACATCCATTGACTTTAAAACTTTACCTACTTACCTACTTACGTGCAGTTAAGATTCTTTCCGAATTAATTGTGAAAATAATCCCTAAAGTGGAACAAAGAGCGTTCTCCTCTCGAGCATCAATGTATGCACGAATGCACACATTGCATTCCTGGGTATAGAGACAAAAAGCCATTGAGAGCTCTTGAGACATTGTGAAATATTATCGACTTTGGAGACACAACAGTTGGTCAATTAAGACGTGCAAATTGAAATAATGACTATCAAGGACTTTTGAGCTTGAAGGAAATAATTGACTTGAGTACTGTGCATATTTCGTTTCTGTATTCTCCCTGCCTTAGTAACCCTGTTGACTTTACTTTTCTCTGTATACAAGTAGGTAAGAACTATGTTCGATTGGTGATTATTAGTTATTCCATGTTAATTGGAAAGCCTGAAGAGGAATTCAATATCCAATATTGTGTCAACGCAATAAAGATTTAATTAACACATCATTTCAACCACATTTCATTCAGTAGGAAATTCGTAATTGAACGAACAAAAAACGGAAAAACAATGTCGCGGTTATTGTTAAAATTAATCCAGGATGTGGATTTTTAATTTTAACAAAAACGGCATACCGGAAAAATAATACCACATCCTTATTTTCTTATAATTAATAGCCCAGAATGTGGTGTTGATTCTAGGCTAAAGCTCGCTTTCACTTGTCAAAGCAATTGGTTTTCTTCCTAATAAAGGAAATTTTATGTTAGAAAGTATTGAAGGCTTCAGGTTAAATTTTTTTTTAATTCACCCAGAAATATTTGAAGCTTTTTAAGCGCATTTAGAAGTATGTATACATTTTTGGGGCACAGCTTACAACAGTTTAAAATTATTCACTTTTAGAAAATGGAAGAAAATTACAGATAACTTGAATAAGCCATTTTTTTTAACCTATAAGGCATTCTATAAATTTCACTTAAAGGCATTTTGTTTTTAAATTTACCAGGGACCTCCATTACGACTGGACTTTACCTACTTCACCTGAATTTATACTCTACATCTGCACAATGTGTTGACCAGTTCTTATCCCCATAAGTGTGCACACTAGGGCCAACAACGTTGTCATACATGCGCCTTCTTTTTAATGCGGATGCAGAACGCCCTTGAACGTTTTGATATAAGTGTCCTCTTTCTCCTGAAAATCAAAAGAAACATCGACCTCTGAAATCTTAAGAAAAGCAGAACCAATACAAATATGATCTTGTTTTGACACCCATGTGTCTTCCCTCGAAATGTCAAACAAACTCCAAAATTTTGCTTAACGCGGCCCCTCGTTTAGCTTCGTTGTAATGTATTGTTTTTTTCCTCCTTTCACAAAAAATTTCTTTTCACTTGTTCTCGAAAGCTCTGGATCATGGCTTGCAACCTTAAGCACAGCACACTCCCTGGGGTGGAATCCTCTAAAGTGATGGCTGATGGTCACCATGTTGATTGACCATCACCCAGTTCTTGCTCTCTGTAAAGCACAAATTACTTAATGAATTAGATATTCAACTAGACTGGAAAGCTGGGGAGCCTACAAGCTGTTGCCATGGATATACCTGGAAAACTACCCATACTCTCCCATTTTGTCAATGTATTCCATACTTGAAGAGATTCACCCCGAAGTTCAAGTGATCCACCACGAACTTCAAGTGATTCACCACGAAAACATGGCGGAATCAGCTTTTTGCTCCGTCTGTCGGGCAAAACTGGCAGCGCATTCCAATATCTGGAAGTCGCATTGTGGGGTCGTGTTACATTGATGTTGCTTCGCTTGAGAACATAAAATAATTTTTACCGAAATCAGATTCGGGTTTTATGTACATAAAATCTTTTAATAATACAAACGAAACATAAAAAGGTCAAAGGCGGATGAAAACACTTTAGGCTGCTTCGAGAGGAAAATTCTTCGGACGATTTACGGTCCCATCTGCATAGACGGAGAGTGGAGGAGGAGATATAACATCGAACTGTACGGGCTGTACAGCGATACCGACCTAGCCATAAGAGTCAAAACACAACGTCTACGATGGCTGGGTCATCTAGAGCGGATGGACACCAACGCCCCGGCGACTCCTTATTCCTTATTCGACTCTTGATACTCTTCGAGCATAAAATCTTATTATAAGATCCAAAAATGATCTTGAAGCACTCTTCTTAAAGTAGTATCACTCATATAGCTGAACTCTTATTACAAGAGTATATTTAGCTCTTAGAAGACCCTTGTTAAAATACTTCAACTCTTATTACAAAGGTGAATTAAGCTCTTAAGCGGCCCTTACACAACGCATAATTATTATTATAATTATAATGTATTTATATTTATATTGTATAATTATAATGTATTTATATTTATAATATATTATTATATTGACCGTGTAAGGGCTTTATGGCGTAATAAATTTGGTTTGCGCAATATATTGTGCCAAGTTAAAAAAAAATACTATTTTGTAATGTTTTCGCCTGGGGTTCGTCTAATAAAACTCAATTTCACTTTTATAATTACACAATGAAACACTTTATTTATCAAACAAAACTTATTTAAATTCAAATCACACTGTTATTCAACTTTACTACTGAGAATTCAACACTTTATTTCAATTCAATCACTTTTTACTCTATTACCGATTTTCACAAGTCCACGTTCAAAATATAACTGTCACCTTACGAGCCTGTCACCCGTGTATTTATACAAAATTAAGCACCTTCTAGTACGTTCCATACTTCTCCTTTGAAAATTTTCCATTGGTACTATAAGACTCTTGATATAAGACTTTAACAAATGACCTTTTTTTAAGTTTTAAGACAGTGAAACCTAAAGGGTGGTAAAAATAAAATCTGGCTAGGGGGTTTCAGTAGGCAGCATGCACTCCCATACATATTTCACTTTTTGGCCATAAGGTTTATTGCTCGCACTTGTTTACTTCATTCCCTACGCCACTATCATACCATTCGCCTCAAATTTTTAACATTTCCTCAAATTATATGCACTATGTAGGTACACTAATTCAGGATATTTGTCGTTAGAGATTTAATTTTTCGAGATTTTTATTATTGGAGATTTGTGCTTTCGAGATTGCTTAAAGATTCTCTATTTCTTTTAAAGGCGGTGATTCTTTATAATCACAATATTTATGCATTCCAATTAGAAAACATATTTTTTGGTTGCATACTGACGCAACTCACAACTAAAAATTGATACCATACAACTGTTTTCAGACCACCAATAACCAATTACGTCATAAGCATTCCAATACTTCCAGGGATTTTATTATATTCAATTTATACGATTTTTTTCATCTCAATATGCGAGCCCACCCTTAGCAAATTGGCGGAGTGTGGGCCACAAATTACTTAATGAATTAGATATTCAACTAGACTGGAAAGCCGGGGGGCCTACAAGCTGTTGCCATGGTAATGCCTGGAAATCCACGCATACTCTCACATTTTGTCAATGTGTTCCATACTTGAAGAGATTCACCACGAAGTTCAAGTGATTCACCACGAAAACATGGCGGAATCAGCTTTTTGCTCCGTCTACCGGACAAAAATTGTAACGAATTCCAATATTTGGAAGTCGCTACATAATGGGTCGTGTTACATTAATGTTGTTTTGCTAGAGACCTTAAAATCATTTTTATCTTAATTGTATTCCAGTTATACATTATGTATTTCAAATGCCTTCTAAATATTTTCATATATAGGTAAAAAAAAACACAAAAAGCGCAAATGAAACTAATTCTTTACTGCCTAAATGCCTGTGCCTCTGATAAGTTTGTGTTTTATGTTACCGGATTAAAGCTTGAAAAAGCAAAATTTACGGTTAAGTACCAATAAAATGTTTTCTACATGTTTTGACGAAATCAATCGTTAGTATATTAAAAAGTAAAAGTCATTAGAAAGGTTCAAAGGCACTTTTATTATTTTTATTATAGCTTGAACTCATTTATAATTTGAATTCATTATTCGAACAAATCAATATTATGATATAATTGTCATCCTTATCCTTCCAAGTCGTTATTATTGCATGCATTTTAGATTAGAGTTGAACATTAAAAGTCAAATTGGCAACTGAGAACAGAAGAATAATGCACTTTTGAGTGAACCCATTTCGTAAAAAATTAGTAGCACATTGAAATTGATTTCTGTCAGTGAAATAGCAAAGTAGTCGAAAGAAAAATGTTTATGTATATTTTTGTAGGTAACAATAGAGATTGACACCAAAAGAAGCATTCATTAAACAAACAAATTTAATCACAAGTAAAAAAAAGTTTCAGTGATGCAATCCAATGAAAGCTATATATAATGCTTCTAAACTTCTTCATTTTTCTTAAATTTGGGAGCGCTTAATATTTTACGCAAGTAATAATCAAAAGCCTTTTGCTAAAATGGAAGTTTCCTGGATTGTTTCCTAACTATTGCTCTTGTTTTGAATAACTAATATTTTCTGCATTCCTACATAATTAAAAACTGAACATCAATAACACATGAACGATTCTTGAGAAAAGAAAAGCCCAAATGCGTAATAATAATAATAAGCGTCTCACACGCATTCACCGTCACAAACCGAAAAGCATAAACAACAAATAAACAAATAGGTTTTGGGGGAAAGGGGACGCACAAGTTGAATATTTAGTTATTAAGTAATTTGTGACCCGAATTATATTGAAAAAAAAGACCAAATTCGTAAAAATATCCAATTACGTCATAAACATTCCAGTATTTCCAGGCACATTCAAATGAACTAAATTTTACGATTTTGTAGTCTCAATGTAGGCTCACCCCAAGTGTGGGCAATATTAAAACAGAATTGTCATGTTGACTTTAATGACTTGTGTGTTATCTTTTATGACTTTTTTAAGATATGTATTTAAATTTTTCAAATGTCAGTGTTAAATTCACCTCGCTATTTTGGCGGGCTCTCAAATTTTTGTTTACTCTTCTCACACATATTCACCGACACGGAACTCAAAACAATAACAACAAATAAACAAATGGGTTTTGGGGGGAAGGGGACGCTTAAGTTGAATATCTAGTTATTAAGTAATTTGTGCTGTAAAGTGATCACCAAAAAAATTTTAAAACTTGGCAGCACATACATTTCCATCTGTCAGTTGATGTCATTTCAATACAGCGCTTCACAAATAAATCTAATTTACTTTTGTTTACATTTTTCGGCAAGTGCAATTATATTTATTTTATTACTGCGATGTAAAAATGTACGTACATATTTTAAGTTATTATTTTTGTTTGAATTCTTCAATTCATTAATTCAAGGTTTCAAGCAAATAAACATCAAATCGAAAGGATGGCCGATTTCATGGCAGCCCACCCCTAATTAGCGAAAAGCTACGATTCACGACTTACGAGCTACGACTCTCATATGTTGGAAAAACCACTCAATAATAAAACGGGAGCATTTTTGCTGGTTGTAAGTCAAAATGGTCCTCCAAAAAAATCAATTCCATAACGGAAAATAAAAACTTAGAATATTGCGTGAAGCAGTCCTTAGACTTCGAGCTATCCACTATCGTTCTTATTGGTTTTTGGACTGAAAAACAAACTCACTGAGTTACACATATCACAGGTACACATAGGTAATCACTAAAACTGACGGAGTTCAGAAAAAAACACAAAAAGAACCCAGTTATTGCAAAAACACGAGTAGCTTTAATGGAAAGTGACACTAAAATAGCTGTCAGCTGAAATTCATCACAAAATGGTGATGATCACTGTAATCACTAAAACTGACGGAGTTCAGAAAAAAACACAAAAAGAACCGAGTTATTGCAAAAACACGAGTAGCTTTAATGGAAAGTGACACTAAAATAGCTGTCAGCTGAAATTCATCACAAAATGGTGATGATCACTGTGACCCCTGTTTTCATGAAGCCTATTAAGTTTCTACCCCGTTCCAAAACCAAACTGTCACTGCTGACGGTTGAGATAATCTTTAAAAACTTTAGGTGGGTGCGACAGACAATCCTTTGCTTGTGTAAGAGCTCTGGCAAAACTCAACCCTGCTGTCAAGTGTGAACTTGATTGTAAACTGGACCTTGGAGATTAACGGTGGCTGAAAAACCGTTTTAAAATTCCAAGGCACTTTTTCATGAAAATCAAGTACCTACCCGTGATATTGACGATCACTTTTCAGGTGCTGCATCCGCATAAAATAGCTCAGATTTATCATTTAAGGTTAGTCGCATAGTTTTGTCACAACATTTTGAATAGCCGTCTTAGTGCATGTGTCCTTTCTTGATCCTGTTGGCAGTGATTCGTTTAGTACCACCATCAAAGCATTCCACCATCTCTACCGGTTACCGGTCAACGATTTTTTGATGATCACCACGTTTTTTTACTTTTATCTTAACTAAGTTTACCTTTTTCCTTACACATCTTGGCGATGGAAAGCATATTATATTCTTTGAAACATCATTTTTGCCTGGTTAAAAGTTGGACACATTTATTTGATGCCACAAGAGAAGTCTAGGTATGATCTCAAACAGTAAGGTAGCTTTCCTCTATGAAGGCAGTATACACAAGTCAAAAGACCAGTGACCCGTGATTGATTAGGTAAGATAGATCATCAGCTGGTAACCTGTGGACGTTGACAGTTGTTAAGGATCAAGAATAATTTTATCGTGGAGTCACTTTTCACTCGCACTTTTTCATTTGCATAAAAAGACGACGACCATAAGCCCAAGGGAAAACAGGTAAACATAGAAAAATCGCGAATTGGTCAACAAAAAATCAATAGACACACTCGAACTTTCAATCTTAGATCTTAGGGGCCAGTGGCTCAAACAGAAACCTTAACCGAAGCCCGTGACAATTTCGTATAAGCCTTTATTTAATCCTTCGAAACAGGCTCACAGCAAGACTGGTTGCATCATCTGTAAGTGTTGATACATCTTCACGCTGTTGTTATTTCGGTTTCTCGAAAAAGTGGGTATCACAATGGTGATTCTATGGTTAAAGTGGTTCCTGTTGTGTAGGGGCAGCCACCCAACCCAACTTTACTTTACCTTATCTAAGGTAGTTAAGACCCAAACAGTTTAACGGCGATGCTACAATTCAGAACTTCAAATAAAATATAAACTGATAATTGGCCATTTAAGCGCATATTCTTCTATTCTAAAAGTCAATAATGTGTTCAATTTATGATTTCTCACTAGGTGGCGGATAGGGGTAAGCTCACCAGATATGGTGGGTTGCGCAACATACAAAAATCCAAAAGCGTCTTTCTCAAAATGAGTGGCTTCCTGGTCGTCGCACAGTGGGCACGATTTTCATTTTTGGTTGCAGAAATCATAACTCTTAATCTATTTTCGACATTTATACCCTATTCCATAGGAATGGAAAAATGTAACATAGAAAAATATTAACGATAGACCTCATATGGCATATGATCGATGGCCTCATAGGGCATTTGATCGAGATCGAATTCTGAGTTAAATGAGTCATCCGTCCGTCCGTATGTCACCAAGGTCTTAACTTTTGAGCTAGAAACCTGAAATTTTATACGTAGGCTCTCTGTCATCCGAAGCAATACAAGTGCTTAATCAGTTTCTTGATGAACTTGATTGTGCTGGCAGACTTCAAAACAACGTTGTCATCTCAGCCACTTTCAGTCGAAAGACTGTAACTCTAGTACTTGTTATCATTCCGATAACTAAGAATATTTCAATTTTTCAATGAGAATTTAAAAAAATTGCTTACGCCATATGGGAAATACCCACCAAACATCCATGATAAGTTCAGTGGAGAAGCTCACACAAGTGCTTAAATTTTTCCCGAATCCGCTTACAGACACGCTCCACAATCGCTCTAAATTTGCAACTACCTCCAGTGCTCTCAAAACTGTAAGACGTCGTGAAGAGCACAAAGTTGACATTTAGCATCTCTTACAAAAAGTAAAAACGAAATCGGCGGACCGTCCCTAGTGGGCGTGGCATCGATAACAAATTTACTTACTTTATTGTGTAGAAAATACTTGGTTTTACATTTGGTTCATACAAAGTTTTGGGCCACGCCCACATTTAGAGGCAGAATTCTATAAAAACCTATAAATTTTCAGAATAACATGGATTTCGACAGCTTAACGCTGTGGCTCCACTGGCATTGCCCAATGCAATGGAAATGAACATGGCAATTGCAATGAAAAAATGACTAGCAATTCGATTTTCAATCATTTTCAATGTGGGCATTTCATTGCCTACAAATACAAATTTAAGCAAAAAAGAAAATCAAAATTTGAAATTTTCTATGTCTACGTTGTTTTCGGGTTTAAAGTTTACATTTTTATTTGTATAGAAGCCATTGAATCCAAAAGTTTTAAATTTAAGTTTCAAATGTCATTTTTAAACTTATTGCCACGTAGATTTATGGCAACGATTGCTCTTCAAATGGAAATCAATCATTGATGGCCATTTAAAAATCAATATTGCAAAGCTAATTTCCAAAGCGTCTACACTAGTTGTTAAACAGTCGATGGAAATATTTCAATCAATTGATTGCTTTGCCCATTGCAAGCGGAGCTTCTGGGTTACTAATAAAATAGGAAGTACACCGGACACTATTTCATACTTCGTTCATAAAAAATTTTTTGGCCACGCCCATCTTAAGAGGTTGATTTCACAAAATTATTGAATTTGAACCAAAAAACTTGGACATTTCTATGCTAATATTGATTTTCGGTTAGAGAGGTTGGACATGCCACGCCCCTTTTTAAAAAGAAGTAAACAAAAACTTATAAGGAATATTTTTTTTTTCTTTTTAAAATGATGCATGAATGGTAACGGGCGGGGATAGAAAACAAGAAAATAAACTAATAGAAGGGAGATGGAAGAAGAATAGGATTAGAAAGGAGAATAGAAACAGGAATAGAGTATACCGCGACACGATACAGACGGACGGAAGCTGTTACATACGCACTGTTGCACTTACTCACTGGCACTGGTTTAAATTTACTTTTATTTCAAATAGAGCTGAAACTTGTAGCCACCAGTAAGGTAATTTTCGAGAAAATTTTTGTACGGGGTGTTTCAAAATTTAGTGTTGAAATGTGATTATTAATTGCAACAAAAACAGTGGCGGCTCTTTCGTGGTTCTTAAATACGACACAGATGTCGAGATTTCAAAGAAATTAGAGGGTTGTGCAGAAGATAATCCACTTTTAAGTCGGTGCCACTGTGGGTGCCGTGGTTATTGTGTAGGATGACTGTGCACGAGGTTATACTGAGTGTTATTAATCGGCAAAGTAGGTTTCGTTTAAATGAAAATTTCCATACTGGCTCACTTGACTCACCTCTTATTCGGAGTAATACACCTTATAATAAGAGCTCTGTCTCATAAGGGCATAAAGCCCTCTCACATCCACTATTATTAAGTACCTGGGCCCCCAATAGGTTACCGATGGCCGAGTTCATAGGACAGCCTTTGTGAGCCGTAAGCCATTTGCTGTAAGTGAGCAAAATATTTATCAATATCAATGAGCACTCTTTAGAACGCAGGTAGACCCTGTCAAAAACCTTTTCGAAATGTACAAAGCCCAGTTATAGTAATCAGAATGCATCACAGTGCTCAATGAAAATCTGTCGGAATGAAGTGTTCATAAAGACTCACCAAGCCAACTCTGTTCATGTCATTTAAGGAACTACATCCAAGAATCCCCATGTGCAATTTGACTTCTATCCTTGTTGCCGTACTTCTGTTAATAGATTTATGTGGGTTTCCATTAATCCACATCAAAAATCAAAAGATAACCGGAAAGTTCGATATTGACACTAAAATTCAATTCTACCGTTGAATTTGCCTCCTCTCATTCGAAATAACCAGAAGCTAACCTGCATCATAAGGCTTATTAGTTCTTTAAATAAAAAACAAAAGTTGATGAAAAAAAAATGATTCCAGCAAGCACTGTTTTGCTTCTTGCAAACAATGTAAATATTTCCATAAATAAGAGAATTGTTTTTTTTTTTTTTTCAAAAATAGCTCAGCTAAGCATTTGAACTACTTCCAATAAACGTCTATCTGTTTATTTTATCAACCAAACATAAAGTTTTTGCTGCAAATCACTGAAATAATTGTAAAAAATAATTTTATGCTTCTGTCACAACAGTTTAACATTACAAGGGCTGGAATAATATTATCATTTTCTATGATTTATGTATGTATGATTTTGAAAAACATTACTTTACTACTTACTAACTTACTTATCCTTTTGAATGTTCCTCACTGTTAAGCTTAACATCAGGGTAATTTTTTTTGGGCATAAATTACTGAATAACTGGATAAGCAACTTCGGACATGTAAAAGCTTTGTCCCCAAGCTGAAATTGATGAATTTACCCATACTCTGACATTTGTTTACAAATGTGCACTTCCATGCAATTTCGTTTTGGAGCTTTTCCATCAGCTGATCGCGTAAGGTTAATTGTTGTAGCATCTTCTTCAACGTATTCACCGACATGGAAATTTAATGCTTTATAAAAACTTAAAAAGTTTTATAAGAAACGTAAGCAAATGGGTGTGGGTGGAGGGCAAGAGGGTCGCAAGCTAAATATCTTGTTATTCAGTGACTTATGCCCTTGGGAGAGTAATTAAAAATCGATTTATAAAATCGAATTAACAAAATCTACCGCATCAAATCACAGATATGCGGTTAGCAATCTCGTGAGCTACAGAATGGCGAGCTTGAAACAAGGATAAAAGCGAAAGCCTTTTTTATGTATGAGCACAGAAGAAATTAAAGCAGGTCTTATCTATGGCCCAAATTCTACTCATCATTCTTCCTATTATATTCCATTCAAAAGTTTCATTGTTTCATCGTTTTATAACAAGACTTGTTTTTAAATCTTGAATTCGAAATTAGTGCCAGTTATATGGGAAAAGTTGTTCCCCAGAAGTTGTTCCATACGAAGCAAACTGTTTCAATGCACAGGCACACGCTAGTGCAATTATCTTGTAAGCCATTTTATCTGTATCTTTAT
Source organism: Neoascia interrupta (assembly GCA_947623515.1). Taxonomy (NCBI): domain Eukaryota; kingdom Metazoa; phylum Arthropoda; class Insecta; order Diptera; family Syrphidae; genus Neoascia; species Neoascia interrupta. The sequence goes on from OX392464.1 coordinate 14,060,129, forward strand.
ATGTGTAGCGGTTCGCCTCCATAATTTCCTAATTAAAATTTTATTGCATTTAAAAGTTTGTCGGAGAGCGTATACAATTGAAATTTTGTGTGTGCATTCGTCTTTATATAATTGGGAAAATGAATCTTCGTGTAATATAGCAGGATCAACATTTTAGAAATTTAATCCTTAAAAAACCACCTTGTTAAATGGTGGTAAAATGGTGGTAAAATTTAATCCTTGTAATAAAGTAACGATGGGCGAGAGCAAAGGTGATCGTTGTAATGGAATTATATTTCTTTTGAATATTTGTAAGCTGTCCAATGTTTAAAAAATTTATGTGAAATCAACATGAAAAGCTTTTTAAATGGAAACCACGGCAAGCGGGTAGTAATTTTGTTGCCCCCTTAATTTCTGACATTCTGCCAGAGTTGCATGAGAGTTATAAAGGTAACCGCACAATTTCTACCGGTAAACTTTTCAACGTTATTGAAAGCAAATCGAAGAGAAGAACTCAATCCTTTTCCAGAAAAGAGCCTTCACATATAGAATCAATCCATTTGGTGTAGAATATAAACTAAATTTCTAATGAAGTTTGAATTCCATGAACCTCACTTGAAATACCCCCACCTGCCATCAACAAAATAAACTATTTAAAATTCCTCTGCATTACCAAAACACGGTATGTTTTTCAATCGAATCAAGTTGTTGAATTAAAATGGTTATCGAAATCATTTCCTTTTATGTCCGTTCAGAGTTGTTTTCTTTAACCTCCCTGGGCTGATCCAATTTATTCGGTTTTTCCTCGTGGGAGTTTGAAATAATTTCATATTTTATATTTCCTTGGTGGATTTTACTGATGGAACTTTCGCGTGACGTCGAGATTTAAAGAGATTTCAAAATTCGCAACTGATTTATCCTCTGGCTTTCTCTATTCCATCACGGTTAGTTTTTTTTTTATATATATATATTCAGCCAGGCCAAAGATATACCACTTTTTGAGATCCGTATCCTCAAGTCGGAAATGAGGAAAAATGAAATGTAATTGGAAATAGAGAATTCATCCTTGAATGGTTTGTCTGTCTACGAAGAAGAGTATTGATCGATGTTCGACGAGAAGGACATTCAATGGGATATAGCTGCTGCGAATGGCTACAATGAGGAAAGTAATTTTATTAAAATTAGATTTATAGCGGTCCGTTAAATTCAATTGAAGAATGCTAAATGATTTGGTGGTAAATTTCCTGCTGAGGATTCCCCATAGGGAGTCGTACGAAAATTACAGTTAAAGACCGCAGTTGGAATTACTTTTAAATGTTTAAGTCTTTATTCATTTAAAGTAACTTAAAGTCATTTAATTAAGTACTGGAGGGTTAAGCAACAGCAAATATCAACGGCTTCATCACAACCATTATTTCATCCTGCTTTTCCATTAAGAACAGCGGATTGAACCGCAGTGAAGCGAAATCCTTTGAACCCAGGATCTCATGCACAGAAGCCCGACAAACTAACCACTAGGCAAAAGTTAATATTTTCATTGCAAAAATATGACGAAATCAGTAAAATATGATCATTTGCTTGCGACGTCTGATATTCACTCGAGTTAGGACGAGAGGAATAAGTTTTATTTTGTCTATTCCGAGTGGCTCACGTATTGAGAAGCGTTTAGTTACAAATTCTGAAGAGTATGTCCAATCCCTGGAAGAGGTGGAACCGTGAAAAAGCTTCACTAACCAGGGCTTTGAAGAAACGACACAGTAGTCCACATACTAACAACCCCACCATTATGTCCTTAATATCGACACCCCTTGTTCATCCACTTAGAACAGCACTCTCAATTAGTTTTACTCCTTGGAAAGTCTTTTTATACAAAGCGGTAATCGGTCCTTTCAGCTTGTAATGTCCTACTAGAGAAATAGAAACCAGCAGCTATTGCTGATCTCAACAGTAAACGCACCAGAATGAAATCTCAATTTTCCCTTAAGTCCAATTTCAGACTAAACGGGTAGTTTTTGAGTTATTTCTTTAGCAGTAGGTAGTCTACTGAAAAGGCTTTTACCTATCCTCGTTACTTGTACATTTCCTTGGTATTATGAGTTCTACAAGCCTAAACAGATATGCACAAGTTCCCCTGTTCTCCACCCTCAGATTTTTTCTGTTGCGTAAATATTTAGGTATTTTTATGGTCTATTAGTGTTGGACAACCAATGATCGCGTCATCGAGCTTCTAAAACATTCGAAATTTGTGCTCGATTTAAAATCGAACGAGTAGGGATTAACAGAAAGCGATTTTTGCCACGTGGTTGTTTGTTTAACTTTATACGTAAGCCTAAACACTTAACACAAGCCAATTCCAAGCTGTCATATAGAGTGTTTCCACAGGAAACTTATCCGCGATAGACACAAGCCTTTCTTACATCCCACCTTAATTTTGAAATACACCATGCGAATTTAAATCTCTCCACGAAGAGACTAAAAATTAATCTCATTAAACGATTCTTGCCACATGGTTGTTTGTTTAACTGTAAAGGTATGCCTAAACATCAACCAATTCCAAGCTGTCCTATAAAGTGTTTCCACAGGACACTTATCCGTTATAGAGACAAGTCTTTCTTACATCCTTGAAACTTAATCTTGAAATTCACCATACGAATTTAAATCTCTCCACGAAGAGACTAAAAATTAATCTCGTAATAAATTGCAAAACCCCACACGAATTCTCAAACCACAACGTACAAAATTTTGTTTTCTGACGAAACAAATAAAACATACCTTTAATTTACAACTGAATATCATTAACTCAGCTGTTTTTCTTGTATATTGTGTAAATGTTAAGAGTTGCGCAGAATGGTTGAGATTTATGCGGACGATTCAAGTGGATGATAATAGGGTATTTCCACCGCTCTTAATACAGAGATTAACGAAGAAAGATTTCAAGTTAATCCCAAAGTGTTTCCACCGGAATAGAGGACACAAACGTATGCTTTCGTTTTTGACATGTCCTAATATTACCACGTCATCTGCGAATTTTCTTGTAAACGTGAATTTTTATTTTATCTCTTCGAAACTCAAGTCGGAGTTTTTTTATCAATTTTTTTATCATTTTATCAATCAGTGCGAAGAAGAAAAATACTTAAGCAGATCAAATACCCATATGAGGATTATTCAAGTACATTAATTAAAAAGCTAACCGAACGTATCGTTTCTTATATTGAGGAGCGGCCCCTATCATAGCCACACAAAACTAAATTTAATATTGAAAAGTGAAAAATCACACCAATTTACAATTCCACATCATTTTAAATCCTGCCACCCGAAGAAGTTGCGAAAAAAGGAAAATGGATCAAAGACCGAAAAACTGCAGCAGTACTTTTCATAAAATGCTTTTGTCATAGTCTTCCTTGTTTCTTAAGTTTGCAGTCGGTTTCTCGCAGTATTAGTAGCAACACTTGTACGTTTTGATACTGTTTGTTGCTTTTATTTGTTTTTCAATTACTTGTTCTCTGAGAAATCAAGTGAGAAACCGTAGGAGGAGTTGTCACTTAATGTCAGCATCATTATAATACAAAGGTTCCCTACGATGTTCGCCTGGCAGCGTTTGAAATGACCATAGTACTAGCCATTATTATAATGTTGTAGAATTGTATATTCTACAACATTAAAATAATCCTCTTCCCCAATATAAGCAACGATACGTTCGGTTAGCTTTTTCATTAATTGCATTTTACTTTTTTGAGAGGAACAACCACATCCACGTCAACAGTAACATCAGCCGTTTTGAACATCCTTTTACATCACACAAGAAACACTGCTGAGTTGATGATACCCAGCTGTCAATGAAAGGTGGGTTTGTTTTCATTAGTCAGAAAACGCACAGAACACGTCAAATTCGGTATGGTTTGATTTAGGAGTTCTTGCGTGAAGGAGATAAATTACGCCATTAATTTTTAATCTCCTCGTGAAGAAATAAGAGACTAATACTATGTCTCCACCGATAATAAAAAGAAGATTAGCGGGAGACAATTAAAATAAATCCCAAAGTGGCTCCATCGGACAAATATAGGATTAATTTGGCACGCAAACTCTGTTTCTGTCATTTTAGCTCTCAAAAGAGAGTGGCGCTTTCATTTCCAAGGAGCGAAAAACGATTTTCACTGTAAAAATCACAATAAAAAACGTACTTGTGACAGATCTGTCGTACAGGGACAGTTTCAGTTTCCTTTTTTTATTCTCAAACTGTAACAAAGGTGCAGAAAATAGGTTTGTGAATAGGGTGAATGGGATTTATGAGAGGATTTATTTTTAATCGCTTGTCGAGAAGATTTGAATTAGTATGGTAAATCGCGTGATTTGTAGAGGATTTAATAAAGATTTATATTAAACGACGATTAGTGCTCGGTGAAGACATGGTATAATACTCGTATGGTAAATCTCGTGATTTAAAGGGGATGTAAGGATGATTTGTCTTAATCGTGGATTAGGTCCAGTGGAAACACCCTATTAATATTATTGCTGCTTTTTGATGTTGACCACATTTTTCAACTTTTTGAACTGATGTGCTACTAACATTTTTGACGTTAAAATTTACTATTTTTTGGGTTATTTTGTTTCGTAGAATCAACATTTCGATTTCAATCAAAAATATTTCACCATTTCTGAATCTGGCAGAATATTTAAGTTTCCGGGAAGCCGAAAAAAATTAACTGGCGGCCAGACATTGTCATTAGATCTACACTACAGGATGTCATTGAGAAATATCAAAAAAGAAAGCATACGTCAAGTTAATCTTCTTTTTCACGTAAAAAACTTTCGGGATAACTTTTAATCATCATTTGTCGGAGGTTGCTACTATCCGATGGAGCACCCAGACACAACTACTCTGGTCCATTGTACTACCACGCGGAGTACTTAAATGTATTTAGTTTATCACCTTATTTAGTTTAGTCGCCTGGTCCAGATGGAATCCACCCGGTTATGCTGAAGCAAGGTTTAGGTCAGCTGTTGCCCACGTTGAAAAGAATTTTCACTGCGAGCCTTGCCTTGGCTTACATACCCACCCTTTGGCGTATGGTTAAAGTCGTTTTCATACCAAAACCTGGTAAGTCAGACTATAGCCTAGCCAAAAGCTTCAGACCCATAAGTCTGTCTTCCTTCCTGCTGAAAAGCTTAGAGAGACTGGTTGAGCTGCGCGTGCGTAAAGTTGCTCTTCGTTTGCACCCTCTTTCTGCGATGCAACACGCTTATCAGCGCGGAAAATCCTGCGAAACTGCGCTTCAAAACCTTGTTGGTAGGATTGAATGTGCTCTTGACCAGAAGAAGTACGTGCTGGGCGTTTTCGTCGATATTGAGGGTGCTTTTGATAACGCGACGTTTGATAGCATGTGCAACTCAGCCAGACAAGATGGTGTAGATGAAACATTAGTTCAATGGATTAGGGCAATGCTAATGAACAGGATGCTGATAACCGAAGCAGATTGTGGCAAGTGCGTCATAACTGGGGTAAACAAGGGCTGCCCGCAAGGTGGTGTTCTGTCTCCCCTTTTATGGTGAATGGTTGTAGACTCTCTACTATCGGCTCTCAACCTTCCTGGAACCTACACACAAGCCTACGCGGATGATGTCGCCGTTCTTTCTATCGGCTCAAACCTAGGGACTGTGTGCTCTCAGGCGCAGAGATCCCTGGCCTTGATCGATGATTGGTGCACTAGGAATGGGCTTTCAGTGAATCCTCTTAAAACTACGGTTGTTCTCTTTACGAGAAGGAGGAAGGTCACTGGTCTGACTCAACTAGTGCTTAAAGGTGTCACTATCCCGATATCCGATGAAGTCAAATATCTGGGAGTAATCCTTGATAGAAAACTTCTATGGTCCAAGCATGTTGAATCCAAAACCGAAAAAGCATTGTCCACCTTCTGGCAGTGCAGAGGCGCTTTTGGCAAGACATGGGGCTTATCTCCGAAAAGGGTCCTCTGGATCTATACTTCCATGGTTAGACCACTCCCCTCATACGCATCGGTTGTTTGGTGGAACAGGCTTTCGCGGAAACGTGTTACTTCCTCTTTTGCCAAACTCTAAAGAACGGCTTGTCCGGGCGTAGTAGTTTAGTCTGTCTGCACCCATCGCAGTCACGCCAACGAGCCCTGTGCTCACTAGAAACCCAAGTATCAATGGCAGACATGACGACAGAAACAGGCAAGCCTAAAGCAGGTTTGGGTCCTGAAAAAAACCTCTTCTGAGCCTTGTCTGGCAAGCTCATCAGAGATCTCATTTCCCTGGATACCAGTGTGATCTGGAACCCAAACAAGATTCACTGCATTTAGCCTTCCGACTAAGTTCAACGAATACTTAAGTTCGAGCACTATCTTGGATGAGGTTAGACCCTTGCTCCTACGCCTTGTATACTATGCAAATGTCAGGTTGTTTGGCATTCAAGTCAATTGTGGGCGTAGCTGTGAGCGAAACCTACCATTTTTCTAGGTTTAGTTCTCTTTTTACACTTTGTCTGTACAAAAAGAGAACTAAAGGTAAAATTAGACTGTATGTTTGAACGAACGCTGGTATTTGACTCGATCTTAAATCATAAGCCCATTTGACGAGCTATAAAAGTCAGATGTATTTGACTATACGGCGTATGTCACCAAAACGTTCATAATGTTCTCCATCTTTCATCTGTCTAATTATTAAAGTTATTGCACTGTATGCCACTGTTTTTTACCTAAATCACTTGCAAAAACTTGAAGTATGCACGCCACTTACGGTAAACACAAATTTAAAAAAGAAATCTTTCAAACGACAAGATAATTTGCAAATTATTTTGATATTTTCTGGAAAATTTTAAATCTAAAAATATTATGTGACAATTATGCATGAATTGAAAACAAATTATGATTTTGTGATATGGCCAAATATTCCATAATGAAAATTTCTAGAATGGCATATGGTCGTATTGGGCTTACAGCGGAATATTATGTTTGTGTTCCTATTACAAAGTGTGCCCTAAAAGTCAAATTTATGTGTCAAAACTAATATGGTCATACCGGAAAATATTGTCATAATGGTCACATGACAGTGACAGAGATATCTGTCAAAAAAGAATTCTTGTGATTGTTTCATAGTTGTGTTACAAACTATGGATTAAAATTAATATACCCTGGGTTAGGTCTAAAATTAAGCTTTAAATAACAGCATATTTCTCAAATCTTCCTTGAATTCATAATCAAATCAAATCATAATCCAATCCGAAAAAGTACCAAATGTGACACAACCAAGCAACACACTTTCTACCTTTAATTTTCAGGCCATACTCGCGGAGCTAAAATAAAATGCTCACACATATCGTAAAATTGTAGGGTACTATGTATTCGTTACAGATGAACCGCAGCTCTTTCCCACTTATTTTAAGTTCAACTTCCAATACTGATATAGGCTCATGCAAATGTAGTGTTGGAGCTCACTGTTCTATTAAGTGAGGTCAATCACTTAACATTTTGTGTTTATTTTTTTTACGCTTTTTGTACACATTACACAAAAGTCAACAAATAAATAGCTTCACTTGGAATTTCTCTTAAATGCAAATAAACAAACCAATTTAAGAGCAGACCAACTCTGGTTCTGGTTATGAAAAGACCGGGTGAATCTGAACAACTATTTCGGCCGATCTGGCTATTTATTCAGTTACACTCTCTCCAACAATATTTGAGTTCTCATTCTTATCAATTATTCTGCCACGAATGGAATATAGAAGGCTTCCGATAGAGTTGATAGACAGAGCCACATTTAGTATTCTACGCGACGTCGAGCTGGATTGGATCGTTTAAGAGTCTACCAAATACGAGATGTTCAAACACATTGTACTTTCAGTGTCAGAACGTCACAGCGGGGGATCGTCTTTTGGACAATTCCGTAAATATCACAGTGTTAAAGGCGTCTATGGATATCGACCATTACCGAAAAGAGTGTATAAAGGTGATTAAAATGAAAAACCAAGGAGTCCTGAGTATAATTTCTTAGTTATGCAATGAAAATTTTAAGACTTTGTGAGTGAAAATAATGGCAAACAAGCTTTATCAGCAGTCACAGTGATAAGAGATAATCTTGCGAAGAAATCTCACCACCAACGAACGATTATCTGGTTGAAATGTATCTTATCTCGGAGTGCGTGTTGTTACCCTGTGTTAAAATAAATACTCAACGGTTGTCACAAGGAAGATAGTGATTTGGGGCTTGCTGCTTGTCTAAATGAGAGCAATCAATTTATCTCCGCTTGGGAACATCGTTTTCTTGCATGGTTTCTTAGTAACCGGAATACGGAGTCATGTTTTGACGGGGTCATTTCTAACATTAAATAGATTTCTTGCGACAGGATAAATCAAAAGAAATTATACGTTAACGAACACCACTGTTCCGTGCGCAGATTTTTGAACATCAAATAAGGGCAATTAAGCTTTATCATGTGTCAATGCTGCAAGCTAGACCGTCAGCTTACTCAACTAATCGCCCTTAAATTCCAATAGAAAACGTATTTGTGATAAGTTAATCAAACATGGATAGTTTCACGTTCATTTTTCGATTCTTAAACTGTTACAAAAGTGCAAATAGTGATGAAAATGACAAACGAAGGTTTTTTTATGAGGGGATTTCTTTTTTAAGGTTTGCCCAAAGGGTTTAAATTTGTATGGTAATCTCGCAATTTGAAGGAAATTATTTGAAGATTTATGTTAATCGCGGATTAGTGTTCGGTGGAGATATCACCTTATCATCAGGTCGAAGAAATTTCTTTCAGTTTTACTGTCAGATTCAAAATGTTGCACCAATAAGTCAGAATGGCTTCAGATTCTGATAAACTTGTTTCTAAGCAACCAACGCCGTTTTCGGCACCAAATGAATGGCCTTCGTTATTGGGTGTGACAAAAATATTAGTTTGCGGCTGTAAGAACAGCATTAAGTCGGTTTTGTTATTGTATCGTATAATACAATATTTGTCGAATAAATAACAATTTCATCTTCTTAAACTACACAACGAATTATTTAATTTATAACAAACCACTGTTTTAAGTTCAAATATTAATAATTCATTTTTACCATAAGCATAGCTTTTCTGCACTTTTTTCAATTCTACCGCTATTTTCTTTCGAGTTCAATATTCATAATTTCAAATCTCAAACCAGCCTGTTCTCCAGGGCCACATCTGGCAACAGGTATCAGGTCCACCTTCACCTTGAACCTTACTTACTTACTTAAGGTGGCGCTACAGTCCGGGGTGGACCTGGGCTCTGTCTCTAGCTAGCCGTCTCTAGTTTCGCACGCGAAGTTGGCTGAGTCCCCTTCCACTTGCGTGCACCACCTGAGACTCGGTGCTCCTCTACCACGCCGTCCCTGCGGTGTGGATTCGAAGATTTTCCGGGCCGGGGCGTTGGTGTCCATCCGCTCTAGATGACTCAGCCATCGTAGACGTTGTGTTTTGACTCTTTTGGCTAGGTCGGTATCGCTGTACAGCCCGTACAGTACGATGTTATATCTCCTCCTCCACTCTCCGTCTATGCAGACGGGACCGTAAATCGTCCGAAGAATTTTCCTCTCGAAGCAGCCTAAAGTGTTTTCATCCACCTTTGACAGGGTCCATGTTTCTGCACCGTAAAGCAGGACTGGGATGATGAGGGTCTTATACATGGACACCTTAGTTGCTCGAGAGAGGGCTTTGCTACTCAATTGCCTTCTTAGCCCAAAGAAACAGCGATTGGCAAGAGTTATCCTTCGTTTGATTTCAGTGCTGGTTTCATTGTCTAAATTGATAGCGGAACCCAGGTAGACAAAGTCCCTAACTACCTCAAAGTTATAGCTGTCGATGGTGATGTTTTGTCCAAGACGTCGGTGTCGGGTGTCTTTTCTTGATGACAGCATATACTTGGTTTTGCCCTCATTGACTGCTAAACCCATGTTCGCCGCTTCCGTCCCAATACTCACGAAGGCTTCACTGACATCACGCTTTGTTCTACCGATTATGTCGATTATGTCACCTTGAACCTAAAACATTCTAAATTCCTATAAATGGAGGGAGGGATCTTAACGAAAGTAATTCATGAACTTTAAGCGTTCAGCCCAATGAATCCGTCACGTCGAAGTACACAACTGACAACGCAGTTAAATAAATACACACGTTCGTATGGCAAAAGGCCTATTATAGAAGATGTGCATGGACGTACGTCACTTCTCATAAGAATGTGTGCATTGAACTGAGTTGTCAGTTGTGTAGCCTAAAATGTTATCGCCTCAAATGTTAACACTTAAAATGTTTACGCCTCAAATCAAAAGTATGAAAACGAAAAGTGGTTGTCATGGATAGATTTAATTGGATGCTAAAGGGCCTGGACATATGAATCGTTCAAATCTTCACACTTTGTCACCACATCACATTGCCCCCCTCTTTGCGTTGCGTTGTGGTTACAACCATGTAGGCGACCCGCATTGACAACTTTCATTTTCTTAATAAATTAACATTCATTTTCGCTCTCTCGGAGGAAATTTCCAAGAGCGAAAATGGAAAGACCGGGAAATTTCTCAGTCCAGCCGGAGCCCGGGTGATTTTCCCTTTTTTTGTAGATCTTAGACGTTAAATTCCGGTGGTCTTCATGCGATCACTCGCAATTTTTATGTTGCTTCTGTGTCATTGTTTCGTCATAGAAGTCGTCTACGTATTCTCAATTCACATTTCGGGTCTTCAAGGTCGAATCCTAGTCGACTACCCGGCAGTTTGTCCAGAAAAAAAACTTTCATAAAGTGTACCCAATCGTACCTTCTATGAATTGCTTTCCAGTATGCTATTAAAAATTAAAAAAAAAAACTCGGGAACCCCGTAAATTCTCGACCAAAGAAAGATCTTGCCTTAGCGTCGTTACAGCGTTCCACCATTCCGTCCGATTGTGTGTGAAATGGTATGGTCCGTGTCTTCTGTAGTATCGATGCACATATACTTCCTAGAATATCTTGATCTTAAAGTTTCGTTCTATATCGAAAAGTAATATCACAGACACACCCAAACTTCACACCCGCTATCTGGTCCAATATCTGGTCTACAACATTTTAAGCTTCTTTATTTGGGATCGCAAATACCTCCAGATCACTTGCTGCAGAAAGTAGTCAGCGATTGCAAGGTTGTAACGACTGCGATAGTCAGAAACGGGCCTGTCGGAGCAAACGACGATAATTTCAAATGGGGTACCCGCATTGGACTGGTGCAATTTACCACTTAATTTGACTTTGGGTGCAATGGCAGCACACATGGAGCACTCTCAACACCAATAAAGGGGTTCCCATACCTCTTCCAGTGTCGTTTTGATCCCAATGCCCACCAAACACTCCATCGGGTATTTTTCGTAAAATCTCCTACACTCTAGGTCTTACAACCACAAGCTCTAAAGGATCTTCCATCCGGCACTACCCACCTTCTCCGCAGAACACCATTTGTGGAGAAAATCCCAAACTGCATGCTTTTAAGAAAGGACTTCTGTCAGATATATCGCTTGCGTTCGGTTTTTCTATATATTCTATGCGGATTGGCTCCATATCAAGATCTTCTTGTTGTGGACTACAAAATTCCTCAGCACTTCACCCACTGCACTCGGGTTGAACTCTGATTCCCTGGGGTTCCCTTCGTCCTTTTCTTCTTTTCTCAAGCAATGTTTGTGACTGGACTATCAAAGTCTCTGGATAGCGCGTCCGCGTTGCAGTAGAGTCTTCCTTTGTGGCTTACTGTACCTCTAAGGCCCGGTTTTTCAATACTGAATTATGCTAAACTTAAACCAAGATCTGTTAATCCCGTAACAAAGCCAATCTAGAGTTAACCCAGCGAGCAGTTTTTCAGTGCAGAGTTAATTCTGTCAGCAAAATTGTCAAAATCTTCTCTCGAAATTATTGACTCTCCCAACTCTCAATTCACATAGAAATACGCAGGAAAAGAAGTTCGAGTTGTTCTCAGATGTAACTTTTTCATAAAAATACACAAATTAACTGTCATTCTACACAGGAAAAACATTCAAAGAAGTTCATACTGTTCACCAGAGTTTATCCGAATTTAACTCACCAAATTTAGCGAGTTATGCCGAGATTAACCCCAGATAAAGATTAACTGAAAAACTCATTTCTGGGATAAATCTCAGTTTTACTCGGATGATCTCGCACTGAAAAATTTGCCCTAAGTCGTAAGTCTGCAATCGTTCGACCCAACACTTGTCCCTCAGGATTTTTGAAATCATGCAACTATTTGAAAGCTGCATGATGTGTAGGTACGTAAGGTGACTTTCTTTCCATGCAGGTACTTACGGAAATGCTTTGTCGCCAGTATTAAAAAAACAGGATCCCGCCTTGTTAAACTTTAATTCATTCCCGGTCGGGAAAGCATTGCTCAAGCAGGCTATACCACTTTCCATCGTATATCTGCGTAAAAATGACTCCAACACTTACGTTACTAGCGTCTGCGGTCACAATAAATATTGTCCCAGGTGTAGGGGGTAAGCAACAAGTATAGTATAAGTGACTCGCAAGATTGTTGCTTCAGATGTTGAAAGCTGCTTTTGCACTCATACCTGACCATTTAAAGTCCTTCTCGGTCAACTGGTGAATGCACTTATGGCGATTCCGGCAAAATCTTTCACGGTATTCAAGGTGTCAGTTCAAGGCCAAGCACGGTGCGTTAGATAAGGTCTGATTGAACTTGAAATTTTATTCAAATTTTAAATTTGATTAATAGGGATGATTTATTCCTGTTTAATTTCTTATTCCGACATTTTTATTATACAAAAGGGTCCGTGATAAATCTGTTTTTAATTCAAACTCAATTAAGTTTCGAGACGATAACGTTCACCTTTGCAGTAAAATCGACTAAATACATTGCACTTTGTGAAAGATAACAATAGTCCACATCACCCTTAAGGATTGATATAACTTTGTAGACTTTCCAAACATCCTTTTATAACCACAATCAGTTCCAAGAATTTCCATATTAAATCCGTTGCAATATCTTGCAGTAGGTATTGTACCCACCTTACGAACATCAAAGTTTCAAGTTCTTTGTTAACCCTTCGCCTGTTTTCCAATGCTTTCCAATACCGAAGAAATGCCTCAACGTAGATTTCCCAGAAAACTCTCTTATGAGCGCCCACTACAAATTTCTGGAAGCCCTATTTTCTCCTTGACTGCTCGTTCCATGTATATTTGATTGTATAGGAAGCACCCCACTTTATCATCCTTCGCCAAAGGAATTCATTTCATAGCAAAACTTACCACAGAGCTTCCACAAGTATGACCGTGCCAATTAATTGCTTGCCAGCTACACACACGCACAGTGGTGCTTTCGAAGTAATGAATCCTCCCCCTGAATCCTCGATTCTAAGCACGTATTTATTCCTTAATTGAACGATATTCGATGGGATCGACCCGCATAAATAATTCATCTCATATATCCCGCACCTTTGCCTTGATATAATTCCAATCTAATGAATGATTTGCCCATTTGAATGTCGAAAACCCCCCATTTGTCTTCACAAATCAATAAGCGGGACTCATTTGTCATGTAACTATTGAATCTTCTTGTTACAGTTTCCGAGGAAACCCTTCGTGCAAGGAACTCACAGCCGAACGTAATCCGCTGGGTTGAGGCTTACCGTAAATATGGACACAAATTAGCTTCCATAAATCCTGTGGATTTCAAATCCGCCTCAAGGTAATGCCACAGCCTCCCCGGCCTGATAATATAATCACCTGAAATAATTATCTTACAGCACAATAGATGAACTGCACCCGGAGTACTATGGTCTGGGGGTCGGTGACAAAATCACACCGCGGGGAATATTGAGTATCTCGAACCTTGACGACAGCACCACCGTGGGAGACATACAAAAGATTCTCGACGGGATCTACTGCGGCTCATCAGTCAGCGCCGAGTTTGCTTACATCGAGGTACGTGTCAACAAATCCCCTGGAACCGATTTGGGATGGTTAACTTTGCTCTTCTCAATTTGATTTTTCTGGTTTCCGGATGATGTCCTACGAATAAGTAGAACCAGGAGGAACGCGAATGGTTATCAGAGAATTTCGAAAAACTATCACAAAGGAGCATCACCACAGAGGGAAGGAGAAAACTCGCAGAGCTCCTTATAAAGTCGCAGGCATGGGATAACTTTTTGGCAACCAAGTTTCCCACAGTCAAGCGGTATGGTGGCGAGGGCGCCGAGAGTCTTTTGGCTTTCTTTTGGCAGCTTTTTGCGAGTAGTTCTGAAGGTATGAATATAATTATACATCGGGTTTTTTTCTGGAGATGAATCACATGAATTGATTTCAATTCACAGAGGAGCTCGAGCATATCGTCTTGGCAATGCCCCATCGAGGTCGAGGAAATCTACTTACCACAATGCTCAACCTGAGACCGGCAAAAGTTTTTCGCAAACTTCGAGGCGAATCGGAATTTCCCGATGGTGTGAACGCAATGAGCGATGTAGTTAGCCACTTCCGTAAGTCCCTATGGAGGGTATATTAAAATTTCGCAAACTTTAATACTTCCTTCCTTCTTGGTTTTCACTTTGAAGATGCTTCCGAGGAGTTGGAGATAGATGGTAAGAGGATACGCGTTAGTATGGTGCGGAATCCATCCCACTTGGAGGTGAGTTATGGCGTGTTCTTAGCTTGGACTTGGTGAATTTCAACTACTCATATAAACCCTCGTTCCCTTTACAGGCTGCCAACCCCGTCTCAATGGGCAAGGCCCGCTCAAAGCAACAAACCTCTCGCGATGGAGCTTTCAGCGATGACCCGGAAAAACCCTTCTCAACGACCGTCCTTAATGTCATCCTGCATGGAGATGCCGCCTTCGCCGGTCAGGGCATCAATCAGGAATGCCTGACCATGGCGTACGTTCCGCATTTTGAAGTTGGTGGCACCATCCATATGATTGTCAACAACCAAGTAGGCTTCACTACTCCAGCTGAACGTGGCCGCTCAACCGATTACTCGTCCGACTTGGCCAAGGCCATTCAAGCTCCAGTATTTCACGTCAATGGCGACAATCCTGAACAGGTAGCCCTTGTGACACAACTGGCCTTCAACTATCAGCGCAAGTTCCGCAAGGATGTGTTTGTCGATTTGAACTGTTTTCGCCGGTGGGGTCATAACGAACTTGACGATCCGACTTTCACCAACCCGGCGCTCTACTCCATTATCGACAATCGCAAGTAGGAAAATTAGTTAAATGAAAAGCATAAAACTCCCACACAGATCTGTTCCAGATTTATATGCTGAACAGTTGGCATCCGCAAGAGTTCTCACCACCTCGGAGGCCGATGAATTTCGCAGCAAATTTATGGACTACTTAAATCAGGAACTTGCCACAGTTGACTCCTTCCAACCGGAGCCGACCTACTTCCAAAAGCAATGGAGCGACCTGCAGTCAGCACCCAATGCAATAACCTACTGGGACACTGGCTTGGATTATTCGCTACTTAATTACGTCGGCACCAGGAGTGTTTACTACCCCAAGGACTTTGTAGGTTATTGTGAAATTTATGCCGTTCCAAGTTAACCATACAAATCGATTTACCTCCCCTATTTTCTGCAGAACGTACACCCACATCTGCTGAAAACTCACGTCGAAGGTCGGTTGAAGAAATTAAATTCGGGTCAGAAAATTGATTGGGCCACTGCCGAAGCACTGGCCATTGCAAGTCTTATGTATCAGGGTCATAATGTTCGCATAAGCGGTGAGGATGTGGGTCGTGGTACGTTCTCCCATCGTCATGCGATGCTGGTCGACCAAAAGACCAACGAGATGTATATCCCACTGAACAGCCTCAAAGGTGGGCACGGTGGCAAGTTGGAGTTGGCCCACAGCATTCTGTCGGAGGAGGCTGTACTGGGCTTCGAGTACGGCATGGCGATAGACAACCCCGATAATCTGATTATTTGGGAAGCACAGTTCGGAGACTTTGCCAACGGCGCGCAGATAATTTTCGATAACTTCATCTTCACCGGCGAGAGTAGGTCTCACACGGGAGAACGTAATTATGATCCATTCATGTAACCTTTGCTTCGTAATCGATTTCAGCCAAATGGATGGACTCTAACGGACTGGTCGTTCTATTGCCGCATGGCTACGATGGTGCTGCTTCGGAGCACAGCAGTTGTCGCATGGAGAGATTCCTACAGTTGACCGACTCGAAGGAGACCTCACCGGATGGCGACGATGTGAACGTGCACATCGTGAATCCCACCACACCGGCTCAGTACTATCATGTGCTTAGGAGGCAATTGATAAGGAATTTCAGGAAACCACTCATAGTGGTTGCACCCAAAACTTTGCTGAGGCTATCAGCTGCCACCTCTACGCATACAGACTTTGAGAAGGGGACGTTCTTTAGGAACGTTATAGGTGAGATGACGAGTGTTGGGGTTTAATTGCAGGTGTGTGTAACTATACTATTTTGCTTTCAGGTGATAGCCAAGCTGATGTGAGTAAGGTAGACAGGGTTATACTGTGCACTGGTCGGCATTACTACAATTTAAACGACGAAAGGGTCTCCAAGAAAATTGACAACGCTGCAATTGTGCGGCTGGAGTCTCTGTGTCCATTCCCACTGCATGATATTCAGCAGGAACTGGACAAGTACAAAAACGTGAAATGTAAGTTTTGAATATAGTTTTAAGTGGAATGCAATACTGAGACAGTTAGCTTAAAAAATTAGAGGTTAGGTTCTGAAGGTCCAACTGGTTCCAAGCTATCAGAGCCTAACCAGTTTTAAGAATATTTCCCAGTGTTAAAAACTATAAGCTCGCACTAGGTTAAGGCCAAGCTTTGTTCTTTAAGTTTTGTACTTATCAAAAGCAATAGTAGGGAATAAGTAATGAATACTTCGAAGAGGATGTTTTCTTGTAGCATAATACCACTGCCTCTTCATACAATATATTCAAACACGCCAGCCAAATTATACATCGGCTAATACAAAATTAACGGACTTTTGAAAACTGTGCCTCTGGTGTTGGCTTGTGAATGTAGAAATTTTACTTTTCATATTTAAAGTATTTTCATAATGAGTTTGACTCCTATTTTCACTCCTGTTATATTCCGGCGCTAGGTGCTGGCAATACGTACTCTAGACCAAACATCCTTTGACGACTTAGATCCACCTTGTTAAGCACGGATCATGGCAATAAAATGGCACACTTAGCGCTACACGAACTCACTATGTGTCCTGCCATGCCTTCCTCAAGCGAAGTAATTCAGAAATTAAAAAGGGTGATAATTTTACCGTGGCATTTGAATACTTTTGTCACATGGAATCAAAAGATTTTGTTACTATAGATATATTCTATAACAGTAATAACAGTATAACAATAATAAAAACTAGAGGACGCAAAGCCGAAAGAAAAACCCATTTATGGCACACTGGCAAGGTATGATCCTGCAACCTTTACCATTCGCGGATACTACACTGACCAATTGAGCTACAGTTTTTCTAATTTTATCTTTGTTCTTCAAGCACCTCACTAGTTGTATGTCAATATTTGTTGCTATGTTTCGTAGCCTGATTGGCAAAAATTTGAAGATCAAAACTAGACTGTAACTCTTATGTTTAGTGGGGTACTCCAAAGAAGACCTAGTATCTTCTGAAAAGGTGCGCTAAGACTTATGGCTTACATTAACGCCAAGAAGACGTTTGACGCTTTAGAACCTCGTATCGTAATAATGTCACCCTTCATGTCTTAAGGAATTAAGATGCAATACACACACACATACGAAAAAGTGCTTGTCACTCAACTTGAGCACCATCATTTGAATGTACTCACACTTCATTCTAATGAAACTTTTTCTTTGGCTTCAGCTCTACATCTGAAAAGATTTTCTAAACGGGTCAATGCCAAATCAACCAAAACCGAAAAATTTCAATGAGCAAACTTTAGTTTGCAAGAGCAGGGTGTTCCAAAAGTGAAATATGTGTAGGACTTTCTCTGGCGTAAGTTTTAACCAAATATTAAATCCATAGCCCGCTCAAAGGCGTTTGTTCATCTGCCGTAACCATGAACGTTATATTTCCAGATTCTATTCAATTCAGAAAAAAATGTAATAAGGGAGCTCGAATTTTTTTTGCCGAAATAATTTTCAGATTCTATTCAATTCAGAAAAAAAATTAATAAGGAAACTCGATTTTTTAATAGTGACAATTTGGGTGTCTGTATTTAGCGTGAGCCGCCATTGTATCAAATCACCCAATAATATTGCGTGATTTGACTGAGTTATGAGGGATTTCACCTCAAACCCTTCTTAACATGCATCTCCTTGTCATTTTAATCTTGCGTAGTTTAAAACGTGATAGCAAAATAAATGTAATAGAATAAGTGTAATAACCTGCCTTCATTCTTTTACGATGTTTGACCCCTTTTTTTTTAATCCTACCCTATTTGATCCAGTGTCAATTTTATCGTTGAATAATTGCGCCTATAGGCTCCTGGTCCTGACCTGTGTTCAGTCATAAATCCCTTTGTGACAGTAAATACAAGTCGCCCTCATTATCAATAGGGCGACAATGCTGGACGAAATAAAGTAATGGTGACAGGGTGCAACCTTGTTTTACACTATGTACTTTGAATTGAAAAGTGCTCTGACGTTTTTGCACCATGCGAAACGCGACACGTCGATCCATTGTATGTAACCCTTGTGAAAGTTTTCTGTAGTACCCCTTATACGTGGAGCTGGTCAAATAAACTATCGTTGACGCTGTCTTCGATTGATTGAAGATTGTCTTTGAAACGGTCTTAAATACATTTTTACATTACCTTATACTATGTCTCCACCGGCCAAAAAAGTGTGTTTAGTGGAAGAAAATGATGATAAAAAGTATATCCCAAAGTGTCTCCACTGGACAAATTTGACACGTGCGCTTTTTTTGTCACTTTGGCTCTCAAAAGAAAGTGA
The DNA here is from genome assembly GCA_947623515.1 of Neoascia interrupta. Classification (NCBI taxonomy): domain Eukaryota; kingdom Metazoa; phylum Arthropoda; class Insecta; order Diptera; family Syrphidae; genus Neoascia; species Neoascia interrupta. The sequence goes on from OX392464.1 coordinate 14,079,063, forward strand.
CGATGATCATTCCCATCCCAGGAGGTTCGCTGTTAAACTAATTGGTGACAAACATGTCATGCGTGGGTAGTTTCAGTTTTCCGTAAAACTCAAACGGATGGTGTCCGAAAAAGGTTAATGGCATAAAAGAGGTTTGTGAATAGGATGAAAGAGATTTATGAGAATTCCTTAATACTATCACAGAATTAAATTTGTATGGTATGGTTTGGGGTTAGATCAGTTGAATATTTATGTTAATCGCGAATAAGTGTCCTGTGGAGAAATAATAGATATAAGAACATCTTTTAGTTGTTTTCTGCAACGGATTAATTGCATCTCAACTTTTCTTTCCCGGAAAAGTCGAAATCCATTTTATTGCCCCTCACTTTTATTCATTTCTTTTTTACAGCATTTATTTGGAGCCAAGAGGAGTCCCGAAATGCCGGTGCATGGAGTTTTGTCCGACCACGCTTTGAGTATTTAATAGGAAAACAGGTACCTACCAAAGTTCTCAGCAAAACAAATAAAATTTATTGTAATTTATTCATTTTGCAGTTAAAATATTGCGGACGCGCTGAAGCACCTACAACCGCAACTGGTATCGGAAAGATTCATAAGAAGGAACTCGAAGAGATTGTTGTGAATCCTTTTAGAATATAACTCCTCAGATAGGATGTAGGTACCTATTTATTGTTGGAACTTTTTTAATAAAACCGAAGACGTTAGTCAATAAAATGATTTTCTATACGGTTTCCCGGAAGTGTAAAACTTTTTTTTTTAGTTTTTCGTTTTATTTATTTGACTTTTTTGCAATTGCGCGTGGAGGAAAGATTAAACTCAAATCCTCTGCGATAAAAGTTCATCGTTTGATTCGACGCCGACGGTTCCGCACAAGAAACAGGAGGAGATTACTTCCCTTGGAAAGTTTTAAAAGAAAATTAACTTTTTTTTTCTTTTTGAGTGAAAGAAGAAACGAGGTTGGAAGAGTTTTTAAGGGCAGCACTAATTAAGAACGCAATAAGTGGGTAGGATTAAATTTTTATTATTATCGCTGGGCTCAGCATAACAGCATAGGTTCGGAGCTCTCCTTCAAAACAAAAAAGAATGAATTTTGGTGCTGAGTCCATCGGTATTTAAATAAGGCAGATCAAAATGCTTCATTTCGACTGTCAAGGAGTACCTGAAGCACTAAAGGTTTCACCTTAAAAGAATTTTAACGCTTGTTTCGTTCGGTATCAAAATTTAGCTAGAATCTCCCAATAAACTATGATCCTATCGTAAAATATATGTACATATTCCATAGAAGAAGGTTTCGGGCACGATTTACCATCGTTGTTAAATGAGCAGCATAACAGCACGAGCTGGATAGTCTGTTGCACTGTACACACTGTACACCAAAATTTAATAAAACAAACACTTCATTTAATTTAATATTTATTTATTTTTATACAAACAGAAAAACCAATTGCAAGTATTTTAGTTTTCTTAACAAAGCAGTTTGCTTGTAGTTTTGTGTGATGTTGTAAAAGTAAAACATTAAAAAGTTTTGTTTTATTTATTATTTTTTTTTGTTAATTTTAGCTATTGAACAGTGAAAAAAGTATTGTTTTTTTGTTATATCCTTAAAGTGTTACAAGTTATTAAAAACTATTATATTTCTTAAATTAATTAAGTACGAATAAAATTATATTTTTTTAGTAAAGTGCTGTGAGAGTGATTATGATTAGCAGTCCAGTAGTTTAAGTTAAGTTTTTAACTTAAATTAATAAAATGAAAGGATTAAAAGAACTGGCAGAGATTTTTCTTCATAAGATATGTTGTCCTTTTTCTATTGTTTTCTCTGTTTAAGCAGAGATAATTTTGAATTTTCTTTTCTTTTTTTTAATAGTTTTATCCGAATATAACACCCAATTGATATTGTTTGTGTGAAGGGAAGTTCTTAAATGTACAGTTTGTAATCCATATGAGACCTTGAAAGGAAACTCTTAATTGCAAGTAAGTCACGCTCCAAAGTTTTTTCTCTTAAATACATCTGCTCTGCATAAATATTTTAAGTATTATGTTAAAAAAAAAACTTACATATGAATTACAAAACATACACTTATTGTATCCTCGTTAAGTTTCATGTATTACGTCTAGTAACTCAAACAAAAATGTCTAAACTACATTCCTACCGTAAACCTTTTCTAAAATTACATAAAACTCTACAGAGGTGTCATAAACAAATTTAAGAAATCATATCCAAAGAATGAAAATCAGGCAACCGGCTATAAGTGTAAACATTGTCCTCACACTACCGGCCGAGTCCCAACCGCATTCAAGATCAGATTTAAGAATCTATGAGAAAAAAGACATGTTATTTGCATGATTTTTTTTTTGTTAAGTATAGTCGAGTTTAGACCCAATTGACATTTCCAAGTCGATCAAAATATTAAGACTAGATACAGAACGAGTCATAAATTAAAAAGCTGTCGTTTAATTAGAACCTAGTTCTGTAGCTGTCAAGTTGAAGTGACATCAGTCATTACAATTAACTTAACTTTTAAGCGCCGAGTTTAATCTGAGTTGATCCTAGGCTCGGCGAATCAACCCTTCAAACAGGGCTTTAGTGCAGCGTAAACTTCGTTGAAATTTATTTTTTTACAAAAAGAAAATGCACCTCTATGAAATTATCCTTTCGGGGATTCAGCTAAAAAAAATCGGATTGCCTCGCACTTAAGTTAATTGTCGACCTTTGAAAAAAAAATCAACTCGAGTCTAAAGCCGCGTTGTCACAAGCAACGTAAAACAGGAACAGAAACAAAATTCCATACATTAGCAACTGAAACTCAAATTCGCTGAATGCTTTTTGCGTTGCTGATGTATGAAATTCTGTTTCTGTTTCTGTTTCTGTTCCTGTTCCTTGTGACACCGCGTTTTGACTCGGAAACTTGCATTCAATATCCCATAAATGTCTATTTTCTCTTTGTCAGCATAAATCGACTCGCAAATGGAAAGGGGGTGTTAAATTTTACTTACCTCCATTAATTGTGCTGAACCCTTATTGGCACAACGCGTTTCTCTCAGATCATCATCGTGATCGTCACAATTGTGGCGACCATAAATTTGACACGGCGAATTCATAAATGTTCGAAACACCGTATCCGTCCAGGTTTGAGAGGAACAGATGTACTGTCTTCGTTTTCGCTGCCAGAATTCAATCCACCTATGCAAAGGAAAAGCTTGAGTTCATTTGTAAAGATTAGGCGAGAAGCAGATTGACATCTAGGACTCTTCTCCATTAGCTCTGCTAGTGGCTCTGCTAATGGTGATGAGAGCAAAAATGAGAGTTTGAAATTTCTCCTCACTACGAAATTTAGCCGAAGAAATTTTTTTGGGCAGAATTATGAAAAGTGTCATAGCGGTGGCAATTCAGTTGGACAACAGCAGTTGACATTTAGGTGGACACTTACGTGTCCGGCAACCAACAAACACGTCCGCACATAAAATCGAAACAAATAAAATTGCTTCGTTATAATTGCTGTTGTGGACCAATTTTGTAAAACAGCGAAGTAAAGGAAAAGATTAGAAAATTGCTTCGATTTGGCGTTTGACAGTAGAAATGGTTGCATGTGTAAGTGAGTTCAGATCAAATCTTTCAAGATAGGGAGATCGCATCTTTCGTGTTAGTGCCTGTTTCCATTTGGTTGATCCTAACCTAACCCAAATTTTATTTCTCAAAATAAAACGGAGGTTGAACGGTGGCCACCACACTGGCGCTTCCCCTCACCATAGTAATTCTGACACATCAGGTAAGGATCAACCAAATGAAAATAGGCAGTTAAGAATTGATCTGCAATTGCTCTTTTATTTTCAATGAAACTTTTGATCAACTGTCAACAGGCAGTTTTGACAGGAAGAGCAAATCTGACAGGAAGAGCAAATAAAATTGCTTCGTTATAATTGCTGTTGTGGACCAATTTTGTGAAACAGCGAAGTTAAGGAAAAGATTATAAAATTGCTTCGATTTGGCGTTTGACAGTAGAAATGGTTGCATGTGTAAGTGAGTTCAGATCAAATCTTTCAAGATAGGGAGATCGCATCTTTCGTGTTAAGAATTGATCTGCAATTGCTCTTTTATTTTCAATGAAACTTTTGATCAACTGTCAATCAAATCTTTTGGCAGGAAGAGCAAATCTTTTTTCCAATGAAAAACTGTCAATCAAATCTTTTGACAGGAAGAGCAAATCTTTTCTTCGATGAATAACGCTACTAAACTTACCCCAAATTGCAATCACAATTCAGGTCGGTGCCTGACATCTTCAAATCCGTTAAGAACACACTGTTGGGTAGATATGGCACACTTCCTGTATTTGGATTTGGAATTTGTTTCAGCAGCGGGTTATTGTATCGGATGTCTATCGAGATATTACGTACACGACCCATGGACTTGAAGAAGTTCGTTGGGAAGGCAGGCAGTGATGTGTTGAAAAGTTGAATGTAAAGATAGGGTGAACGCATTCCCTGAAAAAAAAAAAACACATACATATAAATAAAACTACATTTTTTCCTTTCAACCAACATGTTGACAGGTCGTCTAAATATTGACAAAAAGCCCGTTATATGTAGGTATAGATAATGACCAACGCATTCATTGTTTTAGCTGATTAGAGAGTTCTAAGACATTGTAAAATATTACTAATAATTTGACGATATTTGAAAATTTTCACGTTATTTTCGATGGGCTATTTCCTAGCTTATGGCACAAATTTTTCTATTGAATAAATACTACATATTTAAACCAAACACTAATCCGCGATCAACACAATTTCCTTAACTAATCTCCCACAAATCACAATCATGTGCTCGCGTCAAGTCAATCTTATGCCTGTCCGGTAGAAAAACTTCGCGATCTTTTTTTATGTGAGTACAGACTAAAGCCATCGACCCAATTAATTCGTTGCATCCGTCACGTTGAAGTACACAACTGACAACTTAGTTAAATATACACGTTCTTATGGGAAGCGGCCCATAGAAGAACTTCTTGACTTACGTCGCTTCCCATAAGAACGCGTGTACTTGACTGAGTTTTCAGTTGTACTTCGACGTAACGGATGCAACGGATTCATTGAGCTGAGGGCATAAGGCCTAGTCTTCTTAAGCCCATTGAATCCGTTGCGTCCGTTACGTTGAAGTACACAACAGACAACTCAGCGAAATGCGCATGGGAAACGACCCATAGAAGAAGTGCATGACGTACGTGACTACCCATAAGAACGTATGTATTTAACTGAATTGTCAGTTATGTACTTCGACGCGACGGACGCAACCCATGAATAAAAGAATATAAAGATGTAAACCCGACGTCATGGGATGGAACTGTCACTTTGCACGCATGTAAAAAAAAGCCAGTTTGCTTACACAACATTCTGTGCTGGCCAATCACAGATCAGCAATTTGTTTTGCTTGGAATCCAATAAAGAGCGACGCAGTAGGTGTACTCTTATTTTCTCAACGTGGCATAATCTTATGTTCTGTGATTTGTGGACGCAACCTGACAACTTTTAGTGGTGGTTGTCAATTTCACTGTCAATGTCTATGTCAAAGTGGTTCATCTGTTTCTCGCATTAAGCACTTCGACATCGGCTTTGAAAGTGAATCAGATTATCATAGAGGTTCACAATAGCCAAAGGTTATAATGCTTCCGTTAAATATGGTAGATTCAAACTATTTCCTTTTAAGCCTCACATAAGAACTTACCCAGATACAATACGAAACGATAACAGATATTTTGCAATAACAGACTTACCTTTAAAATATTCTCTCCCAACGTCGAAAACTGTGGTCCACTAAAAGTGATGTTCTTCAGCTTTGAAGGCAGGTGTCCGGTCATTTCCTTCATCAGGTCGGTAGGTTGTCCCATTTGAACTGTTTTCGGTTCTTGGCCTTGGCTCTGTGGAATTATCCGCATAAATGGCTGCGGAGCTTCAATCCACAGCTCGCGAATATTATGATGATGTTCGAGTAGATAGGGAATATTAAACTCTTTCAGATGTGAATAAGCGGTGATTTTCAACGACCTCAGGTTCGGTAAACTTTCCAGGGAGCCATACTAAAATGTCAGAAAGAATTCCATTTTTCCTGTCAAAATCAGTTTTTTTCTCAATCACAATAGCAGTTAGCTCACCTCGAAATAATGCAACCTAAAGTTGGAAATATCCAGCATTTCCAAGTCCTCATTCACACCTTCAAAGCTGTTGTTATTCAACGATGTAATCGGATTTCCCGACAACTTGAGCGACCTCAAATGTGGCAGCGACTGTGTCATTAATGGCACATTTGTCAAATCATTATTCGACAAATCCAGCATCCGTAAGTTCGTCATGTTGTGTGCAAGCTCTTGTGGTATCGATGGCAGATTATTGTAGCCCAACCGGAACTCCCGCAAGTATTTCAATCGGATTTCCGGTACCATGCTAAGCGAGACGTTCTCTAAACCAAGTCTTATTAGTGAATTTTCGAGGCCCATAAAAGATTTGTCCATCACTTTCAAGTCACGATTATGCGAAAGGTCTAGCACAGCTAGTTTGGGCATTGTGGCAAATACGGCGTCGTCAATACGCAACAGATAGTTGTATGAAATGTCCAGGTACCGGAGAGACTGTCCGTGCAAAGTGGAATGAGTTGAGCGAATATTTTGAATTCGATCTTAGATTTTATAAGACATACCCTGAACTTGTTCGACAAATCCATACTATGAATGGTCGCAATATAGTTATTCGACAAATGAAGTTCGCACAGGGTCAGGGCTGCCAAACTGGACAAAGACGATGATGGGATCTTCAAGAGTTGATTGTGTGATACGTCCAATCTGTTGAGAATGTTTTAAAGTGTTTATAGATAAAAAATATTCAGAGTATTTATGTAAAAAAAAAAAAATGTTAATGTATGCACGATGCTCTAAGTTCAACTATAGTCTCTGTCCAGTTTAAAAGTTTCCTTTAAACTCATCCAACTTCGCGGAATGGCCACATTTTCAAAAATAAAAATTCCAGAACCACATCAAAGGTACTCTGTGCCATCCATCCACCATGGCTCAGTTTCTCGCGTACCTATGGTAAATGTTTTAAAATGAATGAATTTTCAGACTTTTTTCTGCGGTCCTTGCTCTAACGGTGTGGAATAACTTTTGCTGTTCAAGTTTTTGATGGAAGGAAGTTTGGAGTTTGAGACTGTTAAGCGGATTTTAAGTTAGTGGTTAATTTAGTGGAAGTGATTATGTATTTTACCAATGGTTTTCAGTTGAACTAGTAAAAATATAAAGTGAAAATAGTTCAAATGATTAAAGACAAACATCAGTAATATCACATATACAAGTGTTAATATTTATCCATTAACATTTACATTTATGCACTTTACATGTCTTCTAATTTTGTTCAATCCTTTCCTTTGAAATTTTCGTTAAAACATTTAAAATAAAATTGTGACCTTTTTTAGGAATACGTCACAATAACTGCGCCCACCAGATTAACTCACACGTTCTAATGAGTTATGACTTGCGTACTTTAACAAGGCGGTGCAACGTATTCATTGGGTGGAGCCTTAATTATGATCTCCATGCATTGCAATTTCCAGACAGATAAAGTTATTCATTAAAAATATTGCTATTTTACAATTTCTCTTAAATGAAACATGTTTACGTTTAAAATCGAAACAAATAAATGTGCCTCGATTTGACGTTTGACAGAAGAAATTTATGCATGTAGTGAGTTTCGCTAAAATCTTGCAAAAACTAGAGAGCGCTCCTCCTGTTGAGTGTGGGTCTAGAATTGAACTATTACTTCTTATGAAACACGTAAGATAGATAAAGGTATTTTCAAATCATTTGACAGAAAGAGCAAATCTATTTCCCGTTGAAAAACATTATGACTTTCAAAATTCCCCAGAGTTATTAGCTACTAAAACTTTAAAATTTGGCAGCTTTGTGACAGCGCAAAGCTCTGGCGTTCTTACCCATTATAAGTAAAAACTTCAATCAGGGTTGAAACAAAAGCGAAAAACAGAGGGAACAGTTGCTCTTTCCAGTATTTATTCAAAATTTATTAGCGAACAGCTTTGCTAAGATATCGTTCTGCACACAAAGATAACTTTTTTACAACATAAATAGAGACTTTAATAAATGTATGTAAGTAGGTACTTCATCTACAATTACTACTCGATTATCAAATAATATCCTTTATTCAAACTCTCTCTTAACCGACGCACATCAGAATCTACTCTGACAGCCCCTGTCAACGCGTAGTTTTTTAATTAATACCCCCCGTCAACGACATGTACTCACTTTTCCATTCCCCCATTGTAAAAGAGATTATCAGGCAGCGACCGCAAATGATTATGTGACAAATCCATCACCCTCAACGCATAGATTGGTTTGAATATATCCTGCGGCATGTCAGTTAATCTGTTGTATGATAGATACAAAACCTAAAAGCATATTTCATTCATCAGACACAATAATTAGGCAACTCCTCTATGAGCAAAATATCCACCTGTAATTTTTTTGTGTTCTTGAAGGCGTCAAAGTCAACTTCCCGAATAATGTTATAGGATATGTCCAGCCATTGTAGATGTGGCATATTTCCAAAAATATCTCTTGTTGCATTCTGAACACAACCCGAAGGTATTTTATGCATGTCAATCGAGTTCAAACTTAAGTGCATGACTTACCATAAGAGAATTGTAGCCCAAATGTAAATGGGTCAAGGATATCTCGGCTGGTCTAAAATATCCAGGATGAATGAGTGATATGTTGTTATGTGATAAATCGAGAATTTTAATATTCGAATGGTAGATTGATCCTTAAAGTACGACAAAAGAAGAACAAAACAAAAGGCTCATTCACACCATCACAATTCAAAGTAAATTGTCCGGAAAATGTGCGTGAAACAATATACCAACCATGTTCGGACCGGCCCGTCCACGATGAGTTGTACATTAGCATTTTAATCATATTATGGCTGACGTTCACATTCAAATTGGATAAGGTGCCAACCTGTTGATAAGTGAGGAATAATTTATCGAATTTAATTTCACCATCAGGTGGGCGACACGCAACTTACCTGATCAAAGTAGTCAAAGTTGAAGTTTGGCAGAGAATTGAATGCCATGTCCAAGACTTCAAGTTTCGGTAAATTCTGAAAACAAAGAGGGGATTTTCTATTAATTAAAAAACAAATAGGACACAATGGCTTCCACATCTAAATATGAACTAAAAATGTCAAGATGCCGCCACGGATGTGCTGGATTTAACACGGCAACCACAACAAAGCCTGTGGTTTGACTATGAATGCCGGCAAGCACATAAAAGGGGCATTGCGTATAGTACTAGAAATGCTCGCGACAACAAGTTCTATGCGTGTTCAAAATGTTCAAATTTTCAAAAGTTCTTCCAATCGATTAAAAGGGTAGATACAGAGTTAAAGCCTAAGTCTATAAGGACCTCCAAGGAAGCATCATAAATAAATATTTCTGCAGTATACAGACTGTAAAACGTTCTGTAGAACATTTCTACAGACTGTTCACAAAGACAAACCGAATTCTACCAACAAGCAGAATGAACCATTCCATCTGGATGAATGACCCAATGAATGACCCAAGCCGGCTGGTACCGCCCAGCCGGCTTGAACGGATGTGAAAGCAACTGCCTAAGCGGAAGTGTTGCAAAGCTGCCAGAGCTAACGGCCTAGTTTCCAAATTTTTCAACCCGGTTGGCGGTTGTTTGGCCAGAACCATGAAAAAAATCATATGGAAGATATGGTCGGAGGAAAGCATGTCCGGTGAAAGGAACATCAACATTGTTTATCCTATCTTCATGAAGGGAATCCCTCTGAATCTCTCGAACAGGAGAATCAGTCTTCTCAACGTACGTCGCAAAAATGTCTTCTCTGTTGTATATTGTGTGAACGACTAATGCCATATGTCAACATCCCGATCCGACAGTTCAATATCAGTGTCACTCTTATGCCAGAAAAGTCCAAAATCAAATCTCACACTTCGGCAGGTATCAGAAAAAACAGTGCTTCAAAATTAATTCCGTGACTTTGTTAGCATCATTCTTCAAAAAGTTATACTGAATTCCGCCACCAACACTAGAGGGCCGATCAAAACGGGGTACAACTACTAGCATAAGCTTCTGACATTGACATAACGGATGAACAAAGTGTCATCTACCTCCAGTATCTACGTCAATGGAACTTTCAAAGTGTGTCAAAATTAAAATTTGCAAATAACGAGGGCAAAACCAAGCTGATGCTGTCGTCAAGGTGAGACAACCTAAGTCTACTTCGGACAAACTATCACTTTAGACAGCTTTGACTTTAAGGTTGTAATGAATTTTTTCTACCAAGGTTCGCTATGAATTCGTTGAGATCAAACGAAGACTACATCTTACGAATCGCCTCGAGCAACTAAAGTGTATATTAAAAAACCTCTATCATATCTGCTTTTCCATCTCTGTGAGAGACGCCTCCTTACACAAGTGAGAAAAATATTCTGTCAGCATATTATGCAGATAGAAGCGCCTGTCGCTTCCATGACATCCAAATTTGTTTGAAATTATCCGTCTACAGCGCGATCGTGTCGATCGTGAAAGGGGACACTTTTTGACTTTTATAAATCCTAAACAAAAATAAGGTTTTTTTTAAAAAATTTCTAGTTTTGAGTTTGAAGAATTCAATTTTTATACCATGTCTCCACCGAGCACTAATCGTCGATTAATATAAATCTTTATTAAATCCTCTACAAATCACGCGATACCATACAAATTTAAATCCTCTCGCCAAGCGATTAAAAATAAATCCTCCCATAAATCCCATTCACCCTATTCACACCCTATTCACAAACAGTTTGAGAATCAAAAAAGGAAACTGAAACTGCCTGTACGAAAAATCTGTCACAAGTACGTTTTCTATTGTGACTTTTGATGAGGAAATCGTTTTTGTTCCTTGGAAATGACACCGTCTGTTCTGTCATTTTGGCTCTCAAAAGAGAGTCGTTTTGAGAACCAAAATGACAGAAACAGAGTTTTCGTGTTTAATTAATCCTATATTTGTCCGATGGAGCCACTTTGGGATTTATTTTAATCGTCTCCCGCTAATCTTCTTTAAATTATCGGTGGAGACATAGTTTAAGAGTATTAATTTTGAAAAATTCCTGAATTTTCCACATTGCTAATAAATAGTAATCTGAAATAAATTATTGCAAGAGTGTCGTCAATAGCATCTACGTATGTTTTTCGATTTTTTTTACACTTCTAAAAAAATCAGGAAATTTGTTTTACAGCATCTGGTTTAAAAGTTATCACACTACCTTCCAAACCTTACCCAAATTGTGATTTTTGCATTGACATAACATAATAGTCCATTTATATCCATTAATATGGACCGCTAGTTAATGTCTTCGCTTATACACAACCTGCGACAAAAATGGGACCGCTTGTGCTGCTGTTTGGTACTGATGGTGTGTTGCAGAAGCAGCATTCCCCACTTGGATGTGGTTGGACCTGTCATAATTGTTAAATGCACTACGGAGTGCCCACTGCAACAGAATGATGGATGTAAATGTTGGTATTGCTGGTTGATGTTGATGGAGTTGGCATACTATTGAATTTGTGAACCAAAACCACATCAGCGTTTTGTTTTTCTTTTTTTGGGTTATTTCGGTGCGTAGATTAAAAAAATCGTGGGCAATATACATATATGAATTTAATTATTTTGAAATCTGAGTTTTCCGGTAACCACGTTATCAAGGAAATACGCAGACGACGTGACGACATTGCCATTTCAGGCAACAGGACGTCATTGAGAAATGTCAAAAATGTCAAGTTAATCTCTTCGTTTCCGGTGGAAACACTTTGGGATTAACTTTTAGTCTTCCTACGTTAATCTTTGTCTTATGTGCGGTGGAAACACCCTATCGAACTTTTCCAAATTAAAATCAAGGACGGTCGAAATCCAATGTTTACTTTGAATTCTGCCTTCAAATGTGGGCGTGTCTCAAAGCTTTTTATTTTCAAAGTGCAGAACTGGGTGTTTTCTAAGCAATATATTATAAAACAAAATTAAAGCAAAAACAATATTTTAGTCGAATCCACGCTTACTAAGATAATAATATGTATCCACCGGCAATTAAAAGAGGATACGAACAGTCTGTATGTGTCATTTTGGCTCTCAACAGGGAGTGGCAATGTCATTTTCCAGGAGCGAAGAAAAGATTTGTTTTGTGAAAATTCGAATGGAAATCGTATTTGCTACAGATCTGTCGTGCGTGGACAGTTTTGGTCTTTTCGGTTGGCGATCGCGAATCAGGTTATTCTCCCGGATCGGAGCCGTACTGTACATCCGAATTACCAACCAGATTTTGCTCGATTTTGAGGTGACATTGTATTTGTGAAGCAAAAAGCTATTCTACGGGAGACAAATGACATTTATCCAACTTGACACATACGTTGTATGATTGGCTGAGTGCTTCTGGTTTTGTTACTGGATTCAGGAGAAGAACTGTCAAACGAGTCCAAGAAAACAGTTTCAGGAGAGGCCACAATGCTCCCTGACGCTCCCGGGCGACCAACCGAGAAGGCAATAACACAAAGGTCAAGGTGTGCAAAAAGGGTTAAATGTGGTTTGTAAAATGAGAGAATGAGATTTATGAGGGAATTTTTTTATTCGCTTGCCGAGAAGATTGAAACTTGTATAATAAATCTCGAGATAATGAGGATTTATGTTAATCGAGGATTTAATATCCATAGAAATGGTATGATCCATACAACTTGATTGAATTTTTAAGGTTTAACAACTATTTTGTTTTATTTATTCAAATTTATTTTAATTATTAATTTTATTATTTTATTAAAATTTTTCAAACTACAAAAACAGGTTTCAACATTTCTTCGACGACCCCGCACATCTCAAGTATACATCAGTTGCTTCCAAACTTCTTAAAAAAGGTTAGTTTATTTTCCCATTTAACTCATCAACTCACCTGTCAATTTTGACAGGTGAAGGAATTTTTTTGACGTATCGACCGACGACGAAAACACCACTCCAAGCGCTCGCAACAATTTACAAAAGTGGTTTTTTCCTTAAAATTTGGTGATTAAACAATTAATGAAAACTGAATAAAAGAACTTAAGCAATAGCATGCATTGAAGCACGAATAAAAGTCGGATTGAGAGTCTGTGCAAAGTGTGTTTCTAGTTAGCTCCACCAGCCGAAAGTGTTGCGTCTTGTATACAAATGGAGGATAAAAAATGTCGCCTCTGTGGATATGCCGACTTGGCCAACACGAATATCTTTACAATGAGTGCGAAATTCGTTGAAAAAATCGTTGCAGTGTTTCCCATTGTTGTAAGTGTTTTTGATGGAAGTATGTCTGTACACTAGTGGCAAATGGGTAACGTAGTCGTATGGAAGGTTCCCAATAGCTTTTCACCTAAAGTCTCCTATTTACTTGTTGTTTCTAATTTAATAATGGCTTTGGGTGCTTGACCTTATCCGTAATCATGCATTTTTTTTGCAGCTCTATTCCAATGATCCTCTTCCAAAGCATATTTGCAAGAAGTGCGTTTCTAACGTAGGCAATACGTACGGCGATATTGAAAGAGCGCTAAAGAATCAAAACAAGTGGATATCAAATGTGCGCTCGGTCCAACCAGACAACAGCTATGTGAAGGTCGTGGATACCATAGATGTAAGCGTCGGGTCAATGTACTTTCATTCCAATTAATTTTTTTTACATAAAGACACAGTTTGTTGCATAGGCGGTTTTATACACACAATACTTTGTCGCATTGAAAAATCTTAACAGAAAATCTTTTTTTCTAGAGCTCAAATAAGCAAACATCCGAACTGGTATCCAAGGTTGCTGGCGAAGATATTGGCGAACGCACGGTGTGCCACCTGTTCAACATAAAAATTGACGATCAAAATGGTCCAGTCAAACAGCCACGGAACAGTTTAAGACCAATTCTCCCATCGTGTGCGGATAAAGTCGCCCCAGTCCCAGTTCAAATGGAAGTAGATGTAGATATTTCCGGCTTCTCTTGCATAGAACCAGTAAAAGCAGAACAACCCGCTCAAACTAGCCTCAACAAACCTGCCACAAAGATCACACAACTTAAGTCAGCTCTCGAACTGAATGGATGCACGTTGACAAAACTGAAATCTCCACCCAAAGCTGTAAGTGAGCCAGTGCCCCACGAAGTGCTTCCCGAAATCCAAGATATTAAAATCGAAATCAAAGAAGAACCTCCCTTCTACGAAGAATACACACAGTCTCTGAACGCAGTCGAATGTAAAATGTGCCCTTTTCGATGCGAGACAGTTGAAGAGTTGGCAATACATCAGCTGAATCACCTTAGAATCCCACTGACGAAGATCTTGGATCGAAGGTTTTTAGACAAAAGAATCCGACGTGGTCGCTTGATAAGAATCGAGGAAAAGAAATGCATTCGCTGTCTTAACTGCTGGCGGATATTTGTAGACAACAAGTCGATTCTTCATCACTGGTCCATTGGTGATTGTGAATTCTTTTGCCGAATTTGTGGCAAGGAATTCGCTTCGAGTCCGAAAATGCTTCGCGAGCATGTTCCAGCAGCACATGGTATAAGTTATAGATCATCGAAGCTGCTTCGCGCACCACCCGCAATAATAGCCAGACCGATCAAAGCCGAAAAACCAGACCGATCTCCTATGAAGAGCGAACCGTCGCCCACGAAAAGTCCCAAGGGCAGCACGCCAAGCGTGGCTCTTTCAGTAAAAGTGGCTTGCAACATTTGCTTAAAGGTGTTTGCTAATTTCAAGGCGCGGAATTCTCATATGCGCGCTCACAAACATCCGCCTTTGCTACCGCCACTGAAAACATCCACGTTCACAGACACCTTAATGGCATTCAATCGAAATCATACGTTACCACCGGTCAAACAAGAGCCCGAGGACTACGATAACATTCCGTTCCATGTTGTTAAATCGCAAGATGCAACAACTCCATCGACCAGTAAAGTTGTGCCCCCACCAAGGGCGGCTCTGTATCCTCAGCTGCGTTCACCTCCGTCAAAAACACCTCAAAGGCAGAACGTCGCAATTAGGACAAACGGCCCTCCTGGCGTTCGAACGAAGTTTGTTCAATCACGGTCGGATCCAAATGCAATTGTGTTCAAAACCGAACCACGATCGACTACCCAAGTACTGAAAGTTAAGTCTCTGGTCGACTTACAGGATCCGTCTATTTCCTCCCAGCATGCAGAAGCATTTGACAAGTCGAGTCTTCGTGTTGGACCACAACCCGAAAATGGTGTCGCAAGCAGTAACGGCGTGGGCGTCGCCGGCGGCGGTGCAAAAGACAATATGAACTATGCGCAGATCTTCAATTGTCACCCGTGTGGGGGAAAATTCACATCCAAGCTGGAACTCTTCAGGCACAAACGCAAGTGTACAGCCAACAACTTGTATCCGTGCCAGTTCTGTGACAGACATTTCTTAACCAGCGCTGATTTACAAATGCATATTATGCTTTTACATAAAAATAGCGCATCCATGAGCGCGTTAATGTAAGATAAACTAGTTTCTTTTTTAAAGGTTTTAGCTATCGAAAGAACATAAAGAGTTATGTAATGTCTCAGTAGTTTTTAAGGATTAATTTAATAGAAGTAAAATCAACATAGAGTAATTTTTGTGACGTGAGTTCATATGAAGAAGTAAAAAATTCAACAAAATTTGTGCTGTCCTTAAAGATTTAACACATGTAATTCAGAACAGGATTAGAAGGTGAGTTCGCTTTTCGTATTCAAAATTTTCTGTTCCCGATTAAGAGATTAAATGTAAATATGGACGAGAGGATGAAACCTGCCAACTGCCAGCGTTGGGTAATGAATGCGCTTTCAGAGCGTCAGTCCATTCTGCATTTAAACAGTTTGTTACCGTTTTTTGAACAATTATGTGGTGGAAGTTTAATTTATTTAGGAGGTTTTTTTTAACTTACTTGAAACGACTCTTCAGCGAGGTTGTTAAGTTTATTTCCCCTCAAGCTTAGATGCTCCAATTGGTCCAGATTCATAAAAGCCCGTCTCTCAATTTTTTCAATCTTATTATCGTCCAAATGTAGCTCTCGAAGTGCCTGCAATTACGTTTTATTATTTTGTTCCCTCTTTGCATTTTCTTACTAATCAACTCACCTCCAGGTCGAAGAACGTATGCTGCGATACCTGCGTCATGTGATTGAAACGAAGCGATATTTCTTCCAATTTCGAGTGAATATCTCCCTATAACGCAAAAATCTATAGAAATAAAAACACTTTCAAAAATAGTTCAAACTGCCCTACCTGGAACGTCCCCTTCATGACCTGCTCAATTCGGTTATCGTGCAACTCGAGCAATCTTAGGTTTTTCAAAAAATGAAAACTCGTGTCACTCATACTTGTGATCTGGTTGTTGCTAAAGTCCAACTCCTGCAGGGATGTAAGGTGTCTCAAGGCGTCCGACGGCAACGAACTGCCCGAATAGCCATGGGATATTTTAAACGAAATCAACGAATGTCCAATCTAAGAAAATCATCAAATCATTGTGTCCATTGCTCAAACATTTTTTTTTAGTCTCGAACCTCTGTAAACGCATCATTCTCAATCGATCCAATGCTGTTCTCACTGAAGTCCAAGCGCTTAAGTCCACGAACATGTTTGAACGCATGTGATTGCACCGATTGTAGGCCGCCTCTAGTTATTTGCAAATCTTCCAGTTCCACGCCAAAGTCCATAAAATCATCCGGTCCCAAGGACTGGCTGCTCATACGGGATATCGACAACGACCGCATATTTCTCATTCTGGTCATACTTTTAGAAAATAAATAAAAGAAATTATAGCCAGTAAATTGTGAAAGGAAATTACTTGCGTAGCGCCTGCAAATTAGTCGGGTCGTTTTTATCGCCACTCAAATCCAACTTTAGCAGCGTATACTGGATGGCATTGAACATTTCGGCAGGAGCGGTAAGCTTCACTTTGTTGTCACGCATGCTTATTACTCTAGAAATTAAAAACAAAAGCGGAATAAATGCAAAATGTAAAAAAATTAAGCAAAAATGCGGATAGAGAATTGGTCAAACCCAATCGATTGGGGGTGATCATGTAAAGGCTTATTGTTGACCGAAAGAATTTTTTGAAAACAAACATTTTACTCGGGGTGAATCAGAAATGTATCCAAAAAGTCGTCAGCAGCTGTGGTACAATAAATGAAAAATTGTCAAATAGATTAGAATGTTTTCCTAACCAGAAAGAGTTTTAAAAACCCATCGGTTGAAGTAGTAAAAACCCGTCGGTTTCTGTTGAAGTTTAAGCTGATCTTTATTAGGTATGCAGTTTGTGTAAAACTTTTAAAATTTTATTAAAATTTATTTAAAATTTATTTAAAATTTTATTTTTATTAAAATTATTGTTTATAACGAAGCAATACCATAACGTCCTCAGAATTCACTTTTAAAATGGCGAGTGAATAAAAAACGACTTAATTTATTAAAAGTACGACTAAAAACGACTTCCATTATAATAATTTCGGATGCGAACCGACAGTCGCACGCGGTGATATGCGTTTTTCTGTACAAGATGAAACTCATTAGCGTACAAGTATGTAGTGACTCGATTTTATAATAACGAAATACGGGTATGTGACTCGGTTATGTTTTGCGTATTTGGGTGTCTATGAACCTCTACACCACGTTTGTGGCGAGAGGTGAACTCTTTTCGATTTCAACCGCACCACTCACAGCCTCAAACTGTTTCTTCTGCGCCGTTCCTCTTAGTTTTTAAGCATTTGTTCTTAATTTAGTATTTCAGTTTCGCTCCCGCAACATTGAAAGAATTTTCTAACGTTTCAAAAAAGCAATTAAATCGAAGCGAAAAATTTGCTCCACTTACCTCAAAACATCAAAATTGTTGAACAGTTTGTTGGGTAAGTCTGTGAGATTGTTTCCAGAAAGATCCAAAATTTGTAGCGTGTTGAGCAAACTGTCAAAGGCCACTGGTGAGATATGCGTTAACCCACAATACCTCATGTATATTTCCCGAATTCTCGCCGGCTTAAATGCATCTTCCTACACAGAAAATAACCCTAAACTCAAGAACGTATCTGTTACGAAAAAAAACTCACCTTTATCGTATGAATAGGGTTGCCATCGAAAAACGTTCGATTGACGGTTTCGAAATTTTGAAATGAATTCGGCCACAGCATATCGATGTGATTGTATTCCAAGTGCAAATTATCCAAGTTCAATTTTGCCGTTGACTTTGTGCCATAGGTGTCATTTCCAGTCATCGACCATATAACATTATGCGAAATATCCAATGTTCGTAGACTCTTAAGTGGTGCTAGTGCATCGTATGGTATCTCCGAAAGTATATTGTCCGTCAAGAGAAGCTTCATTAATCTTGGCATTCCATCGCGGAACACATTTGGATCGATTTCGTACAAGTTATTCCCACTCAGGTCCAATGTCTCCAATATCAGTAGACCAGAGAAACTGTGCGACTGGAGCATAGATATGCAATTTTCCTTGAGATTAAGCGTTTGTAATGAGTCTTCTAGCCCGCGAAACGAATCGTGATGAATATGAGTTATATGATTGTAGCTCAAATCGAGTAGACGCATTTTTTGAAGATGACGAAATGCCTTTGACGGAATCTCGACCAAATCGTTTTGAGGTAATATCAACTCCCAGAGCGACCTCTCCAAGCCAGTAAAAGCATCGTCGGGTATTTCCGTAAGATGGTTACCCGAAATTTTCAGCCGGTACATACCTAGATAAAACTATTGAATGCAATCATTCCAGTAAATAGTATTTAGACAAACCCGTAGATTGCAGGAAGTAAGGCTCAACTTCGCGAAGACCAGTGTTTTCCATGTGCAACATGAAAACCTACACAAAAAGCTCGATCATTAACATATTGAAGGTGCGATTTATATCAACCAACCTTCGATTGGTTGACCATCCTTGGCAAGGCTGGGAAGGGCACATTTCGACAATATACAATCCCAAGATCTGTAGACGATTTTGAGCATGTACATAAGGGGTTGTATGTACAAGGTGGATAACGCATTTCCTCCATTTCACGGCTAATCGCTGCTCTGGTTAAGGATGCCCATATCATAAGTGTTATCGAGAGTATGAGTATGGCATATCCTAGCTTAAAGACGATTTCTAGGCCCTGTCAAATATTACGAGTAATTGGACGTTAGTTTAAATTCTATAAAAGTTTTTAGTTTTTAAATACATAAGTAAAAAAAATCAGGCCGGACGTTTTGTTTCTTCTATTGATTGAAAAATACACTTCTTTTTTAACTAACCCATAAATGGTACCTCAATGTAACAAGATAGTTCTCACATCTAAATAAATAGAGTGGCGCAACAGCTCGAGGTGAACCAGGGCCAACTTCTCAACAATGTATGCTGGTGTGTTAATTTCTTTACATACAAGGGGACCTACAATTTTTTGCCGAATCCGAACGGCACTTTGAGAAGTTTTTCAAGACAAATGATACTCTCGGAGGGCTTGTCAGACCCTCGCGGAGGTGGGGACCGTGAAAAAGAACAAGTCTTTTTTTCAGGTGACGATGGCAGGATTCGAACCCAGACCTCCGGCGTAGTAAGCACACACACTAACCACTACGCCACGGCACCCCACAGTTCTCACATCTGCGAACTGGAATTTAAAGGCATACAAAAGTCCAGCTTTATTAAAAAAAGTACATCCAACATCCAATTCACCGTTCATTTGAAAAATTTAGACACCTCTATCCCGAGAAGCTCACAAAACCACCTTGCATGCATATTAACAACTTTTTTTTAATTTTATATCAGCCGTTATCCTCGCTTCTGAAATCCGCCGGGGGTATAGCTTACAGCAGCGATTGTCCCTTTGGTACGCTTTCATTGTACTTTCCAACATTTTCTCTCATGTGGGAAACTGTAGCGAGTATAATGACATTTACGAGGGCAGCTCCTCAGTACTCAGAGATCCAAAATATCCTCAGCACATGCAGAGATGTGATTAATTTTTTTTCTGGTTTTGGTTAATCCGTTTTTAAATGCATTACCTACTGCAAAGTTTTATTCGAGTGTGGTGGTTCATTTGGTTCCTATCTTGAGTTAAACATGGGTGAAATGGCTGCCATAACGATTATCAAGAAAATTGTTTTTCACCCCGTTGTGAAATTCCTCACAAACTAAGGAAAAAGACAACAATTTATGCTAGAAGAGACGTTGTCTGTTTATCAAGACTCTCTTACTTTTGTTAACAACCGTTCGAAAGTGGTCAAATGAGTTTTAAAGGGGCAGGAAAAAGATTGAGACAACCCTAACGCTGGCTCTCCGCTGACTGCCTGCACCGATGACAATGGTAAAAAAAGTCGAACCACTTGTATTTCAGGATGCCCGAATACTCGTCGCAACCATACACATCATACTTCCTGGCGGTCTTTTCTCAGCACCTCTCAAACAAGACCGAATAAGTTAAGAGTTTTAACAGAAGTCTTACTAAGGTCCAAAAGTGGGTTCATAGTTATGACCCTGAAAGCAAACGGAAGTCCATGCAACGGCACAAAAAGGCACAGACCACCCGAAGAAGATCAATTCACTACGTCCGCCGTGAAGGTTATGGCTACAGTGTTTTGGGACTCAAAAGAAAGTTTACCAATCGAGTACAAAAAAAGGTAAAACCATAAACGCCTCATCTTACGCATCCTCTTAAATCCTTTGCGGAAAATAAATAGGGAAAACAAGTAAGCAAGAGTTCGTCTGTAACAATATTTTATGTAACCGACCCTATATACCATGTAACACCAAATCTAAAAGCCCTTTGTCCCGAATTCATATATTATTTGTATGCGAAAATTATTTCGGAAAAAATGTTTTTTCCTAAAAACGCCCCCTAAAAGTGGGCGGAGCTCAAAATTTTGTATGTAACAAACTTAGCAAAGAGTATACAAGTTAAGTATAGTTAAGATCTTTGATATTTGTCATATAGTTTTTTCGGTTTGGAGTGAACTTTCCGAGAAATGCGGTTTTTAAAGATCTAACATGTTAAAAGTGGGCATGGTCGATATTGTGGGCAATTTTCGCTTTGTTAGGTTAGAAAAAAACCAACTCACTTAGACCTAGGGCCATTGTGATACAACGTGGATCTGGAAAAAATTGCCTACTCCTTGAACCATTTTGAGCTACTAATGAAGCATAAGAGACGTTTTGGGTCAGTCGTGCTAAGATCACTAAGATCATTATAGAAGAAAGCTCCAAAATGAAGATTTCGGTTCTTAGAGAGAGCGGGGCATGTGCAGAGAAGGTGGAAAGTGGTCTCTTCTTCCTCCTCGTACATGCAGCTCCTGCAAAAATCGTTAGAAAAGACATCAAGCCTTACAGTTGTCTGGAATGTCACTATGCCCTGGCACCCAGCACAGGAGAATGTAGAACTGCTGTGACATCTCCTTTAGAGACGAACGGCAGTCTAACCGTGGGACCACAATGCCCGTAGCGGTGGTATGTAGCAGTAGTACGTAGTACAGCCGCGGAGCCATGTGGCGTAGTACGGAAAAAAATTGAACACAATGGTGTGGCGCGGCTATGTCGAACAAAAACCCCGTTTATAAACAATGGCCGATGTTCTGAGTTAATTTCAACTAGATCTAATATTTTTGTACAACGGATGACACAAATTCCATAAAATTTCTTTAGATTTAACCATCTCAATAAACTTTTCGACGTCCTATTCCTCCATTGTTTACTTAACTTGTATTGAACTGTCCACCGTGTAGCGCTGTCAACCGTGTAGCGCTACGAAAGTTAAAAGTTGGCCAACTCTTACTACCGCCACAGCTACGCGCTACCGCCACAGACACAAATTGTGTGCGCAATACACTGAGTACATGTGTTTTAACTTTTGACAGCGCTTACTACCGCTACTACTACCGCCACAGCTACATCACTGTGGTTCTACGGTAAGGCTACTTTAGAGTTTTTAGAAAGCGATTCCAGGCACTTGATGGCCGCCTGGCTGTCAGAAAAAATACGTATATCCTTGGTGGATATAACGTTATTCTTAAGCCAGGACAAGGCTTCGTTAATCGCCATGATTTCAGCTTGGAAAACACTACAATGATCCGGAGACGAAAATTTTTTTTCTGAGAATACACCCCCACCTATCCCACCATTTGTCTTTGATCCATCCGTGTAGAAGTGAATCGTTTCGCATTCCAGAGGCACACAGTCATCCCAAGAAGATTTTGGGGGGATAGTTGTCTGGAAGTACTTGTCAGTTACAATTATATGTAGGTATAGTGAAGTCTATGTTTCAAAAAGGGGATCTGTATGTGCTCAGAATAGCGGAGTGACCTATCTCACTATAGGTCCATTCAGAGGTTGCTTTGAGGCGAGTAGCCGTGATAGCAGCAGTTTGTCTGCTGAAAATATCAATGGAATTAGATGGGACAGGGTGTCTAATGCTGCTGAAGCAGTGGTGCGAAGCGCTCCGCTTATACATAAGCAGGCGCTAACCTTTGGACCTTGCTTAGCATGTCGCGGTTTACCGCTTTATTCAGAGCGGTCCATAAGTCAGTATCGGTCTGATGACCGAGATGTATAGCCAGTGGGTGATTCGGGGTTGAGGTCCCCACTTATTGCTGATGGCTTTTTTACCGGAAAAGAGTGCTATCGTAGCTTTCCGGACCCTTTCCTGTATATAAGATTTCCAGCTGAGCTTTCTATCGAGGATGAGACCCAGATATAGCTTCATCGGAAAAATCATTTTGCTTTGTTAAGTTTCCAATTTTTGCCTTGTTAAAGGTTTCGGGCCAATATTGCTCAGTGACAAAATGTGAGCTCCAACGCCTTGTGTAACTTGACCAAAGTCATTTTGAAAGAAAATATGAAACAGCCAGTACGTTGGCGGATTCAGCCATTTTTTACACTTTGTATGTGCAACAGAAGAACCAAGCCGTGTACCAAGTTTCAGTTCTCTAGCTTGATTTTGAAGACCGAAAACCTCCACACATACAGACGGACATGGCCTAAACGACTCACCTGATCACGGTGATTATTTCACTGTGCTACAAACTATGCACTAAAATTAATGTACCCTGAGTCAGGTATAAAGATAGGTTAAACAACTCTCCGGTGCACACGGCGTGTGTTTCTAAGTCTGCTGTGTGAGATTGTGGTTTAGCACCCACCTCATAGTCTGGACCTTATCCTAAGCTATTAGTTTTTTGTCCCAGATCTTAAAAACAAACTTTTATGGAACACGATTTTCCGATGATGAGGAGCTCAAAACCGCAATAAATGAAAATTTTAAAGGGAGTATAAAAATTGTTTTTTTGAAGGTGGCCAAAAATTAATCTCAAGATGTTTTAAGTGCATAAATCTTCTAGAGGAAAAGCCAAATATAGTTTTAATTTAATTCGCAAACCGAGAATATTTTGAGCTCCACTCGTAATATTAGTGTAACATAAAGGAAAATTAGACCATAATACTGAGCTTTAGTATTTCTTAGTTTAACTTTCTATTTACTAGCGAGAGTGGTATTAGCAAAGGGTGCATTTATTTTGTCCAATTAAAGTCATTCAACGTTTAAGCTCACTGAATTCCATGCAGAATTTTAGCATGTTAGTTTAACGATGCCGTGCTTTGTTAGTTTGTTTTTTAGGCACTTTTTATTTCTTTAGTTAAGATCGAATATTCAAAAATATATCGGTATATCACTTTAGACAGAATGCTGCGACGAATAATCTGCTACAAAAAACAATCTAACATTTCAAAGAAATTTTCTCAATCGTCGAATATTCATTCTATTAACCATTTATTTTGGGGCAGTCAAAATTTAAGAAGTCAAATTTTAAGAATTAATCACTTTATTACTACCAAGTTTTGTTCGCTAACGTTTTATCATTTGTTTTTGCTAATTTACTTATTTGAAAATAAAGAAAAAAATATTTGGCGTTTTGTAAGAGAGAATTTTTTTTTAACGTGTTGGTTGGAATAATATGTATAACTTTTTTCGTATTATCCTTTCGATTTTTTCGGATCCATGTAACACTTATCAATAATTATCCCTTGTAAAGGAATGTTAAAAATTACATCCTTATCCCACTTTTTTCACTTTAAATTATCCTTTTTTATTTTTTGTTAACTCCATGGCATAGTTTTACTCCGATATTTAGAACTTTTCCAAAAGTACAGTCTTAACCCACTTTTGTTTTTCTTTTGTATTTTTAAGGTTTGAACGGTTTGGAACGTGAAACAAGTTGTGGAACGTGTCGTAATATGAATACAAAATTTAAAATATTTTCCACTTTTAAAATTATGCACGAATTTCAAAATTTATAATTTCAAAACAATCATATGGTGATCTCTTTTGATTTTATGCAAATTCTTGTCGTTGCATAAAACTTTTGTTTAATTAATCATTCATTACATAACACACACTAACCATTTTCGTTTTTCTCTTGCTTTATTTTATAATCTTCGTCGTAGAACACATTAATTTTTAACTTTACACTTCCTTTTATAATAACGCATTCGTGTTATCCTTTTAAATCCAAAGATCCTTTGAAATTTCTATTATTTCAATCCAATAAAATCGACCGGCAATCCTTTTCAGTTATATTCCTCGGTTTGGTTTTACGATCCAATCCCAAGACACGTCCGAACTTCAACACGCGTTACGATATTCTGAACTGCAATTTGCACTAGCATTCTAGGTTTCTGGGATAGGAAAACGAGCTTAGTTACTAATTGGATTCCATTTCGCCATCTAACGTTCGAATTTCTCTTTCAGTTTTTTTTTTCACCCCCTCAAAGTATTCTGGTTTAGAAAAAAATATATATATTGTTCACTGGGGCACTAGGGGATAAATATTGGCAAGTGACTTGCTTGAAACAATTGCTTTTCTACTATGTAGCTCCTTCGTTCTTGCACATGCTTTATTATTTCACCTTAATTCGGGGCAATGAATTATAATGGGTAGTTCCCAGGAAGTTAGTGCAGAGTTACCAATTCAAATATTTTTTTATATTTTTGAAAGTGTGTGCGTAAGTAGCTTTTTTCATAATTGGATTATTTTGCTAATACACAAAAATTATAAATTAAGCTAAGGCAATAAAGCCCAAAGTGGCTTAAATTTTTTGAAACCAAATACGTGCAGCCATATCCCAATATTTTACTATTTGAGGTAGAAACTTTTAGAGCAATTCAGAGACGTTTTTATGTACCTATGAGCTATTTTTTTTTTCTTCTTTTGTATACAGGAAACCCAACTGCAAGCCCTAGATATATCATCCACACCTAAAAGCCTAATTTTGAGCAGACTTATTCCATCATCACCGAAACTAGCCACTTGGTTTACTAAGTTTAACCAAATTTGACTTGATGTCTGACAGAAATTGTCTGACCTTTATTTGTACCTGACAGGCAACGGGAAATTATATTCCTTTATCGCCCTCCTAAGGTAAAGCTTTGAACCTAAACCGACTAAGACTATAATTTCACCTAGACAATTGTAACATTACGTGAGCGCAGCAAAAAAAATAAACGATATTAACGACTGGTTAATGAGATGCATTTGAGCCGAGGAAGGCTTATGATACCTTAACTTATGCCAAAGTTTCGCCTACTTAATACCTCATCTACTTATCGTTTTTGGATAAATAATCAGTATATGTATTTGTTTCTTATAAGTGCAGTTGTAATAGTAGTTTAAATATAAAATATAAATAGAGTGTATGTTGTGTGCGTTGATTTCTTCACATACAAGGGGACCTACAGTTTTTTGTCGAATCCGAACTGCACTTTGCGAAGTTTTTCAAGACAAATGATACTCTCGGAGGGCTTGTCAGACCCTCGCGGAGGTGGGGACCGTGAAAAAGAACGAGTTCAGGTGACGATGGTAGGATTCGAACCCAAACCTCCGGCGTAGTTAGCACACTATAATGCCTTAGTTAGCACACTAAAACTCCAATAGTAGTTTAGGAAGTGTAAAAAAATTCCATTCATAAAAAGATTGAGTAAAAGAAAAGATTCCATACTTTTATTTTTTATTTTTTATCACACCCCCATCAATTCACCTATCCAAACAATAGTGAATTTTACCCTTAATGGTCATCTAATGTGTCCATGGCGAACCGTTTTCACCCAAGCATTTGGTTACTCTTGAGGGCACATGAAAAATATTATCATGTTATACTCTCCAAAAGCGAACTAGGGTGAAGATCATTTGTAGGGATTCCTTACAAACTCAATTCATGCCAGCTAAAATAACAACACCAATGTATTATTAGAGGTAGACTCACAAAAAAAAGAACATTAATCTCTAAACACAGATTCCTTTCGTTGTCGTTGCAAATTGTTTGTCTTTACTTTCTTCATCGTCTTTTTCAGCTGGGGTGAAATGGAATTGAAAAACGATGAAAAGTTGGGCTCAAACATTAATCGATTTGTTTTTACCATTCTTTTCGTTGAAAGAAAACATAGAAAAACAAACGGTGCACTTATACATGTTGATATCGAGCTTTTGAGCATTCACTTTTTGCTCTATAAATAAATAAATTAAAACATTTTTTTAATTGTTTTTGATTTTTTTTTTATTAAAGTTTATAGATAAACAAAAGTTTCAACATCTCCTTGTTTTGATTTTCGTATAATTCCAACAAAAGTAAACGTTCTCTTTCACCATTTCCTTATCTGAAATTAAAAAAAAGTTAATCGCTAATAGATGTTGCTTTTAAATTTTTATACCATCTGATTTATAACATTCAGCTGCGTTTGATGGGAAAATATTTTCCATCGAATAGAAGAAAGTGCTTCGAACTTCCCTAAATGCGTTTTGCGAGAAGAGAGTTACTCGGCGGGAACTTGGATCTTTGCTGAAATTAGAAATATGAATATGAAATAGGCACTCGTTTTATGTTAAAATACGATTAAAATCTTTTCACAACAAAGATAAAATTTTACCCGAGATGTTTGAAGATTTATTAAAGTTATTTTAACCGACAAGGAAGCTCAATGTGTCTCTAGAAAAGTTGTGGTTCGTAGTAATACTTTAATTGTATGCGTTACCTAAGACCGCCTTCCTGTGCTCTGTTCAACTGAGAATCAAAAAGTAAGCATACTGTAAGGTTCGAGTAATCCTCTCAGAATAGACATCTCAAAGGCGCATTTTTAAGCGGTCCGTCCAAAAATGGAAAAAGGAACTTAAATGGTATCAGTCTGCTGTCCATCCGAACCTATTGTCACTTGATGAAATTTGGTACACTTAAAAAATCCACGACGAAAATGATAACGTTCTTAAAGGTATTTTTTATACACACATACATCACGTTTTAATTTTGATGGTTAGCATTTTGATGGTAAAAAAAGCAAAAACTGTTCTGGCACTTATCTTGAGAAGATTCTCAGTCAGAAAAAAGAAAATTGAAGCAAATACTGAATTTTTATAAATCGAATTTTTACAAAATATTGAAACGTTTTTGAGAAATGGGGAATAGAAAATATGTGCCCGCTTACAAGGTGTTCAAGGTCAGAACTTTTTAACCACTTTATTCCAAAAACCGATTTAGGGAAAACATATAAAGCAAATAAGCTTTAACAAAAGCTTACATCAAATTTTGATTAGAAGGTTTTAAAACTGCGGTTTGGCCGTATTTTCGAAGAAAAAATCGTGAAACAAATTTTGTCCCCACGACTATCTTAAAATTATTCGTGAAAAGCAAAGCGTACTTTGAATATGATTCAGCTGATTCTGAGATTGAGCCTCAAAAGTTCAAAAGCATTTTAACAATTATTTTTCAAAATATATTGGTATCTTAACAGCATAACCGATTGTTATAAAAATTGGTTTGTTTAAAACGTACGAAGAGGATTGTACAATTTCTCAGATTTTTCTAAAATTCTGTTTCTAAATTAAAATTTTTCTGAAATTGTTCAAATTATCAAATTATCAAGCAAATTAAATTCTGTGAGTATAAGAAAACATAACAATTGATTGCGCTAAATACTTGAAGCAAAAAAATATACCTACACCGGTATTTGAAATATTACATTAAGAAACTTACTAATTTTAAATCCAAAAAATGCAGAAAAAATCTCAAAAGAAACGTGTATCCCACCCTCGGTGAACATTACGGAAAAAAAATTCTCACATAGACATCAACTTTTCGAGGTTTGAAGGAAATTTATAGCGTGTCTGAAGTATTAAACAGCTTTCGAGACGCCTTAGTTGCTTTACTTAAATGGTGGGGCCATAAAATGCTGCCAGCTTCTTATATATTTCTATTTTATTAGTTAAATTTTACGCAAGCACAAACCACTTGAGTAGCAAGCCAAAATGTATTAAAATTTTGAAAACAAAAAATTCCTTTGTCATTTTTCAGGCTTTTTTAATGAAATTTAAATGCCATGAAAGTCGGAAATTGTCGATACCATTAGAGGTAATTTTTCCGTTTTCGGGCAGACCGCTAAAACTACAGAAAACGACCCAAACCTACGAAAAATAGCCAAATCTTTGGACAGGAGAGGAAGGAAAAATGAGAGTTAAAAATTGCTCCTCCCTACGAAATTTAGCCCAAGAAATTTCTTTGGGCAGAATTACATATGAAAAGTGTCATAGCAGCGACAATTTATGGCCTTTTCGGTTGGTTGTCCGGGAGCGTCCGGGAGACTTCTGGACTCTCCTGAAACTGTTTTCTTGGACTCATTTGACAGTTCCTCTTCTCGATAGAAGAGAAATTTGCTTCTGGTTTTGAATCCAGAATCAAAATCAGAAGCACACACACAATTATACATGTGTCAATGTCAAGTTGGATAAATGTCATTTGTCCCCTGTAGAATAGCTTTTGCATCACAAATACAACGCTAGACAAACTTCAAAATCAAGAAAAACGTGTTTGGCTGTTCGGAGAGCAGCCTCAATCTGGGGGAGGAAAGCCCTGATCCGGGATGGCGTACCTAAAAAGGCCATGAGTTGGACAACAGCAGATGACATTTTGGTGGACACTTAAGTGTTAGCTACAGCGACTCGTGAAATTTTTATTTTTGAACAACTTTTGCTGTTTCTATAATTTGAGTCCTTTTATGTAAAGTTTCGAATGTTTTTGAAGAATATTTTTATCAACTTTTAACATAAAATACCTAAAGTCAGTGAATATTAAGCTGCAGGCAATAATCCAAATTTTTCAAGTATGTACTTCTTAATGAATGCATGTCTTATGAGTCGCTATAACTTTTCCTTAATATTGCACAAAGCGTTCCCTTACTTTTGGTCGGTTTTTCGTCTCACTGAGAGATTTTTACCCCCACTTTTTTAAATAAGAAAATATGACCAAATTGGTACAGAAAGTAAGGGAACACACCTAGTAATGCTAAGTTTCCACTTGTCAATTTGTAATTGACAAACGACGCATTATTAAGTTATATTTAGAAAAAGAGTTCCTTTGAATTGACATATGAATTGGTTTACGCTTTGCCAATTGTATCTTTAATTGACAAAGAGGAGAACTGTCAAACTTTGTCAATAAATCGACAAGTGGAAACTTAACATAATACACCATGTTTATGTTAAGTTAAGTAACCTCCATGTTTTATCGCGCATTTTTTAATCCTAACTTACAGGTGCAGTGCTGTTTTAGGAGCACCTGCTCAGACATGGGAAGTGTGTTCGAGTTTTGGGCGATGTAGGCTTTTAAAAAAATAGCCAAATCAGTAGGGGTGAAGTGTTTCTTACATGGCTTGAAGCCTTGTGGAAACCTCGACATTTCGTAGTTTTCTTGTCAGTTATCAAGATAAGGAAGAGAGTCGGAGACAAAACAGAGCTCCGGTGTATGGTAACCTAGCGTTTGTATGATGGACTGCAAGCTTAAAGCAAAACAACAGATAAAAAAAATCCTGTGCGGGATGTGGTTTTTCAATATCTCGGTTTCTAACAAAAGGGATTTCTTTGAGATGAAAAAAGCTACAAAACTTACCAAAAAAGGTACTTTAAAGGTTAATCCTAACCCCAAAATTTCTTAAATTCTTAATGCTTAGGATTTTTTCTTTAAAATAATTCGATGAATCGAGCGAAAAAAGTCAGATTTTCATGGAAATTGGAAAAAGTTGAATTTTGATGCCAGAACGTGGTTTCAAAGAAATAAAAAAATTGTAATTTTGTCGCTAAAATCGGCATTTTTCCAAAAAGAAAAAGAAAATGGCCGCCATTTCCTTTCCAATTTTGATAGTGCAAATTTTTGTACATCCATTTTCATATACTTTTTGGCTAATTTACAATAAATTTGTGTACTACATTTTAAGTTAAAATTTAAGGGGCCAATTCAAAAAATCAATTGTTAAGTTTTCGCCACTTTTTTTAGGCAACACTTCCTTACAAGTTATAACTATATTCACCGGCACAATTAACCGGCTACTTTGCTTTAGTAGCACTAAATATGTTTTTGTTTATAACGGTTATAATGATGAATATTACTTGTTTTTTGTATTTAAACGGTTGTGGTTTGTTTTTTAAAATCAAAGGGTTATTTTTATTATTCACGGCAATAAATGTTCTTATTCTAAAACAATA
Organism: Neoascia interrupta; assembly: GCA_947623515.1. Lineage (NCBI taxonomy): Eukaryota > Metazoa > Arthropoda > Insecta > Diptera > Syrphidae > Neoascia > Neoascia interrupta. The sequence continues at coordinate 14,109,660 of OX392464.1, forward strand.
TGTACTAAAATCACAAAAAAACTACGTGGCCGGTTAATTGTGCCGGTGAGTCTATAAGCAATAATAAAGGAAAGGGATTTATTACTGTTTAAAAGAAATTCATTACTGTTTTTCATTTTTTGTGATGGCTGGATAAATGCTTTTTTCCAACCGCTCTCGGCAAGGGCCCTGAGGAGTAGGACCAATGAAAAAGGAACTTATGCCGTCGTTTTACCAGCGTGAAAGAGCACCTCTTTACAAAAGATTGGGGATATTTCAACTTGTTCAGCGGCGGAGTACGATTATATAGCACAAACAAAATATGGGGCATGCGTCAAGAAAAAAAAAAATGTTTTAAATATGGGGCACCCTAACCTTCATAGGTCTAAAAGAGAAGGTTTTCCCATGACAGACAGACACTTTAAAACGAACTAGCCTTCGCACAAATAGAAAAATTGTCGCATTTGAAGCACAGAAAACCCACACGCATACATTGAAAGGCCGATACACCCAAAACAAGTCACTGTTTGGTGCGGATTTTGGTTCAGAGACTCAATTGGGCCATTTTTCTTCGAAAATGAGCAAGGAGTGGCCGTTACAGTCATTGGCGATCGTTATCGGGCCATGTTGAACGAATTTTTGCTCACAAAAATTGAAGGGGAGGATATTAGCAACATTTGGTTTCTACAGTACGGCGCTAGTGCCACACAGCCGAAGCTACACTCGATGTTTTGCGCCCTGTTTTTGAAGATCGCATTATCAGCCGCAGAGCTGATGTCGTTTGGCCACCTCTGAGCTGCGATTTGACACCGTTTGACTATTGTTTGTGGGATGCCGTAAAAGATAAATGTTACACCGACAAGCCAGGGATAATTGACGCTTTAAAGGAAAATATTCGTAAAGCCATTGGTGAAATACAGCTGCACACAATCGATAACGTGCTTAAAAATTGGACCGATCGTGTAGGCTACTGCATGGCCAGCCGAGGCAGTATGAAATTATTTTCCATTATTAACCGGAAGGATTGATTGTACTTAAAAAAAAAAAAATGAGAAAATATTCAGTCGTTTTTTTAGCATTTTCAAAAAAAAAAAAAAGTTATTTGGCGAACCCTTTATCATTTCAATAAATGTGCATAAGAAACTGCACAAACGATGACCGAAATTTCATCATTGGTTTGCGCCAAATAAATGTGCATAAGAAACTGCACAAACGACGATGACCGAAACACGAACCTGTGCTTTCGTAATTCAGTCATATCCGTACAATATAGGGTGTTCAATTACCGAAGGAAATTAAGTCATTGGATATAACGTATGAGTTATGCAATGGATAAACTGCACCGCTTATTTGTTATATAGTTACGTTACGTACCCTTCTAAATGTTGGACAACAATATCTGCTGCCATAGGAATTTCAATTCTATCAATCAGCGTTTCATCGATGGCCTTGTACGATCGGGGACTTTTTTTCAACAAATGCTCACAAACATGACCGTATCCTGAAAATAAAGCAGGTGACATCAAAACACACTCAAGTGATATCCAGTCGTTCCAGACTTACCATTCTGCAAACTTAAATTGATTTGAATCAGCAACAGGTGCTCCAGGGCAAAGTGAATCTGCAGCAAACGAGCCAGCTTGGCTTCAACGTCGCCTCGGTCAAATTTACTGTTTTGAAATCCAACTATATCGGATTCCCTGTTCTTTTTTGTAGCAATTGAATTGCTGTGTAAAAATGTTTTTCGGCTCGATGCAGGCGTTACATCCGTTCGAATCGCACTCCGAATTGATTTTCTAACATTTATCACCGCCTCACCAGCATCGCCATCATCTGACTTTGGCCTTCACAAGGAATAGGACAAAAGTAGAAGCTTAGCATGCAAAAACACCATACTTACTCATATGTCGCCTTCAAATCGCTAGAGCTACACATCTTACACTCGGTAAATATGAACTCATAGTCTTTGAACAATTTCTCTAATCCGATTTCCAGAAGCAGTTCCAATGGTTCCGAACCAGTCAAACATGGTATGGCTAATCGTTGTTGCGAAACTTCGTTAATTATTTCCGCTAACCTATTGCGATTTGTTGGCAAATTCTGGAAAAAGAAAACCATATACAAGCGGAACCCAACAATCAATAATGTGTCCTTATTAGATTATGAATGATTTGGAATAAGCAGCACGGTCACAGTTTGTGACTTTTGGCCATGAGTGCGAGCGCACACATGGTGTTGTTTGTGTTGAACCGGAAAAATTAACGTATCGATTGTTTTTATCTATTTTGCACTCACCACGATGTTGCATTTGGCCGCGCATTGAAAAACATAATTCAAGGCCTGCTTGAGATCCTTGTACGATGAACAACCTTTAGAGGTGAAAGAAATTTATAGTAATTACTTGCGCGACACACTGAATAAGGATTACATTTCAAAATATTCCAAAGTTTGTCAGTGAGATCTGTGAGAGCTCTCTCTTTAGCACGTTGCACGACGGCTTCAATCTCAAAGCATGTTCCCTCTATGTCTGGCATCCCTGAAAATTCTGTCATTACAGACAAAACCTTATCCTTAAGATCATCCATCTGGATTCCCCTGTGAATTGCATTAGTTGTTTTATTTAGAGGTTCTAAAATTTGTTTGAATTTCAAACCTTCCACAACGATAAACCGGATCTTTGTTCTCATCCTTTGCCTCCTTGTAGTCGACAATATCTTCCTTAATGTAAGCGAGTATTCTCAATTGATTGAGGAAATCTTCCGTTAACGGCGAGCAGTCAGCAACAGCAAACGTTTGCGAGAGGACCATATCGCTGTTCTTTAGATTATTTAACGAAGGATGCAAGGATGACGTCGACCATGACACGTTTATACTTATATTAGATTTGATTCTGTAGACGCATTCGATTTGAGTACTAATCTTGGTGGTGTTACTCATCACAGATGTATGATGATCGAAGATGTCTTGCGATTTCACACTAACAGCCGGAATAATTCCCTTAAAAGTTACCATCCCACGACTGTTGTAGTTCTTCTCGAATTCCATTTCCAATAACACAGTTTTGTCTTCATCGTTACCGGCACAGAGAATCCACACAGAACCTTCAGATGAAATCGCTTCCTTTTGGAAATTATAGTCGCAGAGTATAGATCGAGCCGCTTCGGTTCGTAGGCCTTTGTAGTATTCTTCTTCCACTGACCACGGAGTCGTTGCAGAGAGTTTCAAATTCATTGATACGTCAATGGCATCAACGTAGCAGTCGTCTTTCAACGGTGATCCTGTTAAATTTAGTTCATCTTCTTGCTTGATGTTAAGCTTCGAAGGTGAAACGAAGTTGCTGGCGCTTTTTATTTTGTTTTTGTCCTGCGAGTAGAAGGCAAATGTTTTATTTTTTGTCGTATTCCTTAAAGACAGAGAGAAAGTAATGCTAAACTTTGGTTTTAAACAACTGAGGGCCGTATAGGCCTGTTTCATATTGTTATGATGTCTATGGTGTTAAAGAAAGAATTTCAATAAAACGGGTTAATTGATGAGCATTGAGCAATCCTTGTAACGCGGGTTGTGCAGTTGAATTTTTTAGAAGTTGTTATGAAGCTGACTATTTCTCCAGTGAAATTCCAGATGCCTCAGAAGTAAAGCTCAACAAACGGACCTGATTTAGAATTCCATTGCTTGACCAACCTCAGGACTTCAAGTCTCATAAGGAGTGCGGCTTTCAACAGGAAAGATCGACTTTAGATCAGCCCCGACCGGAATACCTGCATTAATACACTCCCATCTAAAAAATACAAGGTGGGGTTTGGAATGCATGCTTGAACCGTAACTGCATAGTCCAAACACGCTCGGAATTGGCAAGGGTGTGCCTTTTAAGTACACTTTTCAATCTTGTTCTAGCGTGACTAGTGCATCTAGAACTCGCCGCGACTTATTGTATCAACTCAACTCAAAGGCACTATGTAGCTTGAACAGATTCCCTCTACTACCAAGGCGTGCTATCCCTGTTCAAGCCTCAAAGTGGCGACTCAAAACAAAACTGAGACCTCAAATAGTGCTTGGAACTGACTTAAAATTAAACCCTAAAATTTTAGTCTTAGACCACAAAAATGTTAAGTTAAAAACTGGAGCAAATTGGGAGTTCTAGAAGTAGTAAGGTAGGCGACTCCTTCTCCTTGGTGACTTACCTCATCGTACACAAAAATTGCTTTGTTTGTTTGTCCGGTCAGCGTTTGTATATAGGAAGCAGGAGCGCAATATATCAAACTTTGGTCCGGAAAAGTACGACGCATAAATGCGTAAAGATTCGCTAAATTGGAGGACATTTAAAAGAGTAAATAAAGACTTTTCACAATTAAAACAGCAAAAAAGAGGCAACAACTGAAGAAATTGAATTTGAAAAATACAAATGCGACTGTCAAAACCAGACTGTTATATTTTATAACAGAGATCTTGCAACAGCTGGTTGCTCTCATTTACTTTTTCTAGTCCCCTAAAGATGGCACTACGATTTGGTTCGTTAGAGGTTCGGTTTTTTCTTAACAAAAGCATCTTGGGAAGTTAAAAAGTTGCCAGTCCGAGACGAAAATCCTTATTCAAGATAAAGCGAAAAACTCTCTAATGTGCAGAAAGCCAAACCCGCCGTTTTATTATTTTTAATTAGTAAACTTTTTACAAAATCTTCACGCCAAAGAGGAAAGTAATTTGCAATCCAAAAAGTATCTTAAAAACTGGCCAATCTCTAACGCCGAATACAAACAGACGCATTCCTTTGTACACTTTATTGTAAATAGGAGTAAGAAACATGTCTATACAGCTAGCTTAAAATAATAAAAACCTAATTGATTACTTCTTGGATCGGGCTTTCATGCGCCTCGACTTGCCTAGCCGCGATCTGGCTCCAGGTGCGGCCTTGACGCCCCTCGTTCCCTTTGCAATGCCGTTCTTGTTCTTATCCACTCCCATGGACGATGATTTGGTATTCCTCTTCAATCCCTTCTTCTTGCCACCAAAACCAAACTTCTTATTACGGCTCTTTCGCCCATCTGCGGATTTCTTTTTGTTCGCTTCCAACGCCTTGGCATCTTCCAAGAAATCCAAATTCTTGAGTTTACCCTTTCGGAACTTCTTCAACTTGTCCAACATATCCTTCTTCTCCATTTCGCGTTGCACTTTCGTCTGGCTAGCAAGCATTTTGCCCATTTTTCGTTGCTCACGGATTTGACGAATGCGCTCCGACTTCGCTTGTCCCTCTTGCTTGGCCATCAGGTTGGAGCGCACCTTTTGCATGTGTTCGTCAGTCTTGGCCATTTCAGCGAAATAGTCATCCGGTCTGCGGGTGACTACACCAAGTTTGTGTAGTTTCTTTATGCCCTCGATGACAGCCGATTGCGCCTGACGATGGAACATCATTTCGCGCTTGAAATCGTTTAGCACGGGATCTTCTTCTGGCCTGACGTAGGGTATCTTGGCGTTGCCCTTAAACACACTGGCACGCTTCTGCTCGTGTTTCTCCAACTGAATGGCAAGCTCGGGCGCCAGTGGTGCAAGGTCATTTACCATGTCCATTCGTTCGATCCATGGAAGGTCCTGTTTGATTTCATTCAGCTTAGCTGTAAGTTTTAGCTAAAAATAAGTTGAAAATTAGCTTTTATCTTAATTTATGCTAGGTTTTCAGTAAACTTACAATGTCGTTAGCCTTTTCTTTGTTAGGATTGAATTCAATGTTTAGGCCAGGTTTAAGATCTCCTCGGGCGAAAGCCTCCTGCAACTAAAATACAAAAAAAAATATTATTGTACCTACATAATATTATTCAATCATGTTCTTACCTCTTCGTCGGACGCATTGTATTCTTCGTCGGAGTCCGACAGCATCGAGAAATCAGCCATATTTTTACCTCGAGTTTATTTTAAAATAATAAATTTCAAGAGTTTAGGACGCACACAGTGTAGCCGAAATAAAAAACACAACACACGTGCTGGAAGAGTGACAGCGATTGACGTGCCTGAAACGTCAAGCACCTAAGTGTCATAATTGCGGCTTTTCTTGTGGCGACCACACATTTATATACTCCTCAAAAAAAAAACAATTATTTTTTTTCTCCCGCTCCAATTATATAAACGAACCGCTGTAACACAGGTAGCTCCGTGTACGAGCGCCGACATAAAACTTTTACTCCGACAGCTTAGAAAGCCAAGAAAAAGAACGCAAATGCTCTGAAGTAAGAAATTGTATTCCTAAATACTCTTCTTTTGCATGATCTACAGGGCAAGTCGTAAACGCCACCGTTCCATGTTTCTTCCACTAAATTCTTGCTTTCCAAGACCAAGTATTGTTTCAAATTACAAACTTTTAAAAACAGATTGAATAAATATCTTTTTACATCTTGGGACACTGTTCCAGTGTTATCACATATCCTGAGATTAGAAATAAAAAATATATATTCTGTGTTATTTAATCTTGAGAGAATATTTGTTCACGTGATACTCGATTTGATCTCGAGTAAAGCGAATGAGAGTGTTAGGTCAAAAAACTTTTGGTAAATGAAAAAAAAAAACATGGCTTTATTTTACACTTACGTCATACATTACTGAAAAACTAGATATTTAACTTCGGACATGTAAAAGCTTCGCCCACAAGCTGAAATTGAGGAATTTACCCATCCGCCAACATTTGTTTACAAATGTGAGTAAATTCCTCAATTCGTCATTTCCATGCAATTTCGTTTTCGAGCTTTTACATCAACTGATCACGTAAGGTAAATTGTTTTTGTATCTTCTTACACGTATTCATCGACACAGAAATTTAAGGCTTTATAAAAGCTTTAAAGGCTTTATAAAAATAATGTAAACAAATGGGTGTTGGAGGTTAAGATATTGAAACCAGATATTCAACTTGCCTGACGCCAGCATGCCTGATGGAATGGAACCTCAGCATTGTTTGCCCGATCCTGAACAAAGGAGACCCTCTGAGTTGTTCCAACTACAGGGGTATAAGTCTTCTTAACATCGCATACAAGATCTTTTCTGCTGTACTGTGTGAACGCCTGAAGCCGTTTGTCAACAATCTGATAGGCACATATCAGTGTGGCTTTAGACCAGGAAAGTCCACCATCGATCAAATATTCACACTGCGGCAGATCTTGGAGAAAACCCAGGAATTCCAAATCGATACACACCACCTCTTCATCGATTTCAAGGCCGCGTATGACAGCATCTATAGAGACGAGCTATATAACGCAATGTCTAGTTTTGGCATCCCTGCCAAACTCGTCAGTCTGTGCAGGATGACGATGGAAAACTCACGTTGTTCCGTCAAGGTCGGCAAAGACCTCCCCGATTCTTTGATGTAAAAAACAGGATTCGCGCTGTCATGCGACTTCTTGAGCATTGTACTCGAGAGAATTGTGCAGAACTCTCGCGCCAACACCAGAGGTACAATCTTTCAAAAGTCCGTTCAACTACTCGCATACGCAGACGACATTGACATAATCGGTAGAACAAAGCGTGATGTCAGTGAAGCCTTCGTGAGTATTGGGTCGGAAGCGGCAAATATGGGTTTAGCAGTCAGCGAGGGCAAAACCAAGTATATGCTGTCATCAAGAAAAGACACCCAACACTGACGTCTGGACAAAACATCACCATCGACAGCTATAATTTTGAGCTAGTTAGGGACTTTGTCTACCTGGGTTCCGCTATCAATTCAGACAATGACACCAGCGCTGAAATCAAACGAAGGACAACTCTTGCCAATCGCTGTTTCTTTGGGCTAAGAAGGCAATTGAGTAGCAAAGCCCTCTCTCGAGCAACTAAAGTGTCCATGTATAAGACCCTCATCACCCCAGTCCTGCTTTACGGTGCAGAAGCATGGACCCTGTCGAAGGCGGATGAAAACACTTTAGGCTGCTTCGAGAGCAAAATTCTTCGGACGATTTACGGTCCCGTCTGCATAGACGGAGAGTGGAGGAGGAGATATAACATCGAACTGTACGGGCTGTACAGCGACACTGACCTAGCCAAAAGAGTCAAAACACAACGTCTACGATGGCTGGGTCATCTAGAGCGGATGGACACCAACGCCCCGGCCCAGAAAATCTTCGAATCCACACCGCAGGGACGGCGCGGTAGAGGAGCACCGAGACTCAGGTGGCGCACGCAAGTGGAAGGGGGACCTCAGCCAACTTAGCGTGCGAAACTGGAGACGGCTAGCTAGAAACAGAGCTGGCTGGCGAAGTTTGTTGGCTGAGGCCCAGGTCCACCCCGAAATGTAGCGCCACCTTAAGTAAGTAAGTAAGATTCAACTTCGGGCACATGAAAGATTTGCCCATAATCTGGAATTGATGAATTTACCCACACTCTGACATTTGTTTAGAAATGCGAGTAAATTCGTTTATTTGTCGGCTCAAAGCGCTTCCGTTTTGGTGCTTTTACCGCAGCTGATTGCGTAGGGTAAATTATTGTTGCGTCTTCTCACACGTATTCACCGAGACGGAAATTTAAAGCTTTATAAAAGATTTGAAGACTTCATAAAAAAAACGTATACAAATGAATTTGGAGGGCAAGAGGGACGCAAGTTGAACTCGAATTCAACGTTTCAGCTCAATTCCACATTTCACCCTAAATGTTCAATGTTCGCCAAAGATTCTTCAGAAATATTAAATTTTATCTGAGCACTAAGAAGTTTGTCTAATTGAACAGACCTTTCAATCCTCTAGCACCATGTTTTCACCGGGCTGTAATCTGCGATTGATATAAATCTACATTAAATCCTCTACAAATTATGCGATCAATAGGGAGTTTTCACCGGACACTTAATCGCGACTAAGGCAAATCATACTTGAAACTTCTATAAATTATGCGATTAACCATACAAATTTAAGTCCTCTCGGCAAGCGATTAAAAATGATTCACCTCATTAATCTCACTTACCTTTTTCAAGAAACCAATACCGCACTAATTCGGAGTTCAAAAGAATATCTACACGAGCACGATTCCGTTCAGGTGTACGTGAAAAGAACAATTTTTTACTGTATTCCACACCAGTTTCACGATTCGTGTTTGAAAAGAATTCGCGCCATTAAAAAAATATCTACCTAAACATGCGGGAACTTGCCCTTTATTTTCCTCTCCATTTATTCTGGTGCCAACCCTGTTGCGTGCCTCGAATTGTCATTGAATTGTCAGCTGTGATAAACTGTCCAGCTGATATATTTTTGTTTTGTTTCATAAATTTTTCGTGAAAAGTTATAATTGTTCGAAGAAAATATATTGTGTTAAGAGGCCATTACTCCTGCTGAAATGCCTGTGATGTACAATACAGGCGACTGGTTCAGTCTTAGGCCCCATACGTATCGGTAAGTGAAATACCTGCTCGAAGAAAATCGGAAACACCCCTGCTAAAGAGATAAAATTTCTACAAAACAGAAAGTTCGATTTATATCCCTTTGACTGGCCCATCGACGTGGATTTGGATTACATGCGAGTGTATGGTGCACCCTTTGGAGGCCCCATTGCTGTTATCCGTGATTTTTCGCAAATTGCCCCGGTTAAAGGAAGTGCTAAGCCTTTAATAAGAACTTTCGACTCAGCGGGAAATCCATTGGGAAAAATTCTGGTAAACAAAATTAAATGTATGTATTTCTTTTATATAAAAAAAAACACAATTTTTCATTAAAGTGGAACCATGGAAAATTCATAACAATGGGCTGGTCCGACACAGAAGACCTTATATGTGTCCAGGACGATGGTTTAGTTATCATATACACAATGTTTGGCGAGGAGAAACATACCTTTAGTATGGGCCCCGAAGCAAGCTGCACCAAAGTCACCGATGCGAGAATATTTTCTTCAAGCTCGGGAATCGGTGTTGCTGTAATGACTACCAACGGGAGGGTCTTCCTGAAAAGCAGTAACGTGGAAGAATTCAAGACACGTCAGATGCCGGATATTCCCAGTATGTAAACCTCTCAACTGGTGTAACAACAATACCAGTAATTCGTTTTTTTTTGCTTAAAGAATCTGTTTCGGAAAACACCTGCTGGCAGATAGTATCCGAAGACCGTAACAGCTACTGTCTTATTGGTCGAGACAAGGAGGTCATTAAACTTGTCCCAGGTCAAAGTGTGGGAGGCATTCACCGAAACCTCTTTGACAAACCATTCGACCGGATAGTTCAAATGTCTGTGTCATATAACCATCAGTTTCTGGCTCTCTATACAAACAATGGCCTCCTGTGGCTGGGTACAGTCGATATGAAGAAAAAATTCTGCGAGTTCGATACGGGACGTCTAGATCAGCCAAAGCAGATTGAATGGATAATGGATTCGGATAACGACCGCCAGTCTGATGCTGTGATCATCACTTATCCATCGCTTTTGCTGGTCGTCAACAAGAACGGTGATCAGAACGTGTTCACCTACGACCCGGCTATATTCCTTGTACCCGAGATGGATGGCGTGCGCATCATAACCAACAGCACCCATGAAATGATACAAAAAGTGCCAAAATGCGTGCAGAATATATTCGCTATCAATAGTCAGGAGCCGTCTAGCTTTCTCTTCGAAGCTCAGAAGAAATTTCAAGAGCGAAGCCATCAATCTGACGAGTATTTGAGTCTATTCAGGGGAAAGATGGACGTTGCAGTTGATGAGTGCATCGAAGCTGCTGGCTATGAGTTCTGTCCGGAGACTCAAAAGTCGCTAATAAGGGTACGGTTTTACAGATAGTTCACAAAATTTATTTGGGCATAAGAGACATTCTTTTTAGACAGCGTATTTTGGCAAAGGCTTCATTGCGTCTCACAATCCGGACAAGTATATGAGAATCTGTCGAATCCTTCGAGTGCTTAATGCGCTACGGTATCCGAAGATTGCAATGCCTCTTACGTACAAACAGTGAGTTCTGAATGTCTTACAAAATTTTGAGTGGGCTTTACTGGTATTTCCTGTCTTTAGATTCTGTCACCTTAAGCCTGATGTAATCCTAGCTCGTCTTGTCTTTCGAAAAAACTATGCCGTAGCCATTCAGGTAGCGAAGCATTTAAAATTACCCGAATCGTGGATTCTCGAACACTGGGCATTCCATAAAGTTGTTCACGATCGAGGTAAGTTAAATCCACTTCGCTTTTTCTTTCTCATATTCAAACGTTCACAGATGACAATGAGGTTGCCCGTAAAATCACAGAAAAATTCAAGAATCCCTCGGTACAGGGCATTTCTTACTGTAACATTGCAGAGAAGGCGCATTCCGTTGGAAAAGACGAATTAGCTATAAAGGTATATTCCATATAGGCGTAAGCAATTTTAAAACATAAGCATGCAATTCTAGCTCCTCGAATTGGAACCTCGTTCATCGCTACAAGTCCCGCTGTTGCTGAAGCTGGGAAAGTTCGATAAAGCCCTTTACAGTGCTACACAGTCTGGTGATACTGATCTCGTCCAAATGGTTCTGCTTAAAATCAAGGAGAATATGACAGTCACCAACTTCCACGTTAGTTTTTCCAATGTTACTTCGAGTTTGAAGTAAATTAATTGTTTTTTTAGATGATAATTCGAGAGTTCCCAATGGCTTTTAATTTATATCGCAAAGCTATGGCGGAGTGCAGCAGGACCGCACTCACAGATAGTTTTCATACCGAGGATGACCACCAATCTATCGCAGAGTACACATTGCGATACGCGATCAAGGATGGGAACGTAGAATCTAATCTGTTAATAATTGCCAATCGCTACAGCCAAGGAAAGCGAATCGTCGAAGCCGATCTTTGCACCGAAACTGGAAGAATGTTAAAGCTGCAAAAAGCTCTGTCACAGAGGCAAGTGGGCTGCAACTACCCGGAATTAAATTCCTAATGAAACATTATCCGCAGGTTTAGAAACACCCATGCTAACGTTGAGCTCTACAGTGAAACTGTGCACGACACTGTTCTGCAGTTGTTGCGTCTCGGAGAACTTAAAGAGGCCGAGAAAATTAAAAATGATTACAAAATTCCGGACAGGAGGTAAGAAAATCCTAAACCACCACTTCGGCACTAATTGCAAATTTTCAACAGATTCTGGTGGCTTCGTGTGCAAACCCTCTCGGAGAAGGGAAAATTCGAAGAACTAGAAAAACTGTCAAAGTCTAAGAAAAGCCCAATTGGATATGAACCATTCGTGGAAGTTTGTCTTAAAATGGGTAATGTGCACGAGGCAAGGAAGTATATTGTCAGGTGTAGAGAAGACAAGAAAGCAAAATGGTACATTCGAGCTGGGTAAGTGTAATTGCTGAGGTTAATTGATTGACTTTGAAGACTCATTATCCAACTTACTCAGGTTACACGAAGACGCAGCAACAGTTGCATTCGAGCAGCGTGATCTAAACACTCTTTATTCTATAAGGCTTGGTGCTACAAACAGCGGCAATAGAAGCCTTTTGGAAAAGGTCGATGCCTATATTCAACAGTTAATTTCTAAGAAATAGTCAAAAAGCGATTTTATTTATAACACTTGTATACATTATTCCTAAATATATACACACAAAACAAAGCACAAGAAACAAAGAAGAAAATTGTGGAATGGAGATCAATTACTAGCGGCCAAATGTCGAGAAAAAAAACGTTTTTTGGTCACCGGCATAGTTCACCTATCGCGAGCCATCGGTTACCGATTTCTTCTTTGTAGGAATTTGTTAACTTCTCTGGAATTTGATCACTTCTCTAGATCTCTCTTCATATTTAATGCGCTAAAACTAGAAACAAATAATCAAAGCGTTATACTTCATCAAAGCGTTCATCATCATCATCATTAGCGTTACAGCTGGGGTGAGCTTTAGCTGCATCAACCAGTTTTCTTCACTCCACTTTGTTCTTTGCCGTCTCCATCCAGTTCCTCATACCCAGCTTCCTTATGTCGGCAATAACGTCTTCAAGCCATCTTAGGCATGTCCTCCCTGTAACTCTAGTTATGCACGGTGTGTTGGTGAGTATAGCCTTTTGCGGCCTGCTTCGCACATGCGAAATTGACCACATCTTCACCGTCGCATATTTGCAGAACTTCCTCGTTAGTGCGCCTTCTGTGCTCTCCGTTAGCCAAGTGTATAGGCCCATAAATTTTCCGCTCAAAGACTCTAAGCTGATTCTGTTCTGTTGATGAAAGAGTCCATGTCTCCGCTCCATAACATACCACGGGTCTTATAATTGCTTCGTATCTTCGCTCTTCGGGACACGATGTTGGATTTGTCTTACAAATCTTAGCATATCCGTAGAAACATCTGTTTGCAGCCACGATTCTTTCCTGAATGCAGTCGTTCGTTTCGTTGCTGCTGCTGATACTTATTCGCAGTTAATTAAAGTGCTCAAATCCACCGAATGTGCAACCAGATATTCGTATGGTTTCCGCTTTTCTTTTCGGTCTCATTATTGCCGCACTGCTTCAGCTCCACGAAGGTGTCCTCTATCCCTTTTTTTGATCTGCTTATGATTGCAATGTCGTCCGCATAGGCAATTATGATGGCTGACTTGGAGAAAATGTTTCCTGTAGCTGCTGTTTGCTGTATCGCGTTGTGCAGTACAAATTAAAAATGGTTAAAAGGGAATCACCTTGCTTCACACCGCTACTAATTTTGAAAACGCCTGACAAGCAGTTTTGCACGTGTCCTTTAATGTCACCATAAGAAGCCTAATATTTCTTAGACGTATTCCAAGGGCTTGTAGTGCTTCGCCTTTTAATACTGTCAATTGCTTGCTTGAAGTCTACAAAGACATGCGCCATAACGTTAAATTCGTAGCATTTTTCCAAATTTTGCTTCAGCAGAAGCGCTTGGTCTGCTGTGGACCTGTTTCCACTGAAGCCTCCTTGGTATTCACCCAGAATGCTTTCTGCTGCCTCTCAAAAGCCTCTTGTTCAGAATTTATGCAAAAACTTTGTAACAAACGCTGAGCAGTGTAATGCCTCTGTAGTTTCCGCAGTTCAGCTTGTCGCCTTTTTTGTGCAAAGGTACATTAACACCTGTGAGTCATTCTTTTGGTAGAACTTCTTGAGCCCACACGCGTTTTATAAGCGCGTGAACTTCCCTGGTTGCTGTTTCTTCGCAATGTTTGAGTATTTCGACCGTTATCACATCTTCTCCTGGGGCTTTATTATCCTTCATCTGTTTAATCGCCTCTTTCAGTTCCTCCAAGGGTGGTTCATCTGTAAGATTTTCTTCCGGTCTATTGATTTGATCGCTGTGGGCTATCATTCTTTCTCTTTCTATGCTCACAATATAGAGTTCCTTGAAGTATTCTTGCCATCTTTCAATGATGGCATCTTTTTCGATTAGCGTTTGTCCATCGCTGCCTTTGCACATATTCACTCTTGGCTGTAAACCTTTTGTTTGCTTTTTTAGATTATTAAAGAAACTCCTCGCGTCATTGTTTGCGAATTCGGTGCTTATTTGCAAAATTTCTTTATACATTGCCTCCTTTTTTTTCTTCCTGCATATCCTATAGGCTTCTCTTTTATTTTCCGGCGTGTTGGCTCCTAAAAGCTGTTTCCTGGCCACGTTTTTAGCTTCGACTGCTTCTTTACACTCGCTATCGTACCATTTCGCACGTCTCCTCGTTGGCTCCGTACCAATTGCCTCTTGCGCAGCTCTAGTCATTGACAATGCTAAGTTCTCTCATTGTTTGTCAATTTCCTGTTTCATGGATTCCAAAAGCTCCACTACGCGTTGTTGGTATGTTCGGGCCACTCCACAGTTTTTAAGCTTGCTTACATCCCACTTCTTCTTCCTAATGCCGTGCGTATTTTGGTTGGCTGACAGGCTCTGCCTGAATTTCACTTTGATATTGTAAATTACAACTCTGTAAATTGCAACTTTGTAAATTGTAACACTCAGGTCTGGGGTACATTAACAAAAAAAAAAAAGAAAATGTATCAAAGACCGAAAACTGCAGCAGTATCATAATTTTTCATAAAATGCTTTCGTCATTGTCTTCCTTGTTTCTTAAGTATGCAGCCAACATAATTCACGCAAGTTTCGAGGTGCGCACCACCAAGAGCCATCAAAATTCGAAAACCGTTTCTTCACCGGCAATGACTGGTTCTTCTTGTGAAAATATAGTTCCTCATCTGCTACAGTAGAATCCAAGGCACACAACTGTAGCATCTACTGGAACTCCTCCCGCAAAGGATAGACCTTTTGCGACAGGTTTGGATTTACATAGAATATTATAGTTTTCGGAACGTATTCGGCATATTGCAATTTATTCTTTTTTGGAAGCGTACCTAATCTTGATTCACCTGGAGACTTGCCGCATCTGTATACTTTATTAAATAGGTTTACTGTTCTTTTATTTGACTGTTTTGACTATCAGCCAGGAGATTTACTTGGTATCTTGTCAGCTCCTGTCTCTTTTGCTAAATGCCTTTTCGACTTCTTCATAAATTCTTTTCCTTCGGGTCCACAATGTGCATCTAGTTGTCCTCCTAATTTTTAAAAGAAATCCATTAAGTATTCATTTCTTTGCTTTAACTTCTCTCTTTAAGCTACCGAAAATTGTCCTTTTCTGTTTGCATTTTTTCCCTTGATTTTGGATTTGATTAGAGATTTCCTTTACTTTTTCTAAGGTTAAAACATCCTTATAAACAAGTACACGACTAAAATGAAATAAGATTTAAATCAAAAAATCTAATCTTAACAATAAAATTAAAATTTCCTCATAACATATCAATAAAATGAAGAAAATATACTTTCTCATTTATTAATCAATATATTGTTCACATTTAATCACAAAAAGCAGAAAAAAGATGAAGAAAAAAATTTGTCTAAATATGTATAATATATATATATTTTTTTTTTAGTTTTTCGTCCATTTTTTTATACATTAATGTGTTTATAATTAATTATTATATACGAACAATACAGCAGTCTTATTTAAGATGAAGTTTATATATTTTATTCAAATAATTATTATTTGTGTTGTTTTTTTTATATTTTGATGAAACATTTAATTTAGCTTACATTAAAAATAAACAACAACTTTTTTTTAATTTGTTTTGCAATGTTTTTTTTACCAATATTTTGTTCAATTTTTGCTTCAATTTTGAAAAGACTTTTTTTAAAGAAAAAAATACATGCACAGCAAAAATAGCCGTTTTCTCTGGTTAAATTTTGAATTTTTTTTTTTAGGAAACAACAAGTTACTTTGCACAAGAAAAAATAAAATTCATTTGTTTTCTGTAGTTATACTTTCCCGAAAATAACAATGAACCAAAGCAGAGAAACCATAAGGAGCAGAAGGGACCAATTGCAGGCCGAAGGAAAAGGAAAAAAAGAATTAAAATATGAATATTTAAAAATTAATACATGGGAAAGTATGCCTTGTTTGAATGAAGTTTATTTTTTCTTGACTTCAATTTAACTACTACAATAGTGACTAGGTGAAGAATAATCCTTCAAAATTACAGTATTTTTATACAATTACATATTATGAAATTATTTTTTTTTTTTCATTTTCCAATGTAACAACACAGAAAAATTACATTTTTATTATTATTAATATTATTTTTTCATATATGTTAGTGTAAATTTGCCTATTTTTAATATTATTATTAGAGGATAATACAATTCAGGAAGGATTCCCAGTTTTTTTATTATTATTATTTTGACCATACACATTATAAAGCTTTCATGATTTTTTTTTTACGTGTATAATTTTTATTTTGCGAAATAAGGAAACCGGAAATATGATCAATAAAAAATATATATATACAAAGTTGTTGAAGTAAATCGCATAATTGATTTTCTTTCGTTTCTTTACAAATTATACAGGAAATAAATTAAAAACTTTTCAAAAGTTATAATATTGTATGTGTATTTTGTTTAAGAATAATTATAATTTAAAACAGAAAAGATAATAATAATGAAAATAAAGAAAAATAAAAAACAACGAAATTAACATAACAAAGGTTGTTCACATTGCTCAGAGCCCAGAGTTTCTGTAGCAAAAAGGGTGGCTTTTGTTTTCGAATGAAATACGCTCCCATGAGTCGGGGGGCTCTCTGCAAAAATATATTTGTTTTGATATTGTTTTAAAGAATATACACAGAAAATAAAAACGTGAAGTTCAAACACAAATAATATATAATGAGATATAACATATAAACGAACAATGTAACTGGTTATAGGACAAGCAGAACAGCACAAAATGATTTGTAGTTGTGTCTTTGAATGTTGCGTTGACAGAAAGGGAAATAAAGAGAGACAAAGAAAACCAGTAGGAAAACAAACGATTAAAAGTTGCTTCACGTATTAAGAGTGGTTTGCAGCTCTTTCCCGCTGTGGTAAACAATAGGATAGAACAAGAATATGACACCCTTTGCTTGAAAAAAATAAAAAATAATACATAAAAAAAAGAGATAATAAATATTGCACTAATTCTAACACGAAGTTATTTTTTTCCAAATATTTTTCTAGATTTTTTTTTTGTTTTGTTTTTGTGTTTTTCTTTTAGTTTTATAAGCGTAACTATCTAAGATTAAACTAATAATGTAATACTTTAGTTTAGGTCAGTTTTAATTAAGTCTGAAATTTTATTTCGTAGTTGTGCTGGGTATATTTTTTCTGATTGAGTACTTTCTTATGTTCTTTTTATATTATAGTTCGAGAGAAATTTTGGTTTAGTTTCCGTTTTTTTTTATAGAGATCAAAGAAACATTTAAAGTTGAAAAATAAATAAAATAAAAGTATTGCACAAACGTATACAAGATTACCTAAATGTGTTGATAGAATGATTTTTAATAGTTTAAGTTTTAGTTAAGTGACATTCGAACTCTGAATTGACAAGATGACTGCAATTTGATTATTTAAAGATAGTTTAAAAGTGCAATCAATGAACAGTCTAGCCCTTTTTTACAACCTGCTCCAGAAAGCATTAGTCGAGATGTGCCAATATACCCTCTGATCGACATTCATCGTTAAAATTTGAACGAAACTATCCCAACAGACTTTCAATTATGTCAGTAGAGTTTATGTGGTGAATCAGGCACAAAATAGGCATCTCTAAACAAACTGTAGGATATGACAAGGTATGAAAGATCGAAATGTCGTGCGTCGTATAATCCAGAGTGTATGAAAGATGACTCAAATCGAAGAATTATCATCGCGGTTGCCAGAGCTCTTGTTTTGCAAAAGGCAAGGCCACCGCACAGCATTGGAAACCATAGAGTTTCCTGTCTACCACATATAAATTCATCACATAAATCAGAATCATAAACAATTACAACAAAAACAATCAAATCGTTAAGAAATTGAAAACATTTCTTACAACTTCCAGTCGTATCGAATGCCACGTCATAACTACAACAAAAATTTAACGGCACTTTCATTGAATGCCAAAAAAAATATCCGCAAACATGAAAAATATACGTGATAAAAATTAAATAGAAAACTAATCCAATCCACAGTTAAAATTTTATCTGTAAATAAACCGACTTGTATACGCACACAACCCTGCACCTAGCAAGCAACCAAACTACTTATACACCAGTCAACCCATCCAAGTGCTATTTATCTTTCGTAATATTTATGTGAGAGAATGCTGAAAGCTATTTAGTATACTTATTTGTTTGTCATCTATTTAAGGTTTATATACGCGTAAATATGTAGCTATAGCATCAAGTATTCATATTTTTTGAATAGAAATTGAAGCTGAGATATTGTTCTAATCGTTCTGCCTTTTAATAACGATGGAACACCACACTACGTCTTTCTTCGCATGAGCAATGTCTTGAGTATAGGCTACGTCTCTTCAAGGCCACCTGTTGCAGTCGCTAAATGAATGCTGCCTACAATGCTGTTCGTGCCGTTGCCGGTGGAGATAGTAAGACCACCGCCATTGGTGGTCCCAGTGGCCACCGAAGCAACGGATACAGTTTTTGTCTGCTGCCCAACATTCGGACTGATCGGAGTCAGTGGAAGAGACGTGCCGTTATTGTCGAGCATATTGTTGCTGGCACTAATGTTACCCTGATTACTAAGCGATTGCGAAGAAGAACTAGAAGCCGAGGAGCAGGAGGTGGAGGAGGATGAGTTTAAATTCAAAGAGCTCAACACACTGACACCACCGCAAGTGGTGACTGTGGCGCCCGACGAAGTCTGAAATGTTGTCGTATGCTGTTGTGATTTGTTATTTGGTGAGGTGGCAGGTGTAAGAATACCCAAATTAACTAAATTTGGTAGAGTCATAGTTTTAGCGGTTGGCGTCGTTGTCGATGTGGTAGCGGTGGTGCATGCTTCAAATTTTAATTTACCATTTTCCAAAATTGCTGCTGTACTGCTGTCCATGGCGTTGGTGTTGCCGGTGCCGTTGCTGCTGTTGTTTGCAGCAGCTGAGGCGGCAGCCAATTTCAGGATCTTATTCGCGGTCACATTGGCCGCAATCAGATTCGTGGAATTGTTCTTGTTCGATGACTTGATGGAGATGAGACCAATGTTGCTGCGCATCAAATGATTGCTAGAAGCCACAGTGGTAGGCGCCATCGAATGATTTATAATGTTATTAACTAATGTGGCGGCAGTTGTCGGGGTATGGTGTTGTATGCTGCCACCATTCGTCAAATGCGACACTTGGCTGCTGGCATTTATTATCTGTGTGGGCTGTTGCTGATGCTGCTGTTGAAGTGACGGCGGCGGAGGTGCCTGAGTTATACAGTTACTATTCGTGCTCTGGTTGATGTTGTTGCAGCTGCCATTGCTGCTGGACATATTACTGATGCTTGACGGGCTCAGCGAGCCGAGCGACTGCGACGGCGAGGTACTGCGCACCATCACATTGGTAACATTGTCAGGCGACGCATTGTGCGCCACCAGCGCGTGACTCTTCAGTCCTTGGGCAGTTTTGTAGCTCTTGCCGCAGTGACACTTGTAGCCTTTGCGAACTCTGTTTTAAAAAAGTTCAATTACAAGCGTCTTGTTCAAAAAGGATTCGCCCGAGAAAACAATAATAATTGTTTAACTACTTACTTGCCATCCTTTTTGTGGCCGTTCTTCGAATGATACTTGATGCCATTAACATTCTTGTATCGTTTCTTACATCCCGGAACAGGACATGCGAATGGTTTCTCATTCCCTGGTGTCCCATTGCTTGATCCGGAATGCCTTTTGCATTGCAAAATACATAATTCGAAAAAATACATTTAGATTAAAGATTTGTTATCAGTGTTTGTGAGCAATCACCTGCTCCCATATCTCATAATGAACTCTGAACTGAATTCCTCTGTAGTCCAAGAATCGTTACTATCCTCCGACTCAGAGACAATCATTTCATCCTCGTCCAGTTCACTACCTGCCGAGTAGAATTAACAAGAAGATTTTCATTACAATCGAACCTTGATGGTTAACCCAAGATGTTGGCATAAATAATATAGGAGACGCTTTGACGAACCAGTTGGGGTGTTGCTTCGATTCGAAGACGACAAGCTGTAGCTGTGATGTTTGATAGCCAGCTTGCGCTTGAGCTCAACACCGGTTGTGCCCAGAAATGGGCTTTCTTTGCGAGCTGCATCCGATATGAAGCGCAGTACATAGCTGAGAGGAAGACAAGCTGGTTGGGCCTGTTCTTTTTGTTCAACAACTTTTGGATCATAATCTGAAAATAGAAAAATGTTTGTGTTTAAATAAAAAATCAAGTATTTTCAAATATTTTTGAATATAAAAAATATAAAATCTAAAAATAAGTAAGACATATACATAAATGGCTTTTAGGATGATGAATGAAGATCCTACAGTTCTTATATAAAACAACTCCCAATTCGTTGAGTGTAGTTCTAATAGGGTAGCTACAACGTGGCTAATCAACATCGAATAAATCCTCAAGTCAGAATAGAAAGCGTTTTCGGATTCAAATCAGGGTACTGGACAGAGATGGGCAACAGCACATTCGAATGGTATGAAACATAAAAATTGACGATATGAGCATAGATAATGCCTAGGAATTCTCAAGGTAAAGGAAGATATTGGTCGAATTAGAATCCAAGAATGTTTTTATTAAAAGCGGAAGCATAGTCGTTGCGCTTAAAATGAAAAGAATATCGACCAATATTGCTGAAAGCAGCATTAAGCCTTCCAATGATGTGAACATTTAAGCAGCAACAGATTTCACAGTCATAAGATGATACGTTATGATAGGTATCAAAAGATACTCCGCTAGCATAAGCCTAGTTTGAAGTTGTGGAAAGCTTTAGGTTGCCGATAAATTCCTCAGAGAGCCATGGAACTCAATAGAGTTATCTCCAAGAAATACAGCTAGAAAAAGAGAATCACCTCTGATTCTACTAATGACCAAGCATTTCCATTTTGCGGGAATCAGTTAAAAAAGTTATTTTGAGGTCATTCGTAAATTCTGTCAAGATTGTCGTTTATCTGTGTTTATCTGCGTTATCTGCGTACAAGCGTACGGATTAATTTTCGCTAATTGTCGGTAAGTCGTTTATAAAAAGAATAAAGGGAAGAGGACCAAGAACTGAGCCTTTAAGTAAGTCGAGATGATTCTCCTACTGAAGGTAAAAATGAAAAAGATTAGCAGCCAACTCTGCAAAATCATAAAACACCTACGTTTTTTTATCAGTATGGAATGTTTAAGTGTCAATGGCCTTGGAAAAGCCTAGTGGAGTAAGTAACGAAGTTCTCGTCGAAAGCCATATAAATTAACAACGTGAATTTTTTCTCTTCTAAACGCAAAAAAGAAAGAGTTTCTTCTTAAGACACAGCGTGAATCCTTGTATAAGGTATCGGAACGGGGATTGCTTCACATGAGGCAGACGGTTACCCATATGTATTACGTCGCAAAATTTCCTCAAACTAAATTCGGGATCTGAAAATCTTACAACACCCTGGGTATAACACCTGGATAGACTACATACCAATTTAGGTGCGTAAATATTTACCAACAAATGACCCATAAAAATTCATACTGATTCGCAGCCTCCTAAGGCAATGCGGTCTTAGAGTTGGCTCTTGGGAACAAACATATTGCATGGCAGACAATACAAATAGATTCAAAGGAGTCTCAACACATTGAATAGCGTACATTGCTTAGCCCCCTCCCGCCAGTGCCCCACACAACTGCCTATCTACGGTGTCATTAAAATTTGACCATAATTAGAAACAATTAAGTATGTACATGCATGAACAGCATGGACTAGCGCATGTTCCACTCGCTGGTAGGCAAGCATTATGCCTTCAATAATATATCTACAACATAATGTGTGGGTGGATATGTACTATGAAGGTACCAACTTTATACAACCAGGTACATTACATCCATTTGGGAGGGGGCCCCTCATTACAAACCCCTTAGAGGAGTCCTTTATTGACATAATTGTGTAATCAAAGGAATATAAATCATTAGAGCTCATTCTGTTGCCGTAACCAGCTCGCAAATTGTTTTAAAAATATCTTTTTAAGCAGGAGGGGCCGCCCTATGCATGTGCGCTATGTTAACTTGAAACGGGCACAGTACTCTGGGCGCAAGAGTGCTCCCATTTTGTTTATCAGTTCGGCGAGCAGCGACTTATCTGATAACAAGGGTGGATTAATGCAAATATTAGCTGTAGTTGCTCCATATGGAAACCTTGTACGAAGTCCAGAACAGCTCGTGGCTGGGCGAGGTAGTTCTGTTTACATTCGGCCAACATGTTTGGAGCATCCCTAACATATTCAGCACAGAAATAGCAGCTGACTGCACATAGGACAAATCAAAACAAAAATCAATAATGCGCTGAATAGGACGCTTCCAGCGGATGCACCTCTCGATTGGATCTCGGGGAGAACCTAACACTGAAACACCATAGGTCTCTTTTCGTCATGCACATTCCACCCTTAAACTTAAGTCTACTCGACCGAATCCAATTGGAAACACCACTCTCCGTCACCGTGCACTAGCCACTGTGCCACCAGCCAGCCACCCTCCCTTCCACTAGTTTCAGCGCTTGCTCACGAGGTATGCATATACACACACAAATGCATCGCGTTTACACAACTCTACCGCGGGCCTGGTGTTGGTGGACAAAACCAATATCAAATATCAATTTAATTAATTAGTAATATTAACAGATTCGATTGCACAAACCACTGACCCCGAATGCGGCACGGCCCCTCCCAAAATGCGTTTTACATACCAATGTGAGTGTCCTCGATGTGCTGGATCAAATCACCCAAACTAGGAAATGTGATTCCGCAGCCATTGAATTTGCAGATGTTGATCAAAAACACGGCCATGTCCTCTCGACTATGACTGCGGAATCAATGCGGGACCTCGTTCTCGCTCGCTCACTCGCTGTGTCGACGATTGTTGCGGCGACGTCCTGCTGCCCCCTTCTGCCGCACAGTTTGCCCGTGTAGACGTTTCGTACTACCGCTACTAACCGCCGGCGGAAGAATTTTGTTTCTCTAGCACCGAATCTCTACACAAAACACCCCGATACGCGACGATGGCAACGACACGAGCTGCAAAGCAAACCGAACCAGCCAACAAACACACAACACCCAAAAGTCACACACAGATGTTATGCAATTCGCCTCTTCTCTTTCTAGTATTCCCGCACAATTATGGCTGGGAAATTATATTTACAAAATGTCTGATGCTCGGTGGGGCTCTCCGGGATGCGTGCTGTTGTTGACTCAATCGCTATTATGACAAATTGCTGGGGAGCACGACGCCGACAGGATAAGCGACGACATCATGATTCGTAGAGTTTCTTATTATTGAGTTGTTTCGCGGGGGCTGGCTGCGGCTATGCCTGGCCTGCTGATGGTCTATGGCTGCTGCTGGTGCGGTGACTCGTCTCCATGTCGTCTGGCTATTGCTTGCGAAACATTTTGCGAAGGTTTCTATGGTTTTATGATAGCCCGGCCGAACTATGAACCCTTTGTTGCTGGTTGTAATCGATTATAGTGGTGCTTGATATATAGTTTTACAATTAAATACGGTCCAAAGTGTAATTATTGCTCGACTAGAACAGACTAATTGGATTGGATTCCCGTGTTAGCTATGCACTGACATCTATCATGTGATAGATTAAGCAATTTTGCCCCCAAAAGAGCAGATTATCACACAAACAGGTGACAGTGTTTTTTGGATTCTCTACACGGCTGTGTTCGTAAGCTATGTAGTTTGACACCAGTTAATGAATAAAGCTACGCAATTGGCGATTGATGGTTACCTCCGGGGGGAGATTAGAGGAATTTGTAGAGACCTGCAACAACGTCAACTTTAAAAAATTTATCATCCTGCCTTATTTACTTGTTGAAAAACAAACAAAAAAATGCCCAAATGACCAATCAAACTAAAGCTGCGTTTGAATTTGAACAGAAACAGAATTCAAACGCGAAAACAGAAACAGAATTTCATACATTAGTAACGCAAAAAGCATTTAGCGAATTTAGGTTTCAGTTGCTAATGTATGGGATTCTGTTTCTGTTCCTATTTAACGTTGCTTGTGACAGCGCGTCTTAAGGCGAGAAACAGCATTGAAGTTTTTGTCAGTCAACAAACAATCAAAATATTCAGTTTGACGTTGTTGCAGATCTCTACATATTCATCTAATGTCCACCAGGTATCGCATTCGGACTTTTCCAATCGTCAATAAATATAGGTTAACTCCGCAACATCTCTTTAGCTCAACTATTAAGAGCAATAACCGCAACATCCTTAAGCCGCTTTGTCACAAGCAACGTAAAACTGAAACAGAATCCCATACATTACGTTGAAGCTTTTTGCGTTGCTAATGTTTGAAATTCTGTTTCTGTTCTGTGGGACAACGCGCTCACGATGCGATCACAATGTCATTTAATGAATGACAAAAGATTTCCCAGCTCTAGTTTTATTGATCAGTTTTGAATTGTTCTCGAAATTTTTTTTCCGGGGTTAAACCTGATTATATTCTTCTCCAAAAAAGATTTTCCAGCTCTAGTTTTATTGATCAGTTTTTGTTTATTTTTTTATCCTGTTGGAAAAGTCACTCACAATGCGATCACAATATCAATTGATGACCGACAAAAGATTTTCTAATTCTAGTTTTATTGATTAGTTTTTGTTTATTTTGTATCTTGTTGACAAGTCAATCGAAACCGAGTGATGAACTTGGAAAGTTTTTGAAAGCTGACGTTGCAGGTCTCTACATATTCCCCTATTCCCCACCGGGGCCATACTTCAACCGCCAATTTACACATTCTGAAAGAGGTTAATAGGTTTTGCTTTTGTGTGTCGTTTTTTCATCCATCATCAGTTGTTGTTCATATTCCTTTTAAATGTCTTTTAAAGATCCAGAAAAGCAGTCTATATCTATTATTTCAATGATGTCAATGTTTTCAAGTATCAAGCAGTTATAAAAGATGTGTAAATAAGCTTAAAAGAGGTTTGTGAAAAGGGTTAAAGAGATTTATGAAGTGATTTACTTTTAATCGGTTGCTGGGAGGACTCATATTTCTATTGTAAATCTCTAGATTTTGTACTATGTCTCCACCGTCACTAAAACAACGATTAGCGAGGAACGATTAAAAATAAATCCCAAAGTGGCTCCACCAGACAAATATAAGATCAATTTGACACGATTGCACTCATTTTCTGTCTAACGTAAACAGTTTCAGTTTAATTTTTCGATACTTATACTGTATCTCCACCGACAATCAAAAGAGGATTTGTTGGTGATGATTTAAAATAAATTCCAAAGCGGCTCCACCCGACCAATATAGGATTAATTCGACACGAACAATCTGTTTTTGGCATTTTGGCTCTCAAAAGAGAGTGGCGCTGTCATTTTCCGGGAGCGAAAAACGATTTTCGCTATAAAAATCACAACAGAAAACGTACTTGTGACAGATCTGTCATATAGGGACAGTTTCAGTTTCCTTTTTTTGATTCTCAAACTGTTACAAAAGTGCGGAAAATAGGTTTGTGAATAGGGTGAATCGGATTTATGACAGGGTTTATTTTAAATCCCTTGCCGAGAGGATCTAAATTTGTATGGTAAATAGCGTGATTTGTAGAGGATTTAATAAAGATTAAAGATGGCGTATTAGTGGCCGGTGGATACATGGTATTAATCGGTTATATCGAGGATTTAAATTTGTATGGTATCTCGGGATTTAAGTTGAGGATTAATGCTAATTGCGGATAGGTGTAGGTAAACATAGTATTAAAGAAGCTTGAATTGTTCTCAAAATTTTGTTCCGGGATTAAACCTAATTCTATTCTTCTCAAAACCCTTCAAATGATACGATAGTAAATCTTGCGCAAAAAGCAGCTCGAACACTGCTAGAAATTTCCTTCACCAAAACATTTGACTTTGATCAAACAAAATAATCCGTCTGCGTAAGGTGACCACAAAACGAATTTTTGTGGTTGTTGACATCACTTAGCCTATTCCACCCGTTTATTTAGAAAATTATTTTTGGGCTTAAGAAATAAAGTTCTAAATTATGACTGAACTTTGTTGCCAAAAAGCCTTTCGTCCACCATACAAATCTTTGTCACGATTTGAAGTTGTCCAAGTTTCCAAGTCCAAAGAGAAAATTTTAACTTAAAAGGTTTTTATTTAGATTACAGTCCCTCTGGAGGCACTGTTCAACAAATTCAGCACTCAATTTGACTGACCCAAATCAACGCCTCTGATGCTCTACTCGAGGAAGTGGAAGCGTGATCCATATTTTGCTGGTGGTCTTGGATAGTCTTCTGGCAGACCGGGAGTAGCGTCGGGGTAGACTTTTTTCTCTGGTTTTGGTGGTGGTGGACGTTCAGATGCATGAACCTAAAAACAAAATTCTTCTTCTCACCAAACAAAAGCCATGCACCATAGAACTCACCCTAGCTCTGGTAAAGTATCCATATTCCGGCCTCTCTATGCCCATGTTGTCCAAGATGCATTTGTCTAGCACGCCTTGAGTTTTGCGGCAACTAAGTCATTAAGAATATTAATTTATTTTAATATAAATTGAAATAGGAAACGCTAAACTTACTGCGAAAAGGCCATATTACCGCTGCTCTTGTCCAAACAAGTTGCATACTGCATGAATTCTTCGTGGCAAGTTTTCTTTACCTTGCGAAAGAAATCAAATGCACAACTTGTGACAGCTTTTCCCTCGTTGATGCATGCTCTCGGGTCGTCTAGTTCTTGGCGACACAGCATAAACTCCTGCAATAGGAAGACGGCAGTTGCATTTTGTGTAAGTTTGGTGGTGTTGAGGTTAGGAACATTGAAATTTATTATATAACTTAAAGAGCTTTGGCTTGATAGTTAAGGAAGGTGTAAGCTGATTTGGTATTTTGATTTACTTACATTATTCTGAAATTCGCAATGTTTTCCCAAATGAAATGACCCAGCTCTTAGTGCAGCAGAGGAAAGGTCCAATTCCGGAACGGTCAACTCCTCTTCTGTTGGGAGCTGGACATCGTTGGTGATAACCATTTTTCTGTACGATAGCTTGAGCAATCAACGAGCTGCACACCGATTTAATTTAGTCGCGTTCAATCGGTGTTAAACACAGTCGAAACTTTCAATTGGTTTTATAAAATATTTTTTTTTTGTAGTTTTAACTACAAAACACGACAGGGATAATGTTGACAGCTGGAAAGTCAAATTTTTGACATTCGAAATATCTTAAGGTATAAGCACATACGGTATTCACCACACAGCCTGTCCAACTGTTCCCATGTTTCCATTCAAGGCTTACTTGCAATTTTATGTCGAGCCGTTTTTGCCTTGTGTTATACCATGTCTCCACCGAACACTAATCGTCGATTAATATAAATCTTTATTAAATCCTCTACAAAACACGCGATTAAAAAGAAATCCTCTCATAAATCCCATTCACCCTATTCACAAACCCTATTTTCACCTTTGTAACAGTTTGAAAATAAAAAATAACTAAACTGAAACTGTCCCTGTACGAAAAATCTGTCACAAGTACGTTTTCTATTGTGACTTTTACTGAGGAAATCGTTTTCGCTCCTTGGAAATGACAGAAACAGAGTTTTCGTGTCAAATTAATCCTATATTTGTCCGATGGAGCCACTTTGGGATATATTTTAATCGTCTCCCGCTAATCTTCTTTTAATTATCGGTGGCGACATAGTACTTATAAAAAGAGGCAATAAAAAGGGATTAACAGAAGACGATTTAAAATAAATCGTCGAATTTGAGGCGAAAACTCTTTTCTGCCACTTTTAAAAGAAAGTGGCGATCTAATTCCTATGAGCGAAAAAAATATTTCCGTTGTAAAAACTTAAATAAAAACCGTATTGGTGACAGAATCGTATAAGGACAGTTTCAGTTTCGTTATTTGATTCTCAAACTGTAACAAGAAAATAGGTTTGTGAATAGGGTGAATGGGATTTCGCGTGATTGGTAATGTGTAAATCGCGTGATTAGTGGGTAGTTTTATGTAGCTAAAGTAGTTAACCGTAGCAGACGATGCTACATAAATTAAGCAATTAATGTAGTTTTATGTTGTTAAGCGAAGCAGTGATGTAGCAGTAGACTTCAAAATGAAGTTTGATAAGATATAATTAAATTGCTTTTAAGGACGAGGTCGTAGGACGCATCGCCATTTGTCTTTTATTAATGGCTTTTTCGGTTTGCGATCCCATATCAGGGCGTTTTTCTACAGAATCAGTCTGGCGTTGTATTTGTGAAGCTAATTCTATTCAACTTAATACATGCGTTGTATGATTGTGTGCGTGCTTCTGGTTTTGATTCTGGATTCTCGGCCAGCAGCAAATTTTTCTTCTTTTTAGAAGTGGAACTTCTAAACTTCTCTTGAGAAGAAAACATAGTTTCGGCCCAAGCATAAATTTTTGACTCTAAAACGTAAAATTAAAAACGCTAGTGTCACTATGCCGTAATTTTTGTATTGTCTTGTAACGATAACTAACCAACTACAAGGTTCCGAAAATGCTGCGAAGTGGTAACAATTTTTTGACAAGGAAAAATCGATTTGTTAAATATTTAGATTTTTGTAAAATATGTCACCAAAATACGGTGTTGACACTGTATTAAAATTATAATTGCAATGTATCAGTTTTCTTTCGCCTATGTATCGGATTCACAGTAAATTTTTTCGTGTAACTATCTCGCTCGCACCTCTCGTTCTAACTTTAGGCGAAATCCGTTCACTTATGTATGAAAACAATGAAATGGTTGCAAAGACTAGACCTGTGCGCGAACGAGATAAGGAAGTTTGTTTTTATACCAAGTGACAAAAAGTGACATTTTGGCGAAAAGCTATATTGAAAACCGGAGTTGAAACTATATTACATTTTCTTTGGGCACCAAGATATTTGTTGGTTGAGATCTTTGCGAGAAAAACCCAATGGAAAATGAAATACCTGAACCACAGTAGGGTTTTTCGACTTATTGAGTAAAACTAAGGCTAGAGACACAAGGAGGCAGAAAAACGCGCGACAAGAAACAGCGTGATTTTTTGCAGCAAGCATACATATGGTGGGGTGCCGTGGCGTAGTGGTTAGTGTGTGTGCTTACTACACCGGAGGCCTGGGTTCGAATCCTGCCATCGTCACCTGAAAAAGAGACTTGTTCTTTTTCACGGTCCCCACCTCCGCGGGGGTCTGGCAAGCCCTCCGAGAGTATCATTTGTCTTGAAAAACTTCTGAAAGTGCCGTTTGGAATCGGCAAAAAATTGAAGGTCCCTTTGTATGTAAAAGAAATTTACACACCAGCGTACATTGTTGAGAAGTTGGCCCTGGTTCACCTCGAGCTGTTGCGCCACTCTATTTATTTATTTATTTATTTATTTTTATACAAACCACATGAGCGATAATTTTCCGTGCAATCCCTGTCAGTTTAGATGAAAAATTTGATTTTCGGCGTTAAAAAAAGAGTTTGCAAGCTTTTCGTAGTAAACTCAGTACACAAACAATTATTTTCGGGGCGATTCCGTTGAATTTTGGTGTAAACAATAATTTTCGTTATTTCATTTAACGATTATTAAAATTGTATTATGTTAATTGAATTTTTTGTCGTGTGGCATGAAAGAGTCGCAATCCGCATAACGAGTCTTGCGACTAATCGTTGAGCTGTCTAGTGAATTTCATTAATTAGTAGCAATGTATGGGGTGGCTCACAATACCAGCGTGATCGCTGTCTCGCACGCCGGGCTTTTCGTAAAATTGAAAAACCCTCGCCGAGGTTGACGATTATTGTGTCAATCGGTGTTGTGAGCTATGACACGCTGTTGAATATATTATTTTTTCTCGAAGCTAGTACCATATCTCCACCGCTACAATTGACGCGATTTACCATACAATTTTAATTCTTCTCGCTCTCGACAAGCGATTAAAAATAAATCCTCTCATAAATCCCATTCATCCTATTCGAAAACCTATTTTCTGCACCATTGTAACAGTTTAAGAATCAAAAAAGAAAACTTAATCTGCCCCTGTACGACAGATTTGTCACAAGTACGTTTTCTATTGTGATTAGTACAGCGGAAATCTTTTTTCGCCCCTGGGAGATGACATCGCCACTCTCTTTTGACAGCCAAAATGGCAGAAACAGCGAGTTCGTGTCAAATTAATACCATATTTTGCCGGTGGAGCCACTTCGGGACTTATACTTGTTGTTAAGTATAATATAAACTATTTATGTGCAATAAAGTCGACAAGTTTTAGAAATATGTTATGTTTTGTCACTCCGCCTGACGTATAATATACTATGCCATATCTGGTCTTGGGATAGAACTTGAATATTAAATGATGTAATTGTCAGATAATTTATATGGGAGCTTGGTAATTTTTTAATCTTTTTACGAACTCTTTTACTGATGCACAAAAATATCGCGGAAATGTCGTTTGTCACTCGTGATTATGACCAAGCGACAATAATATTACTATGGAAACGCAGTTACTTATTTTTTTTTTACATATATTTAAACCCATTCGAGTTCAATTATCACAAAACAGTTTAAAAGCCACACTAAAAATGTAAAACCCACCACGAATATCGACCGAAATTCCTCGTCAAATCCACTCAACGAAGACTTCCATCCCGTTATTCACCACATTAGCCGGTTGTGCTGCAATTTTTCATCCACTTTTTCGTACCTTGTCCATTCACTGTTCAATTCGGCAAGTCGACCACTGTTGTAAGGGTTCGTTCGATGTGAGTTCTTCTTTTTCTCATATGAAAAGTGTTAAATAATCATCTGAAAAGTGGAAAAATTAAAATCGATCGATTTTTTTTCCACAATCTGCCCATCCATAAATAAACGTAGTGTTGTAAATTTCATCAAATCGTCTTTTACGTGTCAAAAAACATATTTCCGGTGTTATTCTTTAATAATTGGAAGAATTTTCTCTTTGAAGAAAAATCGAAAAAATAACCATCACCCAAGTGTCTATTCTATTGGCGGCCATTTTGTCTGCACTTCTATCCGGCCTTTTTCAATTTTGTTCTTTCAATTTTGTCTGATTTTTGATAAAACTACTCGGAAGTGAACATATTAAATGTAACCGTTTAATTGTTAAATGGAAATGTTTTGCCCCGATAGTGGAAAAAGAAAATTTTAAGTTACGTAGCCCCGTTCATAGCCAAGATAAAAAAGGGGGTTACGTAACTTGCATACGGCCACCGCTAAGATGGGATGAAAAAGAAAAACTTCGAATTTTTCCATTCTACTTAAATAATTATTACAACTTTTGAAGAGGCGAGAATTTAACAACTAATTTCCTTAATATTTGTTATTTCAGAGTTGTTGCGCTAGCTTATCAAGTCCACAAAAAAATACATTCGAAGATGTTCGTGTCAACAGTATCCCGCATTGCCCCAATTGCCAGGAGTGCCGTAAGTTTACCAATTCATTACATTTTTACTATTAAATTGTTCTACGATTCACTAATTATAGACAGGGGTTAATGTACAAAGAATAGAAAACCCAATTACATAAGAAATCAATGCAGGTACTCTGTGGAGTGTTGTCAAGTTACATAATTTTGAGGTTAGAATGGTTTTTCTTACCATCACCGATGAGATCAGGGAACTTTGGAGCATATCAGTGCTTCAAAAACATATCGGGCGCTCTATTAACATGGTGCACGTGACAGTTGTGCAAGTCCTTAGTTTGGAATGCGTAACACCTGATTGTCTCATGTTTTCTCCTTGCTAACACACAGAATACACACTAGACTCAGCTGATGGTTATGTACCTCATTTTGCATGATTAGATCGGAATAGTTTATTATTCTTACTTTTAAAAGTATTTTTTTAGGTAAAGGGATTTGTGACCTTTTGCCACTCCCAAATTTTTTGCATAAAGAAGTTCATTGACAGTTCACTCCGTGCACTTTTATGTACCTATTGCAGCCAGTACATAGAGATGAAGAAAAAATTGTGTAGTGTCTAATTTAATTAGTGCTATATGCAATTGTGTTCTTGACATTTCAACAATCCCTTATAATTTGGCAGCTTTTCAGGAAGTTTACTACACCCAATCCATAGAATGGGTTTCATTCAGTGAAAAAATGTTACATAACCTCAAATGCGATAGTGTAGAAGAGAAATTCGTCCGAAGCAATTCTCAATGTTCGGAACTATGTTATGCAACTTGGCTAGTACATATTAGAATGAAGAACGTTTTAACCTTTCGCGAACGGATTGGCTTATGTTTATGGCACAGAGCTGCTTCGGTTGTCATGTGGAAGTTGTCGAAATCAATTGCGTGCATGGAAGTGTAGTTTTCCACAAAAAGGACCTTCTCAAATAATAGCTGACGGATGCTGACAACACTGAAAACCACGTCCTGGCGGTTTTATATGGCAGCGCTTAACAAATATATATATATATGCAACTGTTTGATGTTTTCTAGAGCATCAAAAAATTAATGTTTAGGATGATACGGGTCAATTGTACCATTATGAATAGAGGAACAGTCTCACAATGGCAAATACTTAAAAGAGATTGCCGGGTGGTAGAAAATTCCACACTACTGTGTTAAATTTTTCTGGCCGCGCTCGTTAATCATGGTTTACAGCGAAGGAAAAACACAATTAATCAAAGATAGTTAAATCGCTTAAAACAAAGGTTTAGGAAGCACCACTTTTCAAAAATCAAGAGCGAGTTTTCAGCGCCTTCAAATGATGGAGCGAGATGCAGTCGCACTCATAACAAATCTGATCTTAAGGATTCTAATGTTCTAAACAAGCACCGGTACGAAAGGACCGAACATAATTTTTATTTGAATGGATGACGACTATTACATCAATCACAAATAATTTCCTTTTCTATCTTCCTTCCTTTTTTGCTTTTTTGCATAATCTTAGCGCAGCTTAATTCTTTGTTATAGAATGTAAATGAAATTTTAAACTTGTAATGACTTACCGGCTAAGGTTCAATTCGAAATATCTCCTGCCGGTATTGCACAATATTTGCATAACAAGTTATTTATCGTGTTGTCTACTACAACCAGTTCAGCGCATTGGTTAAAAAATGGGTAGTTTGTGCAGCACCATCTCATCCAAAAATGTTATTTTGAAGCAAAATTCGTTGCATTTTAGTTTTTCGTTGCATTTTATATGTACTAGTTTTCTTTGGATTCATTATGGGACATTTTATTTTATCTTCTTATTTAGACTCTTTAAATTCTTTGGACGCTTGTTAAATACAAGGATCCTTATCACAAAACACAGCAGTGCATTTCAGTCTTACAATAGAGAGGTGGATGTTGCTGGACAGCTCCTAAGTTGGTTATTTCCCAAACATATATAGCGTTAACTCGCGAAAACACTCTAAATCCTCAAATATTTCGCTACCTGCTCTCTATAATCTTCATCGTCAAACATAACTGGAAGGGTTCAGATCTAAGGGACCAGTTAAAGCTGTGATTAAAATTCACAATTGAAACAAAAAAAAAAAAAATAGTGGAATGGAGGTATTCTTTGTGACACGTCCCTTTAAGCAATAGATGCAAAATGCCTGTCACTGGAACCCGTACCACTAGACGCATTTGACGCTGCAATTCATCATTGACAGCCGAGCATATGTTAATTAATTTCAAATAACCTAGTTAATAAAAAATTCCCTGTCTAAGCCATGTTAGGATGAGCCATAAACGACTGAAGCTATTCCATAACGCAATCTAACTAATGAAATAGCTGATTATTCCACCGCTTTCCCTCGTGAAGGCATAACACTTTCGGGTGGAAATTTCGATGTTTTTAAATAGAGTTTTCATGTTTTCCTTCGTGTTTAGCAAGCCTTTAATTTCTAATTTTCCTTTTCTTTGCCTTTTTCTTTTTTTAGCTTCTGTTCGCGATATATTAACACATTTTAAGGGTTCTCATAAAAAACCACTTGATTGCAAAATTATTATAAAAAAGTAAACTAGATTTAAAGAGAGGTCTTTATAGTAATTTTGTTAAAGGCAAACGTTTTTTGGTTAGTTCAAAAAATCTTTAACGTCAATAGCTCTGTAGCCCGATTCTTTTGGATTATTAAACTTAAGGCTGCCTTTCAAAGCGCCTGCAGATGTTTCTATTGAAGTAAGACCATTTCATTTTTTTTAAGTTTCTAGCAAGTATTTTTAACTAACCATCCTAGAAAGTCCTTAGACTTGTACAAAATTAATTTAATATTTATAACTAATAAAAAAAAAATCTTTCTATTACTTAGATGCTCGCTGGATCAAGGGCCTACTTGCGACCAATCAGCAGCGCGGTTATCAGCCAAAGCCAAACCTTGGCTGCGCAGAACACAACCCCAGTTGCACTACTGCCACAAGTCAGGTCATTCCAGACCACTCCAGTCACACGTGACATTGATTCGGCTGCCAAATTCATTGGTGCTGGCGCTGCAACAGTCGGTGTAGCTGGTTCCGGTCTGTATATTTCTAATTCATCTTTTCAAACATCCCTTTTCCCATTACACCATCATCCTTACACAAATTCATTGCCATCTATCCAGTCAGTTGCAACCTAGCATCTGGGGCACCCATACGAGTATCTAATTACTCAAATTTGCCTCGGGAAGGTCTGAGAGGTCAGAAGCTCAACAAATCGCCGTCTAGTTGTTTGACAGCATGTTGGGCCTTTATTTCCCAGCAGGAAACTTGTATGATTAAAAGGCGGAGGGACAAGAAATTCTGCAATCCAATGTGATTGCATTGAAATCTTTCGCGACCAGCTGTTTAAGTGCAATATGCTCGCTAAGAGGAAACGCCTATACAATCCTTAGGGATAGTAGAACCGCTTGGATTCTTAGAACTCGATTCAGACTAATCTGTGACTGACTGACAAATAGATCAATGCAAATTGTGTTTTCCATTTTTAATATTTCTTTCATCTACACGAGCACAAATCATTTATTACTAAAATTTATTTTCTCTTTTCTTAAATAAAAAAACGAAAAAACATTTCTTCCCCACAAAAACAGGTGCCGGTATCGGAACAGTATTCGGTTCCCTGATCATCGGTTATGCCAGGAATCCATCCCTTAAGCAACAGTTGTTCTCATACGCTATCTTGGGTTTCGCCCTTTCCGAAGCTATGGGTCTTTTCTGTCTTATGATGGCCTTCTTGCTGCTCTTCGCTTTCTAAAGTGTCTACTACCACCACCAACCTTATTGTTTTTAAAAAACATCTAAATAATTGCAACAACAACAACAACTTACCAATCTTAAGTTCTAAAATCTTTAAAAGCCGAAGAAGAGATATTGTCAACTCATCTCCTGGAGAAATGATTCGAAAACATCTGCGAATGATTAGAGATAATCCAATACAGTTCTTAATCGAAAAGTACAGATTAATAAGTATAAATAAAAAACAAATTAAAAACTGAAAAAAAAAAATCCATAAATGTTAAACTTTATTTTGTTCTCTTCTTGGTTTGTTAGTAACGTTTTTTTTTTCGTTACCACACCAAAATCGCATTGAATTTAAGCAAATTATAAAAAGAAAAGAAGTGACTCGCTCTCGCTCCTAGAAGAACGCTTTTCAAACAAGAATTTATGCATGTGTGTTACGCAAACCTAAATACTTATAACGATTAACGACGAGATACAGTGTTAAAGCAAAAATTAAAGAATGAACTCTTACAATTTACGAATAAAAAACGGAAAACAAGAACAGTTTGCTTTTTTTTTTCATTTGTTGTGAATTTTCTCTGTATGCATTTTGTCTGTTAAGAATGTTGGATTAGTTGTCTTGAGATCCTTAAATAAAACTTAAGATGAAAGAACTGAAAGCGGTTTTTGATTTATTTTACTTTATTAGAATTCTGAGGATTTCTTTTAGCGCACGTGATGGCTAAAATTAGAAACTTTTTGCCACGTGTTGACTAGAGATCTACGATTTGCAAAGTAAACAGTTTCCCGCCATTATGTTTGTTTCCAACACCAATAGCGAAGTTAGTGGGTCATGTGACTAAATAATCGTCACGTGTGATAAAAAAAAATTACAAAGCCAAGTCTTAACGCAATTGTCAAGAGTGAAGGGCAATTGCTGATAAAATAAAAAAATAAATAAATAGAGATGAAGTATTGGCTATGGACATTTTTAAGCCTTGGCTGGTTATTCATTAAAAATTAAGTTATTCTTGGCGGTTCGTACAAAAATGAAAAAGGACCTCTTATGGCCACTCTATGTTGTCCGTTCGTCTGCCCCAGTAATTGCTTATTTTAAAAGTGTTTCGGGCCATAATTTTTTGTCCGGCCAGACATTTGAAACAACTTTATACCATGTCTTCACCGGGCATCCGCTATTAATATAAATCTTTTTAAATTCTCTAAAAATCAC
Organism: Neoascia interrupta; assembly: GCA_947623515.1. NCBI lineage: Eukaryota > Metazoa > Arthropoda > Insecta > Diptera > Syrphidae > Neoascia > Neoascia interrupta. The sequence goes on from OX392464.1 coordinate 14,146,393, forward strand.
GCGATTTAACGTAAAAATTTAAATCCTCTTGGCAAACGACTAAAAATCAATCCTCTTATAAATGCCATTCACCCTATTCACACACCTATTTTATGCACCCATTTAACAGTTTGAGAATACAAAAAGGAAACTGAAACTGTCCCTGTATGACAAATCTGTCACAAATACTTTTTCTATTGAAATTTTCGCGACGGGAATATTTTTTCGCTCTTAGGAAATGACATCGCCACTCTCTTTTGAGAGTCAAAATGGCAGAAAAAGAGTGCTCGTATCAATTAAACCCTATATTTGCCCGGTGGAGCCACTGCGATTTATTTTAAATCGTCTACTGTGAATCCTCTTTTTATTGCGGGTGGAGACATAGTATATAGCTCAAGTTATTCTTTTCTGAAAAAGCTTGAAGTTTTGTCGGTTTTGACACATTTTCGGAAAAGAGTCAAAATACCTAAAAAAAGGCGAGTGTGAGATTTCTGGCAATAAAGAAATACACTAGCTTTTTAAGAAAAATAAATCGGAGGGAAAGGTATTTGCCACCCTGTATTTTAAAACAATTTTGAGTAACGAATCTTAAAACTTTGAGTAAACGAATAGGCTAAGGTGACTTGCGATTTTTACATTTTGTGACAGTCCATGTGATCAAACCAAATAATCCGTTTGCATAAAGTGATCACAAAAATATTGTTACGAATCGTTGCTTTATTTAGGCTTGTGATGTAAGAACTTTTTTTTTTAAATTATGCATGCAGAAAGTTTAACTAACTAACCAAAAGCTGGGAAAAAAAATATAGAGATTACGACACGCGTTTGTTATGACTTTTGTTTGACAGACCTAACTGCAAATCTGAAGTCATGGGATAGAACTGTCACTTTGCATTCATGTAAAAAAAAGCGACACAGTGGGTGTACTGTTTTTTTTTCTCAATGTGGCGTAATCTTATGCTCTGTGATTTGTGCTGGGAACCAGCTGATTTTGATGGTGACTGGTCGCGACCGTCATAAGAAAATCGTGATGGTCAGAGTCTACGCAGACGAATATTTGCGATTTGTGACATCCCTCACATCCGCTTCCCAGGAAGGATAAAGACCTTTGTTGTCAACACAGATGCCGAATGTTTGCATGAATTCGGGTTTTCTGTGCGATTTATCAATTTGATCAAAGTTAAGCCGCGTTGTCACAAGGAACAGAAACAGAAACAGAATTTCATACATTAGCAACGCAAAAAACATTCAGCGAATTTAGGCTTTAGTTGCTAATGTATGGGATTCTGTTTCTGTTCTTGTTTTTACAACGCGGCTTAAGTACACACAGTTACATTTACAGCACCAACCTCTTGTCGCTCCGTATCTGAATGCGGTCTGTTTTGTCAGTTGTGGAGAGAGGCCTAATGCCGCGTTGTCACAAGCTACGTCAAGCTAATCAGGAACAGAAACAGAATCCCATACATTAGCAACTGAAACCTTAATGCGCTGAATGCTTTTTGTTTCTGTTTCTTGTGACAATGCGGCCAGAAATTACTTAATAACTTAATTACGTAAAATGTGACGCGGCTTAAGAGACAATAATTTTGACTGAATACTGAATCAAACAATGCCCGTTGCAATTTTTCCAACATTTGTAATTAGCCCAGAGGCATTTCAAACTGTGAACGTCTAATCCTTTACTCATTATCGATGGATATTTAATAAGATTTACAAAATTACAATATTTTTCGCATGACTTATGTAGACTTATGTATGACTTATGTAGATATGCTGTTAACTTAATTTTATGTCTCAAAATAGATACAGTTAAAATTTAATTGGACTTAATTTTCCCATAAATATTCGCTGAATGCAGTCAAACCCTTAACCTTGCTACTCAGCTAAGCCAGCTAAGCGCTTCCAATTCCTTCATTCCATCCAATACGAAACGTCACTTTTGCCTACGGTATTAAAAATGACAGAAGCATGCATTTTTGACTTGACTCACTGCGTTATATCGTAATTTTTTTTTTGCAAAAGTCAGCAAAACTGAATTATTTCTTGGAACTCCTGTTCACGTTGTACAAAAGCCGAAATTGATTCTTGAAATAATTTAACGTGAGACGGTGCCCAACAAACGATGACGGACGGAGAAAATGTTACTGAAGCTGTCGAAGCCATCACGCTAAACGGAGCCGAAGGCGACGATGATTTCGTTGATCCATGGAACGTTGCTAGTAAAAGTGATTCGGGAATCGATTATGATAAACTAATAAGTAAGCTTACAAGGTAAACAGAAACTTGCGTCAGCCATTCTTAACAAAATGCTTCCTGTACTGCAGAACGTTTTGGTTCATCGAAAATTGACGAGGCCCTCATTGAGAGATTCGAGAAAGTAACTGGGAAACCTGCTCACCATTTCCTTCGACGTGGCATCTTCTTTTCTCATCGTGATCTTCATAGCATTCTTAACTTGAAGGAACAAGGCAAACCGTTCTACCTGTATACGGGTCGGGGACCTAGCTCGGACTCCCTGCATTTGGGACATTTGATTCCATTCATTTTGACCAAGTAAGTTATGCCAGAGCAGAGTGTGAAGTACGGTTGCCTTACCCTGCCATTTCACCATTCAGGTGGCTCCAAGAAGCATTCGATGTTCCTCTGGTCATACAGCTGACCGACGACGAGAAGGCTCTATGGAAGGACTTGAAAATCGAGGATGCCATTAAAATGGCACGGGAAAACGCCAAAGACATCATTGCTATTGGTTTTGACGTCAACAAGACCTTTATTTTCAACAATCTTGACTTCATTGGGTAAGTGCGCTGTTTCCTTTAAGGGAGTGTATTTCCGCACGGATCCCGGCCGGGAAATCCCGGCCTCCCGGCCGGGGAACTCTCTTTTCTCGCTCAATTTAGTGGTGAATTTGGATTTCTCCCGGCCGGGAGATTTTTATTTCTCTCACGAAACTGGTGAATTGTACTATTCCCCCGGCCGGGAGATTTTTCCCCGGCCGGGAGATTTTTCCCCGGCCGGGAGATTTAGTGGTATTCACCACTTCTCCCGACAGGGAGATTTATTTTGTCAAGCAATTGAATTACTATCAACATTTTTGACAGTTCATGTTTATAAGCAAGACCAAGGTAATGGGATTTTCTTACCACTTGCAACATTTTTTGACAAATCATGTTTATAAATATTTTCTTGTTGTTTGAGTCATACCAGCGGGTAATTTTCAGCTGTAATGAAAATTTGGCAAAACATTGGATTAGCGGCTTATTTTGGTGTTAATTATCATTGAATATTATATGGGAAAATTCAGCTACCAACAAAAAATGCGCACAGTCAAAGCCCAAGAAAGTGGCCATACTGCATGTGCTGCACCAAAAGGGTTTTCAAATTTTGCCACAACCACTGCAGACTGTGCGTCCGTTTGTCTTTGAATCGATCACCCTGAATGACTATGACGAGGAGTATGGGCTGGATCAGGCAGACGCCTCGGAAAATGTTGATAATCTTAATCCAAGCAAAAAGTATTTAAGGTAAATTTAAGGTATTTGGGTGTCGTAACAGCGTTCCAAGCGACGTTGTACTAAGAGATTTCTTTTACATTTACTTGGGTTGGGTCCTATAGCCCAAAGTGACATAGTGCCAAATTGGCCTTATGGCAATTTAGCTACGCGACATTAGGCCAAATGTTAACATTCGGTCTAGAGACGCTTTCAAAAGCGTTATTAAGCCAAATTTCGATATTTGGCACAACGTCATAATGTTATGGCACCAAAATTTCATCTGACCAGCCATTAAAATAAAATCAGGAAGATTTTGCCCGTTCGCACTCTTTTTCAAAGGGATGGAGTATTTAAGTTGGGCACAGGCGCCACAATTAATAACCAAGGACCTTAAGGCCTTTCCAAATTTGTTCCAAATTTAACAATTTTACTTAACATTTGTATCAAAAATTAATCCAAGATTTTGCACCACGCCCACATTTTGAGGAAGAATTTCATAAATCCTTTACTTTTCTAAAAAAAAATCTGGAATTCCACTGGCCTGAAGCCTATTTTAAGAAAAAAGAAGAGATAAAATTCAAAATTAAGCGCATAAGGTAAAAGACGTTATTTTAAATTTTGTTTATTCAGAGTATTCATAAATGAATGCATGAATACTCCACAATCCCAGCAGTACTTGCTGAAAACGGTTTTGTTTCCTGCCATAATCTACTAACACAAGAAACTTCTTAGTAGAACCAGTAAGGGCCGGTTTTTCAGTGCGAGATCATACGAGTTTCCGAGTTAAACTGAGATAAACCCCTAGAAATTAATTTTTCAGTGAACTTAGATCTGGGGCTAGTCTCGGTTTAACTCGCCAATTTTGGTAAGTTAATCTCGAATCAACCCTGAAGAACAATATGAACTTCTTTAAATGGTTTCTCTGTGTGGAATGGCAGTTGATTTGCGTGTTTTTGAGAACAGTGACATCTGAAAATAACTTGAACTTCTTATCCTGTGTTATTCTATGTAATGTGAGATTTAAAGAAGTCAATGATTTCGAGAGTCGAATATTTTTTTTTTTTTTGATACTAGGGTGGACGGAGGTTAAACTCCAAAATCTTTCAAAGATACCAATACGCCCACTATGGCAGGTATATAAAACCGAAGTAGCCGATATTGGTTATGCCCAATTTCCACGTGCTAAAAAACCACCCATTTATGAGAGACACTATGAAACTCCAGAATGCACTTTATAGTAGTAAATTTTCTCTCTCTCATAACACTTCTTGACTACAACTAAGTTAACTTAACAAGTAGTTTACGCTTCCGTAGTGTTAATCGCATTGGATAGGTTGCTTTCCAGTGAATGCACCTACTAAGCCGTTCATTCATGCGGCTTCACCCTACGTCGCTAGATTGAAGGGTCTTATTCTTTGTAGTCGTCGCTCGTTGTTTACATCGTTAAGAGTCTCGTTTAGAGTACGGATAATTTCATTGTTACAATGAACATGAAGGCGAGCATTTACTTTCGAGCAAAGTTTGTTACTTCTTCGCTCACGGTAGCTATTCCTAAATCTCTGTGAATATCACTATTCCTAATATACCATGGCGCATTCACACTTGCTCTTAGTGTTTTGTTTTGGAAAGTCTGCAACATGGGCATGTTGCTCGGCTTGGTACAACCCCGAAGTTGTATTCCGTATGTCCAGGACGGCTTTACCAACTGCCTGTACAAGAGCAGTTTGTTATATATGCTCAATTTCGAAAATCTTAAGATAAGGCAATACATTTCTCTGAACCTAGATACTTCGCTTCATTTGCATAAGGTATCTGTGCAGAAATTATGAACAGAGGTAAACTGTTAACCCTCTGTAAGTGAAATTCACATGCGTTGACTTGTTCTCGTTAAGAGCGATTCGCCAAGTCTTTGTTCAGACACAAATTCTGTCCAATGCTCGTTGGAGGTTTTTCGTTGATGACTCGACTGTAAGAGCAAGAGTCGAATATTTTGACAACTTTGCAGATGAAGTTAACTCTGCACTATAAAACAGCTAGCTGGGTTAACCGTCCAGATTCATTTTGTTACGGGATAAAGAAATCTTGGTGTAAGCTGGGCTTAATTTAGCCATGAAAAGCCGGGCCTACGCACGTGCAACAGTGCGTATTTAAAGCGGAATTCACAAAAAAGTCTTGGCTCTGCCTCGGCCTGACGTTCAGTTCTGCCATACTATTTCATTGTTTGCTAACAAATTGTAGCTTCGGCTTTATCGTCTTGTTTGGCAATCGTAAAGAGAAAACACAATCTTAAGTAACTCTTCTAGAGCAAAACTCTAGTTCAAAAATTCGTTTAGTCTGACAGCTCAGACAAAAAAAAATCTTGGTCCAGTTTTTAAAATTATAAAACTGCACATCTTCAGATTTACTGTCAAAACCCGCACCAATTTTAAAACCTCGAGAAGATCTAGCAATTTCGTATTTCCTGTACTATTGTTGTCCACATAAAAGAAAAATACATAAGTACAGAACACGAAGAAAACTATTTGTCCCGAAAATAAAAATTTTTTTTCAGGAAATGTCATTTTGAAGCAGATTCAAAGTCGACGTATAGTGACGGAGCGAAGTAAAAGCCAAAGCCTCTTTGTGAAGCTGCCTTTAAACACGGCTCATAGCGATCAGCTATGGCGCCCGTATGCTACCCGCAGTAAGCACAAAGGCTTCTATGCTACTGGGAAAGAGAGTTTTGTGGTTGGCAGGACGATAAGGTGCGGCTAAGGGTGCGGCAGAGCACCTTTCAACTGCAAAACAATTATCTTTTAATGGATTGACGTCTACTGGTATTTCAAGTGCGGGATCCCTCCGAGATCAAGATCCGGGAGTGCCTTTTTGTATGGAAAGCAAACAAAATTTACACTTAAACGTAAATAGCTATTTTAAAATTGTTACCCTGCGTTTCGATGAACGAGAGAATTGTAGACTTGATCAGCCTTCCTAGGAAAGGCTGAAAATATTTGAAATATAAAACAGGGAAAGGATCACAAAAAGGTACCTACACGAATTCATGGAGATCACATCTATCGGCACACTCCAGGTTCAGTAGTTTATTAATAATTCGCACTTCTACAGAAACTATTAAATTTTTTCATAAAAAAGCGATTTGATAGGTATCCCGCGGTCGAAAAATGCGAAAGACGTCAAATTTTGACAGCCGTGGTAAAAGGTCAATGGCACTTCAAATCGGCTTAAGCCTTTGACAAAACGTGAGAACTGTCTTTAGGTGGCGCTACATTTCAGGTTGAAACCTAGCCTCCCTCAACCAAAAAGCTTTGCCAGCAGGCTCTGTCTCTAGATATATGAAGAGCATACCAGGTTCTACTCCGACTCTTCTCACTAGGTCTGTGTAACTAAAGATTTGTTTTTTTTTTTGTTTTTCCCGAGACTTATGGCCGGAGATTGAATGTTTAACCGCTTGATAAACTAGGTACTTTCATCCTTATCGTCTAAAAATTCGCCCTAGGCACTCAATTTGGCCTATATGCACACAATTTTCCCATCTAGAAAATTGTTCAGTCGATATAAAGCCTTTTGCGTATATTTTGTTGAAGCAAAATATCCCAAAGTTTTTTTTTTAGGTATTTTAGATTTGTAATCGTTTTCTAAAAATAAACGTATAGAGAAAAACACTTGCAAAACAAAAAAATGTTTTGTCTGCTTAAATTTTTACCACAGGACAAGACTTTTTAGAACTCATGCATTTGGCCTTTCATTTTAGTAACAAAATGTACCACTTTTTTGGAACATATCAAAAATAAAACCCGCAAACGTTTTCCGTAGGTCCGAAGATTCCTCCTTTAACTGATGGTAGATACAAGAATTCATGTCCTCTGTGGTTTGGTGGAGTTGAATCTGTACTTTGTAAGAGCTGTAGGTATGGCGATTGTATACTGTCCCAATCGAAGTGGTTAAACTTACTCTTTTCCTTCTAGCTTCTTGAAAACATCTCAGTTCTGGTAATTTTCCTTATTCAATACGATGTTACTTTCGAGGCTCTTACCAACATACATAGCACCGCGCTTACGACTCCGATTTAAGGCAGCCGTCTCCAATTTATACACTTCTTCAAATCACCTCTCTACCTAGACCAAAAAATTAGATGCCGCATATTCTAATGCGTCTTTACTTGATAGTCGCAATTAACAATGCTTTCGACTTTTTTTAAATCTCACCGTTTAATCAAAGCACATCATCTGGGCACCTCACCGCACCTTTGTGGATTCACCAAATCCATTATCCGAAAACAACAGACGACCGAACACACACAAGCAATCCCAAAACAAAAACCCCATTGCCCAAGCCATCTCAATATATTGTTCAACTAACGATACTTTTGTATCCATAATATGACTCCAATTGTTCGCCTCAAAACGGTGGAGTACAATCACACTCGTCATCTTAATGGAATCCGAATAAGGGTAAATGCATAACGCACTGAATTCGGCTCTATGGTCATCAGTCGTTATGAAAGTCTTGCTAGCGAAAGCCGTAAAGAGTACTGTCCTGGCTATTTGGTCTGGATGGAGGTTCATCTGGAGCCACTTTACCTCAAAGACAAGCGTTGTGGTCGAAGAAATCGGGGATGCAACTGGGATATTAGCCGTGAGGTTAGTGGCTAATCGGGCACTTCATTGGATTGAGAGGTACCTTATATTTTAAGCAGAAAATTATTGCGACTACGAAGACGACTGTTGTTCTTTCTGCCCAAAAGACTGTTATGGCTTTGTCTGATCACTTTGGCGGTATTTTGGGCCTACTTGCTGAGCTCCAAGCAACTTACTTAAGGTGGCTGAGCTCCAAGCAACTGCTGCGGTATGTTAACTCGCCAACATAGTTAACATACCGTGATTACCGACGGGACATTGCCGGCGGTAACTCTTTGCTATTACGACCATTTGGACGCGTACAAAGCTAACGAGTATATCCAGTTAAAATGGAACGTCTCTATCACTGATGAGGAGACTTTTGATGATGTACTTTTTTGCTTAACCCGACCCAGTACAATTGTATTGTCCTTCCCACCCTTCAAACAAAACTAAGGTATAGCAGGTCTCACCTATTCTCACCTATACTATCACAAAAAATCTCGATTTAATTTTTTGTTTGATTCAACCACGAAAAAATAAAACTTGGTTTTTAATTTACCCTATACCAAAAAAAAACCACATTAGACTTCGCAAAGTTGGTATACATCACTTGTCAAAAAATGTTGCAAGTAGTAAGAAAATCCCATCACCTTGGTCTTGCTTATAAACATGAACTGTCAAAAATGTTGATAGTAATTCAATTACTTGACAAAATAAATCTCGCTGTCGGGAGAAGTGGTGAATACCACTAAATCTCCCGGCCGGGGAAAAATCTCCCGGCCGGGGGAATAGTACAATTCACCAGTTTCGTGAGAGAAATAAAAATCTCCCGGCCGGGAGAAATCCAAATTCACCACTAAATTGAGCGAGAAAAGAGAGTTCCCCGGCCGGGAGGCCGGGATTTCCCGGCCGGGATCCGTGCGGAAATACACTCCCTTCCTTTAACCTACAACCGAACTTTTGTACCCAAGACATGATTTAATACAAGGCCTAACACCTTCATTAATTATAGGAAATGTCCAGCTATGTACAAAAACATCATCCGCATCCAGAAGTGTGTAACTTTTAACCAGGTTAAAGGTATTTTTGGCTTCGGTGACTCGGACATCATTGGGAAAATTGGCTTCCCAGCTGCCCAGGCAGCTCCTGCGCTATCATCCACGTTCCCTTTCATTTTTGGCGACAAGAAAGTACAAGTCCTTATTCCGTGCGCCATCGATCAGGATCCGTATTTCCGAATGACTCGTGATGTGGCACCGCGACTAGGTTTCCCCAAGTGCGCCCTCATCCACTCGACATTTTTGCCCTCCCTGCAAGGAGCCAAGTCGAAAATGTCGGCCAGTGAACAGAACTCCACCATAACAATGACCGATACACCAAAGCAGATTAAGAATAAAATCAACAAGTACGCCTTCTCGGGTGGGCGCGTTACCGTAGAGGAACACCGCAAACTGGGCGGCATTCCCGATGTTGATGTTGCATATCAATTGCTGAAGTTCTTCTTGGAGGACGATGCGAAGCTGGAAGAGGTACGGCTCGCCTACAGCAAGGGAGAACTGCTCACCGGTGAGATCAAGAAGCTGGCAATTGAGGTGAGTTCAGACTCTACAAGACCCAAGAATAGATTGGTTTATAATTTACTACTGTTACAGACCATCACACCGATTGTGGAAGAGCATCAGGCTAGAAAGAAAGCTGTCACCGACGAAGTATTGGATCAGTTCCTAGAAATTAGACCGCTGAAGTTTGGCAGCTAGGCGGTTCGCAGGCGACTGACTACACAAACTGGATACTTATGGCGTTTGGATTGTTATCCGCAACGCTTCATAACTATAAGCGCTAGCATTTCAATTCACAAACAAAGTTGTTAGATATTTTTTTTGTTTATTTATAAATTTTGTATTTAATTAAGGACTGCGTGCACATTTCAAAATTGTTTTCAATAAATGCTTTGTTCAAACTGATTGTAAACAGAAATAAAATTGTTTATTCTAAGGAATCGACAAAAACTCGACACAGCGTTGAATTAAAAATCTGGGCGTCTCGAGCCTGCGGCTGGGAGCTTTAATTCGAAAACCCTCTTGGCTGAAACGTTGTTGTCCATGTGTTCAATGTGATCGAGCTTACATAGACTTCGCGTTTTGGCTTTTTTAAATAAAGGTACATCTTGGTTCTATCTTAGCCTCCATTCGACCTCCAGGACCATACATTCGCCGTAGAGCTTTTCTATACTACTTAAGCCGCGTTGTCACAAGCAAACTAAAACAGTAACAGAAACAGAATCCAATACATTAGCAACTGAAACCTAAATTCGCTCAATGCTTTTTGCGTTGCTAATGTATGAAATTCTGTTTCTGTTTCTGTTTCTTGTGACAACGCGGCTTTATGTCTACTTCTCTGCTTATCGTCGAGCATTGGTTGCCATAAAGCAAAACTGGCAGGATAAGGATTTTGTTAAGCTTACAATTTGTCTCTCGTGAGAAAAGTTTTGAATCCATTTGTCCTAGCATTATTCTTCGCCGAATCTCCACTGAGGAGTTGAGAACTGCACATATGTGGAGTTGATCTTATCTCCAATGCAGATGAACCACTTAACTACCTCGAAATTGCGGCTGCCAATAGAAACATTAACGTTTATTCCTAAGCGGCGAATTGATGTATTTTTGTTTGTTGATAACACTAATGTGGTTTTCGTTTGGGCTTGGGAAAAATTAAAACCAAATTTAATTTTTTTGCGGTTGAATCAAAAAAAAAAAAAAAATTAAACCGAGATTTTGTGTGATAGTATAGGTGGGAATAGGTGAGACCAACCAGGTGGTAACCAACCAATAGGTGGTAACCAACCACTGATCGATGCATTCTGTGTTGAACAAATGCATATAAGGCAGTGGACGAACTTCGTTATCACTTTTAAACAAGGACAAGAAAATAGCACACTTTTCGGTATCCTCATCGGGCTTGCTTGCTCGACGAACACGCTTATACTTATGCAGCAGGGTGTTCGGTCAATGATCTCCAATTATGCACCGCGATTGGGTCACAACGTTGGTTCAAAAACAAAAATCTCGAACTGATATCGTCGATGGTTCTTAGGCTTGCCAATGGCTCTCTCAAGCCGATCGGTTACAAATGCGTTTTTTTATTGCACTTGATTGATTACTTTGACAAGAACAGCACCCTTAAACCAGCTTTCCTGCAAGCGAGCACATTCAAGAGCCACGGATGCACACTGGTGAACAGCCTTTCCTGTGCTCAGAATGTAGAAAAGCACTTAACGATTTGCGAAACCTACAAGCTACGACAACAAGAGCTCCGACACACAGACATATGACTCCTACATCGCCCTGTGTGCCCAAGAAAGTTCACGCATGCAAGAGAGGGTCCTAAATGAACACTCATCAGCAAGAAAAAATTACAGGCCTCCGCCTCATAATGCAAGTCATATTTTCACCTACCGATAGAAAAAACTTATGGGTACGTACCACAAAAAAGCCAGAACATGGGTTTCTGGACTTATTTCTTTTCTTCCTCCACAATTTTGTTTTTGTTTGAACTGGCGAGAAGTTGAAAACTGTTCAATCAGCTTATTTGCAGTGTCTTTGTTGACGCGAAAATTGCGACGAAACTGAAAAAAAAAGTAATTAGTTATTGTTAGAAATTGGACATTTGAAAACTTGATTTATTTACTACTAAAATTCGAAACTCTTTGCTTCTTCTCCCTTTTAAAAATAATTTCATGCAAAGTTGAAGGTTCTTCTCCTCCTGAAGATATCACGAATTCGCTTTCAGAGGATGTCGACGAAAATGACGAATATGATGAGGATGACTCCAAAATTTCCAAAGCAGCGATGTCCATGGTCTTTTTTTTACAGCTTTTGCACTAGAATAAAACTCAAATGATTATAAAATAAAACAAAACTCCTCTGAAAGAAACAAACTACAATTCCAATTTAAAACAAAAGTAAACAAACGAACTGTCAACCCGTGTGTTGGTATTGGTAGATCTGAAAATAAATCTTGCTAAAAATTGAGATTTTATTCTTCGATTTCAGATTCGAGAAATGTCATTTTTCCCCTCAATTTCCCCTCAAATTTGCCACCAAAGAAACGTTTTCAAATTTAAATCTGTCAGTTTTGACATACCCATACCCATTTCAAATTTTTTTTTGACTCCAAACGAAACGCACATTAAATGTTTCTATAATGCCGGGAAAATACATACCCAGGATTTCTTACGAATACTTACGTTTCTCACTCATGAAATTAGGTGTTACGTTATGCTTTGAATCTAAAACATAGCTAATATTAGTCATCGCAATATTAGAATGGGCTTAGTCCTTAGTGGGTATGAACGTCCAAAATGAGTTTAAAAGTTAGGCACTGATGCTTCTAACCTAATGAAATTAGGTGTTAGATTAAGACTTTGCATAAATAAGTCTTCACAATATTAGAATGGGCTTAGCAGAATTATTATTTTTATTATTAAAAATCGAAAATAATTATTAATCGGGATTTAAAACAAACGACGTTTAAAACAAAGGGGATTTCCGAAAAGACGGGATCAATTAGCTAAAAAAAATTAGATGCCTTAACGCTACCCCATTTTACCCTATGGTCTAATTAAAAGTAACATTAACATCCGAAAATAAGAGTGATTCGAATCCGGAGTATCACGGAGTATCACTGGATCCCTATTACCCCCAATAGCGTATTGCTGGGTACTGACTTTAAACAAATCGAAGTAGGTAGCTTAAATTTTTAACTTGTGTTTTTGATACGATTCAGTTTGCATGACGCCAAGAGCGTCAAATATTTGATTCTCAAGTAAAGAACTAATTTTGAATGTTTTTACTTGGACACAAGAGTTGGTTATAATCTCAAATTTTAATTAGCTCAAAAGTACGTATTTATCAATTCAGATAAAGGTTATGAACAAAACCTTCTGATTCTTTTTTAAATTGATTTGCCCTCATCACAGTGACACTTAATTGAAAGAAAATCTGGGGAACAAATTCTAATAAACGTGAAATCTCGAAACTTAAAAATTTTAAATAACGCGCACTGATGGGCCGCAACTTAGTCAAGCCTGACATACACCATGACCATGCTAGCTGGCAAAATCACTTGAGGCAGTAAAAGAAGGCATTGTAAATCCACAGGAGCAAACCATACTCCATCCGCTTAACTCAAGACAGAGCCTCATAGTTCTATAAAAAAATCCAAAAAACTACAAGGACGACTGCTGGTCAATCTTGATGCCTTGTCATGTCACAGCAAAATTTTGGCGACGCTGCTGAAAGATTTGATTGCGTCTTTGAGAAGACTATAAATAATTTATAAAGACATTAAAAGATATCCTTCGACGTAGGTACATTTTATTACTAGGAAAATCTAAACTGACGGGACAAATACAATACGGTTCAAAGATGAACCGAGCGGAGTCAGTGCCGCAGTGATTTTTAAATCTTAACACACATCTCAAAATCATATAGACCGGACAAAATCATAGGATGGTCCCATCCCATCCTATCATACCGGGACCGGGCGGAAGCCCCGAAGACGGAAGTCCAAGGTGTCGATGAAATATTATTCCCTTATATCAAAACACACTCTAATCAACGCAACACAAAGGTAACATGTCGCCATCTGTACTGATAGCCAAGTCGCATATCCTGTCACCTAAGAGACCTTTAAAAATTTTCAAGAACAAACTTCATCTTGGATATACATTTCATGGTTGAGATTTGTAAAAGAATGCCAAAGGGTCACCAAGGAAGCATCTGGTTTTCTGGTTTCCCTGATTTCAGTACAACGGCATAGTCACAACATAAACAATTCAACTTAGTTTCGTTTATATGCAGAGTTCAGGCGAGCTTCAAGCCAGCTTCGACCTCATATAAACGCGAGACAACATCTATTTTACATTTTCTTTTAAAATGTTTTTGTCGGCCCAAGAACTTTAACAAGGCATAAATTGGGCCGCCCACAATATCGACCACGCCTACTTTTAAAATAGATCTTTAAAAACAACAATCCTGAAGAAGCCGACAAATAATGGACAAAACGTCGGGAAAAATGGAATAAAAGTTCTTTCTTTTTTCGCATTTCAAAAAAAAAAACGACTGGAAAGCTCATTTCAAACACTTACCGTGGGACCAAAATGCCCGTAGCGGTGGTATGTAGCAGTAGTACAGCCGTGGAGCTATGTGGCGTAGTACCGAAAAAAATTGAACACAATGGTGTAGCGCGGCTATGTCGAACAAAAACCTCGTTTATAAACAATGGCCGAAACTCTGAGTTAATTTGAACTAGATTTAATATTTTTGTACAACGGATGACACAAATTCCATAAAATTTCTTTAGATTAAACCATCTCAATAAACTTTTCGACGCCCTTTTCCTCCCTTGTTTACTTAACTTGTATTGAACTGTCCACCGTGTAGCGCTGTCAACCGTGAAGCGCTACGAAAGTTAAAAGTTGGCCAACTCTTACTACCGCCACAGCTACGCGCTACCGCCACAGACACACATTGTGTGCGCAATACACTGAATACATGTGTTTTAATTTTTGACAGCTCTTACTACCGCTACTACTACCGCCACAGTTACATCACTGTGGTTCTACGGTTAAGTTGGTTTTCTGTAACGTCGAGGTCGACTAGTATACTTTTCTTACTTTTATATAGAACTTAATAGAGTTGCATGATTATATCACCTGCTAATTCTCGTAATGATTCTTTCTTTAATTCTTTTCTCTCTTTGTGGTTTTTTTCTGAAATGCGTTAATTTTTAGCTTGTTTTCAAAATTGTTAACTATCTTCACTATTTTATAAGACTCTTTTGTCTTAATCTGTCAGTTTTTTTAAATTAAAATAATTGAAATTAATATATGACCAGCTCCAAAGTTAGGCATTTAACAGGCACAACTATTTCACTAAACAAAATTAAATGGTTTTAAACAGATTTCGAAATCAATTTAATATTTTTAGACCCGCTACAATTTACCATAAAATTTCAGAAAGTGGGCTTAAGTCTAAATACTTTTTTTTTTTAAATGATACATGTTACGATTACTGAGATGGGAGCCACACTTTTTTGCATATTTAAAAAAAATCGGTTTTTTACTTTCCTTGAGGGATGTACATATATCAGAAAAAGTTTAATTAGAAACGAAATTTTCTCGTATATTTTTAAGGAAACCAAATTTTATATTTTTACGACTCCCTGTACAAGCGTACCATAAGACGAACTGTTCCCATTTTTGGACGGACTAGCCATAAGAAGCTAGACGAAGTTCATCTCACATTGCTCAAAAGCGGAATCCAGTACAAAAACCCCAAAATCTCCTCAAAAATTCTTAGTAGGACTAACGGTATTTAACAAACACATAGCTAAACACAAAACAAGTCGAAAATCAAATATCTTAGACCGTCCTAAAAGGTCGGTCTAAGATATCACAATCCGGCAGGACGGAACGAGGCGGTCAGGCCGGGACACTCAAATTGGTTGTTCGGAGATCCGCAAAGACAGGAGTAAAAAGCGAAAATAACCTTAAGCACACCAAACTTGAAATTGGTTGCTTTCTCTTCTTTTCAATTACCCAGGACATCTCTTACAACACTCGGTGACGTTTTAGTAGTGTCGCAAGCGCAACGTTTACCAGTAGATTGTTTCCATTTTAATACCATTAATAACTTGAAATTATTTAGAATTCGGTTAAAGAAGCTTAAATTAAGGCATTTACACAGGACACAGCAAAATGCTTCTAATAAAATATAATCAAAGTCTAAAAATTGGTTTTCAGTAAACTATACTCTGGAAGAAAACTGAATATTTGTTGTTCAGTCTCGTGCCAAAGGCTACTGTTTGAATATTTAATGTTTTTTTTATTCAAGACCTTAACTACACTCATCAGACAATCAATATTGTCACGTCTCCCTAAGTACCCACTCTTTGTTTGACAATGTAAACAAAATAACGCAGGTATCTAGGAGTAAGACATAACGAGTTGCATTCACTGAATTGAGACGCTATGGTGCATCATTACGAATCGATCGGACACGCTCTTTGCCGGTCAAAGAAATGCCGATACCCAATTGGAACAAGATCAGAAGATTTCTTTTCTTTTTCTTAAAAGAGGTTCCTATTAAGACTGGTAGTGTTTACCTACACTGTGCTTGTTTCCTTGTTTGATTTGAATTATTTCCGTTCCACGGACATTGAAAAGAATATCATGATGGGGGGTAAAATAGTTACAAAGGTCACTAGTCGCTTCGTTTGGGAAGAAGTTCATATACTGACGTTAACTTTTCTTGTTAATTTTTCAAAACATCATCTTTATGAGTCCTAGATTTCATTTTATTTCGAAGTTATTGCACCTTAAACCTCTTATAGCTATGTGCGAATAAAGTTTTGACTTCAATAATAATGACAAGTCGAACTGAAAGCTCTTTGGAAATCTCCTAATCCATATAATGTACCAGTACGACAGACGTTATTAATATCAAAACACTTGTGTCTACGATAAGCCGGCATTCAAACGAAAAACAATTAAAATTAAGGTATTTAGCTCGTGCTCATTTTTCGATCCACAAAGAGTGAGTGAGCGAGGGAGGTGATCCATATGGATCATATTACTGCCGAGAGAAGATGTTTTGAATCCAGCGACCGCCCCAAACCCAAAGTCCCTAACGCACCGGTATAAGTAAATATGTGACAGGTATACCCTCTTGCCTTTTGTACGTGTCGTGTTGATGTATAGTATAATATCATCGAAGGTGTCGCCGGTGTACAATTTTCATCTCAGTCGGTGTGATCGACGCGGAATGATCACTAGTTTGACGTGATCGGCAATCGGGTGAATTTCAGTTCGTAAATAGTGACAGTGTTGTCCTTTTTAAGTGATAAGCCAGACAATGGATCCGGATGCGCTGCGCATAGAAAAGTCATACCAGTCCGATTGTCCCTCCGAAGATGAAAGTGAGAATCAAAATCGGGTCATCTTGGAAATCGGTGTTAATTCTCCTTATTCTGGAGCAATCGCACCTTCTGTCCATTATCCGCCGGAAATACTCTTTTCTTCGAGTGCCCCATATTCGTCCGCGTTTTCTTACCTGCCAACGCATCCATGTGCTATGAGTATACCGCAGCAAGTGTGCAATTGGCCCATACCGGACGTGGTGCCACCCCCAATGTATCCTCATTACACAAATATTCGGGAACACTCCATCGTTAAGGAGGAAAATCCTTCGTGGCGCGAGAGAGCTTTACAGTTAGAGAAAGGTGAGGAGGACCGTGAGTGCAATTGTGTTTTTATTTTTAAATGTGTTGTTGGAATAAGCCATCAAATCAATTCAGCATTTTTAGCATAAACGGCTTTTCAAGAAAGAGTAGTTTTACCTCTTTTCGTTGCTTTAATTTTTAAACGAGCATTTCCCCGAGAAACATACTAGATTCAAATTTAATAACGCCTAGCCAATATCAGTGTTGTTCCTCACACTCAGAATTAGACCTGATTCCAGTAAAACTGATGTTGGGATCTCAAATCTTCATTTTGTCCCTCCCATGTTTTGCTACCTTTCCCACATATTTACAATTAAGTAGTTCTGTGATTTTCCGATGGGAGATCGGACATTAATAGTCTAACGAAATTGGATAAAGTTTGAATAAACTAAAAAAAAAAAAAATGTAGATAATAACTAAAATATTGATTCAAATAATCTTGTACTTTCAATCGAAGAGTGCACGATCTTGAAGGTTCTTACATTTCAGAGGTGTCCCATACCGAATTAAAGGCCCTTACTGATTTTTAAGAATTTAAAGGAAAACACTATAGAGACACTATAGAGTTTGTGGGCGGAATTCAAAAATGTTTATGCAAGAATTTGGTGAAGAAAAGATCATGTGCGGTATTCCCAAATAATGCGGGAACCACAAAGCAGCCTGGGCTTGGCCTCGGCTTGACGTTTACAAGTCCAGCCATACGATTTCAGTGTTTCCTAACACAATGAAGCTCGGCTTCAAAATTTCGGTTCAAAGCCCATGTATCGTAACGGGGCGAAGCCGAAGCCTGAGGCTGCCTTGTGGTCCCCGCTTAAAGATCAAGAAAACAGAAA
This sequence comes from Neoascia interrupta, assembly GCA_947623515.1. Classification (NCBI taxonomy): domain Eukaryota; kingdom Metazoa; phylum Arthropoda; class Insecta; order Diptera; family Syrphidae; genus Neoascia; species Neoascia interrupta. The sequence goes on from OX392464.1 coordinate 14,164,600, forward strand.
AATAAAGATAAATTGAGGGAGACTAATCTAGTTTTCGTACTCAATTATTATGGCCTTAAAGCTTGAGGTCTATGTTCAAATGATCTTTGTTCTATGCTCAAACTATCAAATTTATTGAAGTCTTTTGGCAAAAATAAAAACTGCGAGTCAACTAGAGCAAAAGTAAATCTGTTCCTATAGACTGTTCAATACTTTTTGAGTGCTCAACAGCAAGTGAAGAAAGGTTCAATCCTTGTAAAGCTCTGTAACTGTAACCTTTACAGTTTTTATCAAAATTATAACAAGTAGACTTTTACAGGCATCGCGGTGATTTGGTCCGTCCCGTTTAAACCATTAAGCTTTATTAACTTTGTCAATGTGGCAAAAAACCTACATTCAGTTACGGCTTATGCAGCATTCTTTCTCTTTACACATGCGTTTTCCTTAGCTTCTTCACGCTATGTTGTCTCATTTCATCTGTCTCAGATCTCAGTTCATCCGAAACGAACTTCTAAAAATACCCGACCCTATTTACCAACCAACCCCAAATCTGGAAGTTTTTTTTTGGCCTAAATTCATTTACTGGAAGTCAATTATGTGCACCAGCCACGCCCTCAAAATGGGCGTGAACTTAGAAGAAAATCGTTTAATCGTATTTCTTAGAGCCGTAAGGAAATATGTTAAAAATGAAAATTAAAGCAAAAAAAACTGTTTTTTTTCCCAAAAATGCCCTCCAAAAGTGGGCGGAGCTCAAAAATAGAGCACGCTTGAGGAAAGCCGATTTCTTTAATATTCGCCATAAAATATTTTTTCGGTTTAGAGCGAATTTTCAGAGGAATCAAGTTTTCAAAGATATAACACTGTAAAAGTTAAAAAAAGGGGCGGTTCAGTTTTCTTCGTGTTAAAGGTTTTAAGCCTCATTTTCTATACACTATAATTCTAGCTCCTATGTCTTGTCGAAAGACCTTTTGAAATAAAATATAAATTAAAATTAATAAAAATAGATGTTGTCCCGCACATTAAAGTCAAATAAGGGCGGGGCCTACAGCGGCTTTAAACAATTTTTAAAATTTGACTGTGCAAGAACCAAGCCGTGTCTCAGATTTCAGCTCTCTACAGCTTGATTTTGATGACCTTAAACCTTCACACACGCTCCTTTTTTAAGTTTTGCTACAGTCCGAAGTTTTGTACGTGAAGTTGGCTGAAATTCTCACAGGTCTGTCTACTGGGCCCAAACCGTAGCGTTTGCGTTTATCCTGTAACCAGCTGTAAATAATTCTGCCATCGCAGATGTTGTATTTTGTCTCCTTTGGATAGACGCGCGTCGCCTAACCAGCCCTAAGGTTTGATGTTATACTTTCTCCTTCAGCCTGCGTCTATGGGCGTTTTTCTTTTTTAGTTCAGAGTAGAGCACTGAACAGAGCTCGAGAACTCTGAGCGTACTCTGAACCGAGTTCGCTCAGAGTACTCAGTTCTGATTTTGTAACGCACTTAGCACATTTTTTGGTTGTCTGTCGAATGAAAAATGAAAGAAAAGAAAACTTGAAAAAATTGGCAAAATATTTGTTACGAGCCGAAATTGATGCAAAATAAATATAATTTAAGCAAGCAATAATTTATCAAACGCTTTTGCTCGGCCTTAGAACAACAAACATCCCCTATTATTTTTTTTTTCAACATTCATGTAATTTTGCTGTGCTCAACAATTAGCTCAGAATGCTCGGTCAATTTATTCCTAGCACATTGAGGGCGCTCCGATCATGCTCTGCGCGAAAAAAGAAATACAAATCTTGGGCTATGATTACTCTGATCACAAAAAGAAACACAAATTCTTGTTTGACAGTTCGAGCTCTGCTCTGAACTAAAAAAGAAAAACACCCTATAAGTAGACGGTACCAAATCGAAGGATTTTCCTCCCGAAGCAGTCCTTTTTATTTGCCTTTGACAGCGATCGGCCAGATTTATGGCTGTTTCCCAACCAGGGCGAGAGAGCGAGCGAGAGTCTCTGTCGAGTTGTAAAATGAATGGGATGATTCACAATTCTGGCGTTTTCCCGTCTCGCACGCCGGCCATTTCAGTTGTGACACCCTTTAAAATATACAATTATGAATAAACCATATATGTACATGTGTAACAAGGCCAACAAATTATATAAATGTATTATGTCCTGTCACATTGCAGTCAAAACACTCGTCGCGGTTTCATGCTCTCATTATGTATTGAAATTTGAGGAGCGATTTTTCTAGTCACTGACGCTGCCGCTCTGGATGAGGCTGGCACGCTGTTTGCGTAAGCCAAATCCTTTGCCTACTTTAAGCGCAGTTGCGGTTGCCCGAATTCATAGTGAAGGCAGAGGTCGGGGAAAATTATGGAATGAATTTGAATTTTTAATTTCATTCGCATATCAGAAAGATTGACCAACAAGCCCAACACAGTAAGTTTTAATACTAAAAGTTCCCAACTTAATCCTCACCAGCCCCTTTACCATGTTTGACAGCTAGGCCGTCAGCTTTGTTACGGTTTTCCTCCTCAACATCGACTGCGATTAGCTTGTAGTGTTTTTCATTGAACAAAAGATTTGAACTTTTTCGATTTTGCATGTTTTATTGAAATTTAAAGAGCAATTCTCAATACGAAAGATACGCTCACTTGATTTCACGAGATTCGATCTGGGACCAACACTTCAATACACATGCAAAAGTGTCTGCTGTTAAATGCCAAATCCAAGGAATTTTCGAAGGTTTCTTTGACGGTTTTTCGATCTTATTTGCGGACGTGTTTGTTGGCTTTCAGCCCATTTGTGTGATTTACCTTGTCAGCAAACGGGAAAAAGGCGTTATAAAACTTATTTATTTTAATATTTAAACATCATTACTATAAATCTATAAACTCCTTTTCCAGACTACAAGAAAACGGCTTGTGATCGCGAGCGTACAAGAATGCGTGACATGAACAAAGCTTTCGACCTATTGAGGCTGAAATTGCCAATATCAAAACCAAGTGGAAAAAAATATTCCAAAATTGAGACTTTAAGGTAAAAGAATTTTCATCACCTTTAATTAATATTATAAGAATTTTAAATTTTCTTTAAACAGAATCGCCATCAGTTACATCCGTCACCTTCAGGAGTACTTAAAGAAACCACCCGAGATGCCAATGTCACCTAATCATCATTCCGGAGTTACTTTTAGTTATACAGAACCAAATCCCGCATGTTCATATGAATCACAAGATTCTGGTAGATCGTGGCAAGAAAATACAACAACGTATCGAATCAACCATTCGCCAAGATATAATATGGACAAATCATGGGATTAATATTAATCATGTCGATTTTTAATATTTTATTTAATTAATTTAATTTAAGTGTAGTATGTAACACAGTGCAGCTTTATTACCAAAGCACAGGAAGAATGATTATAACGCTACGGACTTGCGAAAGGTGTGGTAAAATATTAATTTTTATTATTGCAGTAAAGTAAGTAGGCTTTAACCATTAATGTTAACTTATGTTGTTCTTCATTACAAAATTAAAGATAATTGAAAATTTATGAAAATAAATTGATGAATTTATGATGTAAGAAGTTTAAAAGCTAACCTTATAGTACGTTTACACCTAGCCTAATTTCAGCATATAAGCTAAATTCAACATTTCACTGTAAATGTTCAGCGTTTCGCCATACATTTTTGAGGATTAATAAATGTTGAATTTCAACTTAATGTTTTTCAATTTAATTCAGAAGTTTGTCAAATTAAAGAAACCTCTCAAACTTCCGATTCTCTTACTTTTAAGAGAATTCGGAGCATTTGACAGAAAATACTCAAACAAAACGTTTGTTATTTGACATAAATGTATATAACTGCTCTGGAACGTATTTTAAAACGAAAAACAAAGAAGTAATATCGACAATTTTTGCTGTATCGAGTACTTGATATTTCAGATTTTGACACTAATTGTCATTTGAAAAGCTGAAATCCCAATATAAACAGCGAAATTGGATTTCGAAATTTTTTCACTAACTTTTGAATTAAAGTGCTGCTGTAAATGTACTATTACCTTAACAGCTGGGACACAATGAGTATCTGTGTCTGTTTCTGGGTCTGTGTCTCGCAGTTCAGCTTACGGGAACACGTATATAGCGACACAATGCGTAGCTCGCTGTGTCTCTGATTTTAGGTGAAAAATGTGGCTAGACACAGCGACAGACACAGACACAGACACACATTGTGCTCGGATTGTAATAATAATTTTTAAAATACTAAATAAAAATATGAAGAACATCGACTTCTGCGCTTGAAGGCAAATTTTATTCTTGGAATATTTGGAAGCTCACAAATATTAATTCATAACTTTTGCTGCATCAATCAAGAGAAAACACCTTAAAAATTACTGTCTCAAAAGACACCTCACAAGCAAGAAAATGAGTCTTGAAAAACTCTTGTCTTGAGTCTTGATGAAACTCTGAAAAATAAAAACAAATTTCTTCATACTACGAGAAAGGTTGCGAGCAGAATGACTTAATTTTTAAGTCTTTTCCATTCATTTATTAAAAAATAAAACATTGCAATAATTCTTTAAAAACGGTCTTTTAATCTATCGCAACCCGAAGAAGTAACAATAACCAATAACTACTAGAAAATTGATGAATGAAGTATCTTTTCCATAATTGTCGGTGATTGATTACTGATTACAGAACATAATCCACTCTTAGAATTAAATTGTGTGCTTATTTTTTTGTGCTGAAATTGCGTTCACCATACAAACCAAAGAACCCGTCGTCGTTCTGTGTTTTATCTTGACTCGACTGGAGCATTTATTTGTTAAATACTAAGAAATGTCAATATTTTTTGAGAGCGTTCACAGCTATGTCACTCAAAATTAAATATCTGCGTCCGTTTAATTAATATCAACAAAAACTGAACGGCAATGCACCAAAATTGCACTAAAATTTGAAACATAACGACCAACCCAGCTAATGGCCGCCAAGTATCTATATGCTGCCATCTATTCGCTGCGTGTGAATTGAACTCCTCACCCGTCAAATAGCAACCGACCCACTGAACTGCTACTTAACGAAAATTCCCGGGCGACGCATGCCGTCTGTGCGATGGATGTCAGTTTAAATCTGACAGCTCAGCATGACGTCACACACAACTTTTTTACCCAGCAAAACAAAAGAGCGCACTATACATCTGTCTCCTTTCTTACCACGAAAAATTCAGCTTATAAAGCACAAAAATGGTAGATAGGCGTAAAATCTTCAGCGCAGCTGCTGCCAATGCCAAACGTCAACAATTTGGTTTTCTCAACGAAAAACAAAACTTCCCCGCTCTTTCAACCCCTTGACCGTATCTGTCAAACAAACATGAATCAAAAACCGATTCAACTGCGATGCGCGACGTCTGATTGCTATCCGGAGAGCGAGTAATCAATCGAAATTCTTTAATGAAATTGTTTTGTCGCCAAGCAATCTCGTCGGAAACGCTTGTGATTGTTTAAAAAAAATTAAATTGATGAATAAAACTGTTAAAGTATTCGGATGAACTGCATAGTAAGTGCGATTTTGTGCCGGGATTGACTAGAAAATTGTGTGTTTGAGTCGCGCAGTGCAGTGACTTGTGTGTTAAAACGGGGAACAAAAAGGTATTCATAAAGAAAACCGTATATACCTAACTATTCGAGGCGGTTTCAAACTATTCGAGTGTTCTCAAAAGCGGGAGTGCGAAAAATTGAATCAAATTAGTAATCATTTGAGTTCGGAAACACTATGGCTATACCCTGGTAATGGGAAACCATTTCCAGCCGGAATACTGGAGATCGGTGAGTACCTATCTCCTGGCTATAAAGTACATTTTTTTTTATATTTATGTTATGTATTTACCTACCTACGTACCTTTTCTTGCTCTACTCTGTCTACTCTGACTCTCCCATCCACCATCTAGGAACATTGTGATTTTGCGTGTTTATCCCTATCGTTTGCTAATCTTATTGATAACAGTGTTGCCACAGTTGTTTTAGTATTAGGGATACACAGAAAAATCCTACAGTTTTATCTTTTTTGATGTACCTATATAAAGCGTAGCAAATTGTGTTAAAACCCTGACGTGCGGAAATATTAAAATGCATTTCACACAATTTTTTGTTAAACATTTTTTTTTAAGTTGGACTCCGCTCGTTAAAAATAGATGTTAGTTTGTGTTGGGATTGGCTATTGGGATGGGCCATTCCAATTGGCCCAATAATAGATGATCACTGGATAATGCTATGTTTCCATCGGTCATAAAATGTAGAAAAGTGGCAGAGGATTAAAAATCAATCTAGAAGTGTTTCCATCGAACAAGCATTAGATTAGCTTCGCACAAGCAATAAATGGTATGGATAATAAAGAGATTTATGTGAGATCCCAATCGAAGTCGTTACCCTGACAGATTTGCCATACGTGGACAGTTTCAGTGTCCTTTTTCGATCCTCAAGTTGTTGAAAAGGTGTTCAAAAAGCTTTAAAAGTGGTCCGTGAAAAGTTGAATGAGATTTATGAGAGGATTTATTTTTATTCGCTTGCCGAGAGGATCAATTTGTACGGTTAATCGTGTAATTTGAAGAGGATTTAATGAAGATTTATATCAATCGAGGATTATTGCCCAGTGGAAACATGTTATTAGATTAGCTTAACCCAAGCAATCAATGATATGGTTAATAGAAAGATTTATGTGAGGTTTGTTTAATATTTATGGAAACACCGATGGAAACATGTTATAATACCTTTATACCAATATACTTGTATTTTTACTTCAATTGCAAATTGAAGATCCACATTGTGTCTTCAGAATATCGAATTAAATTTGGTGTGTTATTATTCCCTTTTAAATAAAATTGTATTTTTTGTGTTAACATTTTATGAAAAGTTCTCTATAATTCGTTGGTAAGTTTTTGAAAAAATCGCTTTTTCTAGGACTTAGTTATAAAAATGTACCCTGTTTTGCAAAAATGTCCCGAAATGTGGGCGTGTCCAAGTTTTTTCTGTGGTATTCTGCTGGGTTTTAAAATTGGTTAATACTACCCAATTTTTTTTAATTGCGTTTTTATACCTCATCCCATAGAAGGTATATTAAGTTTGTCACATAATTTGTAACGCGTTGAAATAATAATGGTAGACCCCCAAAACGTCCGCCTGTATGTCACATGTTTTTAGGCCTTAAATTTTGAGCTACGAAGCTGAAATCTGCCCACAGACACGCCCACAATCGGTCTAAATGTGCAACTGCCTCCATAGTTTTCAAAACTATAAGACGCTCTAAGGGGCTGAAATTTGACATTTAGCATTTCCTAATGAATGTAAAACACGAAAAAGAAAAATTGTTTTGGTAAACCTCCTCCAGTGGTTGTGGCATCTATTTTAAGGGTAACTTTTCAAATGCAATTTACTCAATATTTTTGTTGCAAATTGAAAAAATTTCGCTTAATATGTCCTGTAGAAAACGCATAGTTCTACATTTTTTTTGTACAAGACTTTGGATCCCGCTTACATTTGGGGGCAGAATTGAAGAAAAACCTGAAATTTTCCAGAAAAACGTAATTTCGACTGGCCTTGGGCCTAAACCAGGGTCGGTTGGACCACGCCCCTTTTCGAAGCTTGCACTACTTATAAAATGTCAAAAAATAACAATGCCATCAGGATTTTACAATGTGGTATATGACAGGGTGTTCAACGGTCCGTTTTACGGACTATAATTTCTGCGTACACACTGTAGCAGTTGGTCCTTTATAATAGGCTTAAGCGGGATTAAACTAACGGCGGAATACAACGAAAATCCCACTCAAGTTCTGCCACAAAATTGTGGTGCCCATAATCGACTTTACCAAACGATTTGAAAGTCATGAGATTTCACTGTGAACTAGAGCTGTGTCAATCGTTCATTTTCCCGGATCGAATCGATCTTTCAGTCAATCATTCATTCGTTCCTTTTTCAAACATCATCGTTCTTACCGATTTCGTTCTTCTTTCAGTCATCGATCCAATCCAAATTCAATCACCGTTCCTCCGTTCAATCCGGATTTGCTAAGCAGCAGCCAGCGTGTGCGCGGCAAATACACAATTTTCGAAATCTCGTAGCAGTTTCGCTACGGTCATCGATGTAGGAATAGAACGTTTCATCATATTGTGAATGATTGAATTGACCCTTTCTCTTTCCTTTTGCTCATTTGGCCAAAATAATGGAGAGAGAAAAGTTTTGGTTCGTACCGATTTCATTCGTTTCGTTCATTTGAAAGAAAAAGGGATTAATATTGTGGGAACGATTGATTTTACTTTTTCATTCCTTTCGTTCATTTAAAGGGAAAGAGGATTAATATTAGGAACGATTCGTTTGCCTAATGTTTTTAGGCCTTAAATTTTGAGCTACGAAGCTGAAATCTGCCCACAGACACGCCCACAATCGGTCTAAATGTGCAACTGCCTCCATAGTTTTCAAAACTATAAGACGCTCTAAGGGGCTGAAATTTGACATTTAGCATTTCCTAATGAATGTAAAACACGAAAAAGAAAAATTGTTTTGGTAAACCTCCTCCAGTGGTTGTGGCATCTATTTTAAGGGTAACTTTTCAAATGCAATTTACTCAATATTTTTGTTGCAAATTGAAAAAATTTCGCTTAATATGTCCTGTAGAAAACGCATAGTTCTACATTTTTTTTGTACAAGACTTTGGATCCCGCTTACATTTGGGGGCAGAATTGAAGAAAAACCTGAAATTTTCCAGAAAAACGTAATTTCGACTGGCCTTGGGCCTAAACCAGGGTCGGTTGGACCACGCCCCTTTTCGAAGCTTGCATTACTTATAAAATGTCAAAAAATAACAATGCCATCAGGATTTTACAATGTGGTATATGACAGGGTGTTCAACGGTCCGTTTTACGGACTATAATTTCTGCGTACACACTGTAGCAGTTGGTCCTTTATAATAGGCTTAAGCGGGATTAAACTAACGGCGGAATACAACGAAAATCCCACTCAAGTTCTGCCACAAAATTGTGGTGCCCATAATCGACTTTACCAAACGATTTGAAAGTCATGAGATTTCACTGTGAACTAGAGCTGTGTCAATCGTTCATTTTCCCGGATCGAATCGATCTTTCAGTCAATCATTCATTCGTTCCTTTTTCAAACATCATCGTTCTTACCGATTTCGTTCTTCTTTCAGTCATCGATCCAATCCAAATTCAATCACCGTTCCTCCGTTCAATCCGGATTTGCTAAGCAGCAGCCAGCGTGTGCGCGGCAAATACACAATTTTCGAAATCTCGTAGCAGTTTCGCTACGGTCATCGATGTAGGAATAGAACGTTTCATCATATTGTGAATGATTGAATTGACCCTTTCTCTTTCCTTTTGCTCATTTGGCCAAAATAATGGAGAGAGAAAAGTTTTGGTTCGTACCGATTTCATTCGTTTCGTTCATTTAAAAGAAAAAGGGATTAATATTGTGGGAACGATTGATTTTACTTTTTCATTCCTTTCGTTCATTTAAAGGGAAAGAGGATTAATATTAGGAACGATTCGTTTGCCTAATGTTTTTAGGCCTTAAATTTTGAGCTACGAAGCTGAAATCTGCCCACAGACACGCCCACAATCGGTCTAAATGTGCAACTGCCTCCATAGTTTTCAAAACTATAAGACGCTCTAAGGGGCTGAAGTTTGACATTTAGCATTTCCTAATGAATGTAAAACACGAAAAAGAAAAATTGTTTTGGTAAACCTCCTCCAGTGGTTGTGGCATCTATTTTAAGGGTAACTTTTCAAATGCAATTTACTCAATATTTTTGTTGCAAATTGAAAAAATTTCGCTTAATATGTCCTGTAGAAAACGCATAGAAAACGCATAAAAACCTGAAATTTTCCAGAAAAACGTAATTTCGACTGGCCTTGGGCCTAAACCAGGGTCGGTTGGACCACGCCCCTTTTCGAAGCTTGCACTACTTATAAAATGTCAAAAAATAACAATGCCATCAGGATTTTACAATGTGGTATATGACAGGGTGTTCAACGGTCCGTTTTACGGACTATAATTTCTGCGTACACACTGTAGCACTTTCTCACAGGTTTTGTTTTGGCTTTAACAACAGAGCAAAAAAAAAACAAGCAAAAATCTCTCAGAGAGAGGAAAAAACGCCCAAAAGCGGGGAAACGTTTTGTGAACCAAAAACTGCCTACATTTTAAACGTCGAAGCAAAATGTTAAGAAAAAGTTATTGTGATTGATGAAATTTAGATGCAATAAAAAAAATTTAAAATATTTGAATTATTGGCAGCAGCAAAATATTTACTGATTTAGGACTTCATTGTTCAAAGTTGATAAGAACATTCGTTAACACTCAAAATTGTTCGAAAGTGTGAATTTCGTAAGTCGCTCAAGCTTTAACCACTCAAATGTCAGTTGCTGCTCTCCACTCCAACTCAATTGTCCATTCCATGAAATTTCAAAATTCTGACCAAGGAAACTTCTTTGGCTAAATGTCGTATAGAAAAGGAAATTTCAAACTCTCGTTTTTGCTCTCTCTCCTGTCCAAAGCTACAGAAAACCTTGTACAGGTTTGGGATCAGGATTTAGCTATTTATCGTAGCAGGTTTGGGTCGTTTTTCTTAAAGTCTTTTTCATTGAAGAACAGATTTGCTCTTTCTGTCAAAAGATTGGATATTTTTCATCAGGTGAAAATTATGATGATGATGATAGTTTTTCGCTTCAACAGAAAACATATTTATATCAACATAAGGTTTTTTCGAGTTCGCACCTTTTCACTGTTCTGCGTTGGAAGAAGCAAAGACAACAGCAAAGTGCGTTCTGCACTGAATTTGACGAAAGCAGCGTTCGGTACTTGTGCAGCACTAATGGTGCTGTTTAACCACTGCAATTTTGTCGCGACAGAAAACTAAATGCTTTGCGACAAAAAACTATTTGTCAGCTGTGGAATGTGGTTCGACAGTTTAATAGTCATCGTGCGCCGTTTTGCGTTCAATGAAAACTTGAACTTTCGAAATTGTACTGTTTTTGAGTGCACTGAAAAGTGTGTGTGGGTTTTCAGAGCGCACTGGGGCTGGTGTAATCAAATAAATCTTTTGTTGGAAGTGCCAAAAGAATTCCTACGTTCCAGCTGATATTACTGATCAGTTACAGAACCGGTATCGTTGTTATTTTTTAAGGACTGCACTGTTACTCAAAAGTCCATTAAACCCGTACATCATGTTATGAAGCGGTGACATATCATCTACTATGGCATAAGCGTAGGTGACCGAAAGCTTATACAGTGAGCAAAAAATCGGCATATTGTCATGAAGGGGAATTTGTCAAGTCCTGCGCATCTTAGGAAAGTACGTAGAAGAATCGTATAAATTGCCATTTAAGTGCATTAACGTTGTTAAAGCCGAAAAAACAATAAGGTAAAATAAAACTTAATAATAAGGTAAATAAAATAAAAATAAAAGTGCTTATTTCGATACTAAAGGAGTTGGTCCTTTATAATAGGCTTAAGCGGGATTAAACTAACGGCGGAATACAACTAAAATCCCACTCAAGTTCTGCCACAAAATTGTGGTGCCCATAATCGACTTTACCAAACGATTTGAAAGTCATGAGATTTCACTGTGAACTAGAGCTGTGTCAATCGTTCATTTTCCCGGATCGAATCGATCTTTCAGGACCCGATCTTTCAGTCAATCATTCATTCGTTCCTTTTTCAACCATCATCGTTCTTACCGATATCGTTCTTCTTTCAGTCATCGATCCAATCCAAATTCAATCACCGTTCCTCCGTTCAATCCGGATTTGCTAAGCAGCAGCCAGCGTGTGCGCGGCAAATACACAATTTTCGAAATCTCGTAGCAGTTTCGCTACGGTCATTGATGTAGGAATAGAACGTTTCATCATATTGTGAATGATTGAATTGAGCCTTTCTCTTTCCTTTTGCTCATTTGGCCAAAATAATGGAGAGAGAAAAGTTTTGGTTCGTACCGATTTCATTCGTTTCGTTCATTTGAAAGAAAAAGGGATTAATATTGTGGGAACGATTGATTTTACTTTTTCATTCCTTTCGTTCATTTGAAGGGAAAGAGGATTGATATTAGGAACGATTGGTTTGCCCAACCGGTATTGCAATCGCCAATTCTTTTAGAGGAATGGGTCCAAAGGATCGAATCAATCACGATTGACACAGCTCTACTGTGAACGTCTCGAGTATCACGTTGCCTTGAGAATTTGAAATCAAATTTGAAAATTATGTCACTTCTTTGGATGTTTATATTTCCGAAACCGATGGTCCGATCTAAAATGTGTTTCAACTTTAGAGGTCAGCAGGCAATTGGTGTATTTCTTTCTTTTACGGGTCTTTTAAAGCAAAAATATATGCGTTAATATGACAATTAATTAAGTAATGACAAGAAACTCAACACAAGTTAACGAAAACTGTACGAAATCGAGAAAAAGGCTATCTTAACCGTGGCATACGAATCATTTCGAATCAAATTGGGACATTTCGGAAAGCCGAATTAAGCTCATCAAAGTCTAGTATTGTTGGGCCTCAAGCTCTATACTAGGTTTTATTAATGAACCTCCCTTTAAATATGTACTAATACCTGTTACTCTTTAGGCCTAGTACGCACGAAGACAGACAAACGTGCAGCAAATAACCGCACGATTTTCTGCCGCAATCATACTCAGCACTCGAACAATAATTTCCCACGGGATTCCTGTCAATTCGATTAAAATTGTCATTTTCATTGTTAAAAAAAAGATGTTTTCAAACTTTTTATAGCAAACTGAGGCAACCAACAACAATTACCAGTGCGACCAGTGCATTTCATTTTGTCAATTTAAATGAAAATCCTCATTTTCATTGGTAAAAAAAGGTTTTAATCTACTGTCGTGCTATTTCCAAAGTCGCAGTTTGGCAAATTATCGAAAACGAAATCGTGTCACAAATTGTTTTACCCAGAAGCTCCACTTGCAATGGGCAAAGCAATCAATTGATTGAAATGTTTCCATTGACTGTTTAATTACTAGTGAAGACGCTTTGGAAATTAGCTTTGCAATATTGATTTTCAAATGGCCATCAATGATTGATTTCCATTTGAAGAGCCATCATTGCCATAAATCTACGTGGCAATGAGTTTGAAAATGACAGTTGAAACTTAAATTTAATATTTTCGACTTCAACGTCTTCTATACAAATAAGAAAATAAACTTCAAACCCGAAAACAACGTAGCCATCGAAAATTTCAAAACTTATGATTTTCCTTTTCGTTTTAAATTTGTATTTGTAGGCAATGAAATGCCCACATTAAAAATGAATGAACTTGTCCGCTTAGAAATGAGAGTCGACCTCCTAGCGATAACACCAAGGAGACCAGCGTAATCTTCAAATTAATAAGAAAACTTGTTGGACTTAACTTGTATCTTAACTTAGAATGTAAACTTAAACTTGATTTGGGAATGAAGCAAGTCGTACCAACAACATTAAGCAAGTCTTATTCCCCTGTACATTTAAACAGAACCTAGATACCTACCTCGTTCGGTCGAACTCAATACTTTTCTAAACCAATGTAGAGGTACAATGCGAGCTGCTTTGAAAATTTGATTTCCCTCAAATCAATCTATACCAAATTTTGCTTCCTTTTACCAAACGAACAACACGTTCGCGACTTCCCTATGGGTCGGTGGAGCGTCAACTGAGTGTCGTTCAACTTTTACAGGATTCATATTTTTAAATCATAGAAGCTTTAATAAAACATACTTTTTATTTCTTATTTTCATTAAAAATTTATAGAGTACTAAAAAAAAAAATAATATTTGCAGCAATTCAAGAGCAGTGGCAACACTTTCTACACAGCCCACATAGCCTGCCAAACCAATACCAACCAGACCAGCTCCATCTAACAACGATTTGCTGGCGAGTGTCTCCATCTCCAATCGCAGCAGCGCAGTCGATATCTGTTGTCTGCTACGAAAAGTGCACAAAGCACTGGCAAGTGGAAAATGTATCTATCGTCCGGATCTATAAATAAATGAAAATTGTTTATTATATCAAGAGTGTCGAGCAAATCAGTGATATTGTGTATGAGAAAATGAAATGCATTGGCAGTGGCAGCCCTAAGTGAGATTAAGTAGTGTGTTTATAATCTTTGTGCTCCCTCCCCAAAGAACCGGGAGCTGTGCTCCATTCTGAATAGCACAAAAGAGAGAAAAAAGGGCGGTGTCGTCGTCGTGTTGTGTTGTGTTGATTTTTTCCTCGTTCTTCCTCCTCTTTTACATGTACGTATTTTCTTTGCGCGAATCTTGTCGAGGAAAAGAGGAAAAATAGAACCAAACAAAGAGTGAAGTGCATCCAACGAAGTTGTACATAGTATTTTGTCGTGGCTATTGAAAAATTCCCTATTTATATCCACGGGGAATCATCCCCCTTTGTCCAGATGAAAAAATGCAATTTTTTGTGAAAAATCAAAAATTTACCTCGTCCCAAAAGTCGCGTCGGTATTGGTGTTTTTGTGTATTTTTGTGTATGCAGTGAAGAAGAAAAATCCACTCACTGCTAATTTGCAAAGTTCTTTTGTTTTTTTTTTCCCGAATATAACAACAACAACAACAACAAAATCTATTTAAATGCGTCTCTCAACAAACACAACACCATCGAGCATGGCTGATAAATCGGCCAAATTGGAAAAGCTATCTTCGTCGGGCAATATGACTGTCAATGCTGGCAGCACTGGGGGAGGAGGTGGCGGAAAACCGGTACCAATGAAGCTGTTTGCTGCCTGGGAAGTCGACCGTACACCGCCAAATTGCATACCAAGGTAAGTTGTTTTTTTTTTTCTCTTTTAATTGAAAAACAAATAAAAAACCTTTGATTACCCTGTCATTTCTTTGTCATCACATCTCTGCCAAGAGCAGGTATGTGAACTTGATTTTTATGCAGAGCAAATGAGGAATATTCCACGCCCCCACTTTGATCTAATTTTAGACATTTTCCTGATTGTGTTGCTAGAAGAACCGAAATTAAATTAATTCTCAGCTTAATAAAAAAATCGTGCGATAATCAATGGGATATGAAAAGCGTTTTTTTCCTGATTTACCCTAGAGACCTTCTCGTCGTGTGCTGATTTCGACTGGCCGACAATTTGGTTGTTGCTGCCACTTGGAGTGGAAATTTGCATCTGCGCTTGCACAGTAATTGCAGAATCTTTTCCCCATTTATCATCGCATTTTGCATTGATTTTGATTTGTAGTTTTGCACTGCTATGCTACACTCAACAGTCACCACACCCCGAAAAAGAAAGAGCAGAATTATGTTGCAATTTGTGAGCTGGTGGGGTACCCACACATACTGGAGGGTGTGGAATCGTTGCGCAATCAATAATTTATGGATGCATTCAACACATCTTTTTTGTCGCCCCTCCATTCAGAACCTTTTTACACATCCCGCTGATGCTAGAAAATTGGACTATGATGTATATTAATTATGCCAGCGAGGCGATGAATAATTTATGTCGAACAAAATCTTTCGATGTTTTACGCGTAAAAGTTTTATTGGCTGTTGACAGACCAATTAATGCATTCGACAGCTGTTGGCAGTTGTTTGTAATATTATACTTCCTAATTAATTCGTGGACTTCGTTTGAGCTGCTTGATTGACGTCAGTGGATGCAAATTCTGAACAGTTTAATGAAAACCTTATGGCAAGTGGAAGAGTGTAAGCAACAGTCTATTATAAAAGCAAATTTAGGCTCGGTCTAGTCTCGATGAGGTGTTTAACTAGAGTAAGCCTACAAACCCCTTGGCACATGCAAATAACGAATATTCCTTTTCCTTTTAATACTTAAAATTTTCATCCAGGGTGACACAGCCTGCAGAGCAACTCAGAAAGGCCCTTTTCCATAATCTTCCAAAATATCCTGTGTTACTTCCTTTTCTACCTGTTTAATGGGACTCTATTTACGAACTGCGTTTCATGAAGCAAATGTCAGTTTCGATTCTTTTACTTTAGCTCTTATTCTTGCATTATAAAAGACGGCTACGAATCGATGTAGGTAGTGCATGTTCGTGTCCTCATTATTCCAAAATGCCTCACCCGCCTGCTAAGAGTACACAAGACCCATAGTGAAGATTCTAACTTAGGGCGCTGACACACCCACAGTTCCAATACTTTCCTTTGCAGAAGACTCCAGAACTTTGCCTGAAGATCACTGAGCGTAAGACTTATCAAAATCTTTGAATCACTATTAGACCAGTTTGCCATTTTCCTAGGGCTTTCCAAGAACGACCGAGAGAGGAAAAGGGCACAGTTGGTCCCTTACCAGTCCCCTGATAACACATCTCAAACGCTTAACTCCTTAGCGAACACATTTTTAGGAAAACTAAGGCGAAGCCATCTTTCTTGTCCACTTATCTAAAAAAATGGAGGACTACCAATTTTTCCACCGACTTACCAGACGACCTTACTGAAGTCAGCCATTCGGACTTCTCTATCTTAACCACGCCAGGTATCCATGAGATTTGCCCACTTATCACTACGGGATCTACAAAGCAATTTGATCCCGTAATGACTTTCTGAAGTAGTAACTAAGTAAAAACTTTTTCTTTGCAGATCTGTCCGTTTACAGATTTCTATGGCAGTTCTAACTGCAAGTTTGCAAATTCTCTTTGCTGCGATATACCAAATTCAGGAAGTTTAGTCTCTCTGATGCGTTGCTTAAATCCGGATCCCTTGAGCAACTTTTTTGGAATCAACTTCTTTTAAACAACCGATTACCACACCAAGTCGCATCACCCCAAAAAACATCTACTACAGAAGCTGACCGCCACTTGAAAAAAGCCGCAATTCATCTCCTACGTTCGACTTCATTGTCAGCAGACGTTCCCACTTTTCGAGTGGTATTTAGTGTGGAAAAAAGATGCGCGCGATGGACAGAAAAATTTGGGTCCAAATAAGGACTTTTATTCCTCAAATTTTTTTACTTTGCTTTGATCCGTTTTGATCCATGAGCATTTTGATGCATTGAGCATTGCAAATCAGACAACACTTTATCTAACTTAATAGAGTTAAGCAAAACAGCGATTAACGTAGTAAGATTGAGAGTTAATCCCAAAGTGTTTCCACCGGAAAAAAAGAAGATTAACTTGATGTATTCTTTCACTTTTTACAAAACACTCCAGTCTAATCCACCTTAATTCAGCAAATCAACAAACAGCATTAAAGCCCTGCGCAGAATGGTTGATGTTGATGTGTCCGACAATGTGACTCGACAAGTTTGCAGAGGAATTTGACTGCGTAGTGAGTTTATGGACTTGTTATGGAGTGTTATGGACTTGGACATTTGCCTGACTTGTAGTTGGACCCCTGCAAGGTAGGAGATAGAATAGCCTTGAGGTAAGGTATGCCTGTCGTAAGAACCAACTGAAATCCACTGGCCGAAGTGATCTTCAGTAGCTTATAAGTGATGCTGTCAAGCGTTTATACTCCTGATAGGGCCACACTTGGCAGTAAAGTTATAACTAAAAGATGAACCTGAAGGTCTAAATAAAACTAAGAAGGTCTGATATATATTGTGCGGCTCACGGTTAGTGTCTAGTCCTAGAGGGACGGCTAAACTCTAAATGGTAGAAATTTAAGAGCATCTGTCTCGGAATGAGCGGCCGGCGGGCGTCTTTTGTCCAAGTTAGAATCGCCCGAAAATAACCTGGCAGCTACGTAACCATTAAATGTAACACCCCCTCCATGAAGAAAAATAAGAAGAAGCCTCGGATATGTGCTGATACTTTTAATCCAGGACACCCTTTCGAGCTATGCCTGGAAGTTGTCAGCATGCGAGCGCTTGGTGGGCGGGATTAAACCTTTTTTTTTTTTGTTTAAGCCGAAGAAGTTACGGTGGACGGAAAGACGAAACTTGGTTCCAAGAAATGAACCAATTTAATGGGACCAAGTTCTTTGCTTACTACGCCGGAGGTCTGGGTTCGAATCCTGCCAATGTCACCTGAAGAAAAAGACTTGCTCTTTTTCGCGGTCCCCACCTCCGCGAGGGTTTGACAAGCCCTCCAAGGGTATCAATTGTCCTGAAAAACTTCTCAAACTGCCGTTCGGATTCGGCAAAAAATTGTAGGTGCCCTTGTATGTGAAGAAATCAACACACACAGCATACATTGTTGAGAAGTTGGCCCTGGTTTTTATCGAGCTGTTGCGCCACTCTATTTATTTTATTTATAAGTTCTTTGTTCACCATCAATCGCGACAGCAAGTCGCTTCACCCCACAAACATCTTATGCAAAAGGCTATCAATTTCATTCGAAAAAGCCGCCATTCTGCTTCTACGGTTGTTTACTTTGTCTGCAGACTTCGTTATTACCACCGTGATGTAAAATATTTTCATGATGGATAAGAAACATGCAGAACAGAAGTCCAACAAGTTTGCTCCTTTTCTGTCAAAACAGACTTCTTAGCCATATTACTTTGTTTTTGTATGAGTCATAATGTCGGCACCCAAAAAAGCGTTTAAGTTGCCAAGGAATTTTAAGTTTGCTGCCATATTCGAAAATTACTATTGCACATGTGCGAAGTGAGTATGTAGAGCGTTTCTAATTACCCAATTCGAAAGAGTAGAGTTTTTGGTAAAAAAGTTGTGCTTAAGTTGCTATCATCCAATAAGCTAACAGAGTGGTGATGTCTTTTGATAACTTTGACATTATGACCGCATCAATCAGTGTCTCATTTAGAAACAATGACTTGTTGGTTTGGACCTTTTTCATGTTTCAAAAATGTCCTCCTTCAAGTTGATGACGTTTCTTGCTGCTCGAGCTACACCATGCAGCTTAAATCTTATTTCGTCCTGGCAGTTTTAAATTTTTTTGCAAGAATTTTCAGTTTAATCGGGAAGCAAATCACAACTCGAATGGTAACTCGAATTTTCGAAAATTTCAAAACTCGAAAACGCCTTTCATATAAAAATTTATTATATATTTTTTAATTTTCGTCCACTAATAAAAGTCATGCCGTTTTCGTGTATTGTCCCACCCAGAGCAAACAAATTCTCAAATTAAACTGCAACTTTATAAATAATTGAATAGTTTCAACAACATTTAAGCGGATTTTTCGGACTCGTTGTCTTTTATTGTCTCCAGCCGTTTACGAGCCATAAAATGCAAACAATACCAGAACTCTCTTCAAACCGTTCTAATTTAGCCGAAAATGTATTTGATATCTCACCCGCGCCCTCTCAGCCCCATTTAAACTTATTCAGATTCGTTTATTGCACTGCGGGCTGGCAAGCGACCCCAAAGCCTTGTTAAAAGCTGGAAAACGAAACGAGAAATTCGCGCCATTCAAAATATTTTAATTATCAATTAGAGTCGTCCAGCGAGTGGTACAAGTCAGCTGCCATTGCCCCTGTATTGGTACGTAGACAATTAGCTAACGCGTTCATCTCATCGGGCACCAGATGATTTTACACGTTTTTATAAGACGTGTCGAGACCGAAGACCGACACGACATGCCGGCCGTTGACTTGGTTATTATGGCTGCGGAAAGTGTGATTGCGATGAAAACTTAATTACACGACATCCATAAAAATATTTAACAATGATTCGATAAATTTGATTTGAAGGAAAACATACGATGCACCCTTAGGCAGAGGTGCATTTGGCAAGAGCGATTCACCGATCCGATATAGAAACTGACACCCAGTCGCGAGTAGAATGACAGCAATTAGCATGGCTCATTCGATGGGTGACTTGTGGTACAACGATGTGAACTTTGTGCAAGCTGAATAGTCACCCATTTAGTCAGAAAGCCATTTTGTCATGAGCCCCAAGATAGTTTAATTTGAATATTAAGTGCTTTAATTGGTTGGGAATTTCGTTGTGACATTTGAGTAACTGAATGCGGTAAACATGTATCGGCGACGAAAATTTTACGGCCCCCTTCAATTTATTCGCGTTCGAAGACAGTTTCGAGTTATGGCAAAGCGAAAGTAAGTCGTAAAGTTAATAGTCTTGCACGTAAAACTGTAAGCTATACTGTTTCTATTGTAAGGTGCAGGAGGTACATGCTGTATTGTCATCTAGCCGGGATAATTTTATCTTTGTGCACAAAACATTCAAGTTGTAAAGATAAAATTTGTAAAAGTCGTAGTAAAAGTAGGTAGTTAGTGCTATTGGTTGTGTGGATTTATTGGAGAACCAACTCCTGGATGTTATTAATGTCGGAATAGACTAACGGGAGGTGTAGTGTGTGTGTAACGTCGTTTGAAGTTTGGTTGAAAATTAAGACCGTACGTCCGAATTTGCCAACCGCACTGGCCGCAGTAAAAAATTTAATGAGATTAGGAACCATAGAAGCAAGGCTTTTGCTCACTATCGTGGCGCACCTTTAGCCGAAAATTTTAATGTTTTGAGGCAGAAATTGCAAAAATTAAGTTTTTGCAGAACTTCGGACTTTTCTATGAGTTTCCTGACATCCTGACGATGTTTTTTGGCAACAAATCAAAGGTTTAGATGTGGAAAACACCTGGTTCCAGAGAGACAAAACAACTTGCCAAACATCAGGTGCAACTTTTTTTTAAAGGCTATGTCAGAAAGCTGCGTTGCGCCAACGTTGATTTGACAACTTAAATTCAAACACATTAAATTCAATGGCAGCTACCACAACGTCGAAGCAACGTCGTAGCCGTTTTGATGTTTCTGTGGACCTGGAATTGTTGACTTTCGCGGTGATTTGTGCTCTTGTTGATTTGTTTGCATTTTTTATGATTTTAAATTGTTTTTCGAATGGTGTATTTTCAACACGATTGTAAAGCTACGGGAACATAAGGGCACAAAGCAAATGAACAATGAAGCTTCGTGACATAGCCTTAAGAGTTGCGTGAAGAGTTCAGATGGCCATTTCAGATTCAGCGCGAGAGCGTCAAACCAGAGCGGCAGCGACAACGAGAGACTAGAGAAATCTTTTGTTAATACACAATAAAAGCTAGACACCGCGACGACCGTTTTGACTGCACACTGACAAAACTAAGCCAATTTTTAAAATTAGTCGACTTCAATGCAAATGTATGGTTTATATTTCATAACAAGTTTTAGCTTCGAGAAATAAAAAACATCCATTCAACAGCGCATCATAACTCACTTACTACAGCGATTGACAGAATAATCGTCGACCCCGGCGAGAGTTTTTCAATTTTTCGAAAAGGCCAGCGTGCGACACAGCGATATTCCCGGTATTGTAAACCACCCTATACATTGCCATTGATTGAAAGTCATTTGACACCTTGCCCGAGACCTTCGCTTGCTCCCTCGCCCTTCCAGAGAAAAATCAAAATCTGGCAAGTTAGAGTCACGATAACCACCGGCAAATGCGCAAAAGTCGTCATAAATAAGCGCGATAGAACCAAGTGCTAGAAAAGGTAAAGGGGATATCATTTGGCAATGTAAGAATTTAAAGTTAATGCTATAACCTCATTGAAACGTAATTGCCCAGCCCATATCTCGAAAATGTCACATATTTTTAGGTAATTTGACACAATGACTGAAGTGTAAAGTAAAAATGCTAATTTATCATGCTAATTTATCTTTGTATAATATTTTAATAGCTGTCACCGAAAATTGTGACTCGCAGAATGCATGACTTTTACGTCATTAGAATCGTTGATTTATTTCGGTTTGCTAAATGTTTCTATTTTTTATATTTGCTAAAAATGTACTTTTTACAACAAAATACATACACCGAAAGTGACAACAAGGAGCTGTGACTTTAGCCAAACGGCAGAAAATTCCTGTGAATGTACGTAAGACTGTATTAGGCCCCTCTTACATGACTAATGATTTGAGCATACACCTGCCCCCGCAAAGCAACGTGTCAAATCTCTCAAATATATCAATTGTCAAACCGTTCAAAAAATTATTTTGGGCAATTTGACATTTTTCAATTTTAGGCGATCTGACACTGATCCGTGATTAACTCCAGTTTAGATTTTTAAATTCTCTGGCAATCTTACGCATTGTGTAAAACACATCTAGGTTGCTGTTGCAGCAGTCCTGCCGGAGCAAAATTGAGTTATAAAAAACATCAAAGAGATTTTTTTTTTTTTTAAATCCAATTTTATTTCTAAAAGTTGTAAAATATTATAATAGCTTAAATTTCAACTTTCTTAACTCACGATCTCTATAACACGCCAAGTCCACTGCAAAAATGGTTTACAAAATGGACTTGTCAAATTGCCAAAAAAGGAACAAATTTGTACTAGTTTCTTTAGAACCTGAACGCAGTATAATAAGGCTGTGTAAAAATGTAGTTTTTTGGTTCAAATTCGACTTAAAGGAGGCGTGGCTAAAAGTTTTGAAAGTGTGGAATCTAGACCGGGATTTCATTTGCCTAAAATTTTTATTTTTATTATTCTTTTTCTTTCATAAATTAGGCTTCACTCAAATGTGCTACAGAACACACAGCGAAGAAGTCTAATTCAAGGCAGTTCAACGCCCGTCAAAATTGGGCTTTTATAGAAAATTCAAACTTTTTCATCAATTCCAAATGTGGGCGTGGCCCAAACCCTTCTATGAATAAAATGAAGAACTAAGTATTTTCTTCATAAAATATTAAGTGAAATTTTTTCAATTTGGAGCAAAAATCTTGAAAATTTTTGAAAATTTTCCCTAAAAATAGATACCACGCCCACTGGAGGATGTTTACCAATAATTTTTTTTTGTTTTCTGTGACTTACATTTATTAGGAGATGGAAATGTCAAATTTCAGCCTTTTACGACGTCTTAAAGTTTTGAAAGTTCTGGAGGAAAATGCACATTTTTACCGATTGTGGGCGCGTCTGTGGGCGGATTTCAAAAAATTATAAAATTCAAAAATTACACTTGTGCTGCTTCGCATGACGTGGAGCTTACGTACGAAATTTCAGCTCCCTATTTTAAAATATAAGGCCTAAAAACATGTGACTTACAGACGGACGGACATCGCTTATTCGATTTAGAATTCGGTCTCGATCATATGCCCTTAAGGCTTTGGGTGCTTACCATTATTATTTTACCGTGTTACAAACTTAATACCTCCTATCCTATGGGGATAAAAACGGAATTTTGAAAAGCTTTGATCCGGATTTCGAAATCTTATTTCATTTAGGTCCCTTGGGTAGGTTCACAATTGGTTTTGGTTTAGCTTCTGTTATTTAGAGCCGGTTTTTAGGTGCCAAGTTAAGCCAAGCTTAAACTGAGACCTATTAATCCCGTAACAAAATGATTCTGGAGTTAACCCAGCAAGCAGTTTTTCAGTAACTACAGAATTAACTCCATAAGCAAAGTTGTGAAAATCTTTGACTCTCAAAATTATTGCCTCTCACAACTGTCACTTCACATAGAAAACCACAGGAGAAAAAGTTCGACTTATTCCCAGATGTCATTTTGCACAGAAACACGTAAATCAATTTATCATTCCACACAGAAAAAACATTCAAAGAAGTTCATACTGTTCTCCAGAGTTGATCCGAGATTAACTCACCAAATTTGACGAGTTAAGCCGAGATTAACCCTAGATACAAGTTCACTGAAAAACTCATTTCTGGGGTTAATCTCAGTTTAACTAGGATGACCTCGCACTGAAAAACCGGCCCTTAAAGGTATATTTATAAAATTGTAAAGTAGCACTATAGCTTGGACTTTCTTTTAACTTTGTTTGCTTGCGAAAACATTCACTTTCCTCTTTTCATGACACCAAGAGTATGTGAACTGGGGTACCAGTTTTTTCATTTTTTCTTGTCAGCTTGGTGAGCTCGGCTGCCAGATATTACAAAACTTAAATTCTTGAAATTCTTCTTTCATTCTAATTTAAATTTCGCAACTTTTCCCTAAGTCCCTTTTGGGATTTTCACCATAGACAACGGACTTTCGTATAGCCTGGTCGTTATTCTTTTGTACTGCAGGCGTCTTTCCTCAATCTTCATTATATCCGTCGTTTTCATCAGCCACAACCAACCGCTTTCTAATTAAACAAACAAAAGAAACATTAATTAGGCCCCAGCAATGTTTAATTTAAATTAATGTGAATATAATTGCCAAAAACGAAAAGTTTTTTCTCCGCTGCACATAAGCAATACCACCCAGCGTTTTGAAATAAATTTAATTCTTGCGATTGGCGCACTAGTTTTAGACGTGTCGTGCCTTGTGATGACTTTTTGACTTGCTGTCAAGGTCAGCTACATCGTTAGGGTGACTTGCCAAAAATTTAGTTTCCCTTTGACAAGTCGCGCAGCCCAAATTTAAACATGTTTTTTGCCTGACGACATATTAAGCACATTATGTGCAAAAAAAAAATTACTTTGCAGGAAAGGCCCCCATTAGAGCACTCAATAAAGTTGTTTTGGGTCCCCGCGTATCATATACCCCAATTCGTTTATTGTTTCTGATAAGCGATTTGCTTTTTTGATACAATACATACATACCTACACTGGAGTAACTATCTAAATGATATCAAAACTCACATGTGTCCCCCTGTACATTATTTCGATTTAATTTGTTATCGCTGAAAGTCTACAACTCACTTGAGAGATTAAAAATTGCATAGCCACTGTCACAACAGGTTAAACACGGCCAGTTAAAGCTTGACATCTCTTGCTAAACCTATATACGCCACAGTGTGATCGGTTTTTCTTTCGGAACTTATTTTGATTTTTCACTTTAGACACGTCTTTTCAGAACGTTGAGTTGACCTCGTGGTTATCGTGTGCAGTGACTTTCCCACCGAAACTATAAATCTCAGTGTGAATCATATCATGGAAGATACTAAAAAGAAAATGGAAAAAAGGTAACTGGGTATACCCGTCAAATGGAGATAAAAAAATGCTGTAACTACGTGTTTAAATGTCAGTCGTGCGGTTGCAAACCGTTAAGATTTTCGGTGACCTTTTGTCGATTAAATTTGACGTACGTGACCCCACCTAAGTGTTTAGAACGTGGAAATGTCACATAAACGATATTCCTAATGCTTTTTTTTTGTTCTTCCGCTGACCGGTTTTGTGTCAAGAGCAGTTTTGTTTTCACTCAATTTGAGTGGGAATTCAGTGATAAGGAATTCTTAAATCGAGAAGGGTGTGTGTTCGTGTTGTGGCATTTTGCGTGGAAATGACTTTTTAGATTTTTTTTAAATTTATTGGTAAACATCTAGAAGATCAAAGTCTGTATGTTGATATTCTTGAAATCGTTGAAAATCATCAAAATGAGCGGATTATAGGAGATTTTTTCAAAAAACTTGTTTAAATTATCGATATTTAATTGCAACTTTAACATATTCAACGTGCTTCGCCCTTATGCAATCTAAGTTTTAACGTCTTTACTACCTCGCTATAAATCTATTAGATGTAGCTTGTGATACCTTTTGTGAACATTCCCAAAGCAAACTTGCTAAAGAAAACAAGAAAAATGCCTTTCTACTGCTACATCCGCTCTTGAGCATAATCTGAAGAACCGAAGGCAGTTTTTTTTATTATGTTATTTAATTTCTGAAAAACTAAACCAGTCCCACGTTAAACATGCACACAACATGTACCCACATTTCAAGTCAAACTAGAGCCCAAAGAGCCATTGAGCATAAAGGTAGGTACGTGAATTCAATTGAATTGCCAATTTCTGTTCAAAAAAGACCATAAAAGCTTTTACTTTCTTCAACCTGAGAGTGACTCGAAAATTTCTCCCACTGCCATGGATTGGCTGCTGTGCCTCTCGCAGCAAAGACACCTCATAGTAAAATACTTCCAAGCAACGACCGACCGACCGACGATGGTTAAAATTGATAAAGCTCAAGTGATTGACAGTGGATATCCGCCAGGATGACATGCTGCTCGCACGACAACGACGTCGAAGCACCGATCAATGATAAACCAAAAAAAAAGTCCGAAAGATATGTAAATTATAAAATCTACAAGTACCTACTTACCAATACATCTAGTTGAAAAAACACTAAAAAGTAAAAGCAAAAACGGAAGAAATCAATCGGTTTTCCGAACGCATACATAAACATTGCGAGCGAGCGAGTCGCGCAATGAAAGCGAAATTTATAATTTGAAAATTTCAAATTTGCATTTTGCACCATTTACAGCATAAGCTCCTAGGTACCTACCTACCTACCTACTACAGCAAGGCATGGCGAAGCCCCGTTGAATTCCCAAATCGAATTTATCAATTTCACCGTTCGAGTGTGATTAAGAGGCAAGAAATGTGGGGAAGACAATAATTTTCGCGCGCCATGTGGAGGCGGAACGGCCGGCGCGCGGTGTGGCCTAAAACGAAAAGCAATTTCGCGCGAGGCGCGGTTTATTTTTGGAAAACGGGTCGACAATGCTTGATTTGATTTTGAAATTAAGATCTTTTCTTTATAAATTGAGTTCATTTAACAGAAACGGATGAGTGTATGTGTGTGCCTTGGGGCTGTATTGTTTATGTTTTGATTAATTTTGACGAGCAATGACCACTTCTCAGATGTCAGGGACACAGATCACAAACTGGGTTTACTATAAACGATGCCTATTATGCGACATGTTTGATTTGATGAATATTCGCCCGTATAATTTGGAAGGAGGGTCAGGCGAAAATGGGGAAAATGAAAAAAACTGCAGAACTGTTTTTTAAGAGCAACAAAAGTCCATCATAGTGCTAAGGCTTTTAACAACGATGCAAAAACATTTAACACTCTCATCTCTGGACAAGTGCACCTTTTTCCGCATTGAATGAGCACGAAGGAGTTAAAACAAGCTTAAGGTCGGAGGGCATCTGTCGTAATTGTCAAAGCTTCTATCCAAAATTTTACCTACGGGAGGTAGATGTTAATGCAAACTATTTTTTCGTGGCCCCATTTATAAAACAATAAGTTATTTAATATGACTCCAAAAAGACGCCGCTATCTGCCACACAGGGCATAAAAGAATAAACCTTCTGAAAATTCGATGGAATGGCCAACTCACTTTATGGCGACTTTAATAGGCCTTGTGCACATGACCTGCCAATGACATCAATCTTTCAAAAAGATCCCTACCAACTTTTGTAGTACATACGAAGCTACGTGACACACAGCGCAAGCAACAACGAATATTTGGCATAGGAAAATCCATCAAATGTAACCTGTCTCCTGATTAATGTTGTTGCAAAAGACAGTGACACTGTTTTGTTTCATTTAAGAAAAATCTATAAATTCGTCTCTCTACCCCAGTGTTTGACGAGTTTTTTTGCCGTGAAATTTTTTTTGTTCCAGTCTGATATCAAACTTGTTAAATGTTTATATGTACTGCTGCGTTGTTAAAGAAGCCACTAGAAGAAGTTGGAAGTGCATCACTGTATAAGTCTGCTGCCCACATTTTAACCATTTCGTTGTTAACCATTTCGTTGCGGCAAGCACATATTTCCGGAAAATACCTTTCGAAACTTTTTATCTAAATGCGATTTCCGGGAATGTCAGAATCTATATCTGTTAAAGACTTTTGAATTGATTTCCTCATATTCTTTATTTTATTTTTATAGTTTGAGAACGAAAAAGAACAGGAGGGTAAATAATCAGCCGGTCCTAACTTGAATAACAGATACATCCAGAAGACCGTTAATTTTGAAACAGCTGCGCCTGGATTTTTGTTTGTTCCATGGATTCTTATACCCCATCCCACAGGGTAGGAGGTATATTAAGTTTGACTCATAGTTTGTAACAAAGAGAAATAATCACCGTAGACCCCCAGGCCTTAAGGGCATATGATGAGCCATGTCCGTCCGTCCATCGGTAGTTTTTATGCCATCAATTTTGGGCTCGGAACTTAAAACTTGATACCTGTTCTTTTTAGGTCCCGAAGCAGTACAAGTGTAAAACTTTTTGAAATCCACCTACTGACACGTCCACTTTACTTAGCGGCATATAAGATCAAAGTTGTCGTAGGAAGCTGAAATTTGTCATGCTATATCCTCGATGAAGAGTATTGTGATGAGCATTTAAAAACAAAGTGAAAAGCGCTCCAAGTGGGCGTGGTCATATTTAATTTGCATTCTAATTAACGGTTTTTATTGAATACATTTGCTTTAAATCCAATAAACTTGCACTGTATAATGTTCAGATGTGGGCGCAAGTCAATCAATTTAAATAAATAAATGAATTTAAGTCACGCCCACTTTTGGGGGCGTTTTTAAGTATAAACAAAATTTTTAATACATATAAAAATACAATCAACGTGTGTAGTTTACTACGCCCCTTTTTTAAGGAAGAAGATTCTTAACAGACAAATTCTAAAAACAGTTAAAGTCAATAGAAACTTAAATTTGATAACCAAGATTTATGACGCAATTCGGAGCTTGACAGTGGTCAATTGGAATGGGGTATGCAACGAATCGCCCGTCCCCTAGGGAGGCTCTCAATCTTGGGTACGTGCAACTCCAGAATTTGGGCTAATAATTCTCTTCTTGATATCGGAGAACTGCTCTTCTTTACGGTCATAATGTCAGGCAGCAATGTGATTGTGCTCATCTGTTATCCAGGCCAGTTTGTTCGAGAATGAAAGAAAAAACGAAGCACAAATTAAGGGACTAAGTGAAACTGGAAGCAACGCATTCCGGTGACTAGATTTGTGAACAAGCAAAACGAAAAAGGCAGACCATAACAGGAATAATTTTCATACACCCCAACATCGCACCTACCCTAAATCCTATATAAAATAAGCTCATGCAGAGGGGTTGCAGGTGGGCAACATGTTCCCCAACACATGTTTTACAAAATTACATGAATAAATAAAAAGAGTGACACAACAGCTCGTAGTGAACCAGGGTCAACATCTTAACCATGTATGCTGTGGCTGTGGTGTGTGTTGTATTCTTCACATACAAGGCCAACATTTTTGGTCGAGTCCAAATGACCCTTTGAGAAGTTTTTTAAGGCAATTGTTACTTTCGGAGGGTTTGTCAGACTCTTACGGAGGCGGGTTTTTTTTTCCAAGTCTTCTAAATCTTTTCCAAATCTCTGATGTTATTTGGATAAATCTTCTGAAAAATGTCGCACGTTTTATTTTTTAAAATGGTTTTTTGGCCAGGAAAAAAATACAGAAGTTTTTTCTTTCGCTGACTCGATATGGTTTTCGAGATGCTGAATCCGATTTTAAGCTTTGCTACTTCCCACGAACATAACTTCACCTCGAAAATCGCAAAAAAGTCTAAATTTTTTTTGTCTTTCGCCAAAAAGCCATATAAGCGTCCAGTTTTTCCGTTTATTTAACTTATTGAGGTCTATTTGGGGAGACGCCCAATTTGGGACCAGCAACCCCAGAAGTGTTTGGCCACTAGAGGGCGCTGAAAATGACTCGAATTGTAAAAACGCAGTTTTCCCGTAGATTTTCTTTTTGCAACTTAAAAACTATGCTTAAATCGTTAAAAGATCTGAATTTTGCAAAAGCCGCTTTAATTTTCTACAAATATAAGTTTCAAAATCTTCTAAGATTTGACTCGAAAACAGTAGAGCTTTTTAATTTTTATTAAAGTTTTTTTTTTTTAAATTTAAAGTTAAGTTCTTAAAAAATTTAAAATAAAAAAACCAAGGGATTACAAGACAAAACTAGTAAGTTAAAACTAAGTTAACTACTAAGCGTTGAACATTTTCAAAATTATCGTTTTTAACCTGAAATTTTCGTTTTTATGGACGACAAAAAACTTTTATTGTCCCGGGACCTCATGTACGGTAGTCCGACACACTGACCACGGCATTTAAAATAAAATTCGAAATAGCTGTTTATAAGATTTGAAATTTAAGAAATGGTAAGAAAGGTCAAGAAACCGTATGCGTCCACCTTCTATCTCCGAAACGGCAGGTAATAGGCATAAATTTGAAATAATAAACAGACAAAGAAAAAATTTAAACGAAAACGAAAGCGGGATTAAAATAGTAAATGACGCAAGCACAGCAACGTAAAGCCAACAGCATAAAGTTTTAAAAACAAAAATATAACTACTAAAACAATTTTATTTACGAAAAAAAATTCTGTATTTCGAAACGATTTACAGTATTAGAACCTAAAAGTCACACATTGTACGAACAACAGACTTAAACCAACGAAAAAAATTTCGGTACAGCAGTAGATATGTGAAATATAATCCCTACGCAAAAATTTTAATAAAATAAATATTTTATTAATAGAATTTTACACAAACTGCATAATAAACATAAACGGACCGGAACGGAACATAGACGGACCGCTCCGTTTATGTCTTCATACTTGACGACCTTTTTTGTGGGCTTTTCTACATTTTGAACTAGGTCCTGCCCTAAAATTTTGACCGATTCATTTTCAAGCTTTGGGCTAGTGCTTGCACATTTCACCCAGGCCGCCATGGACAGAAAAAGAAGCTCGATCAGGCTAAAACCTTCCAGAGGTTGCTTGCCCGATAACCGAATCCAAGCAACTTTATCTCGCATTCTACGCGTTATAAGTGAGAATATGGATATACATATTGAGATATTGTGGTCAGACAAAACTGGCCTCATTCATGATCAAAAGATAAGTCCAAATAAGGCCAGAGGTTGAGTGAACATGTCTTCCGTCACAGACGTTTACAATTGAATTCTTGAATTGCTTCAGAGTTGGAGTGCCGCCTGCGAGTTTGATCGGATGGATGAAAGAACAGCAAATACAATAAACAAATAAATAATACAAAACCATCAGATATAAAAAATATATCATGTTTAATAAGATTTGGCAAAGAACCTTAATTAACCCATAATCCAATATGTACGAGCAACTACATACGTGTCGTAGTTGGGTAAATTTTTCCTTCAAAAAACTAGATCTGTGTAAAAGATTGACAGAGATTTAAACAAGACAACACCCTATCGTGGGTAGGAACGAAAAGACGTACAGGTATCTACACACGTCGAGATAAAATCATTCATTATTTTTTATATCACTTTATCAAAACAAGCTTTTTTTTTATAATTGTAACGGTGTTATCTGAAACTGGCTTAAAGTGTTTTATCAGATAAAAACCTATCATATACCTATAAACCTAACATACAATCAGTTCAATGCAACTTTTACGCTTGTATGCATAAAATCCCTTGAAAGTGACTAAAAAATTTTAATGGTCTACCCGATTCGAAGGTGGATTATATTGGTAATTAGTTCTTACTTGGAATTCGTTAAGAACTTCCAAGACTTGATAACAGTTTTTAA
This sequence comes from Neoascia interrupta, assembly GCA_947623515.1. Classification (NCBI taxonomy): domain Eukaryota; kingdom Metazoa; phylum Arthropoda; class Insecta; order Diptera; family Syrphidae; genus Neoascia; species Neoascia interrupta. The sequence continues at coordinate 14,195,788 of OX392464.1, forward strand.
TATGATAAGATTCGTTAGTTTTGCTTAACATTTCCACTGAATCTGTTTGTTAAATAACGCGCCGTATTGGAAAGAATTGTCACTCAAAAGCAAGCCCGCGCCTAAGCTTTAAGTCTTCAGAAAACATATAAAGCTACCTACGTAATGTGCCTCCAATTTGATACAAAAACAGAAGAGGTCAATCACCTTCAAAATTCGCATTGTGACTCGTCTCTTGTGCACCATATACGAACACATCATAATAACTACATCTGCCCCACAAAAGGTAATTGTCAAAAACACCGTCATACCACTTCGTTAAGACCTTAACAGTCTGGTCTCAAAAGCAACCAATATTTTCTTCGTGTCTGAGCGTATAGCACCAAAGATGGATTAAAGTTCGATTGAGAGGACAAAAGTCTCAAGCAAAATATCGACACTGACAGCGAGTGACGCAGACATGAGTCATGAATAAAGTGGCGGCTTTCGTGTGTTGGCTTTAGCTGTTGTTGCATTCCAATTTGTCTCTCCGCAGCAGAAATGACGGACTTAAATTAGCCACTCAAAGGCGAATATAAAAAAAAATTAAAAAGAAAAATGAAAAAGAGAAACAAATAAACCTCTTACCGTAGTGGGTGGCTGTGGGTGTAAAATGGTTCGATATCATCGCATGAAATTGCCTCTTTTCCACCTTTATACCGGCCGTTACCAACCTGGTCGGGTGTTCTTGACATAACCCCTGCCAGTTTCTCCTTACAATGCCTGCATAATAATGCTAAACTCGCTTGCTACTTTAGCCTTCTTCGGCTCAGACATCCATATATCTACAATGCATGACTCAAATGACCATTTTTATTTATTGCCCATCATCTTGGTAGGAGACACCGAACGACGGACGACGGCCATGTCGTTGTTTTGGTCGTTATCTTTACCGCAGTGAAGGTGATGGTATCTGTGTGTGCTGTATGGAACAGTGTTACCAAAGTGGACTTTAAATAAGAAATGAGTAACTATACTCATCGGCAAAATTGGACAAAAAATTTGAATCGATATGGCAGTAAGAAAGGGGAAGGATTCAATTTATACTTCAGTTTTTGTTTGAAACTGAAGATTTAACTTTGATTTAACTATCTTTAGTCATGGAAAGAAAAAGATCGTTGGTACAAGGTTTTGTAATGAAACTTCTTAAGTGTATTTCTCGTATTGCTTGAAATCTCAACGCATCAATCAAGGCTGTAAATGAATGCAATGATTGTGGAATGAATGAAATGAAGAATTCAAGTAAATTTGTTTCAATTCAATCACTTCAACTCGACAAAAATGATTGAAGCAATTATTTTCAGCAATCAAAGTGTTGAAGTCAAATGAATCAGTGACAAGATTAGATCTTAACTTATATAATCTGAATCATTGAATTCACCTTGAAGTCATTAACGTTTATGAATGCTTTTAATCTGTTGGGGTAATTTTAAGTCACTGAATTAAGTTCGTGATTTCAAAGGCTTCAAGAGATTTCAAAAAGACATTCAATGAATTCAATGATTTCAAATGCTTCAAATTACTTAATCAAATTGAATGCAATCAGTGACTTCAATGGATTGAATGCATTCAACGCATGCAGAGAAGTCAAAACAGTGATTTGATTTAAACACTTTGATTGACGAAAATTATTGCTTCCATTATGACTTTTGTTTTCGTTGTTTGAATTGTAGTCGTTAAATTGAAATATTTTTTCGGAGCATTGAAAATGTGATAAAAAAATGCCTTTATTTCCTACAGCTCTGGGATCAATGAGAGACAAGCGTTTTGATAGATGGTGTAGATGGACCATGATTGCCGGGATATAGGTAAAGCGCCCCGTGGACTGGACATAGTGTTAAAAACTTCTTTAAATCCGCATGGGAATCGCATCTGAAAAACTAAAGTTGGTCACGGATGATCGAGAAAAATGAAACAATTCTATCCTCGCGATCCTCCTGCGTCCAGTTGTCTTGTGCGTTAGAGTTACCATATTTTTTGATTCCGGAACAATATGCATTCTTAGTTAACACACGGGCAAAAGGAGCCTTAGGATTAACTTTGCCAACAAAGCACAGGAAATCGTCGACTCACGAAACCAGCGATTTTCTCAACCTCAATTCTCAAAGTCATTTTGTATAGAAACGCAGAAAAATAAGTTCGAGTTGTCCAAACTGCTTAAGTGTCATGTCAAATACAGTAAAGAGTAGTGCTTCAAATTTTTACAGAGTTATAACACTTCCTAACCCACACATTTAAGGAAGTTAAACCGAAACTAAATTTGGTTGAATTTAGTCAGAAATTCGGTCCAAATTCTGGCTGGTTCAAAATTCATTTTACAAAATTTGGAAAATGCAACTTTTGAAAAGTGACATAGTGAAATATGTTTATAGGGTGTGCCGCCCCCTGCAACCCCCCTGCCTGTTTATTCGAAAAAAGTTTGCGTAAAAATCAGAAAAAGCTGCGTTTTGAAAAGGCACACTTTTTAAAGCAAAATCATGTCCCTCCCTTTAACCTAAGGTAAACTCTGAAGCCTGTAAGGACCATCAAGGAAACATCGTTGTAGAATTGCAGTCGGTGCTGAGGATTTGGAAAGACCACTTCTGCAGACTGTATAACGGCGAAGACGAACCAAATACCGCTGTCAGGCAGAACGAACAGTTAAACCCGGGCGAAGACGTTACCGACGAAGCATACGAACGGTACACCCCACCCGACCTGGATGAGGTGAAAGTCTAAGGTCAAGTGCAACAAAGCAGCCGGAGCAGACGGCCTAGCTGCCGATCTTTTTAAATCCGCTGGCGATGAGCTGGTTAGGAGCATGCACCAGCTCATCTGCAAGATATGGTCGGAAGAAAGCATGCCCGACGAATGGAACCTCAGCATTGTTTGCACGATCCTGAAGAAAGGAGACCCTCTGAGTTGTGCCAACTACAGAGGCATCAGTCTTCTTTACATCGCATGCAAGATCTTTTCTGCTGTACTGTGTGAACGCCTGAAGCCGTTTGTCAACAATCTGATAGGCACATGTCAGTGTGGCTTTAGGCCAGGAAAGTCCACCATCGATCAAATATTCACACTGCAGCAGATCTTGGAGAAAACTCAGGAATTCCAAATCGATACACGCCACCTCTTCATCGATTTTAAGGCCGCGTATGACAGCATCTAAAGAGATGAGCTTTATAGCGCAATGTCTTGTTTTGGCATCCCTGCCAAACTCGTCAGTCTGTGCAGGATGACGATGGCAAATTTACGGTGTTCCGTCAAGGTCGGCAAAGACTTCACCGACCCCTTTGATGTCAAAAAAGGATTAAGATAAGACGACGCGCTGTCATGCGACTTCTTTAACATCATACTTGAGAGAATTGTGCAAAACTCTCGCGCCAACACCAGAGGTACAATCTTTCAAAAGTCTGTTCAACTACTCGCATACGCAGACGACATTGACATAATCGGTAGAACAAAGCGTGATGTCAGTGAAGCCTTCGTGAGTATTGGGTCGGAAGCGGCAAATATGGGTTTAGCAGTCAACGAGGGCAAAACCAAGTATATGCTGTCATCAAGAAAAGACACCCAACACCGACGTCTTGGACAAAACATCACCATCGACAGCTATAATTTTGAGGTAGTTAGGGACTTTGTCTACCTGGGTTCCGCTATCAATTCAGACAATGACACCAGCGCTGAAATCAAACGAAGGATAACTCTTGCCAATCGCTGTTTCTTTGGGCTAAGAAGGCAATTGAGTAGCAAAGCCCTCTCTTGAGCTACTAAACTGTCCATGTGTAAGACCCTCATCATCCCAGTCCTGCTTTACGGTGCAGAAGCATGGACCCTGTCAAAGGCGAATAAAAGCACTTTAGGCTGCTTCGAGAGGAAAATTCTTCGGACGATTTACAGTCCCGTCTGCATAGACGGAGAGTGGAGGAGGAGATATAGCATCGAACTGTACGGGCTGTACAGCGATACCGATCTAGCCAGATGAGTCAAAGCACAACGTCTATGAAGGCTGGGTCATCTAGAGCAGATGGACACCAACGCCCGGCCCGGAAAATCTTCGAATCCACCCCGTAGGGACGGCGCAGGAGCACCGAGTCTCAGGTGGCGCACGCAAGTGGAAGGGGACCTAAGCCAACTTCGCGTGCGAAACTGGAGACGGCTAGCTAGAGACAGAGCTGGCTGGCGAAGCTTGTTGGCTGAGGCCCAGGTCCACCCCAGACTGTAGCGCCACCTTAACTAGGTAAGTAAGTAAATAAACTCCGAAGCTCATTGATCTCGCACTGGGAAACTTTCTTTCAGTAGACAAGCGGGACCGAAAATGTAGATAAATATCTCCAGGCAACTCTAGTGATGTAAAGGTAGCCCAAATAACTCTGAAGGGATTTGGTTAACATCCAGGACTTGTTTGAAAAATTTGCGAAAATATGCCTAACTATTTTAGGGTAGGGGTAACTTGAACTTTCCTCAGCACGTACCACCAACCAAACAGAGTGGAATCTCAATTTCCATAATGAAGCTCTGTGCCTCTTACGAAATTGTTTGCCTGGGTACACGTCTACACTACAAGGGGCGACAAAACTATCTAGCACGGGCCATCACACGGAACAAAGCAATCAGTCATATGTGTACAGTTGGACACACAATAAATTGCTTCTAAACTAAATAAAAAATAAAAACCCAAACGTTACTTTGAATATCTTTTGTTGTCCGCATAAAGGCTCCATATAAAATGGAGAAGAGAAAATGTCATTTTAATGGGATTACGTTATTGTGTTGCTGTGTGTAGCCAGAGCCACCCTCCGTATATGAGTAAACCGAGCTCACAATTTTGTAAAGTCGTTTAGGTCATAACCATTGGCTGGCCGGCCTGGATGACGAAGCCGAGGGGTTGTTGTAATACATACAAAAGCACAAGTATTATTATTATTATTTAATAGGATGTGAGTAACTTTTCATAAATATAAGTGTACGGGGGCCATAACAAAATGGAAAACAAAACCAAAACGTGAGACCTTTTGGGCACTTTAGTATGCTTTGTTGTAATTTTTTTCTCCTCTGTGTGCACCCGAAATGTGCTCATTGTACGGCGGCGGTGCGGGGGTGAGTTCGTTTCTTTTCCCTCCTAAACTTGATGGGAAAACTTTTTAAACCCATTTTTTGGCAATCTGTGTCTTTTGGTGTTGGGATCTGTCAATTAAAATTAATTTTCCAACTGAAAATGATTCGTTTGCGTTGCGATGACATTTTCATCACAAAACACAATCCAACTTTCGTTAAGGGGGTCTACTCTAAGGAGCATAATTCGTTTCTGGTTGAATCCTTTTTTTGTTCGTTGCTTGGTTCCTTTGAGTTTCCATCTCGTAACGAAAAATTTAATTGTTTCCACTTTGAAATTTTGAAGTTAATGCGCGCATTTTTTTCGCTTTGCTTCCATTGTGCTGGTACAAAGTGTAATAGAGCCGCAATGTAAAATTTGGGTCGTCTATTCATTTATTACAATGTTCTTTGTTGGGTAAAAATGGGGTTGGGCGGAGAGCGAATTCGTATCCTTTGGAAGCCAAAAATGGGATTACATACAATTTCCTATTTTACTTGGTTTTGACTATAATACATCTAGTTACATAATATGTGTACGGGAACATGTTAAAATGCGGATAGCGCATGAACAAGCCTTTGCTATGCAAATGTAGGAGAGGTTTTTTTTTTCTCGCAACATCAGACCCATCTTAACAATGGAATATTCTTGGGAGAAGGATTTTTTTCTTTCGTTTTTTATTGTGTACCTATTTACGTCTATACACAGTTGTTAGGTTAAAAAGAAATCCCTATACCCTGCAGAAGCAATGGAAATGTAGCTTTTTTGCATGAGTGTACGTAACTGGAGAGTGGAGCATAGTTTTGTTAAATTTGTTTTCAAAATATTTCATCCTTGGACTCGGATTTTACTAGATTACCATAAAGATGAAGAATGTAATCACATCAGATTATGATTAATGCATGACATGCTTTCTTATGCATATCCTGGGCATTATTGATGAAATCCTTTTTTATGGCAAATAGGTCGTAAAGCTTTAGAAAGTCAACAAAGAAAAGGTTTGCCATTCGTGTAACAAAAAAGCATGACTTGTAAAATAAAACTTTTGCATGTCGTAACCATGTTTCGGGTTTGTTTTTCGGCATTTGAAAAATTCCTTAAACACCTTTTTAAGAGGTGGGAGTTTTGGAAATATCTTATGCATATTTAGGTCATGATATTTTGGAGCTTCAAATTTAACATTTGAATTCGTTTCACAGTTAAAAGAGACTCTAAATTTAAAGGGTGAGCCAATAGGTGGTGCAGATGTTGGCTGTCGATTACTCTCATGTACTGAAATCAATGTTGTTGAATTTTTTGACAGATGTCAAGTTCTATCTTTGGTAATTTTGGTGATGAAGTCGTTTACCACATAAATAACGGCTTTTTATTTTTTAATCGAATGACAAAAATTGGCGATCTGAAAAAGTTAAATTTGTGAATTTGTCGGCATCGGTGCAATGGTTAACGGGTATGAAAAAATGGGTTTTGTATTGGGTTTTGTTCATAAAAATTAAATGGATTTGATCTGGACGACCGCTGGCTTCAACAGGATCGTGGTTTTTCCCCATAATAGTCATCAATCAAACGGAAGTAGTTCAATTACTGTCAATATTTCGATCATAGATTATAAAAATGTAACGCATTTAACTCCTCAAATCCTTAAAATCACGATGAACCTTAAGACGAACTCTAACTACTCAAATATACCTAAATACAATATTGTTCAGAGGAAAACAAAGACCTGGACATTTTGAAAAAAAAACAAAACATGAAGATTTATCAGATTAAATTCTGATTTCAGATGTCACTTTATATTAAAGCATCAAACTTTGTATATAGTAAATAAATATTTATATTCACTAATGCGACGATAAATTCTTTGGTGATTTATTTATTTTTAGAATTGTTGACGTAATTTATTTCTTCAAAAAAATTGCAAATTCTAGTTTCTAATATTGAACATAAACAACAAGCACATCTTTCACACTAGATAGTGTCCACCTGAACACATAGACTAAGTATCTATATACGCGGCTACAAAGAATTTTTATTTGTTTACTCATTTTGACATTTTTGCAATTAATTAGCGCATAGTATTGGATATAACGTGTCTTGGCAACAAAACAGAAAAGTTAATGACATCGGTTCGCGCGTTTGTACAAGAGTCCGGGTGTTGGGCTTTTTGTTTTTTTTTTTTTGACCCTGAACAAGAAGATGCTTTGACTTGCCAAAAACAATGAAAAACGTCCTATTTGTATAGACCTGCGCATGCAATTTTGTATTTTTATTATTTCTTATAATTTAGGGCACTTGTGTCAAGCGTGACACGTGCCGACGTACAACAGGTTTCTAACATTTTTTCTCTAAATTCTAACGTTTTTAGTCCTTGGATGGCGTGACAAGTAGGCATTTGGACATTTTTCTATTATAAATGAGATTCTTTATTTATTAAACATTTTGCGATTTATATTTTCGCCTTCAAAGTATTTGGAGCACATTCATTGATGACTATGAATGTTTTTTAACAGATAATATAAGCTCCCATTCCTTATTAACCGATTGCACCTAACGGGTGTGAAATTATGCTGCACCAAGTGTAATTGAACTTAACCTACAGATAACTTTTTTCAGATAAAATTTGCTAAATAATTTTGTTGAAAAGCAAAAGTTTCATATCAAGATTACTATCCTACCCTTAAAAAGTCACATCTCCAGTCTTGAGAAGCATCCCTGAGATGCGCTTAGCGCTGAATCTATTTTTTGATTCTCTTCACGCAAGAACCCTTCAATTCAGAATGCAAGTTAAACTTTGATTAATTGAACAAAATAACATTATTTTACATCGCTTGAATTGAATTAAAATGCTCCTGAGCCCAGTGCAAGCATTTTTTTCTGAAACCTATTGACGATTGGAAAAGTCAGAATGCAATACCTGGTGGCCAAATTTGGAATATGTGAAGACTGTCAACACCGATATCAAAGTTGACAAACGTACAAACGTTTCCTTCAATGAATGACTTCGCGTTTTTCCGTGTCAGTTATCACCTTGATTTGCGAAGAAATGAGTTTATCCTTTCTCAAAAAGCAAATTTAAAGGAAAATATCTTTCCTTAACAAACAATTTTCGTATACTCGTTTAACAGCCAGCCGTTGACGTGTAGGTCTGCACTTACTCCAAAATTGACCGCCAGGGGTAATCCTTCAATCGCCAATTGGAAATTAAAGCTTCTTTAGTGGCTTCCACGAGACTTTTCGTCACTGAGCTTGGCGAAATTATTTTTCCTGGTGCTAAACAAAAAGTTGAGTTAAATCCTCACGAATTCAAGTCCCAACCTGAAACTGTTTGTAGGACATATCACATTTGAAGTCCTATAAAATTATAAAATTGAAGTATATTTAAAAGTCCCAAGAATATCCTCAAATAACAAACATGATTGTGAGAATTTAGGCTTTGATCCACTTCGAGTGCGTGTGTTATTTGAGCCTAACTGGCGTTTACAATTCATCGAAACCATTGCTTAAACTTTTTTCCCCGATCCCGAATGAGTTTAGAAGTTCCCATAGTATTTTCGGTTTGTCAAATCCTCGCGAATATGCGGGCACGGGAAAACATTATTGCCCCTGTCAGGATTCTAGCCCGGGACCTTGAACCCGACACACTTCTCATTAAAGCATGGCGCTCAAACTTTAGTCCAGTCTTAACTTGTCTTTTTGAACAGCGAAATCTTAACTCATGCAAAATTATATGGTTCCAAAAATTAAGTAACTTATCAAACGAGTTATAGGTACAATTTTGGGAAGACATTTCCACTGTAGTTAAGGAGGTTAGGGATTGGTAAGGAGGACAGCTTGAAAAGCCTATGTGAACCCTAGTGTTACAATATGTGTTGGAAAATATTTTCAAATTTTTTATAAATTTCTGTCGAGCGAAACGCTTTTCAATAATAATTCTTTACGAATAACTATTTTTTTTTTCTGAAAAAAAAGACTTGTTCTTTTTCACGATCCCCACCTCCGCGAGGGTTTGTCAAGCCCTCCGAGAGTATCATTTGTCTTGAAAAACTTCTCAAAGTGCCGTTCGGATTCGGCAAAAAATTGTAGATCCCCTTGTATGTGAAGAAATTAACACACCAGCATACATTGTTGAGAAGTTGGCCCTGGTTCACCTCGAGCTGTTGCGCCACTCTATTTATTTATTTTTTATTTTTTATTTGAGTTGAGGCCACTCGTCTCACTTAAAAATCAAAAAAGAAAATATTTTCTTCATCGGGGTTGTTGGTCCCGAACGGGGCCAGACTGGCCGCCTCCTCAGGTGGCGGATAGCGAAGAGCTCACCAGATATAGTGGGTATCGGTATGAAAATAATCCGGGTGGAGGGAAACCAGCAACAAAGGAAAAGTCCCAGAGTGTCTGTCCCAAATCAGCGACGCTCTGGTCGGGGCGTCAGCTATCGAGGTTAGGGTCGGCCTATGTTGCCTAGCAGCTAGATAAAAAATGAACTTTATCTTTTTTACATCATTTCCTTTTCGGGCCATTTTTGAAAATAAGGCGGACTGTAATTCAATGTTCTGATTATATAATTGAATTGCCCAGTGAAGGCATAACACTTGCGGCTAGAAGCTTTGGTGTTCTCCTCTTTTTTCTATTTCTTCCTCTATTTTTTCCTCTTTTGTCTATTTCTTTCCGCTCGCTCTGCTTTCACATTTTAAGAGTTGTCTTCATCGTGAGCTTATTATATATAAAACAGTGTTATAGGTTCACCTTTCCTGAGAGAAGAATTTGAAAAAAAAAGAGAAAAAGGTTTTTGAAACTAGTTAAACAGCATCTTTAAATTGAGGAGGCGCAAGTTCTTATGTCCTAGAAAAATTGTTAAATCGAAAAATTATCCTCAAAACAATAAAATATTCCGTTTTTTAAAGAACGTTTTGATTATTTTAAAACAAAGACAGGATGTTCTTGATTCCGCTCGGGGAGGCGTCCAAGCAGGGGCCAGCAAACTCAGAATTTATTATAAATTGCAAGTCATATTTAAAATTGCACATGTCGGAAATCGAACATTCAACTTCGTGCTTAAATGGTTATGAAATAGATTTTAAAATAGAAAAATCTTTCGATATTCAAAAACCGAAATTATTAATATTTTATTTTTTTGACTTTTTATGAATTAGTGGCCTAAACTTTATAAAAAAAGACCGTCAAGTATGCTATGAAGACACACGTGGAGTCAGTCGGCTTTTGTTGAAGGTTAAGCTCATCTATACTGCGCAGTTTATGTAAAATTTTATTTATTTATTAAAATTATTTCTTGATATATTTAATTTCAAAATCAAATTAATATTAATGGACTATGCCCGTTAGTTATTACTTAAAATTTTTGCCTATTACCGTTTCGAAAATAGAGGCAAGGACACACGTTCTTGGCCTTGTTCACGATTTTAACAATTTAAAATCCATTAAACAGCAATTTAGATTTTTTTCAATTAGCGTTAGACTTTTTTTTTTCAATATAACAACCACCTCTACATTACCATTTTTCTTAAGGTACGCAAAACTTCTGGATTACTCAGAAAACGGTAAAACATGTTTATACCCTACCAGGGTATATTAAGCTTGTGGCATAGTTTGTAAAGCAGTGAAATAATCACCGTGACCCCTAAGACCTTTTAGAGATATGAATGGGACCGACAGGTTGGGATAGGTTGGATACGATGGAACCGAATCGATTAAGCCATGTCCGTCCGTCTGTCCGTATGTAAACATCTTTAAGGCCTTAAATTTTAAACTAGAGAGCTGAAAGTTGGTGAGTTGGCTGGAAGTCTAGTCCTTCATATCAAGTTTGAAAATAAGCTGAATCCGCCCACAGACACGCCCACTACAGGCCTGTATGTGCGACCATCTCTAATTTTAAAAATATTTTATGCACATTTTAGACAATGGTGCTTGCGCACTAAATTTTGGTGTGTAACATTGTAATTGTTTTTGACGTAGCAGAAAAAGTTTGATCTTTTTATTGACCACGCCCACTTTTTTAAGGCATTTGAGCTAAAAATGACTTTTTTTTAATAAATTATGTATCTATATATAAAATTTGTTTTAAAATATACAACAAAAGTTGTAGATATTAGCATTTTCTTTTTTGTGTAAGTAGTATATGCCTCCGCCCACTTTTTGTGTGCGTGGCGTTAAAAAAATTGATTTTTTGATTTAAAAAGACGGAGTTTTAGGCGAAATGCTTGCAACTACCTAGTATAAAGCATTCAACAGTTTTATTTCTATATCCCGCCTACTGTTTTGGAGGCGTCGCAGTTTCCTTTTTTGGTAGGGTAGGGTATTCTATATTTCGTCATAGACGGACTGAAGTTTCTATATACGCACTGTTGCACTTTCCCACTTGTTTTTCTTAAGAAAGGTTCATTTTTGTTTTGTAGCGTTTAGTCTAATTATGCGTAGCGTACCTACATTCAACTTGCGATTTGGGTTTAAATTTATACATTTTCTTGTTTAAGAAAAAAAGATGGAAGAAAAGAGGTTATTGTCCAGTTATTTTAAGACAAAATGTTACAAGAAATATTTATTTGAAATGTTCATATTGTGGCCTTTTCTGAACTTTACTTTTTTTTCATTGCAGGTAAATATCCCAACCATCGTTAACACCTTAAAATATTGTACAAAATACAAACGATAAAGACTTATGTAGCGTACCTACATAAAAAAACACAAAAAATAAATTTTTTAACACAGTGGTGAGTATAATAAAACTAAGAAATACACTGCGTTAAAGGATGCATGCTAATGCTGTCGCATGATTTCTACATCCAACTCTCCTCATCGGCAATAAAAGTTTCCCAAAGGAAATGTAAAAATCCTCGTAGGAATACCTAAAGACCATATAGATACACATCTTCGAGTAGGTCTGTACCTTCCTAACTTCTGAAACGTTTCCAAAAAGGAAATGAAAACAACCGAACCACGTCCACGTCGTATCAGTTCGAATATCTGATTCAACGACGATGACTGCGGGTTCAACAACAGGTGATTCTACGTGATTTCAATCTAAATTACACCTCACTGCCGATGATGATTGATGCGTGATGATGGCTGTTTCACATGGAAAAATGTCCACAAAAAAATTATGAATTAAGAGAATTCTATTGATTCTAATCGACACGTTAAAATGTGTACGTGTTTGTAATACTATAGAAAATTGAAAACAAACCGCAAAAAAACTCTCGCTAGAGGGGGCTGTAATCGATGAATAAAAATTCTAAAAAGTTTTGGTGCGGAAAAGAACCGACTTTATGGCAACCGGAAAATTCATATCAAACACACGGAATGTAGCAGATAGCGAAATTTTTACGATTTGGTTTAATGATGATGGTGGTAGGGGTGTGGTGTAGTCCCTTCGGTTCACTAGGGGCTGCCATGGCATTATGCTATATCGTGGTTGTTCTACTAAATGTATCTGTGTTCACTGTTTTGCCAAAACAGCCATAAAAAAGCTGCGAAAGTTGTCATATTAAGGACGATAGAAATAATCGAGACCCAGAGGAGATCCCCAGGAGGACATGTAGCGCAACACATTTCAATTTTTATTGCGTGCTCTTGTATGTGTTTATGTGTGTTTGGCGCAGTTGGCAGAGAATGAGAGTTTGACACGCGCCACCCCATCGTGATGATGATGATGAGATGTTTACCCTGAATATACGTGTGATATCTATTGCGAAGTTGATAGCGATTTTATGGCACGAAAATCTGTTGGTAAAGATTTTTTGCTGTCGTTTTTCTGTTATTTTTTTCCCCCGTCTTCAACCCAAACACTTAATTTGAAAATATCCCATTTGAGAAAGGCAATTTGAATGACTGAACGCTAACAGATGGGCCAGTGAATATCATCAAAGAGGCAATTCGTCGGAAAGTGAATTGAGTGGGTCGAGGCAAAATTAATTGAGCCCCCAATGCGAAATATTTAATCGTTGAGAAGAAAAAAATACGAAATGCTTTCTTGATTGATATAAGATTCAAAGAAATCAAAGAAATGGGTGTGGAAGGGGTAAAAAATCATACCACACCTCCTTAGAGGGTTCAACGTGATTTTAAGGAATTATTATTTGGCTCGATGAAGCCTTAGGTGGTGGACAAGGTCTTCGATAACAGACCTCAAAGACCTGCTCAAGACCTCTTCAAACCCAAGGCTGCTCCGCAAAGCTTCCATTCTTTTGCTCTCCTGTCACTTGACCCTGAACTTTTGAAACGTATGATTCCGACCGAACAGATACAACGGAACAACTTGCATTGAGAAAATTATTCCGAACGAACAAGCAAGTTTCTGTGCGTCCAGAAATTGCACCGATCAAGTTTTCGCCCTCACAAAATTTATCAAAAACAGTTTGAAACGAAACTAAAACCAACGAAAGCCTTGAAGATACTAGCTCTAGCACCCTGCATTCTTCCACTCTTGTGGAAAATTGTTACAGCCTTCTTATAATCGTCCACTGCATAAAAGTATTCATCCTAATATGCGAGGTGCTTAACTCAGTGACAGGCTATTTCTCCCTGAATCTGAAAGACAATTTTAGTAAAAGAAGAAAGCTCAATAACGGCCTTCCGCAAGAGTCAGTGCTCACTCCTCAACTTTTTAACTGTTCACCTGCGACTGGAACAGAGTTCGTAGAGCGATAAAGCAGTGGCAGGCAAGAGACATTGCGTGGGCGTTACACAGAGTCGTTTGCCTTTTCGTTATTTCTGTCACCAATAAGTTAAGTTTACCGTAGGGCCAAGTGGAATTTGGTAGATTTTTTATCCTTATAAATGGGTTTGGGTGTCCTGATTTCGATTATGCTATTAAAATTTGTCGGTCTTTGACATACCCGTAAATGGCCCACAGGCGCCTGCCAGCTGACTGGCACTTAACCTTAGCGGAGGGACGAAGTCGCGCCAGCGGCTAAACCCTGCGAAAAAGGGAGCTGAAATCCTTTAAACCTTAAGCGGGCCACCCAAAAACATTTGTCTCCAAAAGCAAATTTATTTTACAGAGAAACTTGCCAAATTTCTTTTGCATATTCTCAGGCAGAAATTTAAAGTCTATGACGAGGTATTTTGCATGGAAAAATTGAAACTTTGAATAGCTACAACTTTTAAACTAAATGAGACCGACCATTTTTAATATTGTATTCGTAATGTCCTGATTAATAGAATCAGGACTCAAATACATACGTAAAAAATAATGCATAAAAAATAACAAAGAAATTCCACTTGGTCCTATAGCAAACTCCATAAGTTTAGACGCCCGTTTTTAAATCAAATTCATCAAGCTCAGTTCATTCATCAAGCTCAGTTCATTCATCAAGGTACAGTTTATGAAGCACCTGCCTAGACACTGGGGTGATGTATATTCCAGTTAAGGGGGAATGTATGCCTTATTTAAAGTAGTCAGTTTAGAAGGGGTAACTTATTTGAATGGCCGCTTATGAATGCCGCTTATGAATAACGACTGGGTGTTGCGATTTTGCTTCATGCAATGCTGTTAAGGTCAAATTTAATGAGTTTGACTCCCGCTCCTGATCTACGTTTGAAGAGTAAGGACGAAAACTATACAAACTAAAGGGTACTGTCATCGGCAGAGAAGTAAATTGGATATCCTAAATTATCCTAAATTATCCTTATGAATAACGACTGGGTGTTGCGATTTTGCTTCATGCAATGCTGTTAAGGTCAAATTTAATGAGTTTGACTCCCGCTCCTGATCTACGTTTGAAGAGTAAGGACGAAAACTATACAAACTAAAGGGTACTGTCATCGGCAGAGAAGTAAATTGGATATCCTAAATTATCCTAAATAAGTAGTTGTACAAAACAGATCGTTTATAAAAACGAGAAAGAAAGTCGGAGACAAGACAGAGCCCTGAGGAACCCCAGCGATAACTGTAGCTATGTAACTATGAACTCCTATATTGATACCAAATGGACACCTTTTCGACAAGAGGGCTTGATTACGAACTCTGTCAAAAAGCTTTTTAAATATACGAACTCTGTCAAAAGCTTTTTAAATATTGAGTGAATTGTGGTTTCGATCTCACTCTCAAAAAGCAATGAGTGGGAAGTGTGTTTGCTTCCTGATTACGGTTTGTTGACAAAGGCACAACTTCACTCCAAAATATCTGGGTATTAACTTAGACCAAAATCTTGCATACAAGGCACATCTTACCAAAGCCTCTCAAAATATAAAGAAAATGAAAAGAGTGATTTAAAACCAACAAAGGGGCATTATCTTGTGGGGCACCTAACGTCTTACCTCTGCTCTCTAGTCGGTATATTCTTCTTTTTGATTTAGGCACGAGGTTATGATCTAAAGCGAGGGATCATAACCCTCACACTCAAAAGCATTTCTTATGGCCGCTTGTGGGGTACGCCGATTTGACCTTAAAATATACCGGCAGGGCACCCGGTTTTGGATCTCTTCGTCACTGAGGCCAAATAAATCCAGTTGTCGTTGCATTTGTGCGATCCATGAATGTTTAGGTCTTCCTCTCCTTCGCGATTGGAATGTTGATTGACATTGCCTTTTTGACGGGGATCGCAGGATCTCTCCTTTGAATGTGGAAATACCGCAACTGAGCCGTTCGTGCTCCATTTTTTTGGAGATAGGTTCTTTTACATGGAGGCTTCCTCGGATCGTCGTATACTTCTAGTTGGTATATTCGACAGCAGAATATAAAGAACAAGAGCTAAAATGATCCTTAACTAAGGCTGATAACCTCATAGACCCTAAGACCAGTCTTAGTTGAATGTTTTCTTAGAAGTTCCCAAGTGTACCCGAGTGTAATAAAAAGATTGGCTTACAACGTTCAGTCATGTCTCCATCCGGAATCCTTTTAGGTGCCTGACACCATCCGCAACGCTATAAAAGCATTCACGTTTACCATAGGACAGATCTTGGATATAAAACTTCTGTGTAAAGCTACCTTGATTGTTCTAATAAAAATGCTTTCCAGTTCAAGTGATTATTCCGTTAAGAAAATATTCTTGGGTGGACCAAAAGCACTCAAACGAATGTTGACTTTCTCAAAATAAGCGGCGTAAGTTAAACAAGTTAACGTCGATTGATCGCTAACCATGCCACAGCTTTTGTCTTTTGGTTATTTTTCTTGGGAGTAAGCCGGGTGACATTTAAATGTATGGCTGGTTGAATCTGAGGACCTAGTCTGCCTGTTCCATTGCTGTTCCTCGTAAAGGCATAACACTTGCGGGTGGAATCTTTGGGAATTAGACCCCGGCGAAACTGGGGAGTTTTTGTATTCCATACTGGCTTAGCAAGAGTTCATTCTTCTTTTTCGTTTAATTTTCCGGGTTGCTCTTAACTTATGCTATGCATTTTAAGGCACTTTGAAGTTGAGCTCACTATAAGAAAAAGAGGAAATTGTCTCAAAGGAATTCCTTGCCTTTTTTTCCACATATTTTCGAATTTTATACCGAAGGTCTGAGGCAAGCAAGACTATTGACTAACCTCAACCTTAGTGAGCTTATTCTATTTTTGTGCAAAAATCATAGTCACGACTCTAACAATTTTGCTTCCAGCGTATCTATAATGCAAAAGCGTCAATTTTCGTGCCTTTGGTGGTGGCTTACGGTCTTTGTATAAGTTTTGTTCGCTTGGTATTAAAACAGTCCCACTATCACACCTCGCTTTAAGAATGCCCATTGTCAATTCCGTTAAAAAAAAAGTCTCATTGAAATATTTTTAGCTTTGTTTTGACGTGGGAAAAATTGGGCCTCTGGTGTTGGCTTGGAATTTTTTTTCGACTTGGTATTAGTAGAAAACTTATATCCCGTAACATCGAACTCTGCCTTAATTTACTAAAACCAATGTGGAAGACCAATGTAAAAGGAAGAATTATTGTTAGTTCTTTTGAAATGCTGAAAAAGCTAAACCAACACCAGAGGCCCAATTTTTCACACGTCAAAACAAAGCTGAAAAATGAAATGTACAACGCACGTGTTTCATGTTTCATGCATAATGTTTAAGGTGATGATGGGTTGTAGGGAACTCTACACATACTCAAAGCAAAATTAAACAACCACACCAATCACAATTTTTCAAACGTTTTTTTTGATCCTACATGAGTGTATGAAAAATAGGAAAACAAGTATTCTAGGCGCATAGTGCAAAAAGTAGACTAGAAGAATTATTTTATGTTTGTATGAAATTGGATCTGCATATTTTTTGAACTAGGCAAAAAGTATCCGAATATCATTTTTACTTCGTACTCAAATCCAAGCACAGCCTAATTAAAATACAAACTCAATTCCAAACGCCTCGAAAATATTTCCTCACTTTTGCTGGACACAATTTGAATCATGTTTCCAAGCCCATTCAAATTATAGGCAACTGTAAATGTGGGTCAAATAAACAATTTTTAACGCCCGCCGCCATTCATAAAAAGCGAAAAAAAAAAAAATGAATATTAATAATTCCATTCATTGTAGAATTTAGGTGTGTTAAAAGTGATTAAGGCGCGGTCATAATGGCACAATAATGGTCGACCAAAAAGGGGAGACTTGGCTCACATAAAAGGCAGCCCCATCGAGATATCCTTCATCCGCGTCGTCGTGGTCGCGTTGATATAGCATTAAACGCTCAGGCAAGCACACAAATCTGAAGAATTTAAGTGCCTCGTTTGTGCCTCTCTGAGCGCTGCAAGGGCACCCTACGACCTTCAATTAACGTAATAGCTGCAGAGGACTTTTCCATTCCGGGCACATCGTTAAAATTGGTGGTTTCCCACGTTTAAATATGAATCTATACGTATGTAGTTGTTGGATTGTGATTCACATTTCATTTGGTGTTCCTCCAGGATGACTCTCTTAAGTGAAAAATCGATTCGTCAAAACGTGGCTGCACGTTTTTCGTCACCCCCCGAGTAAAACGTATTGTTCCTTAAATGGATTTCGTATAGGGGGTGGCAAATCGGCAGGAGGTTTCACAGATATATTAGTGAGCTCTGCGAAAAGTGAAATTCTTTGAAAAAGATTCCCATTCGCAAGTGACAATAACAAGTGGCTGATTACTCTGGCGTTCTATATTTAGAGTGTTTTCGTGTCGTGCAGAAAATAGTTCAAAATACCCAAGTTCAAGCATGTCGTATATGTGCACGGTGTTGGGCTAGAGCGCAGACATTACCGCATCGTAACGTCGTCATCGTCTTGGGGTGGAATGTGGTGCCTCTGCTCTATTTGAAAAAGGCGGCAAAAATGGCTAAATGTCATCATCCACACGACGACGACGGTGGTGATGGTAAAAATAAACAACTGGCAAGAAGAAGATAAAGTGGCAGAGTTTTGCATTTGTTCGATTTAGTTTTGTGCTCGAGAATGTTGGGAACATTGCCAAAACGTCAGCTAGAAAGATGTACATTGGCGACGTTGCTGGGGACACTGTGCAAGTTTTATATGTTGGGCCGATCGGTCATTTGTAAATGTAATGTTATGTGTTTTTAAACTCTTTTTTTCCTTAAAGGGGGCAAAAATCAAAGAAAATAGTGGCCTATTGTGAAACAAAGTTGGTCAATTGAAATTAGTGGTAGGAACGCCTTCGTCTTTGCCCACGTAACATTGCGAAGCATCAAAATGCTTTCAAGGGAGCTTGAAAAGTTTAATAGGACATTAATCACCTTTCGACCTACTTAAGGTTGTCGTGCCATATCGCTTGATCGAGTGATTTTTCGGAAACGGTTCTTTCCGAAGACCCCAGACTTGGGCTGAAGATTCCAACGAAACAATTCCGAAAGTGGATCACTTCTAATTATTTAAAAGTTAATTCTTCAAAAAGTTCAAAACAGTGTGAAATCGACTCTGCGGTGGGTTGAAACGCGTCTTACTGTGCAAAGCTATATATCCTCATCGCAGATAGGAAACGCGTTATTGACAGTGAAGGTTGTCCCAAAACGAGATGACAACCGTAAAATTTTCTTTTTACTGTTAATGCCTTGGTAAATGCTTATACGGGATTTCACAAGTACCAACAATCTAATATGACAGCTGTCATTTAGTCGAACGTTCTAGGGCATCCTGCACATTCTTCAGTCAGGTTCAAGAAACAAAGTTCAGGGCTATTATTTTTTTACCCTCCGACATGTTGGCAAACGACAACGCGTGATGAGTGTGTTTTAAAAAAAATATTAAAAACCTATTCCGAGGTCGTCTAAAGCTCGTTTTAACTAAAGTCTTCTTATAGGGACAGTTTATAGCGGCCACATTGTTGAACACGTGGAAATGCTGGGTACGTCATCGGTTCTTTTTTGTAGGGCAACCTTGCAATCAAAAAACTGACGAGCGCTATTGGCCGATGATTGCAAACTTCTATTAGCCCTGACTGAAAGGTACACCAACGACATGTGGCTTCAGCAGGACGGCGGCGCTACCATGCACACAGCTTACGATCACGGTTAAAACGGTTTTTTGTTTTAACTTAAGAGACTTAAGAGTCTTCCAATACGGTTTTCGAACTTTGGAATCAGCTTCCAAAGCTTGAAAACCCTGTTGGAAGACACAAGCAGACACATTTTTAAAGCTTCTTCTGTCAAATCGACTGTCATATCCTCAGTGTGTTTTGCTAAATAACAATGAATTAATTGGATACTGAGGACGCGTGATTTCAGCAAAATGGTGCTACTTGCCACACATCTCACATAAAAGTGATATAAACTGGCCAACGAAATCGTGAGATAAGACCCCACTTGACTTTTTTTAATAGTAAAAAATCTTTAAAAAAATCAAAAACAACTTGCTCAGTTATAAAAGTGGATTATGTGGATCTGTAGATTATAGTTCGTAGATATAGTGCGGTCATGTAAGCGACGCTGTATCACACTCTAAATAATTTCATTCATAGGTGAGAATAAATACCGAACCTCTTAAATCTACAAAGTCAAACATTGATTCCACAAATGTGTGTTTACACTAAAGAAAACTTCCACACTATCTGTTGGCTCAGTCTTCAATTAGAAAACGGAAATTTCAAAAGAATTTTATACAGAAATATAATTTTAAAACTAGCAGGTGCAGTTTGACAGCAAAATTGAAAGAATGTTCTAAGTGCTAAAAGGTCTATTGTACGGCTATTACGATATTGTCCTGTCATTTTTTTTTTATAATATGCTTGTTATCAAGGGCTACGACTACCCTTAAAATGCGTAGCACATCGCGAGCGGAAAGAATTTTGGGATAGAAAAGATGGAAAAAGAAAGTAAAGGGTGATTTTTTAGCTGGTTAAGTTTTGGCAACACTGGTTTTGACAGCTGACGTGTGTTTAGTACCTTGTGTCACTGTCAAACAGCTTCAGTTTGGTTTGCAATTTAACCATGGATCGTCTTACAAATGAACAACGCTTGCAAATTAATGAATTTTACTACCGAAATTCGTGCTCGGTTCGAAATGTTCATCGCGCGCTGCTTCCATTTTATGGTCGGCATTCTCGACCTTCTGAGCAGTCTATTCGGAAGATTGTGACCAAATTTCGCACCAAATTTACTTTGTTGGACATTAAACCACCAACACGTTTACGTACTGTGCGTAGTGAAGAAAATATTGTGGCCGTATCAGCTAGGCCGCTTCGATTGACGCACTGGAAGCCAACATCCATGCATTCATTCGTGAGATACCGGCCGATATGTGTGAAAGAGTATGCCAAAATTGGACTCAGCGGATGGGCTACCTGAGACGCAGCCGCGGTCAACATTTGCATGAAATTATCTTTAAACATTAAATTGCAAGGTTCAAACTATCGATTCAAATAAATATTTCATTAATTTTTTCGAATTTTTTGTGTTTTTTTTTTAAAAAGTTCTCAACCTCTTAAAAAATCACCCGTTAATTCTCGATCTAACACAAACGCTGATGAGCCAAACATGAAACCCCTGCCCACAAACACCAGCGCTTCCTCCCGCAAATGTTATGCTTTTACGGAGAAAGGCAATAGTATAACCAGCAGAGTATTTCATAAAAACACCTGGGCATGCATCTAATTGTTGTCCATTCTATTTGTCAAAAAGTCTTTTGTATTCGGCCTGGGTTCCAGATGCCGACCAGGAAGCCGCTCATTTTGAGACAGACGCTTCTGGATTTTTCGTTTGTTGCTGGTTTTGGTCCACCCACCATATCTGGTGAGCATTCCCCTATCCGCCACCTGGGGAGGCGCACAATAGGAAACCAACAACCCCAAAAGGGATAAACCCGTCCGAATCCGAGGCTTGTTTCTGCTTCGTAACTGGTGTTTCTTCACGTGGCCGGGAAGTTACCCCGACGGCACGATCCCCCCAACCTGGAGGACCAGATCTTTTGTTTAGCTCTAAGGACGGAGAGCCGGATAGCCCGCTCCTTATTGGCATGAGTTCCGAATACGTCCTAGTAGCCCATATAAGGTGTTCACTAAGTAGTTCGGCCTGACTGGAACTGTGGACGCCACCGTTGATTCCATCTGGGGAACTCCTCCGCTGCCGTCCGGATGCATGGAGAAGTGCCTTAGTGGGAACACTCCTCCTCCCTCTCTCGTTTGCTACTCCCAACAACCTTCCAAAGGGGTCGGAACCCAATCTTCAGTTGAGGTACTAGGCACCCGGTGTTCATCACGGGGAGGTGAGAGTAGGAGCTGATAGACAGAGGTTGGTTTAGAAAACTTGTGGATGCTTGTATCCTCTTGAGTGCACACGTCTAT
Source organism: Neoascia interrupta (assembly GCA_947623515.1). Taxonomy (NCBI): domain Eukaryota; kingdom Metazoa; phylum Arthropoda; class Insecta; order Diptera; family Syrphidae; genus Neoascia; species Neoascia interrupta. Next base: position 14,217,569 of record OX392464.1, read on the forward strand.
CCTTTGACCATAGGGATTACCGACCTAGCCAAAAGAGTCAAAACAACGTCTACGATGGGTCATCTACAGCGGATGGACACCAACGCCCGGTCCTGAAAACCTTCGAATCCACACCGTAGGGACAGCGCAGTAGGTCTACCAGCGAGGCATCCCTTTCCTTGCGATGACTATATTATTTCGGTTAACAAGATCGTGACATTGCATATAATGCAAGATGCCAGTTTTATGTGTTCCTGTCAATGCATATGGCGGCTTGCGATGACTGGTGAACTATCTGCAAGATTCAAATTCGGCACACAGATTTTAGTTCATGAGAATTTTAGCGCTTTAAAGCTTACTCAGAGGATCAGTTGAAGATCAGTGATTTTATATTCGCCTTTCCTATGCATAAAAATGTGTGTGTTTCACGCTTTCTACATTTTCACGCTGTGCCGGATGGGTAAGCAGAATTAAGGGAAGGCAGAATTTTTGATCGTTGTACATCGTTAGTAAATCGAACAATTAAATGCTTTGCTTAATATTCCTTCTGACACTTAAAGCGATGTCTTCATTTTTTTAACATACTTTCATTAAAAAAGCGAAGCGTAAGTGACATTCCGATTCATGGTCATGACTATATTGATTATGAAATGGTATTAAATAGACAACGACGTGATTAGCTAGCGCGAACTCTGCAAATTCCATTAACACACCTGTCATCCTCCCCGCCCGCAAACTTTGCAACATTTCAATAAAGCTAATGACACGTAATTCCCACCCAAATGCCACGCAATAAAGAAATAAAACTAAGATGTATTCGCCATTTGTTCTTCATTATACGACTAGGCAATCCTTTATTGCACTATTCCTAAAAAGAATTATTACCAATTTGCTACCACGTGCTGGAGGCTTTAACGGCCCACGCGTTGAGCCACTCATGTGTGCTGTGTCCAAAAGGGACCACAATGGTAAACACATAAACACGATTTCAACGTGCAGCACGTGCATTCTATTTGTTGTTGGCATTATAAATAAGCTGCTTTTCGCAAATCTCCAGTGTTGTTGACCAAATGTGGCAAACTACCCGCATCGATAATAAAAGCACATCACACCCCCAAATGACATTTTCCTGTAGCCGCATAGCCAAATGGACTGACCCACATAGTGTGGATGGTAAACAAAAAAATATTATATCAGCGCGCCCAACAAGCGTATTTTTTTCCAAATGTGTGTGCGATGTGCTCAATTTAATGATTTTCTATTTTCATGGAGGCAAAAAGATCGCCAACCATAAGTAATGAACCAGAACAATAAAAGTACTTAGTCGACTTGTGCAAAGAGCCATGAAGCTATGTCACTCGCACTGGATAATTACTTCACTTCTTTTTTTTCTCTGAGCAACCATTTATCGCTATGCACCCACCATGGAAACGGAACAAAAACGATTCGCAAATAGACTCGAGTGTGGTTTAAAAACTACTAAAGTTTGCAGAAAAAAACCCTCACAGTTGTGCGAGTGGCAGTGGTTTTTCGTTGGACCTAAGGACATGAAAAAATGGGTCATGCAGTAAATTTACGTTTTATAGTAACGAATCAGTGCAAAAATGCATAAAGGGCACTTTCGTCTTTATACTAAATCTGCCTGCGGTGGGTGGACATAAATTTTGCTTTTACGACCAATTGTAAATTTTTTTTTGTTGCTGCATAAATTAGGACTCTTAATGTCCTTCTTAAGTTGTGTGGTTGAAATACACGAATTTATGTGTCACACAAAAAGAAAAATACGAACATTTTAATTTTGTTTACAAAATATAGTTCTGGCCACTCATGTTACCATGAGTAAACTTACTTTGGCACAAGTTAGTATTAAAACATTTAGGGCTTCCTTTCAAATGCTCATAAAAAATTCAAACAGTCAAAGCCCAAATTGTTACAAATAGACTTCCTTAAAATGGATACGACAGGACAAACCTACACAAAAGCCTCTTAAATCTTTAAAGACTAACTGACGGCTGTGTTCTCCCCTATGTATTTCTTTAGGTGGCGCTACAGTCCGGGGTGGACCTGGGCCTCACCCAACAAGCTCCGCCAGCCAGCTCTGCCTCTAACTAGCCGTCTCCAATTTCGCACGCGAAGGTGGCTGAGGTCCCCCTCCACTTGCGTGCGCCACCTGTGTCTCGCCGCTCCTCTACTGCGCCGTCCGTGCGGGGTATATTCGAAGATTTTCCGGGCCGGGGCGTTGGTATCCGCTCTAGATGACCCAGCCATCGTAGACGTTGTGTTTTGACTCTTCTGGCTAGGTCGGTGTCGCTGTACAACCCGTACAGTTCGATGTTATATCTCCTCCTCCACTCTCCGTCTATGCAGACGGGACCGTAAATCATCCGAAGAATTTTCCTCTCGAAGCAGCCTAAAGTGTTTTCATCCGCCTTTGACAGGGTCCATGCTTCTGCACCGTAAAGCAGGACTGGGATGATGAGGGTCTTATAGATGGACACTTTATTTGCTCGAGAGAAGGCTTGCTACTCAATTGCCTTCTTAGCCCAAAGAAGCAGCGATTGGCAAGAGTTATCCTTCGTGTGATTTCAGCGCTGGTGTCATTGTCTGAATTGATAGCGGAACCCAGGTAGACAAAGTCCCTAACTACCTCATAGTTATAGCTGACGACGTTTTGTCCAGTCGTCGGTGTTGGGTGTCTTTTCTTGATGACAGCATATACTTGGTTTTGCCCTCATTGACTGCTAAGCCCATATTCGCCGCTTCCGTCCCAATACTCACGAAGGCTTCACTGACATCACGCTTTGTTCTACCGATTATGTCAATGTCGTCTGCGTATGCGAGTAGTTGAACGGACTTTTGAAAGATTGTACCTCTGGTGTTGGCGAGAGAGTTCTGCACAATTCTTTCAAGTATGATGTTAAAGAAGTCGCATGACAGCCCGTCGCCTTGTCTAAATCCTTTTTTGACATCAAAGGGGTCGGTGAGGTCTTTGCCGACCTTGACGGAACAGCGTGAATCGTCATCCTGCACAGACTGACGAGTTTGGCATGCCAAAACTAGAAATTGCGCCATATAGATCGTCTCTATAGATGGTGTCATGCCCGGCCTTGAAATCGATGAAAAGGTGGAGTGTATCGATTTGGAATTCCTGGGTTTTCTCCAAAATCTGCCGCAGTGTGAATATTTGATCGATGGTGGACTTTCCTGTGCCTAAAGTCACACTGATTTGTGCCTATCAGATTGTTGACAAACGGCTTCAGGCGTTCACACAGTACAGCAGAAAAGATCTTGCATGCGATGTAAAGAAGACTGATGGCTCTGTAGTTGGCACAACTCAGAGGGTCTCCTTTCTTCAGGATCGTGCAAACAATGCTGAGGTTCCATTCGTCGGGCATGCTTTCTTCCGACCATATCTTGCGGGTGCATGCTCCTAACCAGCTCATTGCCAGCGGATTTAAAAAGTTCGGCAGCTAGGCCGTCTGCTCCGGCTGCTTTGTCGCACTTGAGCTTAGACACAGCTATACTCCATGTCGGGCGGGCGGTGTCGTCTTCGCCCGGGTTGAATGGTTCGTTCTGCCAGACAGCGGCATTTGTCTTGGATGGCAGGAATGTCTGCCTTGCAATCGCTTAGGCCCTCCGCTAGTTGCTCGGCTGCACGTGGTCTGTTAAGGGTCCTAACATTCCATGTGCAGATCCGGAGTTTGTTGTCCTTTTGTCGTTTGCATTGGTCGTCAACAGTAAATCCGTCCGAATCCGAGGCTTGTTTCTGCTTCGTAACTAGTGTTTCTTTACGTGGCCGGGAAGTCACCCCGACGTACGGCACAACCCCCAAACTGGAGGACCAGATCCTTTGTTTACTTCTAAGGACGGAGGGCCGGATAGCCCGCTCCTAATAGGCCTGAGCTCTGAATACGTCGCAGTAGCCCATATAAGGTGTTCACTAAGTAGTTCGCCCTCACTGGAACTGTGGACGCCACCGTTGATTCCATCTGGGGAATTCCTCCGCTGCCGTCCGGATGTAAGGAGAAGTGCCTTAGTTTATGTTAAAGGCACGTTTCTTTGCATGTGAAAAACGCTATAATTAAAAAGTGACAAGTGAAATAATTCACCTTTTAACATAGGAATTTATTATGACGAAATTTATGCGTTAAATGAAATAAAAAGGGTTGGTATATTCGAAAATTCGCCTGAGCTGTTTTTTCCCCATCATCAGCTGTTTTGAGAATTTTAAATTAATTCGGCGTCTCTGCTTTTTTTTCTCATTCTCGGCTGTACATTATATGCGGGGTTTCAAATAAAATTCTCACTTTTAATTATCCATTCATTCGGCTTCGCTTGATTGCACCAAAAAACCTACAAAAGATGAATATCAAATGAAGCATATGTATGTGTTCGAATTTCGATATGTGACTGGTGACCATAAAACCACATGACCTTAACCTAAAAACGATTTAAAAAGAAAAAAAAAGCCAAGAATGGAAAAAACAAATAAATGCCAAATGTGTTTAATCTCTGTGTGTGTGTGTGTGTGTGGATAAAATCTGTTTTGGATTCTGCAGAACGACATTCTCTCTGGTTCGGGACAAATTAAGTCCTTTTATTTTTTTATTTCCCGTCCTGCTCATTTTTATTTTACCCTCACTTGAGTCTTATTTGTTTTGCCTTTTGAATATTTGTTTTTTCGGCTCCTACGAGTGTATGTCTGCGTGACGGCAGTTGGAATCGGAGTATTTTTCGGTAATGAATCCAAATTGATTTTCAAGGGTGACAAAAAAGGAAAAATTCTACATGCCTCCGTGTGACTGTGCAAAAAGGGTGCGGTGAGGTGCGGCTCATTTATCTTCTCTAAAGACAAGGCCACTCGGCAATGTACCTACTGGAGTGTTTGTGACAGCTTTTTTTCGGCCCCATAGTTAATGGCAGAAATTTTAATAATTACTTTCATGTTTGTGAAGGGGTTGATACCTAAAATGTTATTTTATTTTAATTAAACTTCATATGGAAGTTTCATTTGAATTTTGTGCATACATGATTTTTATGAAAGCCTTTTGATTTCATGCCCTAAATTTGAAAGTGGGTATTTGAGGCTTATAAGCTCCATGCGGTAAAACCTTTCCTTTCATGTACGAGTACACTTTCATTGCATTCCTGGAAGACTGTTGGAGTCTATAAGTACTGTTTTGTTCCATAAATAAATCTGCTTTTAAGCTCTTTAAATATTCCGGTTTTAGGTGCTTTAGTATAATAGAACCTAAATCGGCTTAAGAATAAAATATTCGTTTGACATTTTCTATTGAGCGCAATAAAAAAAAAATTACTAATTGGGTTCTGGCCCTGTTGGATTTTATTGGTCTATGCTTTCTTGTTATTTAAATTGTAGGGCTAAACTATCGCTCTGGTTTAAGCTGTCAGTCTGACAATTTGTAAGAGTTTGGATCATAATACCTCATAGAGGCAAACGAGAAATTCTTAACTTTGTTAAATTGAAGTTGAGCCTTCTTCGTTTGGTTTTATGACTTCAAAAATCACACCAGGGAGGAGGACTCTATTGATAAAGTAGATGAAGTCCGTCCGATGCTGTCCTAGAAAAATCTTATCCTACATAAACGCTCTATAGAGCATCGTACTTTTTTAATAGACGTGAAGGGTTTCTACAGCCTCTTTCCAGTTGCCCAGATAACCTAGGGTCTGGACTCGAAGATGCTTTTGCATAGAGCGTTTTTATCGAATCGCTCGATGGGCCTTAACTATCGATCTTGACTATCTGCTCTGTTGGCCAAAATTTCGTTTTGCCCAAATAAAAATGGTCAACATTATGTGTCTGTTATAGAAGCTTTTAGACTATAACACCAGACTAGTTGATTTATTTTTAGATTCAGCCAAAATGTTATAACACCAAACATTTTTCAAGATTCAAAAATACACCATCATGTGGCAATGTAACAGCCGAGCAAGGGTAAATCACCTTTGCAATAGACAGACAATTAAACTCGTGCTACTGTGCAATCCAATCTATAATTGTTTGCCAAGAACTGTTTGTAAACAGCAAGAGCTAAGCTGTTCCGTCTTATTCTCAGAAGGGGGAAATTAATGGGGGCCAAACATGTGCTGCGCACTGACATTCCGATCCTATTTTTAGGGCATACCTACTATATTGCCACCATACCTATCTCTTTACCATTCGAGCAAAAGTAGACGACGATGAACAGACGAAGAGCAAGACTGGGATGATTATTTAAAAGATAAACAGAAACGAAACGCGGCCGAACATGTGATAATTTTTTTGGGTGTTTGGAGCGCTACTGGTGCTTTGAACTTTGATGCACGGTGTGGATGGAGACTCGCGAGGTACACTTCCTTAATGACTGTCGGAGATGCGCACGATTCCAAACACCAACGAACCAGCCAGCCAGCCAGCCAGCGCCTTGCGATTCATGAGGCTATAGAAACATTTGCCGATGAGTGGTCGTATCTATTTTTGGAAACTTAATTACGAACGTGTGTTTATTGAAGGATACGATATAATCGGGTGGTGATTTGGATGATTTGGGGAATCTGTTCCTTAATTGAAAACTGATTTACTCGTGCGGTATAAATTTATTTGACCTTTAGACGGCGACGACACGGCAAGCTCTTCAAGTGGAAGAGTGATCCGGAACAGTTTCTGTCGATAACAGATTGAACTTAAATCCATAAACATCTTGTTCCAAAAAATGTTTCATAGCAAGTTTGTTGAAACACATAATTAAATCAGTTTTGTCATCTGTTCCACAAAATTTGTCAGTACAGGGATTGTGATGGAGCTTTTGAATTAACAGTGGTGCATGTACAGGACGCTATTTACACCTTATGACCTTGGATTAACACATCTTTAGGTGCTTGAAAATCAAGTTCGCCTCGCTCCTTTATTGCGGTTAGAGAATTTTCAAATTCTCGAAGATTCTGTCTCAGGGTCTTATAGCCCCCCACATTCCTGAAGCCGAAAATATCCCACCATCAAACTCACTTTACAATCAATTGAATTGACGAACTCGCAGATATAAAGGGCTCATTACTAGATTTACGAGTACGACCACTCCCTTGGCTCGGTTTCCTACACCCCTGGGTGTAAATTCATATAAACTCCAAACAGTATACTGCACGCAGTCTGTAGGTGGTAATCGTTCGTAATCAAATGAAATAGTCTGATGGTTTCATTCGGATCGAATTACCCAGCCAGAGGTCCTTCTTGATGGAGACGGGACAGCCGACACGACGATGAAACTAAGGCAGAAGAATGCAGGGCGTCACGACTCATGACACGAGCACGTTGAAAAATAAACGAACCCTTAATCGTCTCAGTTTACCTTTTGCTTATTTGTTGTTGTTGCGACTGTATTGCTTCCTGCTTTGCTGCTGATGGTAGATTTAGCCGATGGATAGGCAATGAAGGAGGCACAGTTGATTCCATATTGAGTTTATACCTGAGTCCAGGGAGCGTTTATCGCCTTAACCGGTGTTCGACATAATACCCACAGGCATCCATTTGAACTGTGTGTATAGCCACACTCTATGTTGCAGGAAGGCTTATAAAAACTTCATGACTTTCCATTGCCGTCCCGTCAAGGTTTGAAGCACACACAAAGACGTATACCTGGAGGGTGGGGTGGTTTTCATGTTATGAGTCCTCCCCCCTCGACCGGCGACATAAACAATGTCTAATAGCTTTGGAATTAAAAGTAAATAATATTACTTTAGAGTCTCTGGAGGGCGTTGTTATGTGCGGGCTGTGGGGTTTATGAGGTAAAACGACCGGCGACGCACGGCGTGCTTCAAGTTAACGATCGAAACTGTGTTAACTGTGGTCGTTTCCACAATTTCGTTTAAGAGAGAATGTGACGCAGACTTGTGCCACTGAGCAGCAGTATTAAGATGAAGCCAGAAGGTAGTATTGTGCCAATGGTGTACCTCCTAATCATAAGGTTGGAACATTAAGGTGCACGATTATTGGGGCTTTTTTTTCCTACTTAAGATACGTTACGATTAGAGTGGCGCTGAAAATGCTAATGGATTTCCTTTTCTCTTCTCTTTGCAGGTAATGTGAGATTCTTAATGAGTCTTTATGTGCGTAAGTAAATAGCTACACTTTAATGGACAGAGCACGGGGGTATGCTATTAAATTAACTACCTAATAGGGGTTGATTTTTAGTGGGTTACAAGGGCGAACAAGTTATCGCAAAGGATCGGGAAAAGCTGCTTAAATGTGAAAAATCCCTAGGAACTTCGAAAGCAGTTTAGCGAGTATTGATAAGCGGGCCTAATTTTGAAAAGAAGTGGAACTTGATTCAGCAAAAATTAAAATAATTTTAGTAGTTTGCAAATTTTTCACATAAAAATGCAAATTCCAAAAATATTTCGTCAAATGTGGCTGTTTTTTTATTTTGCGAATGCGCTACGTTGCTTCCGACCAAACTGTGATCCATCACATGCAAGTGGGGTTCGCAATGGTAAGTCAACTGAAGAAGTTGAGCAGGGTGTTTCAACTCGTGAACACCCAAAGCACATGACTTTTGAATACCAATTTTAAACCATCAAGTTCACTAATTTTTGAATTACCAAAGAGCTCCAGAATCGTGGCTGCACTAGACATGAAGATGTTGAGCAGGGTGTTTCACCTGAAAGTGTAAAATTCCATTCCCCGTTCATATGGATCATGGGAGCTGATGGAATTATAAGTAAAAATCCTGACCCCTGATCAATTTCCCATAGTTTTTAGCTTTCAACCCAGCTAGATGCTCTTCATCACGGGAGTAAATCCATCTAAGAACGAAGTCTTGTTTCTTTTCTAAGAACGTCTCTCACTGGCCCCTGGTATGTTTGTAGTGGTTCACAACGAACCGATAACTCTCGCCCTCAATACTCTTGACAGAGGAAGGTCCTATTTAAGCTCCCTCGGAAAAGGTTTACAGCCAGTCTGGTTGCTGTAAGCCTGTTCGAAATATTCGGTTCTCAAAATTATTGACTCTCTCAACTATAACTCCACATAGAGAAAAACTGGCAAAGAAGTTTAAGTTGTTCCCAAATGTCATTTCTCACAGAAACGCTCAATGAGCTGCCATTTCACATAGAAAAAAACAGGTAAAGAAGTTGGAGAACAGTTCTCCAAACTTTGATCCGGGATAAACCCGACGACTTAAGCCAATATGAACTCCTAATTGAAATGTTAAACTAGAGACACATATTATGATGATACAATGGAATATAACTGCGGGTTAAAGCGCTTGGACCTCCAACTTCTTACTATCAAGCAACAGACTGTGCCAGATTTTCTACAGGTATCAAATTTCCCCTTGTACCATCAATTATAGCACGTAGCGCCGCCGTCTTGTTTAAATCACGCGTTGCTTACATCTGTACCGTACAATTGGGGCCAAATGAAATTGGCTTTCGTCGGTCCATCGCTGACTATTAACATTCATGATTAAAGAAGAATAATGCTCAGCGATATTAACATTCTTGAAGTTTGTTCCATACAACGTTTGGAGCTCCGCCCACTTTAGGGAGGCGTTTTGAAAACAAAACTGTTTTTTTGGCTTAAGTTTTTGCTTTTTACACATCTCCACAAGGTTCTAAGGTTTGTGGTTAGTTGTGGCTAAGACAGGGGCTGTGAAGCTATGCAGAAACATTTAAGACGAGCTTAGACAGTTTGGCAAAACAGTTACGCTAATATCCCGGGAATATATTTAAGAAGCGCACAAGCTTGCTTGATTTGGTTCAGAGAAAGTGAAGAAATTCGATTGCCTACATAACAAAAAATTTAATTTTTGAGCTAAACTAACCTATGTTAGACGCAACTAGTAACATGCGGACACACCAGAGACGGAGAGTCAGTGGTAAGCAAAAAAGAGGTCTTTATGACCGGAATAGGCCGCATGAAAATCTATGCAGTGCGGCCCATTTCATTTCAAGTTGCTGGTTGTCGGGTAGCCGGCTGCCGGGTATTTTTAAAATGGGCCTGAGTCAGCACGTTGAACGGCTAGGAGGCATATTGAAGAAGTTCTGAAACATTGAACTTGAAGAAATTTAGTCTGTTCGTCGCCTACAAATAGCACTAGACGAAGGACCCTCGGCCAAATCTTCTGTACTGATTCTTAGTTATCAAAGCAAAGTACAGCTGAAAAACATAAGATTTGTAACCGAATCAGAATGATTTCAAAATTGCATTACTAACACTTGAGCATCTTACAAAAGCTTTTTTCTTTACTCAATGAAGGTTTCTAAATGAATGCAATGGTCCTGACTGCCGACGTGTAACAATCCAGCCACAGTTTGTGTCAGGTTTTCTATGAGTATCAAATTACCCTTGGCCTCAATTGTATGGCACGTAGTGCCGTTTTGTTAAATTCAAACGTTGCTTACATCAGTATTGTTCAAATAGGGCCGAAAAAGAAATTGCTCATTTGCTCTTTTCGGTGGCAAGTATGGCAACGATTTTGTTGGTTTCAACGTAAAAACGCTGTGTGGCATGTAGCGCCGTGGGTAGGAAAAACCTTCATAGGCACTACGAGGACCGGCCGCGGGTGCTCATAGTAGTGTGAGATTCTTACTCACTTAAACACCTCCCATTTTCCGTTAGACTACGACTTAGTTTCCTGAACAAGTAGTTCAAGCTACTGCTGTAATCGCGTGTGGCAGGCTGCCTTCCAACGAAAGCATCTACTATGTCGTCAATTTATGCGATTTCATCTCATGCTGCTAGATCCAACGGTCTCATTCGTTGTAGTCGGCGCGTAAGATTTGTCTGATCCAAAGTTCGGATGATTTCATTGTTGCAATGTCCGCATAGGCGAGTACTAAGTTTGCGAGCTAAGTTTGTTACCTCGTCAGTCACGGTTGCGATTCCTAGATCTCGGTGTAGATCGCTATTTCTTATGTACCATGGAGCAATTACGATTGCTCTGAGTGTCTTATTTTGAAAAGTTTCTAAAATAGATATATTGCTTGGTTTAGTACAACCCCAGAGTTGTATACCGTACGTCCAAGATGGTCTTAGCACTTGCTTATACAAAAGCAGTTTGTTATATATGCTTAGTTTCGAAAATCTTCTGATAAGCCAATTCATTTTCTTAACCTGATTTCGAGCTCGTCGTGTTTCTTTTAAACGTGCGGCTTCCATTTAAGTTTTGCGTCCAGAGTCATTCCTAGATATATCGCTTCATTTGAGTACGGGATTTGTACCGAGTTAATGAATAAAGGTTTGTTGTTTATCTTTTTATAAGAAAAGTTAATATGCGTTGACTTAGTCTCGTTAAGGACGACTCGCCAGCTCTTCGTCCAGTCGCATATTTTGTCTAAAGTGCACTGAAGTTTCCCTGTTGATAATTCAATTGTCGTATCAATAGCGAGAATAGTCAGCGAAGGTAGCTAAAATTGTTCCCTCATCGTGGGGTTTGTCTCTTGCGTTAAGCAAAAATAATATTGGGCCGAAAACGCTTCCTTGCGGGACACCGGCATTTATCTCTTTGAATTCCGACTACTCATTTCGTACCTTACGCGAAAGATTCTGTCTTCAAGGTAAGACTCTACGATTCTATAGAGTTTTTCTTGTAAGCTAAGCTTTAACTTGTGCTTCAGACCTTCATGCCATACCTTGTCGAAGGCTTGCGATACCTCGAGAAAAGCGCTAGTACATATCTTTTTCGCTCCCAGAGATTTTTCGATTTCGATTGTTTTTCGATAGACCTGGTCGATTGTTGAATGCTTTTTCCTAAATCCGAATTGGTGATCGAAATTGATGATTGAAAGTTATCCTTCTAAAGTGAGCTCTTAGACATGGCTTATTCAATTCTTAAAGTTTTGACCAGTCAGAATAGCTTTTAAATGGCGCATCCAGGTTATGGTCGGCTAAATATTTGAATTCATGAAGAGAAGAGGAAAGGAAGCATGGAAATGAAAGGTTGTAATTTAATATTCTGCTGCTTCATAGTAGGGGCATAACACATGCGGCGATAAACTTTTTTTGCTTCTGGGAGTATTTTTTTGTACTGGATTAGCAGCGTCTGTGTTGCATCAGGAGCTCCTTCTCAACGCTTATCATATAATTTGAACGCCTTAATCGCCAGCCTATAACAAAAAAGGCTTGCATGCTTTTCATTGGACGCTGCGTTTCAGAGTATAGGTATGAAATTGTGGCTGTGGGTGAACTTCCTTGACTCATTGCGTACCTATTAATTGTGCTTACTAAAAACCACCAACGCAACTAATCACCTTTCAACTACATACTGACTACATTTTAGGTGATTTCAATGGGATGGCATAACCACACAAACACCTTACACGCATTGTGCTACAATTAACACAGGCAGGCGACATTTTCACAGTGATTACGACACTTAATCCAAACAGATTCATTGCCAGAATAACCACAATCCCAGCAGCCGATATCATTGAAATTCCCTTTGCGATAGGTTGCTGCAATGTCACCTGTCAGAAGAAGTTACATTTCACTATTGCATAATATTGTGGTTAATGATAAATATAATTTTTTTTTAACGCAACGTGCTGCCATTGATATGGCAAATGTCAACCTCTGTCAGTACTCAGTGCATCGTAATTTTTTCTTCCACTTTTCAGTCCAATTTTGACTCAACGCTGAAAATTCCCCTGTCATTTGCAAACAAAAATGTTGTTTGCCTGGTAATTACGTCAAGTTGGTAAATCACTGGGCCATGTTGAGGAGTTTGAGATTGGTAGACGTACCCCCCCCGCATTGGTGGAGCATGTTCGTGCCATGAAATAATTAGTTTTTCTATCCGTTTGTTCCCTAAAGTTTCTTAACGCTCTGTTGGGCTGACGATGGATGTCGGAGCAGCAGCAGCAGTAGTAGTGGCGCTGGAAATTATTGTCATTTGAATAATTTTGATTTAAACGAAACGTGCCAACCGAAAGGGTGTGCAAAGGTATTTATAGTAACTTTCGGTGTGGCATTCCTATAATGTAGATTATAGAGATTAGATTCCGGCTCCAGACTAATTTTTATATGTATGCTAATAAGTTTGAGGTGTTTTTTTCCGTCCTAGAATGATTTATATTCCATATGCGCACGTGCCTCACTCTCAGCATGCGGAATTCATTTTCAAAACCAAGAAATCGAATCAACAAATGGAGCTATTACCTATACCTACAACTGGTGATTCATTTACCAGGAATCTGTTTTTGTAAAAACAATGCACCTCGGTTATGCGCTACTCTGGCACGACAACCTGACACTGTGTCTTTGTACACAGGAAGCTCCTCCATATTGATATGTTGATTATTGCTCCTACGGATAACGTGAGTCATTCAATTCTGACAAAGAAACTCCAATTATTCATCTCCTAAAGTTGATTGAAGATGATTTGAATTTGTGACAGTTTTTTGCGCAGTATTCGAAAATCCTTTGTGAAAATTTCCACTTGACTGGTCCCCAGGCTACACTTCATTACAAATTGATATTGGAGCACCCATGAAGCTGTGTGTTTTTTTATATGGCGCGTGCACACCGGAAAGACCATGTTGGTTGACTATGAGTTGCAAGTGATGCATATTAAATTGGTCGTTGACTACCGGGAACGTTATGTTCAATTATCTACGGAAACACTTTTGACTAGCTTAGTTATGCTTTAGTCGATGCGCACTGTTGCTACATTATGCCAGCTATACTTAAATGTGTGTACGCGCCATAAGTACTGATAGTGAAACTACAATTCGTATGCTAAAGTGGGTTAATCATTTTGTTTGTTGAGTGAAAAATTTATTTTTTTCTAGGCGAGGACACTGAACTTTTGGGCCAGGAAATGTCGAGTCGACACAAGTGATAGCTATGAATAAAGTTTGTATACTCATGATGATGGGTGGTCTATGAAGAAATCAAAGACTCGAAAAAGCTTATGTTTTTTTAGTCTTAGGGCTTTTGCTAGAGTCACATTGTGGCAACCCTAATTCAGTCATGTCTAGCCCTTCAAATTAACACCCAAATGACTTACTCCAGATTTCGTAGTTATCCTATCTCAACGCAAGAAGACGGGCTTAAAGTTTTTTGCAATTCCTTGTTAGTTCTTCACAATGAAGTTGTATTTTAAGTTCGAACTTATTAGCGAGTATTCGACTAACTTATTGGTAGCAATAAAAGGTCATCTATTCAAAGTTTAGCCGTGCCTTTAAACCTCTTCGCGTGCGACAGGGATAAGATCGAATAGACTTCAAAGGTTACATTAATCGTCACATGACCCCAGAGAGTTGTACTCTGACTTCAAAAGGCTCAGTGAGAAAAATATTGCAGAAACTGTTCAATTAAATCAACTTCTAAAGGGCTTGACAAAATTCACATAAATTTTATAAAGCATTTAGTTTCCTACATATTACGTCTCGTGGCTATTATCTTCAATTCCATTCTGACGACGCCGGTGCCAGTCTTCCCCGCGCAATGGCAAAGCGCTGAAGTCATAAAAGTCATCAAAGAAGCCTTCCAGAAATGCTATGGAGCATAGAATTATTTCGATAAACTTCCAGAAAATATTTCGCTGCAAATGCGGGAATATCTGGGACTTAAAAGTGACGTCTTTGTGACAATTAGTCTGGTCTCTGTGTGAAACGAATTTGTAAAACTGCCCTGATACTGGTAATCGAGAACATTCTAAAAGCTCTTGATTAAAACCAATTTCACAGCGCTTAAGCTATACTTGATTTGTCCAAGGCTTACGATACCTTTTTGTAAGGCAATAAATCTGCTTCCAAAATTCAGTCTTTTGAAATTCTGATTATTGGAAATTCTGACTTCAGTAATAAAGTTCTGCTCATTCGCTTTTTTTAAAGCAAACTTTTCACTTTTTTCAAGTCAATACCAGCAGGCATAAAATACCAATATCAGCTACTTCGATATACCTGCTAAAGTAGGCATGTTGGTATCTTTGAAAATTTTTTAGTCCATCCTAGTATTAAAAAAAAGAAACTTTTAAAGTAAAGCAAAAAAAATAAACATAAAGAGGGTTGCAGGGGTGCAGCACCACCCACCTATGCATATTGCACTGTTTCGCTTTGTAAAATTTGAATATTCAGAATTATGTAAGTAGTTTGATCCCAACCGTGCAACCCTGCTTTTTTCACATTCCTTTCGGCTTCGGAATTTCAGCTATTCGTGTCTTTTGTGCTTTCGGGACTTTGGAATTCCGTTCGTCTCCCGTATGAAACTTCGGAAGCCGTCTAAGGGTCTAATCAAAGCTATCATCGAATTGCATCATTAAAAAATTTGTTTTCATGTTTTTAGACGAGCAAACAATGTTGGCTGTTATTGGTATCAAAATGAAGCTTATGAGTTGCAGAATTTTTTCGGTAACAAAAATACATAAATTGTTGTAAACTTGTCAGAAAACCCAAGACATTGTTCCAACGATTTGTTTCAATGATTCTATCCGATGATAGCTATGATTAGACTTTAAGTTTTCCTTTTGCGCAATGAAACGTTTGTGCTCAAAGCGATAAGCAACCAATTGTAGCGGGCGGCGAATTCTCATCTGGCTTGAAAAAACAATGTGGTGTTCCGCAAGCCTCTATCTCAGGACCGTTGCTCTTTTCTACATATGTTAATAATTTATCGGTACTTTAAAAACATATAATTAGTATCCATGTGCTTGCTGGTGAGATGCTGGTTCAATTAAGTTCTCAATCAAATATTGCATTGGTCAGCGAAAAATGATCTGTGTTGAAATGCTCCAAATTCGAAATTACTTGTTTCACTCAAATTATGATTTCCATTTCCCAAAATTCAACAGCAGCTTGTTGATAAAGTTTGATGTTGAGAAATCCGTCTGCTTGTCACAAAAACACAAGACAACTTTTCTAAGTTTTGCCATTCATAAACTGTACCTCTGGTGTGGGTAGCATCGGCACAAACTATAGTTTCTGATTCCACTTTTTACTTCGCTCATGGCAGTGTACGCTATTTTGACCTGTTGTCAGAGCAAGCTTTGTATTGTACATTGATATTAAGGCCCGACTTGCGTTGTTTTGACGCGCGGCGCCGCAGTTTAACCGCTCCTAAGTTATATAGTGCGTGTAAATAGATTAAGCGATTAAACACATACGTGCGGTAACGGTGCGGCACCGAGCGTCTCTTTTGCGGTTAACAAAATTACATGACACCGCCGGCCGCGTCACAGTGCGCTGCGGATTGTAACGAGCTTCAAAACCAGCAAGTGCCCCATTGGCGTTGCTTCACGACGGGTAAAAAAAATCATGGGTTCTTCGGTCCTAAGAACTTCGTCTGCTTGTCTGTAAAATGAAGACAAAAATTATTTCTTCCTAATATTTAATGGTACCAGTGAAAAAGAAACGAACAACTTTGTACAATTTGTGCCTCTGGTGTTGGCTAGGAGTTTTTTAAATGGTTAGAGCTCAATATGTACACTTTTAACGGCGCCAACGTCCTTTTATCGTTTGTTGTCATCAATGGCAAACTCATTGCCAATTAAGGCTGAACTCAGGCGGTTTTTTTTGTAGTAAAGTCAAGGGCTTTGAAACAATGCAGGAATATTTTAGAGGAAATATCACTTGGAAATACTGTTACATAGAGTTAGGGGCCCCGTTACTCCCATATTCCGGAAAATGAAGAAGCAGATAAGTTGAAGAACATTGTCAGAGATGAATGCATCTCCATCTATAATAATCAAATCCATTCAAATAACTCTGAGTTTATAGCACCGTTAGATAGAAACTGAGTCTTTAAGTAGAACTAACCTACGTTGGTCTACCTAGTAAAACCTACGTGGGGTGCCGTGGCGTAGTGGTTAGTGTGTGTGCTTACTACGCCGGAGGCCTGGGTTCGAATCCTGCCATCGTCACCTGAAAAAAAAAAAAGACTTGTTCTTTTTCACGGTCCCCACCTCCGCGAGGGTTTGACAAGCCCTCCGAGAGTATCATTTGTCTTGAAAAACTTCTCAAAGTGCCGTTCGGATTCGGCAAAAAATTGTAGGTCCCTTTGTATGTAAAAAGAAATTAACACACCAGCATACATTGTTGAGAAGTTGGCCCTGGTTCACCTCGAGCTGTTGCGCCACTCTATTTATTTATTTTTAACCTACGTTGGCCAGAATTTTCAACATGCCGACACACAAGAGAGCTATGGCCGGCGCGCGGTAAACAAAAAGAGATCAAGATTTATGATCGGACCAGCCAGTAAGTATCCTCGGGTAATCACGAAAATGCTTTCGGGCGTTGTGGTCTGGGTCTACCCGCGACTGCAGATGCACAATGATTGTTGCAGAAGCTGCAGAGACGTTGAAGAAATGTAATCTCTTCGTCACCTGTTTTGCTGTTGCCCTGCCCTAAACAGCATTAGGCTAAGTACCCTCGGCAATTATTTCTTCGTTGAACTTGAAGATGTGGGAAATGTGGATATAAGGGATGTCAAGTTTTGTATACAAACCCGAATGGATCCCTTAGAGCGACATTTTGAGCTTTTAACAGCTGTTTCTTTTTGTTGAGGTGTTAAGATGATTCCCATATGGAGACAATGGACCCAACTGCTCATTAAGTGAGCCGCGGTCTTTGATACGGCGAAAAAAGGTAAGTTCTTACCACATTTTAGAGATCTTTTGTTAGTGTGTTAAGCCGGACTTATTTTTTACTCAATTTGCGATAGGTCTTAAGAAATCACACGATTCAGCATGCTGTATTGTCTATGCAACTGTATGCGAAAAATTACCACAAATAAAGACAGCGCCAACATTTCTTATTTGCCTTAAAATTAAAACCAAATGAAGTCAACTGCTTTTAATAAACACTCAGAATTGTCTTTCATTTGATTTTAATTTTTTTTGTTTAAAAACACGAAAGCTCCTTGCAAATATGCCTAATTACCTTAATTAACGCCATCGCCGTCAGTCTTATAGTAACTCAAGCGTTAAAGAAATTCTATCCACCTACTTTTTCAGTACTTTTAATCTCTTAAGGAATGCAACGACACAAAGAGCCAATTACTACGACTGTACCCCCATACCCCCCAAGGCAGTCTTAACAAAACTTGGTTAATTATTCAACTTAATTCATGCATCTACATTCTTAATTAAAAACAGCGTAGTACAATGATTATTAATTGCACAAACTGAAAACAAAGACCCCTCCTTTTTGGACTTTCTAGAAATGTTACACATACGCCTCCTCACCCTTTCTGGAAAGTCATGTATGCAATTTTGCTCGACGCACGTCTTTTTCCTGACCCTTCTACTATTGGACTTCATCAATTGTACAAGGCAGCGTTTCAATAATTTATTAGACCTCAAAGGCGGTTGTTAACCTTTTATACGCATCTGGGATACGCATTAGAAAAACTCCTTTGCTTCGTGTTATGGGACATGCCTTTTAGTGTATAACGACATCATGGTGGCGCTTTGGTTTAGTTTGGTGGCGCAGTAAGAGGGAAAACCCCCCAAATGAAATCCAAACGCGTAATTCTCTTCATCTGTAATCCGAAGCCCTAGAGTCATACAATATCCTTTTATTAGTCTTCTTGTCTGGCTGCATAGAAGCAAATCGATTACGACAAAGAACATGTGTTGGAAATGATACGGTAGGCACACAACCCTTGCCTCGGCACAAAGAAAAAAGAACTCCCCCTTAACTGAAACCGCCTTATATTATTGGACATTGCAATACAGCCGGCTGCGGTGTGGGTTTCAACGTTAGTTACAGTGTGTGGCGAAGATTTGACAACGAATTTATTCATATACTTTTTTTGTCCAGAAAAGTTTTTCAATGTTTTTTATTCTGTTAAAAATAACGATAGAAACCATTTGGCAGAGTTCTACCCCGATGTCTCGCAAAACAAATTCTAGAAAAAATGATAGAGAAAACAAAAATCTCGAGCGCCAATATCTAGAAAAAACCTTGCACCTACCCCTAGGGCACAGGGGTAGGTGCAAGTTTGGGTATTTAAAAATATTTCGAAGTCAAATTTTTTAGTTATAAGAATCTCGAAAAAAATTGTGCGTTCTTGATTTCTTTTGAGATTTTGTCTTTCGAAGCTTTTGCGTGTCTAGATTTTGTCCCATTCGGGATTTTTAGGTTTGCGAGATTTTTTCCGTTTTAGATTTTTGTCGTTCTAGCAAACAGGGTGATCCCACTTCACAGACTTCTTAAAACTCAAGGAGAAAAGTGCCAACAATTAAACTTCTAATTTCATTCCCCTTTATAGATAGATAGGTGATAGATAGATAGGTGATAGATAGATGGCTTCAGAGCCTCAATAGTTGCTTTAAATAGTAGAAGCTAGACCGCCATAGCCAGTCAGTTTTGGTTACTCTTTCAGGGCTTAATAGAAGGCAAGTTAGCTCTTTAGTGTGCTCCGATTAGTGTTTTTAAAAAAAATTAACATGGAGTACCACAGGGTTCGTTGCTTACACTTGGACTGTTAACCTTTTAAGTTACCTCTTTCAAAGCTTTTTCCAAGCGAGCTATTATCCATTAGCTAATTATGTAAAAACTCGATTTGTGCTTACTAAAAAAAATAAGCAATTTGTTCCACAGGGCTGCTTGCTTACACTCGGACTGTTTAACTTTTCTATTCTGTAGTCCACAATCTTCTGCTTTTTAGATTTTGGTCTTGGTCACAATTACAAAGCTCTCTTTTTGTGCGAATCACCTAAGGTAAAATCTCTTTTGCTTTCACTCTTCCTTTGGGTTACGTACAAAGGGCACCTCTTTTGACCAGACGTATGACTGTACAGCTCATAAAATGTATCTTCTAAATTATAAGATTAGAAGCCCGTTAAAATATTTGAAAGTCGTTTCTTTTCCATACACACTGTGAAGAAATTCAACGAAATCCCTCACATTAGCGCAAATGTCTTTAACAATGCATCACCACCCATCCTAGGGGGTTCTAGACAGCGCAACCCACACTCTCCTATGATAGTTTCACATCAGTTGACCGAGGTTCGTTCCTTTTACTCGCCTTTCGAAGAAATGCTAAAAATAATTGCCTCAAAGGCAGTCTTCGATGTCGTTGTCGCTGGAAGCGGCTTTCGCCTGTATAGCGCTATCGTGAGCTATTAAATTATTGATGGGCAAATTAACTTTCGAAACAACCATTTGTGGATAAATGGGCGGAAATTCCGCTCCTTACAATTATTCACCGAGTTCGTTCCAATGACCAACACAAAGGCAAGAGGCATTTGAGGGCTTTTTGGCTATTAATCCGATCAACTATCAACTGAAACTCCAGAGGGAATTATTTCCAGACCGAGGGCAAATAGCGCAATTACTGTCAGTTCTATAGCAGTTCATTCACTTGGCCTGCTTGATTCTCAATTGATACAAATGCCTTGTCGCAGTTTTGCGATGTCGAAGTAGTCAGTTTCTTGAAAATTATTCAATCAATTTCCTCTGGCTCTGTTTTGAGATCTCATGTCATTTCATGACTTTGTTCGAAAAACAAAAATCTTGTAGCGTCGTTGTTTCCATCCTCAAAGATATGATGTAAAATTGAATAAGGAAATCGTTTTCCAGTTTAGCGGGAAGTTGACTCGTGTAAACACCGAGTTCAGTAAACTCGATATCAATTTTTATTCTCTTCCTTTCAAATGATATGACAGAGTGATTAATTCAGAACGGATACATTGTATCTGAGTTTGATGTTTCCTTTTGTTTCGCCACCAAAGATCTATAAATAAAATTCCTCTTCGGATGGATACCACTTGTAAATATCTTAGACGTGCACTGAACGGATTTAATGGGCTGTGAATGAGATAAAAATTGAGAATTTTTTTTTTTTGAAAATTCTCGAGAATTATTTCAAGAACAGCGGAAGTGTTTACATATTGGGTGCATGATTCTTTGCCTTTTTTCTTAATTTAGTTTATTGGTTTCTAAGAGGAATTGTAATAAACAAATCGTTAAATCATTACTGTTAATGCCTCTGATGCAAGGAAATGTTTGTTTATGAAAAATTACCTGTGGGCATGAGGTGTGTGTTAATAGTTTGTAAACTTTTATTGTTCAACAATAAACAAAGGCCTTTGAAATTAATTTTAGAAAAACACTTAATATATGTAAACAAATTGGATTTTGTTCCTTAAAGAGTCTGCAGGTATTGCCAGATTCCTGTTCTCAAAGATAAAATGCTGCGCCAATAATTAAAAGCGTTACAATTTTGGAATTTGAATTCGCCTAAAAATTTATATTATTTGATCGTGTTTGAATAAGTTTTCGATAGGTTTTAAACTAAACCGCATTCAGGTTGAGTTCAAAACTTATTAGCTACAATTACATTTTTTATGTACAGCTTCTTCGAATTTTCAAGTAAAGTGTTGGACGAATGTCTAAACTTTATATCCTCAGGATTTTTTTTCATGCCGATATTTTCAAAAGGGCAAAATAAAAATTATCCAATTTTATCATTTTTTTAAATTTTACATTAAATTCATAAAAAATTCTTAAAATTCAGTAACTATTCACATTAACGGTATGCTACAGTCGCATCAGCAGCCTGATTTTGTTGGTATGCTGTACTATTTTGTAATTTAAGTTTTAAGGCTTTCGCGGTTGTTAATTCACATGACAAGAAACTTTTCGGATTAACCTCGTTAATATATATTTTAATGAGTACAATACTACCCCGAACGTTTCGCTCAAGTTGCGTTGAGCGTGGTCACCGGGAAACTGCTATGAAAGTGTTATCGCTGAGATCGGCTGCGTAGATTGTAGCGGTGCGTAGACGGTTCTGACTCATCTTGTTGTTGTAGTTGGAATGAAGGTGGTTGAGTGCAAACTGTACTAACTACATCACCGGGTGTTTCTAGGACGATTATTTTGTAATTGTTTTTAAGGCGATAAAAAAAATTCCGCCCAATTTTTCAACTAAAAACAACGTTTATCAAAATATATGAAACTTAAAAAAAATTATGTATCGAATGTTACAAAACATGAACTGGGACGCCTTCAAAAAGGACTGTAAGGAGGGTGTTGGCTTGAATGTGCCATTGAGAACTCCTTTCGAGTTAGAAACCGCAGTTGACAAATGCATTGTAGCAATTCAGAGCGCTGGTTGGAACAACACTTCGTCCCAAAAGAACGAAGTTAGCACCGACTGGCATGTACGCACAACATATCCCCTCGAAATCGAAGAGTTGATTCGTGAAAAGAGAAGCTCTCCCAGACAAAACCCTCTTGAACCACCTCTCCAACAAACTGAAAGAAAAGTTGCAAGATTTAAAAAATCGTGAGACAACTGAATACCTCGAAGGCTTGTCGGCGGATAGGAGCTCAAACTACTCGGTGTGGAAAGCGGTTAAGTCCATCAAGAAACCTATAATGCACTCGGCCCCAATAAAGAAAGATAATGGCGAATGGGCAAAAGAAGACAAAGAGTAAGCGGATTTGTTTTACGGAACACTTGGAAGAAACATTCAAGCCGTTCGACGGTCCACCGTTGCTGACGTTTAGCACAACAACGCGGAATCTGATAGCTTCAGAATGAAAAAACTGTCATTAGCCGGACTTAAAAATAATAAGGCGAAATATTGAAAGATCTACCGAAAAAGGCATTCCAGTCAAGCTACTTTATATGATAAACGCTTCTCTTAGACTTCTATACGTTCCAAGGCAATGGAAAGTTGCTGAAGCCATTATGGTTCCAAAACCGGGGAAATGTGCAAATGATAAAAATTTTACAGGCCCATATCGAAAGTATTCGAGAAACTTCTGCTTAAGCGATTACAACCAATAATTGCAGAAAGACGTTTGATCCCGGATCATCAATTCGGTTTCAGACCTAACCATTCCACAATAGATCAAGTCTACAGAATAACGCATGAAATTGAAAAAGTCTTAGAAGGAAAAAAAATATGTTCAAGTGCTTTCCTCGACGTATCGCAAGCCTTCGACAAGTTATGGCACGAAGGCTTGAAATACAAGCTACGGCAAAACTTGCCGGACGACATGTTTAGAATGTTGTAAAACTATCTTAAAAGCAGACTTTTTCGTGTGAGGTGAATACCTCTAGATGACGAGACAGTCGGGGCCACGTTTGCGGACTATATGGCCATACTGGCAACAGGTGAATCAGTCGAGTCATCAACGCGAAGCCTCCAAAGAGCTTTTGACAAAATTTGCGCCTGGACGAAAACTTGGCGAATCGTTCTTAACGAGAACAAGTCGAACCATGTCAATTTTACGTACTCTGTAAAATTTTCCTATGCAAACGAAGCGAAATATCTAGGAATGACTCTAGACGCTAAACTTAGCTAGAAGCCACACGTTAAGAAGAAGCGTGACGAGCTCGAAATAAGCCTCAGAGATATGTATTGGCTTTTAGGAAAATTTTCGAAACTAAGCAAACTGCAAAACTAATAACAAACTGCTCTTGTACAGGCAGGTGTTAAAGCCCTCCTGGGCAAACGGAATACAACTTTGGGGTTGTACCAAGCCGAGTAACATGTCCATGTTGCAGACTTTCCAAAACAAGACACTTAGAGCAATTGTGAATGCTCCATGGTATATTAGGAATAGTGATATTCACAGAGATTAAGGAATAGCTACCGTGAGCGAAGATGTAACAAACTTTGCTCGAAAGCTAAATGCTCGTCTTCATGTTCATTGCAACAATGAAATGATCCGTACTCTCAACGAGACTCTTAACGATGTAAACAACGAGCGACGACTACAAAGAACAAGACCCTTCGACCGAGCGATGTAGGGTTGAAGCGCACGAAATGACGGTTTTAGTAGGTGCATTCATTGAATGGAAACCTACTCAACGCGATAAACACTACAGAAGCGTAAACTAATTGTTAAGCTAACTTAGTTGTAGTCAAGAGGAATAATGAGAGAGCAAAAATTTATTACTATGGCAGCTTCATAGTGTCTCTCATAAAAAGGGTGGTTTAACCAATATCAGCCATTCGGTATTATATACCTGCTATAGTGGGCATATTGGTATCTTTGAAAGATTTTTGGAGTTTAAGCCTCCCTGAATGGTATTGGAGGTTTGCCTGTTGCACCATCCCTACTTGTTTTTTTTTTTTTCTACTGATTCTCTTCGGCATGGTTAATTTCTTTCTGTCAAACAGAGTTTGAAACACTCTTGCAGTAGTTGCTAAAATAATTTCGCGGACAATACTTATCGCATATATAATGGGTGTTGATAAGGAACGAATGAACGTGACGCACACAACGAACGTAATTAACTCTATGGAAGGTCACAGGTGACTTTGAAAAACGTGAAAAAAAGTTGGCGAAATCTTGTTCCTAATTCAGAAACTTCGTATTTCGAAAGGATCCTGGTTTAGTGGACATATATTTTCGACGAACTATTTCACTGAGGGTGAAAGATGGTGACTTAACGTGAAAACGGCAGCTCTTAAAGAGAACATTGAGCATTGTGTGCAGTTTTTGTTGCTTAATTGACCAAGTGAGTCTTAATCCTACAAATTCAACTAAACTGCAAGAAACTGAGGTTGATGGCAGTTTTTTTTCGTCGTATTGGTATATTTGTTGGATTTCAAACATCCAATGATTTGCTAAAAGTTGCTTCTGAAAAATGCAATCTATAATGACATAAGCATGACATAAGTCATATTGACAAGAATGTCGTGCTTGATTTTATATCGATGCTACCTTAAATCGAGCACAACATTCTTGTTGTCAATCAAATCCCCATTTCGTCAATGTTTATGCAGAATTACACATGAAAACTAGTATTACCTACTTGACATTTTCCTCTCATCTCAGTTCAATCAATGTTTTCCTCAAACAAATCACCGACTTCAATGGACACAAATCACATGTGGCATTATTAAAGCTTTGCTGTACTTACTACAACTACTTGGCGAATCCCATAGCGCAGCTTCCTTTGATCTTGGCCAATGCTAATGATAACAACTCATTAAACTGTCCAGCTGAATTCACTTCAATCTTATTATATGCCTGACGACGTCTATCGTCTGCAGCGACGTATGCATGCATGCATGCATAAATATTTGATTCGGTAAAATGGGTGGCGTGTGCACCCCTAGAGTGAGCCTATATGATTTAGCTTTACGCGATTGCAAATTGTGCGCGCGCCCTGCCCCCATTTAGTAGCGGATCAATGAAGCTTGACATGGTTTTTTTTTTTCGTTTGCTCGCAAATTGCATTCATTTAATCAATTCGAAATAGCTCAGCATAATACTTACGAGTCGTGTAATTGAGTTGGAAATTTGTTATAATTAAGTCATGCGTTCGTATTCGATTCGCAATACGCGTTTGACAATTATTATTGGCGCCAATCGACATGCAATTTGAATGACATACTAAGCCACTTTGAATAACAATCTCACGCATTGTTTGTTTAAGTGCTCCATTTACTGACAACACAGAATTCGATTAAGTATCAATCCAGATAAATCATATAAATCCGGGACTCATGACGACATAAAATTTAAATGATTGAAGATGTTTTCAGTACTTTGACTAAGGAAGTCTCCTCTTTAAGAGATATCTACTATCGCGTTCTAAAGCGATTGATGCCTTCTATACAAACTTCCTACTACTATACAAGCATCTACTTTTTTAATGTGCCCGAGGGTTTTACCTTGTGCCCTTCTTCTAGAAACATCCTTACATACATTACTGCATCAAATCCCCTGATGTACAGGGTAAAAATCGAGCTGTAATCTTCACAGTTACTTAATAGCTTTTTTAAGGATCTCATCGTAGATCTCATCTTCATTCGCGGTCGGTCCTTAGTAGTTGATCCTAGCATACAGTCGACACGACACCTGCACCATAGATGGTCGCAATTGAGAAGAGGTAGTTGCGACCGATGAAAACAGCACACATTGGTCCTTACTGTCGAGCCAAACGTCCACTTTGATCATCGATGGTCGATTCTGAGAAGCAGTAAATACGACCGACGAATACAAGATTATACATTGGGCTCTGCTGTCGAGCCTCGCATTCAATTTCATCATCGATAGTTGGTCCCAAGAATCGGTATTTGTGAGCGACGACGAATATAAGTCACATTGACACTCACTATCGACTCCAAAACCCAGCATACGCACTGAGCACAGCGGATCGCTCCCTAGAAGCTGTAGTTCCAACAATGAACTGTGAGGTATAAAAGACCTTTTAAAAAACGTAAAGCGTTCCGACAATGAACTGTAATAAGGCCCATTTCACACATACCCGGCTGCCGGCTAACCGGAACCGGCTACCCGGTCGTTGGGAATACATTCTTATTGGCGCGTTTACACCTGCAAACCCGGTGCCCATACAAAAACCCGGGTAGCTGGTGCCGGTTAGCCGGCTGCCGGGTGTGTCTGAGCCTAAGGTATAAGAGATCTTTCAGAAAATGTAAGTAACACAGTCCATTACAAGTTGCAGACGTGGAAAAAGTTACGTATTATCCGTTACGTATCATAATCGTCGAATTTCTAGAAGTGTGTTATTTTCGTTTTTGGCAAACCTATATCAGCGTTTAAAAGGCTGGTGTCGTCACAATCTGAGTAGACGTTCAAATTATTCACACTAAATATTGCGTCAACATCTGGTGTTACTGGTTTAAAATTTCGTTTTTGATCAGCCTGCTTTTCGTACCTACCTTCCAAAAACGGCTGATCAGCCTTGACCAGAATGTGAAGCAAACGGACATCATGTGCCCAAAGCTACTTGCTTCCTTTGCGCTTAAAGCCTTTGGCATAAAGCATGCAAGCAGTGCGAGTGCTAGGAAAAGCCAATATACGATCAACCTTGCAAACGTTTGGCGAAATGCCTTGATACACGCTTGAACAGGTGTATCGTGACCTCAGTTGTGTGACTTGCTTGACTCTAATAAAATCAAAAGATGGCACTTACTTAGTTGTAGGTAACTTCCTAATTCCCATGAGTTTAAGAAAGAGCGACATTTTACAGCTTCAGAAATGTTGATGCTCTTTTGCAAATGAACACTTCACTAAAAGAATAAATACTGAAACACTGGCAGTAGGTACTATTTCAGTATAGCCTTTTATAATCTGATCATTTTGTGCTATGTTTCCACCGGTCATAAAACGAAGATTAGTAAAAGAAGATTTAAATTAAATCCCGAAGTGATTTCAACGGACAAACATAAGATCAACATAACCCTTGTTGTCATTTTCGATCTCAAACGAGAGCGACGATGTCATTTTTGCAGAAGGGAAAAATAATTTCCGTTTTTAAATCCCAATAGAACAAATATTTGTGGCAGATTTATCATACGTGGGCTGTGTCCTTGTCCTAAGTCGACAGCTGCTATAAAGGTATAAAGATTTATTTGGAGATTTTTTTTAATCTCTTGCCGAGAGGATATAAATTTGTACGGTCATTCTGGCCATTTGTGGGGGATTTGATAAAGATTTGTGTTAATCTCGGTTAAGTGTTTGGTGAAAACATGGCTTATATCAACTTTAATTAAAGCTAAAGCAGTAGGCTGACGCTTGGTACTTTGAAATTAGTTGCATGACTGCTCTACCAAGTAGGTCTACCAACAACCGGGTTGCTAGTGACTTGAGTTCAGCAAGCCGCCAATCAATGTTATCCGTAGTAAGCGGTAAGCCCCACCGACTGTCGAGCGAGATACTTAGATCACCAAGCACAACAGATGAGATCGCCCTGCTCTAGTAAAGAGGCGGAGCTCTAAAGACTGCACTAAGTTGTCAGTTTAGCCATGCATAACCAAAGCTTAAGTTTAAGATGTAGAATTTGCGATTTTTACGATCACTAATATTTTAACTTTTCAACTAGAACTTAGGAACTTTGGGAAAAATCGCAGAGAAGTCCATTGTGCGTTCAGTATTAAAATACTCGTTCTTCTGAAACTGAAGGCTGCTTTGAATGTTTGAATGTAAGGTTTTGACAGATCCGAGCGTATGTGTCTCAGATTTTATTAACTTCACTTCTAGTTACTACAAAATTG
The DNA here is from genome assembly GCA_947623515.1 of Neoascia interrupta. Taxonomy (NCBI): domain Eukaryota; kingdom Metazoa; phylum Arthropoda; class Insecta; order Diptera; family Syrphidae; genus Neoascia; species Neoascia interrupta. Next base: position 14,245,477 of record OX392464.1, read on the forward strand.
GTGCAGTGTAGAGTAGCGAAAAGCGACTTTGGTGACAAACAATCGAATAACTCGAGTCGGCAGAATAATCGACTTTATCGAATTAAACAATTTGAACTGTGATTGTTGTCACTTTGCTGCAAATTACATATTTTTTTGCTAAATAAATTAGTAAAATCCCCCCTTCACATCAACGTGACTCTGTTTTGTGTGTTCTCTAATGAAACCGCATTAGTTGACAGTCGAATAGCAAGAAGGGAACAATGCAGACGTGGAGACGTGGAGGGTGTTTTCTGGATCCAGAGAATCCTGGTCGTTTAAGAATCGAAGATCTGTTCAAAGTATCAATAAACAAATTTAAAAGTTTCTTGTGACTGCATTGACAGTGACACCAATTTTACTGGTATTCTTTTTTACACCGAATCGTGAAACTGGTGTGGAATACAGAAAAAAATTGTTCTTTTCTCGTTCACCTGAACGGAATCGTGCACATGTAAATGCTCTTTTGAACTCCGAATTAGTTTGGTGTCGACACCGAACTCGAATTTCCGCCACCGTCGTATTTGACGGTGGAGGCTGGGTGTAGCTTTGATTGTGTATGTGAAATGACGTTTCAACTCAATTTTCATTCGTTATTTTTAACAACGCGGCTGAAATTGTATGAAATCGATGAAAAGTTACTAAATTTCTCAAACTTAAAGCTATCAAAATTCTTTTAAGTATAAAAAGTACAAAAAACCGATCACGCTACGTAACGAAAAAAAAAGAGTACACAAAATGAAGTCAAACCAATTTGACGCTTAACGTGATTACTGCACCGGCGCAGTATTTGTCGTTCTGTACACAATGGAACCGAGTGTACACCACGCTGGAATAGTCGCGAACACCGAGTTTTATTTGACAGCTCCGTGTGGAAGTTCGGTGGTCAAAAGAATACGCCATAAGTTAGCGCTGAAGTCTTACCAAATCAAGTACCAGCCAAAAGTTTAAATTATTGTCCTTAACATTGTTAAGAAGTGCATCTGAGTAAACATTTTCAGACAGGCATATTTTTTTAAACTACGAATACAAGCTTATAGAAAATCTCGACACATAATGAAATTATCACTGAGTTGCTTGCAACACCTCTAAAAATCAATGTCTTGTCTGTTCAATATAATATATAGCATGTAACTTATAATATAAACAAACAACTCCTCTCTCCTTAAACTGTCGTTATTCATTATTATCATAACAAACAACACATTATCTTTGAGTTGCCCAATGCCTCTTGAAATTTTCAAAATATACTTGTGTAATATGAACCTAAATATGTATCATCTCACACTCTTTCAACAAATTAACTCCTCCCTCCTTGAACTATCGTTATTCATTACTCTGCACTTTCTTATTAACACGCATAATGGGCAAAGTGAGACCCCTACGCTTCAAACTTGTAGGATTCCTGCCATATTAAAAAAAAACATTATTCTTTCCTCCCATAACACATTGATATGAAACCGACACTTTTCAGGTGTGGATACAAGCTTGACTGATTAGATAATGGCACCCCTTGCCTGGGGGCAGACGCTCCACAGTAGGCAGTGAGTGGCTTGTTTTCCGTCAAACAATATTCTGATACGAACATATTTGCCTAGGTCTGGTATTACGTCTATAAATTATTTAATTCCCCATAAGGTCTCCGATACACTTATAGGTCCATGGGTGAGGGCGGGGCATTATTTACTTATTCACCTTTTTCTGCTTATCACTGCCAAAGCATGTGTCGTCCACAACACCACAAATGGATGATAGACAAATGCAGGCCACTCGAAATTAAATAAATATTAGATCATCCATTTATCATGGAGCGGACACTTTTGTACGCATATCAATCATTGTAGATGTCGCTGCTATGAGAGCAAATAACGTGAACGAAGATGACGACTGAGGGTGGTGCACAACACATCCGCTTCATTTCTGTTTTGCTTTTGTTTTTTATGAAAATTAATTGAATTTCATAACGTTCTGTATGGATGTGCTTTGAAACATTGAAACAGCCTGTACCAATCCCTCCACTCGGGGATGTCATAATTCGTTAACCAAAAAAAAAAACTGATTCTCCCTTCAAGTCGCGAGAACAAACAAGATATATTTCATTCACTCTGACGTTGATTGTGAAACTTTATTGCATCTCATACTCTTTTGGAATGCAGCAGGCCCAGCTCTTGGCATAGGTACTCGGGCCATTTCATCGGTATTCAGAATCACGAGGTATAAATTCTCACCGGGCCGTCTGAGTTATTGTCCGTCCGGTCTGAGAGTTGCTACCTAAAGCGATATTAAATTACCTGCGAGCCTTTTACCCCTTCTTCTTACACCCCGTATTGTCTTTTCCATGAAAACTAATTACGAAAGTGCTTTAACCGATTACTATTTTCTCGGGTTGTTCAACAAACGATAAGCCCAGAAGGAGAAAAGGAGCGCCTTGTGGAAGGGTTGGTAGGCAAAAATTTGCACCTTCGCCGAAGATGACGGTGATATAGGGATCTTGGGGTATTTTTTGTTTTTTTTTTTTGTTTGTCCTATTTGTGAAAAATGGTTTCTCGGCACCTGGAAAGTTTTGTAATTTAAATGGACATAAATTAAATTAGGGATTCGGGTTTCAAGGGAAATAAATTTGATTGGATTTCAAGGATATTTATAGAGGCTTTGGCTTATTTGCGCCGTGTTGGAGGTTTTATTGTTTGTAAAGTTTTTTTTTGTAAAAATTTGCCTTTAAGCAAAGCGATTAATCTGAATAAATAGTGAAAATTAAGGGTGACTTTGAAGAAGGTGATTCAGTAGTAGCTTTGCATGTAGGTTGTAAGACAAGATCGAAGCTTTAGGTCAAACGACTTGCATGGAACTCACATGTATCATAAGTTATGTGCATTATGGTTTTGCATGCTACATGTGAGTCTATTTGAATTTTCTTCGCATGCAAAATGCAACATTTTTACATGTCGTACAATAACTAGAGAGCCACATGTAATTTTGGACATCATTTGACAACTCATTGTGCAGCTGCTTGAAAATGTAATCTTCGGCATTTGTCGTACTGGTTAAGAGCTTATCTTCGCACGTATTTCACATGTAGGGAAGAAAATCGCATGTGTACTTCTTTAATTTTTTGCTTCAAAATACAAGCAATATTATCGTCACATGCAACCACGTGCAAGTTGTGTGCACGTGAAACAATTTGTATCACTCAACAAGTGTAAATCAAAGAAAGCTGGACAGAAATCATTGTCTAAAGGATGTCTTCTTTTATAGGAGCTGAAGAATCTTCTTTTTCATTTAGGCGCGAGGTTATAATCTGAAGTGATGGATTATAACCCTCCCACTCTACTGCATTCCTAATGGCCCGCTTCTGGGATACGCTGATTTGACCTCAGAATATACCGGCAGGCCATCTGGTTTTGGATCTCTTCGTCACTGAGGCCAAATAAATGCTGTTGTCGTTACATTTGTGTGATCCATGAATGTTTAGGCATTCCTTTGCTTCGCGGTTGAGCTGGAATATTGATTGACATTGCCTTTTTGACGGGGTTTGTAGGATCTCTCATCTAGGATCTCTCATCGTAGTAATCTCTCATGAACATCTCTCCTTTGAACGTGGCAATACCAGCTGAGCCGATCGTGCTCCATTTTTCTGGAGATAGGTTCTTTTACATGGAGGCTTCCTCGGATCTCCGTACTTCTTATTCTATCTCGCTTTGTTACTCCTGCTGTCATGCGAAGCATCTTCATCTTATACGCTGTCCAACATTGTAAACCATTGGTAAGCGCCGGACGCGGTATAGAGCTTACGGCGGTGTAGAGCTTTCCTTTCAGCTTAGGGGGCATTATTCGGTCACAGAAGACGCTGGAGTTTTCTCGCCACTTTATTCAACCCACGCTTACGCGATGATTGATGTCGTCATCACAGTTTGCTTTGCTCTTGATCATAGATCCCAGGTCTGGAATCGGTTCGGGTGGGTCAGAGGATGGGCAGCGCAGGCACTCTTATCTTCTTCTTTGAATACGATACCCATTCCCCTCTAAAACATCCACCCATATATCAAGTGCTCGCTGCAGGGATGTTTGATCTTCACTTATGATGGCCCCATCGTCAGCGAAGAATAACTGATGTACTTTCGGGTCCGTCAGTTTTAATTCAACCAGACAATCAAGGACTACAATAAAAAGCAAAGGACTTAGGACGCTTCCCTGGTGTACATCGACTTTAATTGAGAATCAGTGGTCATCAATGACTCCGGAAGGACATCTAACTCTTATCTTTGCTCCATCATGGGCTGGTGCTCCAAAAACAGCACTGCACTTGCTAGATAGGATACAAAAAGGCGCGTTAAAACTTGTTGGAGACAAAAACATTGCGAAGTCTTTTGACTCATTAGAACATCGACGTAATGTATCTTGTCTATCACTGTTCCACCGTAATACTCGCCAAAGATCGAATGCACATCAGTTTACCCTCGAGCCCACCTTCGGACGAACAGTAAAGTTTAGAGGTTCTTTCATAAGCCGTGCAACGCGAATGTGGAATGTTCTCACACGGTCAATCTTTCCTGCGCAATACAACTTGCAACTGTTCAAAATAAGAGTGCATCGGTACCTCTCCTCCTTTTCCTCTTCTTCTAATCCTTTCCGCTCGTGAGATGTGTAACATTTAAAAGGGTATCCAATCCCTTATATTCGCGAGTGCATTATAAAAAAAAAAAATCATACATGTCCATGATCATCCGCACGTAGGCTTCTGGAACTCCTCGTTTTCTTAGCGCCTCCCATATCAGATCTCGTGGTAGTCTATCGAAAGCTTTTTCAAAATCAACCAGCACCATATGCAGATCTTTTAGGGCATCCCGATGTTTATCCATTATGATCCTTATGCTTTGGATTGCATCAGTGGTTGATTTGCCCGTGAAAAACCCACACTGGTCCTCCAGATAGCCTTATTATTTTTCGTAGTCGACTATCTAGTACCCGCTCGACGACCTTCATTGTGCGAGACATCAGCTTGATAGAACGGTTATTGTCACAGCTTGGTGTATCACCTTTTCCTTTAAACAAAGGAAAGAGATGACTTTCCCTCCACTGATTAGGCATTGGATCCCCTCTAATTAGTTTGGAGATGAAGGTCGTGAGCCATCTGGACCCGCTGTCTCCTATTTTCTTCCAGAACTCTGAGGGTATCTGATCTGGCCCTACCGCTTGTCGCTTTTTTAGTACTTCACCGCCTTCCCAACCTCGTCGATTGTGATGTCTGGTACTTCTTCTTGGTTAGGAGTAGTTTCTTCTGGAAAGTGGTGCCAAAAGTCCCTCACAATACTGTCGCCACCTGTGAAGAATTTTGTCGTCATCCACAAGAAGCTGTCCCTCAGCATTGTTGATGGACTTTGTCGAACGAATCTCCTGGGCGTTTCTCCTCCTCGGAGCGGCATCTGGATTTGAAGAATATACCACTGAAGTTTTAAAAAAGATTACGCTAGAATGTAACGCAGGCAGGAACCCTTCGAGAGGCGTGAGCAAAATAAGTAAGGAAGCTCTTTTTTATAGTCCATTATTGTCCTTTGCTTATTTTTTCCCACTATATTGACCTCATTTTTTCGTAAAACTTTATTCATAAAAGCTGCTTGGAAACTTGAAATTTAGGATATTTTTTTAAAGGCACCACTGTCCATAGTTACCATCATTTCATTACAACGTTCTTAGGTGCATCAGCAAAGAGGAGTTTGTTTTGCTCAAAGTCAGGCTATATTTTATGGGCCTTAAGTTCCTAATATTATAACTTCTCTACATCATATGCATGACACGCGGCACATTTGGGATGCATCACGTACAAATAATGTGGACATGCCCCGCCATTAAGTTTTTATTTACTTTGTTTGTATGGTGATAAAAATCTGGCTTATCACGGTGCGAAAAAAACAGCCCCACAATATCCAAATGATGAGGCACATCTGTTTTGTTAGCTTTGCTTTTATGACCAGGATTTCAAGAAGATTTATAACATTTACTATAGTTGAAAATCTCGTAGTATTTGGGACTTGTAGTAAAATTTTGATATAGCTTTTACCAGCACAAAAAGAGATAACTGCACCAAATATTTGTTTACCTATACTTTCAAAATGCTGACTATAGTTTTGTTTTCATGATTTGACTGTTTTTGACATATGCGCAACATTTTTTCTGTGCTCTATTTGCAAATTCATAAAATTTACTTCGCCAATTTAAAAGAACAGCGACTTAATTTTTGCAATGACTTGCGATGATTCTTAGAATCTTGCAATTTACCTGCTATAAAAAAAAAGTTGACAGTATGTCATTCTACTGAAAAGCGCTCTTTGTTTCGGTCGTCCAGAGTGCTTTCAAATGATTACACATTACTTGAGATGAATGTTTTTTTTTCTTTTGTTGAGATTTTGAAAATGTTATTTATTCAAGAAAATAAAATAAAATTAAATGTAAATTTAACATTTTACTCACTACATACAACAGAATGACTGATTCACCTAATTAATTCGTTCGAAGAACAAGTTAATACAACACCTGAAACCATTCGTTTTTGACTCACTCATCGATTTAGATGGAAGCATTTAAAATGACTCAGAAGCGTGCTGCTATTGATGTTTTGTTTTGACACTTAATATACACCCTCGACTTTTCACGATTTGTTGTGTTGCATATTTGAATTCTGAAAATGTGATGACAGCGAAAAAATGAGAATAATCATCAAACTTAAATTAAAGTCGATGAAAAAAAAAAAAAAATATAAAATAACTCTTTCCTTGTTTTTATAATGTCAATTAATAAATTCGAAATAAACTGTGAAGGGAAAATCGTCAAAGGATCAAAGGATAAACTACCAAATTAATTGTATACAAATTACCTACCTGGTACTAATGGTAGTCTTTACCCCAGGTGTTTCACTGACATGATAGGTAGATCTTCAGTGCGCTCTGTCATGCCGTGCCCAAATAGAGCCCACTGAAGAGCTATCTATCATGTCAGGGAAACACCTGGGGTAAAGACTATTATTAGTACAATTGAAAACTTTAAATGACCCCATTTAAATTTTAATTATTGCCTTTTACTAGCAATTCGCTAGTTGGCTTTTATTAAAATTTATTTTTGAAACTAACTACCTACCTGTTTAGTGAGTAGACTGCAACGCAAAAGGACGTGGGTTCAGGGCCCAGCTTTTGCAATGGTTACAAAAATTAAGGCCTTTGAGGAGATTCATTCTTACAAAATTGCTTAAACGCATCCTAAACTGTGTTACAACATTCCAAGGTCACAACACGTTTATTTTTTGTTATATTTTTAAGCTTGCGTTTTTATTATAGATATCTTTTAAACCCATCACTAAAGTCATCGACCCAAGTTTTATTTTCATGAAAAAGACTAAATTCAGTTACGTGTTTTGCCAACTTTTATATCTTCTTACATAAAATATATTAAGGTCGTCATCTGCACTGCATGTACTGAGAGAGGCGCCTTAATTAAACGTGTTGATGCGTTAAGTTTCATTGCGTGTCTTAGTCCAATTAACACGTACATTGTAGAGCAAAAAAAAAAAAATTCAGTGGCTTTTTTCTAAAGAGGTTCAACTATCTATAAAATATTTTCGAAATCACGAAATGCCCTAGAATACAATACATAAATTTGGAATATTATATTCTGCTTTTTTGTTGTTAGTCGGAATGATTTTATGCGGTTGCCAACACTAATAAAAAGTGTCTATCTAGATGATTTGACCTATTTCACCATATTATTACTATGTTCTAAGTGCTAATTATTAACATGCTTTTAAGAAACAGATAATCGCTGTTATTTTGCCTCGTTAATGCGTTGTGAGCTTAATATGGTTTACTGGCGATAAAAATAAGTTTTTATATATTTGGTAAAAAAATTGACTCGTGATTAGACAGTTAGCTATGCCTATAGTAGCCCTTTCTGGAAGTAATTTGCTTCTGTTCCGATAAAATATTTTGAACTGCGGTCAAAGTTTTCTGAAAAATCACTGAGTAATAAGTGGCGCAGTCGCAGTTTTAAGAGTTTTTTTGTGCTAAAATTGGCTCTTTTAATTTGATGATTGTTTGTCTCAATATTTTTTACTGTGCTTAGTTACAGATCTAATCATCATCATCATTTTCGAATGACGCTTATCCTTTATAAGGGTCGCGGAGCGAGGGTGGCTAAATGGTCTTTCCATCGTTCTCGATCCTCCGTCACCAACTCAAGAGACTCCGGCGGAACTCAGAGAGGTTCTTTACCTGATCCCACCACCTGTTTCTTGGCCTACCAGGGGGGCGACGCGCTCGCATCTCGGCTAGCATGACCTGTCTAGGAAGCCTGTCAGGGGGCATGCGAAAAACGTGTCCAAACCAACGAAGAATCGATCGCTCTACTCGGAGAAGTAGCTGCTCAACATTAAGATTCCCACGAATACTGACGTTTCTCATTCTATCCCTTAGAGTAACACCAGCAACGCACCTCAGGAATCTCATTTCGGCAGCTTGTACCCGCGATCTAATTCTTTCGGTCATTACCCAAATTTCATGACCATAGATGAGGGTCGGAACGAACACTGAATTAAAAACTGAGATCTTTGCTTTCACTCCAAGCTCAGCTTTCCTGATGACCGGCCGGCGCAGTTCCTTTGCTGTAGCTCCAGCTTGACCAATTCTACAGGACAATTCAGTATCACTCCTTCTATCTTTCGTGAAAAAGACCCCGATTTTTTTTTTTTTTTTTCCGTGGGTAGGAAAAACCTTCATATGCACGCGCGTGCTCATAGTAGTGTGAGATTCTTACTCACTAAAAAACCTCCCATTTTCCGTCAGACTACGACTAAGTTTCCTTAACAAGTAGTTCAAGCTTCTGTAGTAATCGCGTGTGGCAGGCTGCCTTCCAACGAAGGCACCTACAATACCGTCAATTTATGCGGTTTCATCTTATGCTGCTAGATCTAACGGTCTCATTCATTCGTTGTAGTCGGCGCGTAAGATTTGTCTGATCCAAAGTTCGGTTAATTTCATTGTTGCAGTGTCCGCGAAGACGAGTACTAAGTTTGCGAGCAAAGTTTGTTACTTCGTCAGACACGGTTGCGATTCCTAGATCTCGGTGTAGATCGCTATTTCTTATGTACCATGGAGCATTAACGATTGCTCTGAGTGTCTTATTTAGATCTTATTCTAAAATAGATATATTGCTTGGTTTAGTACAACCCTATAGTTGTATAGTTGTATACCGTACGTCCAAGATGGTTTCAGCACTTGCTTATACAAAAGCAGTTTGTTATATATGCTTAGTTTCGAAAATCTTCCGATAAGCCAATTCATTTGTCTTTACTCGATTTTAGAGCTCGTCGCGTTTCTTTTTAACGTGCGGCTTCCATTTAAGTTTTGCGTCTAGAGCCATTCCTAGATATTTCGCTTCATTTGAGTACGGGATTTGTACCGAGTTAATGAATAAAGGTTTGTTGTTTATCTTTTTATAAGTAAAGTTAACATGCGTTGACTTAGTCTCGTTAAGGACGACTCGCCAGCTCTTCGTCCAGGCGTATATTTTGTCTAAAGCGCGCTGGAGTTTCCCTGTTGATAATTCAACTGTCGTGTCAATAGCGAGAATAGCAGTGTCGTCTGCGAACGTAGCTAAAATTGTTCCCTCATCGTGGGGAATGTCTCTTGTATAAAGCAATAATAATATTGGGCCGAGAACGCTTCCTTGCGGGACACCGGCATTTATCTCTTTGAATTCCGAGTACTCATTTCCGTACCTTACGCGAAAGATTCTGTCTTCAAGGTAAGACTCTAAGATTCTATAGAGTTTTTCTGGTAAGCTAAGCCTTAACTTGTACTTCAGGCCTTCGTGCCACACCTTGTCGAAAGCTTGCGATACGTCGAGAAAAGCGCTAGTACACACCTTTTCGCATCCAGAGCTTTTTCGATTTCGAGTGTTATTCGATAGACCTGGTTGATTGCTGAATGCTTTTTCCTAAATCCGAATTGGTGATCCGGAATCAATCGTCTTTCTTTAATGATTGGTTGCAACCTTTTAAGCAAAAGTTTCTCGAATACCTTAGATATTATCGGCAGTAGCGAAATAGGTCTGTATGACTTTTTGTAGTTTGGACATTTTCCTGGTTTCGGAACCATTATGACCTCGGCCACTTTCCGTTGCCTAATCCAAATTTAACTTAAACTTCAAATTTAAACTTAAATTGAAATGTGAGGTTTCACAATGGATGTAAGCCAGCATAAACACCTCATCTATCAGCTTAGGTAATTAAAAATTCTGCCTTAACATCAAAAAATGTTTTTTCTTTTTAAAGTGGCGCAGTCGCTTATTTATTAAACAACGCGTAAAAGAAGGCTGCGAGTAGAAATGTGCCTTTTTATTGCAACTTCAAATAATGAGAGTTGTTTTCTGCCATATTTGTTAAAATTCTTGCTATTTACTTGCATATTGATTCAAACTAAAGATTTCATCATCTTGAATAGTAATTTCGATGTAGTTTTTGACACACGTTCCACTCTTGCTTTTGCATATTTGCAAACATATTTAAGTTGCGTTATCGCAACGTATATTAGTAACAAAGCGAGATAGAATAAGAAGTACGAAGATCCGAGGGAGCCTCAATGTAAAAAAAACCTATCTCCAGAAAAATGGAGCACGACCGGCTCAGTAAGTATTGCCACGTTCAAAGGAGATATCCTACGAAAACTGTCAAAAAAGCAAAGTTAATCGACATTCCAGCGCAATCGCGAAAGAGAGGAAGCCCTAAACATTTATGGATCACACAAATGCAACGACAACAGCATTTATTTGGCCTCAGTGACGAAGAGATCCAAAACCGGATGGCCGGCCGGTATATTCTGAGGTCAAATCGGCGTACCCCACAAGCGGACATTAGGAATGCAGTTGAGTGGGAGGGTTATGAGCCGTCACTTCAGATCATAACCTAACGTCTTAATAAAAGAGAAAAACAAGGAAGAAGATTGCAACGCTACGTTAAACCCTACGTTAAACCTACGAAAACATTACAGAACTGGACTGTTTCGTTATTTTAAGATTAATTTAACAGCGAATTACCCAAGTCCGGGTATCATGATTTTCCACAAATCTTAAAAGTCGATCCATTAAGAAATCGGCAGATATCATAAGGCCTGGTGTTAATCTCTTTATCAACGTCTAAGCTTTCTTTGAAAGAATTGTAAGTTAGACTTGTCATCTGATTAAATCAAATCCGGTGTAGCTTGTTCGGCACTTGCTTGCACTTTCTGACAATAAAAGCTTGATGGCACTTTAAAGCACATGGTATGGTTCAGAAGAAAAATAACTTATGTAGTGTGACTTATTCTTAAGTCTTCAGAAACACACATCAATAACAGGACACACGATTCGTTATGTCAAAATAAGGGGTCGAGCTTGACTTAACTGACCCGGTATTACTAACCAAAAAATTCGTAGAGCAAATTCCGATCTTTATAAACAAGGTTCATTCCTCAACAACTCAGCCATAAAGAAAATGGCGCAGTCGATTTTTGATCTAGACTTCTTAAAAAAAAACTGTTTCTACCTACTTTTTTCAAATTAATTGCGTATATTTATTCAGAGCATTAAAGTTAAGAGTAACTAAAGAAAAACTAAATTGAATTAATAATGTCTAATCTTCTAGTAGGTATATTCCACTTGTCAAGTTTAAAATATAATAAAGAAAATAGAGGAGCATAGATTTGCGTTCGCATAGAAAACGCAGGCAAAACTGTTCTCCAGGTTTTGATCCTGGATTATTATCCCACCAAATATGGTGATTTAAACCCAGATTAACGATCCCCGACTCTAAATTTAGTTTAACTCCGAAACTCGGATGATCTCGCAATGTAGAAAATTGCTCTAGAAGCTTTCAAACGTGCCTATTAAAAATATAATTTAAAGCGGATACTAAATTTTTGGCGAAAACTGGGATGGAAAAGCCCACGATTTAAAAAACGATGCAAAAACAAAAAAAAATGCGCTCCTTTTTATTCCACAAGTTGAACATTATATTCCACTCTGGCCAGCGAACCTTTGTATGTTTAATCACCTTTCTATTTAGTGATTCCTTTTCATATTTGTTTGGGGTAAAAATGCAATAAAAATATTTGGGCTAGTTTTATAGGCTTAGCATAAGATGCAAAAAGTGGTCTAGTCGACAAATATATTGTCTAAAATGTATCCTAGTAAATAAAGCCTCTAATTTATACTTCAAGATTTTAAATTAACATAAGAAGAATTTTATTATAGTATTTTTAAAGCTTACAAATTTTTATTATTTTAAAATTCAAAATGCTTCAGTAAAGTTCAAAATGCTTCAATTACAAAAAAATTTCAATTTTAGATGAAAAAAAAATTAAAAAAAATTAAACAAACAAAATATGGCGCAGTCGCATTTTTGTGTGGAAAGCATATGAAATGTCTCAGTTGATTGCATAAATATTTTTCATACAAATCAAGTGTTCCTAAAGTGCATGTACGTACCAATACGTATACCCTCTTTGGCACTAAAATGTCCATAAAAACTTTCTACTGATCTCCTGACTTGGGTATATAAAAACTGTCATCGCACGCGGAGCTAAAAGCCAACTTCGGCCCACACTTGGTTGTGACTTTTATATTGAATATGATTTACAACCATCGCATTTATAAATCACAAAGAAGTACTGCATAGACTTCTGATTTTTCTATACAAAATTAGATTTAAATTATTTAAAATCCGCTCATCTGAGCAAAACCTCTTATTTTCAGCCAAGCGCTTTTTATTTAGACTGTGACTTATGAACTTCAAGATTTATGTATTCATAATTCAAAAAATTATAATTTTCCTATCAATATTTAATGAACTCAACTTAGCGCCTTGCTAATGATATTTTCTCCAATTAAAATTGTAAAACCAAGAAACAATAAACCGCAAATGACAATCTCACGACAATCTCTTCTGTGTCGTGTGTCAAGTTTTGTTCATTATTTCTTTCCCTTTTTCTGTTATCGTCGCGGATGCCTGTCGTCCTCGTCATCATTCGCAGAGCTTTGTTTGATTTAATGCTGTTCCCTTGCACAACCCACACACATAGTTCGTTTGATCTATGGATTCTGCCATGTCCTTAATTTATTTATAATTCCTTAAGGCTTGCGTGTATGTATGTCATTATGCTCACCATTGTCTTTATTTTTCTTACAGACTCTGCTCGCTGACAATAACGAGATTATCAATATTGACACCCCTGCCAGGGGACATGACATCCTTGTCCTTAGCTGTGAAAATGCAAAGTTCCAAGCGAACTCTACGCTCGCATGAAATTCCAATAACGCAACATCTCACTGGATCTCAATTGGGTAATAATGTATCTGGAGGAACTGGAGGAGCTGGAGGAACAGCATCGGCCACAACCACAACAGCAGCATCTACACAACAGCAGCAAGCGAACAACCAACTCAATCCCGGTGGAGGTGCGGGTGGAGTTGCCATCGGGAGTGGCAGTGGACCGGGCGGAACAACAAATTCATCTCTAGGACTGAGCAACAATGGTGGCAACTCCAACTCGAGTTCCGGTTGCAATCTTGGCAATATGAACAACATTGTGGGCGGCATGCATAGCGTCCCACTGGCGGAGACTGAACTCGATTTGCACTTTAGTCTGCAGTATCCTCACTTCATCAAAAGGGATGGCAATAGGTATGTTTGGGGGGAGAGTGTCCCTAGATTTTGCATTCAATTATCTTCACTCTTTTTGTGGTGTTCTCTGTTAGGTTGGTGATATTGCTGCAAAGGCGTAAGAAATATAAATCGCGTACGATTTTGGGTTACAAGACTCTGGCAGAGGGTATTATCCGTATGGATGCTGTGCTGCAGAAGTCCATGGACATGACTGTTGAGCTGACTGCTTCAGGGAAGAACGGACGACCCGGAACAACTGTGGCCAGTTTGAGAGCGGAACGCGTTTCATCCATTCCAGTTGATCATGACAATAAAAATAATAATAGTGTGTTACTAGCAGGTAAGTTTTTGAAACGATGTTTTTTTTTCAAATCAACAGGAGCGATTGAATGGATTTATTCTGCATATCCCGTAACATGTTTAAAGTTTCCTTTGTTTTGTATACGAACGGAATTCATGCAAGGTGAAGCACATTTTTTTATTTGTCGGAGGTTGCTACTATCCGATGGAACACTCAGACACAACTACTGGACTGGTCCATTGTACGACCATGCAGACTCCTTACTTTAATGTATTTAGTTTACCCGTCTTTCGAAGAAAAACGAGAGCGCTCGGCACTCACCACGTCAGCCCCAAGGATTCGCCACCTTATGCGAGCAAAGGCAGGACAACTTCAGATGAAGTGTTCCGCTGTATCGTCGTTCTCTCCACAGGCAGGACAGGTGGTAGTTTCGCTCAAGCGTAACACATTCAAATGTTTAGCAAAAGCTTGGTGGCCCGTAAGGAAGCCTACAAGAAGTCTGCAGTCAATTCTCCTGAGAGATAAAAGGAAAGACGCAGCGTAGTCGTTAAGTCAGTCTGCACCCATCGCAGTCACGCCAACGAGCCATGTGTTCAAGAGAAACCCAAGAATCAATAGCAGACGTGGCATTAGAAGCTGGCAGACCTAGCGCGAGTTCAGGTCCTGAGAAAACCTCTTCTGAACGTTGTCAAGCAAGTTCAGAGATCTCATTTCCCTGGATACCAGTATGTCCTGTGACCCACATAAGATTCACTGTATTTAGCCTTCCGACAAAGTTCAACGAATTCTTGAGTTCGAGAACTATCTTGGACGAGGTAGGAGGGTTGAGCAACGCACTAAGAGCGGCTTGGCTGTCACTGAAAACGCATATGCTTCTTGCCCGCCCACCTGCTAGTCACCAATATAACGCATAGCCATTAGGATAGCGAAGATCTCCGCTTGGAAGACAGGCGCATATTTACCTAAAGAGGAGTTTAATGTTCTCGCTTTCCACAAAGACTCCAGGTGAAGCACCTGCGCGGACATGAAAATTGGGGACTCCAATTGGCCGATGTAAATCGGAATCTTTGGGAATAGTACTTCGAGGCTGCAATGCACTCTGGGCCTTAATCGAAGCCTTGGCTGAGGCTTTGCATTTATCCTTGTGACACAGCTTATCAAGTTTTGGGTTTTGTACAAAATTAAAAATCTTGGTGGTGCTTAGTAAGTGATACTATTTTTTTTTTGAATTACTTTTGACTAAATAAAAAAAAGGATTTTAAGTTTTTCAAATCTTTATTTGGACCTTTAAAGTTTTTTTTGTCAAGTGCAAAATATAATATCCATAAGGTGGCTATCACCGGCTTTGATACACATTTGGTCACATGTGGGCATGGCATTTTCCATGACTTTGCAAGATTTGCGGTGACAACCGTTCTCACTAATGTCGAGTAGATTGTCTGAGATTGTCTGAGGATTGTTCGCAAAAAATCACTGTCTTTACGTAGCCCCAAAGAAAGAAGTTGCGGGTTCTTGATAACGAACGGTCTGTCTTTAATAACGCCCAATTGCGTCTCCTGTCGTCGGGTTGATGCCTCTTCTGAGCGACGTCTTCAGTCAGTCACGATATTCTCGGTTAACCGCCCAGTAGCGTCTACGCACTGCATGGTCTCCTGTGCTTCCAGTGTATACGTGTAGCTATGCACTGCACGTGAGTTTTTTCCAGATAGCGTGACACGATTAAAGGCCAGGTCCACCCCGGACTGTAGCGCCACCTTAAGTTAAGTTACACGATCAGGAAATCGACGTTAAAAATCACGCTGCGTTTACACCACAAACCAATTTTTGGTAAAAAAAAAATTGCATGCATCTGTCAACTATAACTGACCGTTTGGAAAGATAATAACATCATAGCCACAGCCACAAGAATGAAAACAGGCCATAACCTGTTGGAAAAATCATCAATACCAAGTACATTTGCAGGGGCTGTCATGATTCTGAAGAGGGAGAAGATGTGAAACACCTCCTCTGCCAGTGTTCAGGGGCAGCAGACAATATTTTCAACTTCTAGGACTTATGTTCTTCTATGAGGAGCTAAACGAGCTTGTGAGTATACCGGTGGAAAATATCGTGACGCTCTGCAGGGACTCCGGCAGGGCGAAGTTTCTCTTCGAACCTTATGGGGTGTTTCCACCGGACACTAATCCGCGATTAAGACAAATCATCCTTAAATCCCCTCTCAATCACGAGATTTACCATACGAATATTAATCTCTTCACGACGAGATCAAAAATTAATCTCTTTCGCGCAAGAATTCTTAAATCAAACCGAACAGAATTCTACGTGTTCTGTGCGTTTTCTGACGAAACAACGGAAACACACCTTTTATTGACAGCAGGGTTTCATCAACTGCAGTGTTTCTTGCGTGGTGCAAAGGAATACGCAGAACGGCTGATGTTGTCATTGAGAAGTGTCAAAATCGAAAACATTCGTCAAGTTAACTCCTCTATTCCGGTGGAAACACTTTTGGATTAACTTTTTACGTTCCTACTTCAATCTCTGTATTAGGTGCGGTGGAAACACCCGATTAGGATGCGTCAACTAACTAAAAATTACATTTACATCAAAATCTTTAACTTTTATAGATTGTCTTCACAGGGCGATGCTTAGGGCCGCTATCAACTCTACCTTGCCTAAATTAAATTTAAATCTGTTGTCCACAACGCAGCTGCAAGTCGCAGATCGAGCTGATCAACGCACTCGCAAGGGCCAGTTTATCACAACCATGCTTACCACATAATGCTTCTTAAGTTTATAATTCCTTGCAATTCATGTACATATATTGAGGGATCGAAAATTTCTTTCCTAAACCGAACAGCATTTTAAGCAGCTTTTTCGGAACAGATTACCATAACTCTCTGAGGATGAGGGCTTTTCAGACAATCGCGGAGATGGTACCGTAAAAAAGAACGATTTTTTTTAAAGGAACCAGTCCTTCTGGATCAAGTTTGTGGTTAAAGTTTGTGCTTAAGCCCGTTCCGCATTTTTACTTGTTCTTCACGAACAGTCATTTTTTGGAGTTGAGTCCGATTTCATTAAAAATCAAAAATTAACTTCTTGTACTCCACAATCATGCACATAAGCATCTTTTGTTACTTTGTGTTATGCTAAAATATTTTCTATAAGCCTTTTTATCTCAGAAACGAAAAGCTGAAAGCTCTAGTGAGTTTGACATAATCCTTGTTCTGTTGTAAACAACAATTTATTATTGTGAAACAGTAATCTTGTAATGACCGAGATTTTCCATTGCGAAATTACCCAAGTTCGAATCGATTTCCAGAAAAGCTCTTTAAATCAATTCGGACATTTATTTCTGTTTTCTATAAGAAAATAAAGCGGCCTCGCAAAAACAACATTTGAGTAAAATCTGGCAAATAAGTTGGCCTTTTTTACCCGTTTTTCTATGAAAAGTGACAGCTCAGAGTGCAGAATCGATTTGCATAGTCTAACCATGCACTAAAAGACTGCTTGGGTAAGCCTAAAATTAACAAACCGTGTTTTAACACAATCTTAAAAAATTCACCATAAGAATAAAAAGTAATAAAACTTAAAGTTTGATAGGAAAACTTATGTAAAAGAAGGCATTTAAAAAAGTTTTGGGCCTTCGACTCAGGATAGCAAATGGACGGTGAAAAACGCTGTTAATTTACTTCTTTCTAATTGATTTCGCTGTTAATTTTACCTCTTTTCTAATTTTTGCTTCAGTTTGTGTCAACGCGAACGTTAATCATTGAATAACGTGATGTGTTCGTTGGCAGGTTATCACTACCATTCCCTTCTTACCATAAAAAAAAAACTCTTCAATCAAGCGCATTTCAATGACTTTCTGGATATGACAGTTGTTGGCAACCAAAAAAAAAAAGTAAAAATCAGATCAAAATCAGAGCACATAAACTGACATGAATTTGACATAAACCCGCCGAAACAGCTGCTTTAATGTTTAATGTGCCACTCGACTCAACGTATATGTTGTTGCTTATGTCAAGGTGTTTCCTTTAACATGCTCCCGATATTATTATTTATATTTTTTTCCCTGGATATGTAGCTACACATACAAAAGATTGAAAAATCAATTTCCCTTTACATTCTTTATTCGGTTAATACCGAATTCCTCGTCTCGTTTCCCTTGAGCATACATAGAACCCATCGTAGCAGAATTTCGAATATCACACGCTGTGGATCAATTATAGAATATTTATCGTACACAACATGCTCATTCGTTCGTTTGGGGAATTTACGGGTTCAAAGTGTGATATGGGATTTGTAAGGATTATTTGGCTAAATGGAAAATGCGCCAAAGGAAACAGCACCTACTACAACCCTGAGCCCCTGGGGGCGGAGTGAAATGTTTTCGTGAAAAGAAAATGTGTATTTCAGTCGGATAAATCGTTCTTATCTCTAAGCAACGAACGAACTTTGCTGGAGGCTACGTTGTACTTGCAAAAGTATGTATTTCATAGGCTCTGAATACAACAGAATATAATTTTAGACGCAAAAAAGAGTAATACAAAAATGTTGGGGGTATAGATCCAAAGACAGCATATTTATGCGTTTGAAAAATGGCGAAAAGTACTAAAAAAGAAGCAAACATTGTCTGCGAATTTTTTCAGTCAAATAAGATAAAGCTTTCAACGTCCGTTAATATGAGTATAAATTACTGTGAATTCGTCCTCCCGCATTAAAAGGATATTCATAAAAACATAAAATTCTTACCTACAACCTAAGTTACCTTAAGATGGAAAATTAAAGGTCAAAAACCTTTTCCACTACAAGTATGTAGTCAAAGTGTTCTAAAGATTTACATCTTATTGAAAAACGAGCAGCCCTGGCATTCTTGCAAAGCCAGGGCTGCTCGTTTAAAGAACCACCTACTCATACTTAATTAAGTATGCACACAAATCGAAGCAAATAAAGGCTCTCGTATACAACCAAACGTCTACCACATGACCATAAATTAATAGACTTCCCATTTTGAAGAGCACATTTTACCCTCTTCCAATTACCTGTTCACTTCACCATACCAAAAGATTATCCAAGCATAAGGTTAGGCAGTGCTTATGAGGATAATCTATTTCAAGACTATTTGATTTACTACCCCCTGTCAGAAAATCGGGTAATATGTCAAAAAAGAATCCTAATTTGATGACTCAATAAATCAACGACCTTCTTCATGCTCATGTGTGCCTATGCCCCGGAGGAGAACAATCCGAAAAGACCTTCTTGTGTTTCGTTTTTCTCATTTCTAATTTGTTAAGGCAGCAACACACACCGCCTAAAGTCTATACAGTTTATCCACATTCAATGACGTCTTTTACACCAACACACATACACATTTGGCTCTAAATGCCTCGTCGAAACCAAGGGGAAAGTGCTGCTGCACACACAAACAGAACCTAATAAGCTACAAGTTTTCCAAAAGCATTCACTGGAACAACAGAGCCACTAGGCCGAACAACGATTATAACCTTGAAGCTTAGTCACACATAGACCTTATGTGAATGAGAAAAAAGAGTCCATTAATAAATATAGTTTGAAAGACAAGCACATGAAAAAAAAGACACACATGAATGCAATTTTAATTATGGAACACGCCGACATTTGTGCATATAAAAATAACCGGAAAGATACTATTTCTGGAAAAAAAAAGAAAACAGTGCTTAGAAAACGGAAAGTGTCGAATCTGTGACGCATGTGAAGACAGCAACACACTATAATCGGGTAATCGATTACGAATTCGGACAAGACAAACATATTTTTGAGTGGGTGTGGGGTGAGTCATATGACCGTCAAATATGGGTCGAATATTTAACTGGACGAGCACGCCCCTACGTAAGAAACTTGATACGATAGTTTTTTGAATAGTTGTAAAATTTTGTCAACATCTTAAAGCTCTTCCACTTGAAACGAAGTTTTTCAGGTGTTTCCACCGAAAATTAACAAGATTTCCAGTGACGTTTTGACTATGTATAGAACGCAGCACACTACAATCGCATAATCGATTGTGAACTTTGACAGAACAGACAGATATTTGAGTGAGTGCGAGTCGAGTCAGATAACCATCAAATATTGGTAAATATTTTTTAACTGTTTGTTAAGATATGGCTGTTAATTTCGACAGTGTAAAGTTCTTAAGTTTGAGACCAAAAAATATCGCCACAAAAGCAGCAGGAACGATATTTCAAGTGCTATTTTCAATTGATAAACTTTGACAACCGGAAGTAAAAGTGTTTTCACCGAACTAAATGTTCGGTACTTTTGGTAACAAGATTACGTTTGACATTCTGACGATTTGATTTGAAATAATTCAATCGTTTGTCACATAAAGCTTAAGTTACATCCCGCCGAACCTGGAAGTAAAAGCAGCAGAAGCGAACTTTCTAGTGTAGTTTCCATATTTAATAAACTTTGACAACATGAAGTAAAAGCATGTTAAAGTGTGTCCACTGAAGATTAACAAGGTTTTGTTTGACGTTCTCGCGATTTTGTTTGAATTGCTGAAATCATTTGGCTCAAAAAGTCAAAGTTTAATGGCAGGCAGGTTGGTCAATTTAGTGATTTTGTTGACTTCAATAGCGAAAACATTCTCGTTGACATTCGGCTTTTTGGTAAGTTGCCGTTGTGGTTGCTTAATCAATTTAAAATCTTTGATGTAAAAAGAACGCTCAATGGCGTTTGAAAGAAAACATTAAAAAATGTGTCTTGTATGTCCTTATCCCTATACAAGGTCTTAATATTGTCAACTAATTTTGTTATTCCTACGTCCAATGCATGTACTGGATGAAGGGCTAATGTAAAGTGGGTCGTGGGTTATCAGGATAGTCGCAGAAGTTAATCTCACTGCCTCAACTTTACGAGGGATTGAGAGGAAACACCCTAAATGCCTGTTTTTTAGTGCAGATTTAAGATCTGTTAACCCCGGAACAAAACGAATCTGGCGTTAGCGAACAGTTTTTCAGTGCAGAGTTAAAACCGTCAGTAAAGTTGTCGAAATCTTTGACTCTCTTAACTCTCTTTCTCACTTCATATAGAAAAAGTAGACAAAGAAGTTTGAAATGTTTTCAAATGTCATTTTTGACAGGAATATTCAAAAGAACTGCCTTTTCACATTTGAAAAACAGGCAAAGAAATTCGAAACCCGTATCAAAATTGACTGAAAACTCAGGGTTAATCTCAGTTTAGCTACGAAACTCGAATGATCTCGCACTGTCGCACGTTTGTCATAAGGCTTGCACCTAGGGACCATTAAAAATCGACGAAAATATGAAGAACATAACGCGTACATCACAACGGGTGCGAGAAACCTTAGGTCCTGGCATGCCTCAAACATGCATATTTTGAGGAGACAAATTTGAGGCTGCTATTGTTAAGGAGGCAATCGTCCAAGACACTTCGGTTTCTATCAACCACACTTGTCAGTTGGTTCAGATCTACGTATAACTTGATTTGATAGGCTAAAAAATGTGTCTTACGACTAAATTCAATTAAATTTTTATGAGAATATTAAAAATTCAACAGTCTAACAGAAAGGACAAGAATGCGAGAAAAAATGGAACCTTGTGGCAATCCAGCAAGTAAAGGTCGACTAATGGTTTTTTTTTAGTTACGCTTGACACACACTTTGCTTTAAAGATTAGGTACTAATGTGAGTTTTGTTAGAAAATAAAAGAAAGTATGGGAAAAGATGGAACCTTGTAGTACCCAAGCTGTAGAAAAGATTTCGAGTCAGGTGGGCACTAAGGAAACAAAATGATTTGGCCATTAGGTATAAATGGCCAATTAAAATCTCCAAATTTTTTGTTTTCTATTCTCTTTTGAAATGTGATTCTTTGTTGAAAAATGTTTCGGTCTTATCGTGTTCCTAAAGCGCAAGGAGTAGAATCTCGCAAACTACTTAAATTCACCACAAAAAATAACTTAACTTTAAAATATTTAAATTTGCCTCATCTTCAAGACTTACCCTTAACAATTGTTCTTTAGACGTTTTTTTCTTATTACCTTCTAAAACCCATGTTCATGCGCTTAATCTGAACAAGGTAAACTTGGTTAAGCTTTGCACGTTTTCACCTTTGTGATAAATTTAGATTTTCATCGCAAGCCACACAGACGAGCACATGAATTTGAAATTCTCTTATCGTGACCCTGCATATAGGGCTTCGACCACCACCAACAGCATAACAGTTTGACAAATTCATGGACTTGCCTAACAAAATAAGAGCCCTTCACATGTAGGCTTTGGCACTCATGTCAAGGGCAAAACACTGGTCCCCGATGCCATGCCATGCAATGAAACTATACGAATCTTATTACAGTACGCTCGAGAGCACCCAGTTACATTTTTATTGATGCAAGAATAGCTCTACTCCTCCACTTGACCCTCAAACGTGATAATGAAGTTCAGGGGAAACGGCTATAAAAAGAAGATAGCCTGGAACCTTGCCAAAATAGGAACTATCACCGGAGGCATGTTACATTGTATGCCTCATGCGGACACAGCACAGCCTCATTGGATGCAACATTGTCAATTTACTTCGCCCCATATGCATCTAGGAACCATGCAGGCTTTCGAAAACCTTATTCAGTTGAATTCCACAAGAGCATAGTATGGGCTTTCCCGGTATCCTGTACCCCCTCGTTGTTGAGATTCTGTAGAGCATGCCCCCCAAACCGCAACAATTCACAACCCCACGGTGTGCTTGCCTGTTTGCTGCCTTCAAAAAGCATTCTGCGAAAAATGATGGCAGGTGGAACGTTGTGTTACATGATTCCTGCGATGCAACAACGACTACGACGAAGCAGCTCTAGAATGCTTTGCGGTTTTATTTCATGCTCTCCTAGACAGATTTTTTTTTTATTTTGTCAAAACCTCTGTGTAAAGATGTGCTGTTTTGTAAAGAAATGAATACGGGTAGCCCCACCACCACCGTTGGGTGGCGAAACAAAAGCTTCTTAAACGTATGGGTATGCGCTGTGCCAGGTTGGTTACTGCGGTATGGATGCCGTAAGAAGAGCTGCCATATACTAGTTTCAAAAGATGCAATGCCAAATTGAAGGATGACATTTAGAAAAAAAAAAAATGCTAGGCGTATAATAGGTCGTGCTCGTTTGCATATGGATTGTGTGCTTATAAAAATGTCACGAGGCTTTTGTGGGAGAAGATAAATTTTTTGCTGAAATTGTTGCCCCTGTCTATAGAAGCCACCTCATTGTTTGTGTATCTGGAATAAACAGGCAGATTGATATAATTCCAAGAAAATTTTATTAGCTAACGTTAATTTTTTGCCTGTTCTACGTAACTATCTGATTTGATTATATAATGGCAGCAATGCCCTGCAGAATCTCAACATTACACAAAGCGAATGGTCGTGGCGGCAACATTACACAAAGCGAATGGTCGTGACAAGAGGGATTGGGTAATGCGTACTGAATTTAATATTTTTTCATTATGAAATCGAAGTCAAGTTTGTTGAAATGGGAAAAGCTGTTATAATGAGTGAACCTGACAGGATCCTAAATCTAATGATTGACATGGAAGTTATTAAACTCTTCGGAAAACCGTCCGGGGAGAAATATTAATGCGTTAAATCACCAGGTGAGAACATGGACAGTTTTGGTACAATCGGAAATCATGTTTCCTTTGTGAGCCTGCATTAAGTTCATAGGCAGAGTACAAAGTAGGTTTTAAACTTTCAAGATAAAAGTGGGACTTTGTTGCATTTAGTTGGTAAAAGCTTCAAAAGAATCAGAAAGTCGTGAGGTCAATCCCAGGCCAAATCATAAACATACTTTTCTTTACCTTCAAGCTTACTTACTTCCTTGTGATCCCGACCCAAGGAGGATCTCTGCCTGGACAGGAGTTTCAGACTCAATTGTTTTGTCAAGCCGAAATAGCAACGGTTTTCTGGGGTTATTGTTCAACGAATCTCCCTAAGGTATAATTTGTGGAGTTGATGTTAACCTCAATTATTTCTTAGTTGCTGTTATCATCAGTGATGTTTCGGATGTATTTGTTTGTTTGGTGATAACATGAACTCGATCTTATTCTCGTGTACGTCAACTCGTGTAACCAACTTCGCGTGCTCTTCATTTGCCGTAAAGGCCTCTATCACGACACGGTTGAAGCAGGCTATGATGTCGATATGGATATCTTACCTCAGTATTTGCTTCGGTCTGAAAATAGTACCTCCCGTGTTAATCTTGATCCTTAGAACTAAGTTGAAATAACATGAAAATGCAGTTCCTTGGCGAAATTCAGGGCATATTTGGATCAGTTCTGAGGAGGTGTTCCCAAACCCCGTGTTTTCTTATTTTAAAGTTCGCGTGATCTTGAATTCTGCTAAGACCAAGTGACCTTGACGACCCCTATCCATGCCATAGATTTGCCACCCCAAAAAAAGGTTTTGGTCAAGTTAAACAAGGTACAGCAACTTAAATGTTGGTACTGAGCAAAGTTCCTCTGCCAGGCCGAAAGCCGCACTGTTCTTCCCGTAACAAAGGCTCGATTACAGCTCTGGAACGCGTTTCCAACACCTTCGCGAATACTCAAGGGGCAGATCTCTCTTGAGTCTTACGGGAAAAGTATTCGCGAAGGTGTCGGCCTGGCAGAGGCACAACCGACCAGCTTTTTACTCTGAAGGTTATTCTTGAGAAGGCTTGGGAATATGCCGAACCGGTCTATGCGTGTTTTGTAGATCTGGAAAAGGCGTATGACCGAGTCCCTCGGGATACACTGTGGAGAGTTTTGCAGGATTATGCGCTGAGTGTATAAAATGGATAAATGGCGTCAAATCCCGTCCTTTTGATGTGCGCGTTGGACTTCGCCAGGGCTGTGTTCTGTCGCCGCTCCTTTTCATAGCATATATGGATTGGATGGTGAAGCGCAGTCTTGGCGAGCAATGTTTCGAATTGGCTGGCATCAGGATGAGCCATCTGCTTTTCGCAGATGCTTTGGCCATCCTTGCATCAACCAAAGAGGAACTTCAACGAGCACTGGATAGGTTAACAGCCGTCTGTAGTGGGATGGAAGTAAACGTGAACAATTCGGAAATGATGGTTGTTTCCCGAACTCCTGTGCAGTGTACCCTGCACGGAAATGGAGTTCTATTAAAACATGTGGAGAAGTTTAAGTATCTCGGGGTCTTTTTCACGAAAGATGGGAGGAGTGATACTGAGTTGTCCTGTAGAATTGGCCAAGTTGGAGCAATAGTAAAGGAACTGCGCCGGCCGGTCATCAGGAAAGCTGAGCTTGGAGTGAAAGCAAAGATCTCAGTTTTTAATTCAGTGTTCGTTCCGACCCTCATCTATGGTCTTGAAATTTGGGTAATGACCGAAAGAATTAGATCGCGGGTACAAGCTGCCGAAATGAGATTCTTGAGGTGCGTTGCTGGTGTTACTCTAAGGGATAGAGTGAGAAACGTCAGCATTCGTGGGAATCTTAATGTTGAGCAGCTACTTCTCCGAGTGGAGCGATCGATTCTTCGATGGTTGTTCGCATGCTCCCTGACAGACTTCCTAGACAGGTCATGCTAGCCGAGATGCGAGCGCGTCGCCCCCCTGGTAGGCCAAGAAATATGTGGTGGGATCAGGTAAAGAACCGCTCTGAGTCCCGCCTGGGGATTGCGCCGGAGTCTCTTGAGTTGGTGGCGGAGGATCGAGAAAGATGGAAGGACCATTTAGCCACCCTCGCTCCGCGACCCTTTTAAAGGATAAGCGGCATTCGAAAATGATGATGATGACCGTGAAACTGGGCATAAGTAATGCAATTAAAAAAAATAAAGCTGAAATATTTTTCAATGCAAAAGCGATAAAGTAGAGACAAACACTATAAATTTCATGCAATCAAAAATGTGCTAAGAGAAAGAAATTTCTTTAAGGAAATCGTCAGCCCGGGTCGGTTTCGGTTTGCAGGTGTGAATGCGCCCATAAGAAAGAATACCCAACGACCGGGTAGCGGGTACCGGTTAGCCGGCTACCGGGTATGTGTGAAATGGGCCTAGGCTCAAAGATAAGTAATGGGCTTAAGTATAGTTTAATTTAATATTAAATCCTGTCTTAATCTGATATTATTTCAGATAAACCTAGGCCCCATTATAGGTAAGCCATTCACTGCATTCTATCATCGAATCTACCGTCACACATGATTCCGACCAAGCTTTCTTACGTATAAAAAATCTGCTTTCAAAATGCTACCTTGATCATGACGGCTACCTCATTTCGATGTATAGCAAGTCCTAGCATGACTTGCAACAGAGCGACTACTGTATAAGATGATTCGGTCTAAGAACGGAAAATTTGGGGAACTAGAAAGTGGTTGGTGCACCAAAAATATGATGTTAAATGTAAGCTTGTTGTATGTGTGTACTTGCCTGCAAAAAATCGGTCCAACCCATTGACTTCGATCTGGAGCTTATCAACGGGCTGAGTTCTGGACCTGGTCATTTTTTGAAGTTCATCCCACGGATGTTCAATGAGCCTCAGGGCTCCTTGCTGGCCATAACTGGTATACCCACGTCTTCTAGCTGCAGGGGCATGTATAGTCGTTCGTTGCTCTGCTTGAGCATGATACCTTCGCCCACGAAACCAGCGTATTGCATGACACAGAGCTCTACGCTTCCTGAATATGTCGGTCGATAGACAAAGTGCCTTTGTTTTTGCGTTCCAAGGAAAAACCCATGCAAATCGTTCTCCCTCTCTTGCATTCCTCCTCAAAGCCGATAGCTCGGAGCCAGTACATAGAAAATGAGAAAGGGTTTCTTTCCCATTTTCATCTTTACAGAAAGAGGGGAGAACCAAGTCCTTTGGCATGTGACCTCGGTGAAAGGTCGTATTCAGTTGTGTGAGCTTTCACCGCATTTTTAATGATTACCCCAGCTTATATAAAAACAATAGCGCTTCAATTTGCTTAAAATACACTAAAAGTGTAGTGTTGTTTCCTACGTTACAAACTGTGTATATTGAGAACTTACGCCGATTCCATAACTAGGTTGCAAACAAACTATCATACCCTGGGTGAGCTATAAAACTAATGCTCCCCAGACACCGGTGTTTATGAGCTTAATTATTGATGCGGCTATTTATAGGATTTCTGACGAAAACTTTGCATACGTGTGCTTAAATTAACATTGTAATTAAAACATCGACAGACGCCAGGAAGCACCCCAGATTCGCTCTATAATAGTTATCGTGTCCATAAAGCTATCTTTGCCTTCCATTTGTTTAATGTACCAACACCATTACTAGTAAATACATATTTCCTATACTCTGGTCTGTGAAAACAATCTTGCTCCCACTGCACCTGATTCAGTTTCTAAAAATAACCCTTTTCTCACCCGCACTAAGTCGTGTCTTATCATATCTTTGATTCATCTTCAAATTTATCTCAAACTTTGCTTTACTTTTCGAAAATTTCCCATGAATTTCACCATCCCCTTTGGTATAAGAGGGTGTAGCCAAGTTCAAAAAGCATCTCATCGGTGAGTCATGAAAATCTTATTCAAATATGTTTTCGTGCCAAGATGTGTCGTTCGGAGAACGCCAATAAAAAAGATTCGAAAACAAAAGAAATTCGCCCACCCCTTTTGATAAAAAAAAACACTACCCTGTGTCACCCCCTGCGTTGGAAATGAGTAAATAGATTGCCCCAGACTGCGTACTCCTTCCTACCTCATTATTATTTACCAGACACAGATAGATATTAGATACTAGTGCCATACTTAAGCTAATCATGCGTGCAATACCTCACAGTTTCTTTTTTCGTATAGACTATAGATACTACCACGACCACCACATGTGGTCATCTAGGTGCTGCCGGTGTACTTGTAGGTGGTATGTACACTCTCTCGCTTAATTTCTCTCTTTCTCTCTGTTTGGGGTGCTTCTGAATCTTATACTGTACTACAATTCATTTAGATACTATACCGTCGACGTGCGAGCAAGTGTTTTCCCTCATTTGTGTGTTCTTTTTTCTTTATTGATTTCCACTTGAATACTACCTCGTCGTCGTTGTCATCATCAGAAAATCATCAGGGGGTTGTGTCTCTACTGGTTTTGTTGCAAACAGTTGATGTTCGGTCGTGCTACGGATCGCTACTAAAACCGAATTAAAAAAACAATAAATTCATCGTGTTCAATCCATTCAATCGCTTTTAAGTGTTCTTTTACGCGTGAAGGACTGTTAGTACTCACAGTGTTCATATGTCATATCTGTGCAATTTGAAACTTTCAGATCGTGTTGCCGAATACTCAGACGAGGACGAAGAGGGTGAATTCAGTTCGGGCGAATTCAATGACGATGGACACGATCTGGGCATAACCGGCTACGATCCAAAACGTGATTATGCCCAATCGAAGCATGATATGCGCAAATATCGTAAACTACAGAGATCAGAAGTTGAGGACGTTGCACTAGGTACAAATCCAGTTGACAGTGATAGTGAATTCGAGATGAAGGATAAAAGTTCGTCGAGGGCGAAAATAAGCCGGGTAAGTTTTTTTTTAATTCAATTTTTTATTTCTACGACTTTTGCCTGGGATAACCAAGTCTTGAGTGTTGTTTATGTTATTGTCTTAAATTGAAAAGAGGCAGCTTCTTGATAACAAGGGAGCAAATACATTTTTTTAAACATGAAGATCGTAATTATGTTGGATTTGCGCCGCAGTATTCAAAAAGTAAGAAAAAAAAAACATTGATAATATTGTTTTTGCTGATCGTGTTGGTATTTTCGTAAGCAGCTCGAAGTCCGTGGCCTTTAATTTTATAATTTTTTTCTTGGCAAGATTAAGAAAACCAAAATTTTTCTTTGTTTTGTTTCCTCGAAATTCGAGTGTGTTATGCGTTCAATTAGAATTATTATGCTATTAAGTTTATTTTTATTTATAAACTTACTTATAAGCACGTTGGAATTTCGTGTTTGTATACCATATAGGTGTGATCCACGTGATTCTAAAATAAACTATTTCTGTGCATTTAGACATTTTCAAAACAGAGGGCATTTATACATTCCGTTTGGATCAAGAATTTGGTTGGCTTACTTATGTCGCTTAAGGCTTAATTTTTTCTGTTAAAATTAAGACCTTAACCCCTTTCAACATTTGATAATTTTCAAATGTCAAGCATTTAGAATAACTTGCGCGGCAAATTGGAAGGCAAAGCGTATGTCACTCAATTTTTTAGGATTAATATTTTAGAATGTAGATTTTCTAAAATGCTAGTAAGTATCGTAGTAAAAGATCGTAAATAGCCTTTACCCAAGTTGCTTAACCAACGAATGTTTCGCTTGGCAATCTAGGGTGATGCTCGTCAGTGGGTTAAATAGTGTATTTGTCCTTACAGTCTTATTGACGCCTCCATATTCTTAATAAGTAAATTAATGTTGGACGAGGGTGGCTTTACCTCTCTAGGTTCGTGCATTCTCCCTACCCATGCGTTAAAGAATGAAAGGCCAAGTCTTGGTCGAAGTGCACACTCGAGTAGCTTTTAAGCGGGTGCAAATACAAGCCTTGGAAAAAGCGTTACCTTGATACTGTAATGTAAGTATGGTCACTATTAGTCGTGGTCAAATAAAAATGGATAATAATCGTCAAGAAAAGCTTAAAGTAAAAAAAAGTTGACTTGTCGATTTTTTAACCCTCTTCATAGGTTTCTGTTTTATTGTTTACTAGACTTTAAATGTTTTCTTATAACTTATTTTTCCCAAAATATAACTTATTTTATTATAACTTTTTTTTCCAAAAAAATGCCTCTTCCTTAAAAAGCTAACCGGACGTGTCGTTGCTAATATTAGGAAGCGGACTTAATGGCAAAGCCACACAAAATTAAATTTAATATTGAAAAGTGAAAAACTACAAAAATTTACAATTCTAAAAACATTATAATAATGACTGGCCCATGAAAAAAATAATTGGTTTGAGCAGGTTTTCAATCAAGGGGAATTATCCTGTTGGCTAGAAAGAAAAACATCTCGAATCAAAAATCTCCAATGGGGCAAACTATAGAAACACAAAAATCTGGAAAGGCGAAATCTTAAAGAAAACTTACCAAAGGTTTTTTTTTTTGAGATTTTTAAAGTTAAAAACTTCGACTAGAAATAGTTTTATTAACGCAAACTTATACCTTCCCCAAATACTGTTTTGTGCCCAACCACGGGCTTGCAGGCAGGCAAGCATAATGACCCTCGCCCCCATACATAGTCAACTGCGCGAAACAGGGATATAACACGTTTTTTTAAGGTTTTTTGTTTTCTAGATTTTGGGGTAGATCCAAACCCAGCACCTTCCGCCTGTCTGTCCAAGGTGCTGCTCGAGAGCTTTCAAAGCCTGCAGTGTTCACTCTGCAAAAATAATTAACTAAAAATCAACAAAACGTAATTACATTAAAGTCATCACGTGTTCACACGTAGTCAAGCAGCAATGCGTGGAATCCACTGATATATGTAAGTCTTTTATGAGCTCAAGTCTTCTATCAACTGAAGAGTTACAAAAAATAGCAAAAGCAAGCACAGAACAAATCGGTTTACGGTAGCTTAGTTGGTTGGAGCAGTATACAGGATGAGTGAAGTTAGCAGGATCATGCCCTACCTGTGATCTAAAAACGTTTCTTTCTTACGACATTTTGTCCGGTAGTATTTAAACTCCAATCTTCTAACAATCTAATATCTTATAGCGTAATATTTTACAAAAATGGTTCTTGGACGACTTTAAGCGATGAGAAACATAAAAAGTTTCTGACCCAATAACCGACCTTAACAGATCAACTGTTAGCGTGTGATGTTGATGACATTTGATCATGACGAGTCAAACCACTTACATCTGCCCTGCAGGACCAAATGATGTTATAGTAGTCTATACCTACTGATGAATCTTTTTAAGAGCTGCCTAGATCGAGTCTAATGCTCAGAAGCATAGAGAAGGACAGATCGAAATACTCACTAGCTTACAATGGAGCCAGATTTCCGGCGTATCACTTTGAACTTCAATTGTTTCCTTAGCAGAACACCGTGTATATGAAACAGAAAGAAGAGGAAAGAAGGATTGAGGGAACTCAATCCTTCTTTCCTCGTCTTTTTAAACCTTTTCAAAAAAAGGAAATGTAGAATATTTATTATGGAAATACATAGAGGAATTGAAATGGCCTAATGGCTGCCTCACAGCGACCGCGAGAGAGCGAGCGAGAACTTCGGGCGAGTTGTCAAATGAATTTCAATCAATGGCAATGTTTGGGGTAGTTCACAATGCCGGCTCTATCCCTGTCGCGCAGTCCGGCCATTTCGAATAATTTGAAAAAGAAAAAAAACAAACACTCGCCGAGGTATCGATTTTTTTGACATTTGCTGTTGTGAGTTGTGATATTATGCTGTTGAATACATATTTTTTAAAGCGTTTCGATCTTGCTGTTTCGATCTTCGCCCGCGTTTCTGTCAGCTGTCAGAAAGTATTAAAACGATGAGAATGCTCTGGGACGTATTTTAAAACAAAAAATAAGCAAGTAATGACCACAATTTTTGATGCATTGAGTGCTTGATGTGCCAGATTTTGGCCCTGATTATCATAGGGGAATTCTTAGATTTTGAGAAGGTTTTTTTTCACGAAATTTTGAATTTAGGTGCTGTGTAAATGTGCTAGATTTGTTATGTTCTGTCACTTTACAGTCAAAACACTCGTCGCGCTTTCTAGATTTCATTGTGTAATTGACAAGCGATTTTTCTAGCTTCATGTTGACGCTGCCGTTTTGGTTTGACGCTGACGCGCTTACTGTGAAACAGCCATAAGTGTGCTGGCGTTAGCTAATAGCTATATTAAACCTTAGCTGCTCCAAACATGGGATACAGTTTTAATATATGTTTTTCAGTAACGTTGGGGCTTCACAATAACTATCTCTTCCTTTAAAAATTTAACGAATGCAAATTGTTTTTTTTGTTGCAGTTTTTAAATTGCTGTTGACATGCTCTGCTCAAGCCAATCCAAATCTAAACACATTGCCCACATAGAGCCCCATTTCTTATGTTTGTAAATGTGTTTCTGGATAATATTGGTAACGCAATAGCCAACACTTGGCAATGACGTTCAAAGCTTACTAGGCTCATACGTTGTTCGACTAAATGGCGCCGAATATGACTCATAATTTCCCAACAAAATAAAGAAACTAATTGCAACGTGCCCCGTGCATAGAAGCACAAAAAAAAAACTAACTCATAAATATAAAAAGTAAATTGTTTATGTTTATTGAAAGTGGGATGAAAACCTAGACAGAAAAGGCCAATGGTCCTAGGTTCCGATTATCAATACTTTTTTTTTAGGTAGGTATTGAAGTAAATGTACATTGTACACCCTGTCTGCTATGAACAATGCCATAAGACTTACCCAGACGTCAGGGGATTTGAGTTTGGAATTTGAAAACATCTGACGCAAATGCACTGCACATTGTGTTGAATATGTGTAATTGAAATAGCTGTAGGTGGTTGAACTTTACATCCGTTTAAAAATGTGGTTCCGTTCTAAATGAGATTAGCTGCGTGTGAGCTGGTATGCAAACGTTTTCACAATAATCGTGTAATTAGGCTAAGGAGGCAAAACCTTACGCTGGATGATCTGGTGCAAAGATTAGGTTCACAATTCGCAAATTACCTCTTTACCATATAAGCTAAGGACGTTTTAAGGCCTTATAGACCTCTTAACCTCATGGCTAAATGCATGCCATTTAAGACGTCTATTTTTTCACGTCGATATATAAAAGGCTTTAAGTAAAGTTGCATTAAAGCAAAGAAAAAACAAGCACAATAATTGCTTCCAATGTCACGTAGTACCTACAAACGCACTTTCACCGATGGACGTTATAATCATATTAGGGCCAAATCGAACGCATAAAAGCGTTCCAATTAATTCTTATGACAGGGACGTGCATGTCAGTCAAAACAAATTGAATTGATTGACGTCATGAGAAAACCACAACTATTTATTTTTGATAGGAGAGGTCAGAAGCAACTAGACGAAATTGTCGAAACTAT
The DNA here is from genome assembly GCA_947623515.1 of Neoascia interrupta. NCBI lineage: Eukaryota > Metazoa > Arthropoda > Insecta > Diptera > Syrphidae > Neoascia > Neoascia interrupta. Next base: position 14,278,517 of record OX392464.1, read on the forward strand.
TCACCAGCACCCTTTTCATAAAGGGGTAGAAATAAATATTAGGGAATTCGTCAGATATTGTCAGTCCATCACGTGTCACCTCAAGATGACGACTCATTTCGACAACCTTTACAAAATATCTCCTTCACAAGGACTCAAAAAAAAAAACCGTGGAGGTACCCATAAATACATGAAGATGACAAAAAGGCCGATTGCTAATTTCAAGCACAACGACCCAAAAATATTAAAACACTTCCGACAATGCGTCGCAATTTCTAGATAACTTCCAGGATTTATGGCTTCATTTTATTCATATACCTTAACATTGTCAAAAGACTTATCGTTTCGGGTGTTGAAAACAAGTTCAAAAGTGCCAACAAGAATCTCTTTATTATATTGACAACATCACAAAACAAAAGTCTGTTCAATGAAAAACATTATTTTTTATGGTCTCTTCCTCTACATTTATTTTAATGGCTCGGCTTCTTATTTTGTAATTTCACAAATATTTATGTGCTGTACGTCGCTCTCGGATGTAAAATTTTCCAAAAATATCTTTTCACGAAAATGTATGCGCACATATAAAAAAAAAAAATAAATATACACGAACAATGATGTGTGATAATCAGAATGTTTTATTTGTTTCTCACTTTGGTTTGGCACGTAGCCATGTTGGTGGTGGTCGCTAGGCGCCAAACACAATTAATCCACTTTGCAAATATAATACTAATCCAAAGAGAGTATGAGCCGAAGGACATCAGTTTAGAGACGGGGCGATACAATTAAGTGGTTTCGTCTTGGTCTTGACCGATTTGTGAGTTATTATTAAAAATGTCACACTGGCATACAAAGTGGTTCTTACCTTTCCATCGGATTAGTTTGTCGGTTATGTGCGCATAGGAAGTGTTGTATCCTTGCTCTAGTTTTTGGATTAGGGAAATGTCACTTGGTAGGCGTTGGCCTGGTTGTAGATAATAATTGAAGGTTGGGCTACTTGATAGGGCTTCTATATATTTTATTGATAAGAGTATACTCAAGCACTTTGACGTTTATTTGACATTACACAAATATTTTAGTAGTTTTTGAAAATCGATTTCAATCTACGCAAGATTAGAATTGAAGGTCGTATATTAGGTAAGTATTTACTTTCCATTTATCTCTATGCGTCCTTTCTATGATGCAAGCCTTTCTATCTACAGGCTGTTTAAAGCTCTGCAACTCTTTTAACGCACTCTCGATAGTGTCTTTTAAGCATTTGGAAAATTTGGCAATAACTCAAGACTCTGGAAAATAATATCCCATATCAAGATGTTATGGGAAAAGTTGAAATTAAATGCGTATGAGCATGGAGATGTCGCGATCAATCCACCACCAACCAGACTAACTTTATTGCATTCAACGCACGCCAGTATCATGAACGCTTATCACGAACTTTCCGAGAGGTAACATTGACTCGGATTCCTACCTGGTTGTAGTTATTTAAGATAATAGCTGCGGATATCCCGATAAACGATAAGGAATGGAAAAACTCTAAGGAAGTTTGACGTCGGAAGGCAACAATCGCAAAAGATCGTCAGCTCGTTCGCCAGTCGAGTCTCTCAAGACCCTATACGAAGTCTCATGTCGCCAGAATCAAGTATTCAAAGACAGTGGGAACATTTGCAAAATGACATCTGAGAGCCTGCCTCTAATGTAATGAGCTTGACATGACCACTTCAGCGAAACCCCTGATTTAGATGATGAAAAGTGCCAAGCACACACAGCTTATCAGGACGCATTTAAAGCGACTCTGTCAGAAGGAATAGAGGCGCTAGTGAGCTGTACGAGCAGAGGAGGAGAGAGAAACACCGGCGTCTCAGAAAGAAAAAAAGAGAGAGCACGAGAAGCGCGCAGTGACAAGGATAAAGAGCTGTCACAACAAGAATGACGTTGAAAAGTTCTGCTTAACGGCAAAAAGCGCCTAGCAAGGGTACAGAGCTCAAGCCGAAACCTTTAAGGACGATCAATGGAACATCGCAGTGGAATTACAATTTATGATGAATCGAACCCCGCTGTCTGGCAGAGAAAACCATAAAATCTGCGAGGTGAAGACACGGACAGAGAATACGAAGCTGATCTAGAAGAAAAATCTGCTTTTCGACATTCTGTTTTTTCGAAATTTTAAGCTTAGCAATAAAATTGTGCTTATTCTGCTTTTTAAATAAACTTTAAATATTTGTTTTTAAGTAAACCAAAGGTAGACATAGATACAGATTGGGGGATTACAGAGGGGGGCACGCACATATTTCTTTGTGTCGCCTAGTAAGTGGTATTTCCAAAATTTTGAAAGACAGAATTTCGAAAGCAGAATTATTTTAAAAGTATTTTGACCCAACAAGAACGTTTTCGTTTACTCAGAGAAATTAGCTCTGTGGGCTGTCAAGGATTAAGATTTACAAAGCTGAAGGCCCAGCTCCCGAGCTTTACAAATCCGCTGACGATGATCTGGTCAGGAGCATGCCCCTACTCATCGGCAAGATATTGTCGGAAGAAAGCATTCCCGATGAACATTGTATACGAGATCTCTTCTGCTAAATTACGTGAACGCATAAAGCCGTTTGTTTACAGCCTGATAAACCCATAGTCAAGGAAAGCCCGCGTCATCCCACCAATACCGCTTAAATATTCACATTGCAGTAGATCTGGGAAAAAAACATGAAATTTCAAATCGATTCCCCATACCTTTTTATCGATTTTAAGACCTCATATGACAGCATCTATTGAGACGAGCAAGGGCAAAGCTAAGTTTTGACAACCCTGCCGAATTCGACGGTTTGTGTGGGTTGGACAATGGAAAAGTCCCGCTGTTCAGTTAAAATCGGTAAGGACCTGAACGACCCCTTCTTTGATGGCAACCTTTTTTTAGTCAAGACGACGCGCAGTCATGTCGTGTCAAGTCGCACACTTGAGAACTCCCATTGTGCAGAACTCCCACGCCAACACCAGAGGCACAATCTTTCAAAAGTCCATGGAATTGTCGTACACAAAGACGATATTGACATAATCGTAAGAACACAACTTGATGTGAGTGAAGCCTTCGTGAGTTTTGGAATGGAAGCGGTGAATATAGGCTTGGCAATTAGGGTTTAACCACGTTTATGCTGTTATTAAGAACAGTTACTGGATTCTGATGTATTGAAAAAAAAATCCTCCGTAACACTAATACGTCGTTGCATTGGGAACTTGTTTTCTTCTCTTTCATTGAGTTCTTTCAGGCGAGCTTGTTACAAAATAAAAATTAAAAAAACAAAAATAAAAACTATATTGCCCCGACAGATCAGTTTGTCGCAGTAAGTTAGGACCTGCTTGTTTTTGCGGAGTCCGGAACAGATTTACCCAACTTTTAGCTTGGAGAATTCTTAGTTTCGTGAAGGTACAGCTGTAAAAAGTTTTAACATTTTTTTTTGTCCGGATTTGGAACTCACGATTTGCTTTCCTATCCACTTCGACATATTATCTCCCCACGAAGATATTAAAATTGAATCGCATAATAAATCTCTTCCACGCATGAATACTCGAATCAAACCGTATAGAATTATCTGCGTGCTCTGTTCCTTTTCTGAAGAAACATATCAAGCAAAACTTCTATTGGCAGCTGCGTTTTATAAACTCATCTGTGTTTGTTGTGTTGTGTAAAGGCAAGCGCAGAATGATTTGTGATGTTGTTGATGTGGATGTGGTTGGATATGTCAAAAAGGTTAAATGCTTTAAACTAATGTGTGTACACTGCAACAGAATGGCGGATGTTATGTTGATGCTGCTGGTTGATGTTAATCAAGTTTTCTCACTACCGACTGTTTGTGGATTAAAATCCCATAATTTGACGTTATATTTTTCCATTTTTTTCGAAAGTTCGGTGGCAACTCATAAAAAATAAAAAAATAAATAGAGTGGCGCAACAGCTCGAGGTGAACCAGGGCCAACTTCTCAACAATGTATGCTGGTGTGTTAATTTCTTTACATACAAGGGGACCTACAATTTTTTGCCGAATCCGAACGGCACTTTGAGAAGTTTTTCAAGACAAATGATACTCTCGAAGGGCTTGTCAGACCCTCGCGGAGGTGGGGCCGTGAAAAAGAGCAAGTATTTATTTCAGGTGACGATGGCAGGATTCGAACCCAGACCTCGGGCGTAGTAAGCACACACACTAACCACTACGCCACGGCACACCACAGTGGCAACTCATTACATATTTAATTATTTTTGCGCCTGTCAGATTATCCGAGCTGCGCGGTACCTATACAGAGAGATGTTCATGGCACCTGTTGACCAGACATTGCCATTTTACACCACAAGATACAAATGAGAAATGTCAAAAATGAAGGCATACGTCAAGTTAACCTCTGTTTTTCCTTTGCAAACACTTTGGTATTAACTTTAAATCTTTTTACGTAAATCTCTGATTTATGTGCGGTAGAAACACCCTTATAACCCCGAGGTACCTACAAAACGAGACTTACCTTCGCCAGTCTTTAGCCTACTCTTGGGCAAAAAAAGCTTAGCCTCATTGCCATGTTACAGCATATCCTGAATAAGAGTTTTTGTATCTAAAAACAGTTTTGCTAACCGCATAAACTCTGCTGTTGCCGTGCCCAAATACCATGTCCCCTTACCATCGCTATAAAAAAGGTTCAATAAAACTTCCCTTTGTGAAATAGTGAGTCTGTAAAGAAGTTGCAAGGATCTCACAAAATTTCCCAAATTTTTTGCTGGTGAGGGCTTCATCACCAAAAATTTTTTGGTGAATTCCAAATTTCTTGATGGTGATGAAGCCATGGTGAGGGCTTAGGAGCCCTAGGCTAAGGAGTCTCAAAAAAAATTATAACTTATTAAATTAAGTCTATTCCGCTAAAAATTATCATCATAAGAAGACTTGGGTTTCGTTTTCCTTTAAGTACTACATAGATGCTTTTAAAAACCAAGACAAGATTATCTGTTTAATTCTTAACGCGTAAGGAAATATCCCTAATTGCTTAAGAATTAAAAGCTCTCCTGGGTAACCATTGCCTTCCACGCGACAACGATATAATATAAATGCCCTTAACGAGCCAATTTCCTATGCTCATGATAGTGTTAAGTGAAAGCGTGCACCCTGAGAAGTAAGCATTACAAAACGTTCCAATTTTCTTTTATATTTTGTTTCCGTTTTCTATTTTTATCATCCTAAACAAGCGTTACCAGGAAGCACCGTCTTCTCTAACATCAAAGCCTCAAGTAATATCTAAGAAACATCCAACGAAATCGCTTTTATCCCGGCAACACTCTACTAGGAAAAAAAGAATCTTACACACAGTCCTTGCTACATCCCTGCAGACGACAAATCGTTTATGATTTTCTCTTCCTTCGTTTTGTCCGTGCGACCACCCCTCGCTTAGATATTCTCAAATAAAAGAAAATAGGCAATCCTTATGCGAATGACGTCAAAGGACGAAAACTCACCGAAATATGATATTTTGCCCCGACTATGGTTACCAGAATAATAGCAAACACATACCTCCCAGCCCCCACCCTCTCCACAATAATAAAACTTTTCTGAAGAGACAATCAAAAGTAATATTCGTCCGGGAGACGCTTGCGACAACGTAGTATAACTATAAAAAGAATCAAAAGATAGGACGTATCCACGCACGTGTCCTAGACCGAAATGCCTATCCATCAGTGTCTGTATCTGTATTGCTATGGCTGGTGTAACAAGGACACTAAGTTATATTTAAAGTTTTGCCTTAAAACTCAATGGGTAGGAAGATTGTAAAAGTTGCGCCTCCAAGGGGTGATAGATAATAAAGAGCAACAGGCGCAAGTAATTTGACAAATGATTAATGATGTTACCCAATTAAGGTAACAACCCTAGAGAGAAAGAGGCGCTCGCAGACAGTCCTCGTGCCCCAGTGCGTCTTATGTATTCAAGTTTTGCGAAGATACACTCTAACAATTTACCGAGTTTACTAAGTGGGTTTTTATTTTTATTCTTTTGCAGACAATTTCATTACAGCAACGAAATTTCAAGCAGAAAATCGTTGCCTTGCTCAAGCGTTTTAAAGTCTCAGAGGAGCTGGATGGTGGTGTTACACGTGGATCGTCGTCACTGCGTGGCGAACGTGATTTGGACGCTCTATTCCAGGAATTGGAATCTCTATCGTGTTGTGAAGGCGACGATTCTGGACCAGATATGGACAGTTTATCAATTGGTTCGACACCAAAGCCTTCGTTAAGGCCGTTCTTTACAAATTCCCGCATAATGCTTCAAGATAATGTTGGAGGTAAGAGGATTGTACTTTATTAAAAAAAAAAAACAGATTTGTTTGTGCTTTCGTTTTGAATACATATTATAATATATATTTTGTTCATTTTATTTTAAGATTTTGATTAACAAAACGTTTTATAGCATAGTGTTTTGTATAATTTTTTTTTTTAAATACTTTTAACGCTTTCGTGCATAATTATCGAAGACCTTAAAGCAGTTCCCTATGAGGAAGAGTTGCATAAGAAAATAAACAAAATCGAAATAGTATTTTGGTAATTGAGGATGATGACTAACATTTGGTGAAAGCTTGCATTTGCCTTTAATATTGAAAAACATTTCAGGCCTGATTTGAAAACTTGAAGTTCGAGTCTTTCACTGTGAACATCCCTCTCATTAAATACCACATTAGGCATTATCTTTCTTAACTTAGCATTAAATTCCAGCCGCTTCCATTCAAGCACAATCCTTTTAAACGATCCTCTTGAACACATCTGAGTGTGTATCGCCAAAAGCAGGAAAAACCTCTTTCCCTTAACAGAGATAATTGGCACTAGAATCCCTTACATTGGCCCAAATGTTGGTTTCTGCCCTAATGCACAAGACCACGCCAGGGCACTGATGTCAACTCCTACGATGCCGTAATAAATCATTGTCTCATTTCGTATCTTTGCTTTTGCAACAAATCAGGGCCAACAATGGTTGGAGTTGAAAGAGGTGGCTTGGAGCCACGGTCTCTACAGGGTGTAGCTGGTATAATATTCCATTTTTAATAAAGTGCGAAAGAAAATTCAAGGCATTATTTTTCATGGACCATAGTTGAATTTTTCTCCTCAAATTTGAAATTTCGCCATGGACGTCTATTATTACTTCTTTTTTTCGGGTATGCTTGATGCGCCTTTCACCCATTTCGCCTTGGAGGGGCTTTATTATTTTCTCTTTCATGTACCCCCTGTGGAGGAGTAATTGCCATCGCCGAGAGCCATGAATCATATATGCTTTGACTTTTAATTGCTTGACTGGAATAGTATTTTGTGAAAAACGACGACATGGAAATGGGAGCGCGCTGGGGTAGTGGCGTTAGGAGCTAAATTGTGCAAACTAATGGGGACACTTGGATGGAAAAAAATTTGTTTGTGCTTTATTAAAGTAGAATAATTAAACAAATGACTGTAAATGAAGTAACTGAAAACGTTGACTGAGATTTTGGAACAATATGTCATTTAAGTGCATCAACGTTAGAAAAAGTGTTGATTACACACTGAAATTTAAGTTAATAGTTTTGATGCTTTTTAATGATGTCTATTTCTGAGAAGATTTTATAGAACTTTGTTAAAACTTTGCAAACCTAAAAATTGCATAATTAACATATGGAAGAGTACGCTATGAGAACCATCACAGTATCGTCGGTGTAGTAACAGAATGATGTCAGTAACTTCCACAAGTGACATGCCGTGTAAGGGGCAATTTGATGCAGTGTTTTCTGTCATCGCATTAACGAATTGCCATGATCGTTTAATCTGTTAATCTGTTGTCATGGATTAACTGGTTTTTGGTCGGGCTTGACAATTTTTTTACATGTCCCAGTACTCAGCGGACTTTGACTTATTGTACAAAAAGTCCAACAGAGTTACATGTTGCATCACATTATCTTCGCGGATAGTTTTTCTTACCGTAGCGGGGAAAATTACATTTCCGCTCTTTTTACTTAAAACATGTACTTTTTTACCTGATGCATGGCATGTTGTACCAAGTTATTAAAAAATCTGACCCAAAAAGATACTAAAAGAGTTTTTCCAATTCGAAAAAAATAAAAGGTCTCTATGTCAATAAATTGTAGCTCGGATTGGGTCTTTAGTTTTCACCCAGCAAAACTATTAAAATTATTTATTAAAATTATAAATAAATAGCCTTTAAAGAGCCTTTGGATGCCAACAAAACTAAAAGCGGTTTTCTTATGAAAGAAAATATTGTGAAAGGTCACAATTCCGGATGGGTCTGCATTCTTTTTACATAATTCTGCTATCATAATTCGGCTTTTTAAGACTCCTTTAAAAATTCTGCTTTTAAAAATTGTGTTTAACAAAATTCTGCTTTCCTTTATTTTGAAAATTTCGCTTTAAAAATCGATGTGCCGCCTCCTGCAACCCTCAACAATTTTTTTTTTACTTATACCCCCCATAGTCTCCTTTACATTAAAAAGTTTATTTGTTTTACATTTCAAATTTAAAAGTAAAAACTTTAAAAGCAGAATTTTATTGAGTTAACAATTCTAATTAAAGATTTGGTGTTACACGGCAATATGGTCGGGTAAATAGAAGTTGGTCACAGACGAACTCTTGCGCTTACAAACCTGTTAAAATAAGCCAATCACGGGGGGCTTTCCTGCTTTGCTATACCACCTTAATGACACGTGTCAGCCATTTAACACCTTCTTCGCCCATTGCCTTGAGCATTTCTGGACGGCCCGATTTCATCAACTCCAGACTTGCCAACTTGAACTTTGAGCGATTTAACCGCTACAGTGGGTTTATTCTCTGCCCTCATCTCATCAGCATTGGCATACCCATCTTCAGTACCCTATTTTCTACTTAGCAAATTCGAAAAGGGCTTGCTCCACGAGCGTAGCATATTCTGTCATTTGAAAGAATTGTTCCGTCCTTAGATTTTACCCCTTGAACGATATTCAACTTCCTTCTACTGCCTCTGAGTCGGCAAATAGCCTGCCAAAACATCTTATTTCCAGATCTGTAATCGTACTCCAACCTCTCGCCGAACTTTTTGCATGTCTGATCCCTGACTGTTCTGAGTACCATAATGAGTTCTTCGCGCCTCATTGTACCGAGCTCGGGAATTCGAATTAGGCTCTCTTTCTTCTCTCTAATGACTTCTTGAATTTCTCTTGTTTCTTAAACCACGCAGCTCTTTCCTCACCACCAATCGCCACACCAAGCCGCTTCCTCTACAAGCAGTCTCTTTTGCAGACTTGATATAAAACAAGTGGGAAAGTGCAACAGTGCGTATGCACAAGCTTCAGTCCATCTATGACGGATTGCAAAATACCCGACCGTACAAAAAAAAACTGCCACGCCTCCAATAAGTGGGCGGGACATAAAAATATAACTGTTGAATGCCTTATGCTATTTGTTTGCATACATTTCGGCCTAAAACTCCGCTTTTTTAGCTAGAAAAATTAATAAATAAATTATTATTATTATTAATAAATAATTAATAAATAATTAATAAATAATTAATGATTAATAAATAAAAAAAATTTTTAACGCAACGCCCACAAAAGTGGGCGGACGTACATACATACAATATGTACATAAAAGTTAGAAAATGCTAATATCTACAATTCTTGTCATATAATTCTTTGTCAAATTCTATATATTTTATTGAACAGTCATTTTAAGCTAAAATCCCTTAAAAAGTGGGTGTGGTCAATGAAACAGCTAAAATTTTTGGCTACTTCAAAAACAATTACAAGGCAATGTAGCATACCATAAATGAATGCGCTAGCGCCATTGTAACATACTTAAAATTTGGAAAAAGTATTTTTTTAAATTAGAGATGGCCGCAGGGTTGTAGTGGGCGTGTTTGTGGGCGGATTCAGCTAATTTTGAAGCTTGATGCTTCCAGCCAACCCACAATTACAGGTCTCTACCTTAAAATTTAAGGCCTAAAAGTTCTTTACATACGGGCGGACGGACATGGCTTAATCGATTCTCCTGTCGGTCCCATTCATATCCCTTAAAGGTCTTAGGGGTCTACGGTGATTATTTCTTCTACAGTCTTGGTTTCCGACTAAGTGGAACAAAGGAATACTGTCGCTGAAATGCAATTTGCACAACACTAGGCGGTGATGAGTTGACAGCTCCTCCGAATTAGACATTACAAACTATTTTTTGAATACATGATGGCACAACAGAGATATCAACCTCTGATCTCTGATTTAAACGGTTCCGCGCCGGTTCCACGTGTATTTTGTGTTGGAAAAAGCCGTTGGGCATGAACAAGCCAGACGCACGTTAAAACAGCAACAACTTCCCTCTGTTCCTGTGTGTTTTGGGCCACCGTCTACTTGGACTCCACAGTGACTTTTTCAAGCAAAATGCGATTTTAAAAATATCGAACCCCGTATCATATCCCGTTCTGTTAAACCAACTCAGTTTCGAGGCGTTCATTGTTTAAATAAGGAGGACGTTTAAAGAATCTAAATTAGCGAGATGTAAAAAATTTGCGTATAGCACTGGAGTCATTTGATTTTTTTTTTCCAAATTGTTTCAAGTCTAGCTTGCATTTGGTCAGTCATGGTTAGTCTGCATGAAGCAAGTTGATCAATAGCTGTTGTTTTCTATGTGTCGGGATTATCTTGAGTCACTCAATAGTCCTATCTCAGATTATGCCAGGTAGATTATGTCAGATCCCAAAAAAAAAAAGTCCAATACAATATTTTGGGAAACCGTTTGGTATCGGAGTAAGCGTGTCAGTTAAATCTAGATTATAATATTGTGACAGATAAATTTTAGTCTTTTAGAAAGTAAATCCAAACCTTGTGCCTTCAATTAAAAGTTTAGATTTCTAAAATCGCTTTGAAAATAAGTAAATTTAATATACCCTGGGTAGGGTATGAAAACGGCCTTCCCGTCAACATGTGAAATTCAGCATTATAAAATATTTAGTCATTGCCATGTGCCCTTGTCGGCAATTTAATATTCGTTGTATGTTCGTGTATTCTTTTGATCTGTCCGATAATTACTATCCCAATTCATATTCTATTTTCGTTGTTTTTTTTTTTCTTCAAATTAACGAACGTGTAATTTTCATATAATTAGTCTTATTATCCCTAAATAGAAACATGCTTATAGTAGTCAATGTGTTGTCGTCAATGAAGCCTTAATATTAAGATTATAATCTCAGTTCTTTCACCGGGCTAATGTTGGTTCTGAAATAGAAAAGAGTCCTTACGTTGTAGGGTAGGAGAGTCAGATTCCTCGAGATTGTACCGTGGATACGCGAAAGCATTTCCAATCAAATTTAAAAGTTTGGTATCTATCCTTGTTTGCAGGAATTGAAAATGTGTCAATATATTCGGCACTAAGCCACTTTTCCTTCAAAAGCCTTGTAATACCCCTTATCGATTTTTTTCTTCCAAGAAGGGTGTGGAAACTTTTAACGATTTCTTAATGACAACAATTACCTGCTGTTGGCCCAGTTTTTCTGTAATTCTCCTTTTTAAAGGTTAAATAGAAGAAAATAAGGTCGTTGAAACTTAAGTTCTTGGAAAATTTTACCATACAAATACAAGATATTGAAATGGGGCTGCCTTAAGTGCCCAATTAAAATTCAATGGGTTTGAGACTCAATGGAAAACTTCTAGTGCTGAAGACGGCAATGAGGAGTAAAGTACGTGGATGGTTTAACAAAGCAGGAATGTTACTGTTTAGGTAACAAAGTAACCAATTTAAGGTGCCTTCTTCCGCGCCGAGGAACTATGTAGGCTGTGCTTGTTGTTTTTAGCGAACCTGCTAAAACTATATATTTAGGTCACATGTCTGGGACCTAAATATATAGTTTTACCTATGCAACATATTTAAAGACTGTATAAATTGCAAGTCTTCACCAAAGAGTTTTAAATTATTTTTCACTACATTAAAAGTTTTGTTTATTTTCTTCGACGCTCCATAGATTACGTGCATTCATATTTTTATTCGTTTTTAGTAGGTAAATGAGCTTTAATATGAAAGTCGTAAGTCCTTTTATTCGAAAAGGACACTACATAAAACAGCGCTGTTTAAGTTTTTCCATATACATACATCAATTTTTTTTTTTATTTCTATTTCATCGTTGTAGTTACTAATTAGTTATATTAAAAAATAAATTTATATTTAAAAATAAAAATACATAATAATATAAAAATATTACAACATTATTAAACCTATATATACATAAACATACGTTTATTTTTTGTGTATTGGTTTCTATTTTTGTTTCTTTTTTGTGCATGGCTTGACGATTTCTTTTGCAGGCAACTCGGAGAGAAGGTCCTCGGACAAAAGTGAACCGACATCGACATTTAATGATAATAAGAAAAGCAATAGTTTAAATAATAACAATTCGGCCACGACTCCAGGTGATATGATGACGAAAACGAAAAACGAAAAAAAACACACATTTTTTCTTTCCTTTTGTTCCCTTTTCATTGTTTTTTTTTATTTCCTCTCAATTTCTCCTTCCTGATTTGCAATTGGTATTGGAAGAGAAAAAAGTAAACGAATTTTTCTTTGGTTCTGCTGTAGTCACTGATGCTGCTCATCTGCTACTTGGTACTCTTTAGTTCTTTTCCTTTATCTTATCTCTTGCATGTGCTTTTCTATATTATTTCTATTATTTTTTTTTTTTTTCTTTTTATAAATAAATGTGGTTTGCAGTAGAAGTTGCACTCATGCTTATGTATGCACCCATATACACTCCACATTACCACACATCTTGTAGATTTATTTTATCTTTTTCAGAGACTCTTATGTCCTTTATATCTTAACTCGTAATTTGGTATTCTCAAGTGTGGATGGAAATGGCATCTTGGAAATTTTTTTTTTTATAAAAATTGATGCGTAGTTTATTTATCTGACGAGGGAGAGAGAGAGAGAAATCTAAAACAGAAAAACACTTGAACCAATATTTACGAGGTTGACAATTCTACATTTAAAAGTGTCTGTTTATTTGGCAGCCGGGTGAGGTGTGGAATGAGTTATCTGTGCTTTTTATTACAATTGAACGTGTTATCGTATGTCTGTTCTGTACACGAAAATACAACAAAAGAATATTTGCTCAAGAAATTGTTATAAATTTGGGTGGATTATGTAATTTCATAACAACAGCCTCAAATCACTTGTGGCATACTGTGGCGTATGCGTAATTTATTTTGTCAACTGAAGTTTTTTGAGAGAATAACGAAAAAACTGTCGAATTCAATTGGCTGTCTGGTGCCAATTGAAACGCGATGTCTTTGTCCCTAGTGGTAGTTTTTTTCCCAGAATTTTTTGATCTCAAAATAATAAGGGTCAGTCTGGGGTTAACAGCAGTTTCTTAGTGCTCCGACGATAAAGTTATTGAAGTAATTGATTTTGCAATCCTAACCGTCATTTCTCACATAAAAACAGTAAAATAAGTTTGAGTTGTCTTCAGGCTCTGCTCAGATTTTTTTTTTACAGAAGAACAGAAATTAACTGTCGATTCTTATAAAAAGAAGTTCCAGCGTTATTTCGAGGTTACCCTACCAAATTTGTTGATTTTAATCCCGGATCGAAATTGACTGTAAATCTCATTTCTAATTCAAACGTCAGATTAAGCGACAGATCGAACGAGAGTCTCGGGCGAGTTGTCTAACGATTTTCAACCAATAGCGATGTACGGGGTGATTCACAATACCGGCGTTATTTCATTTCGAAAAATTGATGAACCCTCGCCGAGGTCGACGATTATTTTAACATTTGCTGCTGTGAATTGTGATATACTGTTAAATACATAAAAAAAAAAAACATAAACCATTCATGTGTCAAAACAATCGGCGAGGTTTCTCGCTTTCAATGTGTATAAACAAAACGTTGACGCTTCCGCTCTAGTTTGACGCTGACGCACTGATTGTAAAACACGCGTTTGGAGCATAATATCTCCTTTTTAGCTTAAGCATGAGGAAAGGTTTGCAGTTTGTTAGAGTACGCTAAGACTGTTGCTGTTATCCAGATCCAAAAGTCCTATTGCATGAAGGCTTCTTCGGTTAGTGTAACGAGGCAAAGGCAAACTAGCCGCTGGGTTTTACATGTTTTGACAGCTTTGACAAACTGGCAAATCTTGTAGAGCTCGCGTTATTTCTTCTTCCTTCCCATCGAAAGCACCTAAGATACCTTAGGTACCTAAGATACCTTACCTAGTCTTTGTTATGCGGTTTCGTCTTGCGACGCGACGCTAGGTCGAACGCTCTCGTCGGTGAGATTTATCAGATCCAGAATTATCTGATTCAGAAGTATTTCGTGGCTGTAATGTCCGCAAGGATGAGTACGAAGTTTGACTGACTGACCTCTTCAGTCTGGGTTCCTTAGTTCCAGCCGGAGTTTCTGCTGAACTTAACTATGTTCGCCAAAGATATGCTTTCAAGCTCGTTCAGTTCCTGTGAGAACAAAGTCCAAGAAAGTGGAAAACGTTGTCTGCTGCCTCTTGAACACTGACACAGGGGGTATTTGACACCGTCTTCCGCTTCGGGTCATGGGAGTGCCTTTGGCGGCCTAATTAAGTTTTTGTCCTGGTGCTGTGAAGTTTTTCGACTTGGTGCTGTGGATTTTTTGTTTTTGGCTTTGTAATATATGCTTTGAGGTTCGGAACGGTTTTCATTTCTCAAAAGAATGGAGAGTATGAATCTTTCTGTTCACCATAGTTGGACACACGCTTCACTAGCTCGTCAGCCCGTCAAACATAACTAAAGGTCCTATAAAATCACTCAAGTTCTACTTAACGAAATTTAACTTTTGGTGTTGCTGCTTGGCTATCTACGTAAATGGATCCTTTTGTAGTCCTCTGCAGTCCTCTGCATGGCTCACCTCAGGAAGCTGACCAGTGTCTGGTTGTTCAGAGACACAACGAATGACGGGAACCTGCGATTAAGCCTCTAAATAATTGGTGTATCTTAGGAGTAGACGCAAATATTCTTGGCCTTGGTGTTGATGGTAGGTCCTTGTTCTCTATGAGATAGAAATCAGCACCAGTCCACGGTTCGACACTGTGTCTACCTTAAATTTCAGCCACTTCTAATCTCAATGCACTTGAGCCACTTATAGTGACCGAGCTGCCGGAACAGTTTATTCTGAACAAGTCTCTGCTGTATATCGCTGAATGCCGCTGGCGTGAAGTTCAGGCTTCTTGGCCGTCGGTTTTGACTGAAGCAATGTGCCATCTTGCCTAAATTTTTTTGCTGTCCACCCGTGACAGTATCAATTTAACATTTTTGGTTGAAACAACAAATTTAAATTTTTAAATTTGGGCCCTTTTTATGTATTCTCAATCTTTTGGGGGGGTGTAATTTTATTGAACTTAAAAATAATATGCATGGGAGAGCTTTCTGCCTTCTTTGCAACCCTCTCTTTGGGCTCACTGTTGGATTGAAGATGGTTTAATTTTAAATAAGTAAGCCTGGTTGTTCTTTCACCTTACTTAACTGACTTTAGTAGCTAAAGTGCATCGGAGTTTATTCCAAGCGGGACGGGAAGGCGGCTCTGTTTTCTTCAAGCGACGATGTCTTGTGTTCCGCCTTGCGATGCCACTGGGACTTAAAAATGTTAGGCGGAGTAGTCCTATAAATTAATTTTTTCTGTTATATTTTTTCTGGCAAGATCCACCACTGTTTCCTGCTGACTGCAACCCTATTCATGGTGCACGTTAATCTGTCTTAGACACACCTTTCCTTAATTCACCGACTCTCCCTTCTCTATTTTTATGTGAATACCTTATCCAAAAAACATTTATTTTTGTTCGTTGTCTTAGCCCATTGTAGGTAGGTATCACTCCATCCTCCCCACTCTCAATGTGTAAGTCCACCGATCATGTTGCATTTCTAGCTGCACCGTAAGTCTCTTTATGTACTTTTATATTATCTGTTTCTATATATAACAAAACTGTGTTGGTTTACGTTTGATTTTATTCTCAACTATACCTCATCCATCTACTGCTAGATTGTTATGGCCCAGTTACATCGAATCGAATACTACATGCGCATTCTCTTTTATCTTACAGATCGCGGTCCAGATTTCCGTAATGACAGTTCCGGCAATGAGGCCAACGCTGGCAACACAGATGGCCAAACATCAGATCCACAGAACAGTCCGCCCCGTGAAAAGGACTTCCTGCAGAATTCGTACAACATGACACCGGTGACGCCTGGTCCTCCGATTACAGTTCTATCTCAACCGCCGCCGCCCAGCGAGAAGCGTAGTCGTCTTTTTCGGACTTCTAGCAGTACTCCGGGCGGCGGCAAGAAGAAGCAATCCCTGAGTCTGACAGCCGAACCACGATCAGTATTAGAGACGTGCTTGTCTCCCACTAACGTTGAGCCGAGAAAATTGCTCCTGGATCAATTGAGTAAGGTTTTTGCTACCGATGAGTCGGTCATTCCGGATGTGGTTACAATAATTAGCCCACCGGAGGCGCTGGTCAGCATCAGTTGGGCAAATAAACTGACGCAGCTTTTCGCGAATACATTCAAGCCAGCATTTTTGCCCCAGAACACCGCCGAGGTGAAGGCTGTGCTACAGGCCCTGATGGGCAAAATACAGAAATAGTAAGTGAATGCGAACCTTCCAAGTATGCAGTGAAACTAGATCCCTTTTTCGTTACAGTTGCAACTCGAATGCCAAACCGCCGACCACAGTGAAAATACTCCTCCTAGGCGGTGATTGGTTGCAGGGTGCTGCCCTGCGGCACTATGTAGAATTGCTGGGTGTACGACCACCCGATTGGATGAATCATCTTCGCTTTTACATTGTTCCTATCGGCAGTAGTACCATATCACGCCATTTGAGCTCAGTGGATCAGTCATATTGCGCAATGTTTGGCACCGAGCACTGGTATCAGTTGTGCGAGCGTGCAGCAGCTACAGCTGCTGCAGTCACTGCAGTTTCCACAGTAAACGCGCAAACCATCTCATCGTCCCTAAACGATCCGATGGCAATGAACAAGTCAGATATTGTTGAGCTTATCAATAGGGTGCAGAGGTACCTGCATGCGGCTGGTCCATGCACTCAGATTCCAATCGCCGAGGCAATGGTCAATTATAAGGATGAGGATTCGTGCCAAATATTCGTTCCGTTTGTCAGCGTAAGCTCGATTGTTGACACACCTTACAAGTTCTGCGAATAATGTACTTTCTTTTTGAATAGGACGTGCGAATTGGCTATGCCGATGGCCCACAAGTATCATTAGATCTCGAAGAATCCTTGCAGCTGGCACAACAAGCTGCTAACAATGCCATAGGTGGTAGCAGTGGCACTAGTGCACTGTCTAGTTCTCCACCGCTGAGTGGAAGAATTTCACCGCCCCTACAGACACCACCATCAACACAGACTACATCGGCGGCAACCCATGAATCAGTGGAACTGCAAGTGGATTATTGGCCAATTATGCGACCGGTAGATGTTAAGGAGAAGAGCATATCAAAGGGTGGAGATCAAGGCAAAAACAGTATCAAGAGTTCGTTTAGGAACTTGCAAGTGTGGCGGCTACCACAAAATGCTCAAATCGGTGAGATATCACATGGACTGACTGTTAGTTTCGCAACCAAGGAGAAAAAACAGAAAAGTAAGTAAAGTGTATGCATTTTTTATTATTAAAATGGTAAGAACCTTATAACATGTCTCCACCGGACACTAATCCGCAATTAATACTAGTCATCAACTAATCTCTCTTAAATGCCGAGATCTACATTAAATCCTCCCGGCAAACGATTAAAAATAAATCCACTCGTTATGCTATGCCTTCACCGGGCACTAATGTATGCACTTTTTTTTAACATAGCCATATACCATGTCTTCACCAAACACTAATCCGGAATTAAAATAATTCCTCAACTAATCTTCCTTAAATTTCGAGACTTACCAAACAAATTCGAATCCTCTCAGCAAGCGATTAATAATAAATCCCCTCATAAATCCCATTTACCCAATTCACAAACTATTTAATGCCACATTCAATCCTTTTCGCACACTTTTGCAACACTTTGAGAATCGACATAAGGAAAATGGAACAGTTCACGTTTCACAAATCTGTCACAAATACGTTTTCTATTGGGATTTTTACAACCGAAATCTATTTTCGTTCTTGAGAAGTGTCATCGTCACTCTCTTTTGAGAGAAATGGCAGAAAAAAAACTCGTGTCAAATTAATACTATGTTTGCCCGATGAAATTAATTCGGAATTTCTTTTTAATCAACTGCTAGTCGCAATTTAATTGCCGACGAAGACGTAGTATAAAAGCCACTCATCCTATAAACAATCCTTGTCTATGCCATATTGAACTCCTTTCGAACACCTACCTTTGTAACAGTTTGAGAATCGAAAAAGGAATCAAAAACTGTTCACGTATGACAGATCTGCCACAAATACGTGTTCTACTGCGAACGAAAATCTGTTTTCACTCTTAGGAAATGTCATCATCACTCGCTTTTGAGAGCCTAAATGACAAAAAAGAGAGCTCGTGTGAAGTTTATCCTAGCCACTTCGGGACTTAGTTTTGATGGTCTACCTACCGCTACCGCTAATCGCAGTTTTATGGTCGGTGGAGACATAGTTTTTATACCCGACCGAGGGTATATTAATTAATCTCTCAGCAAATAATGTTCAATAATACCATGTCTCCACTGAGACATGGTATTATCCTAATCCTCGGTTAATATAAATCTTTATTAAATCCTCTACAAATCACGCGATTTACCATACAAATTGTAATCCCCTTGGCAAGCGATTAAAAATAAATCCCCTTATAAATCCCATTCACCCTATTCACAAACCTATTTTCTGCACCTTTGTAACAGTTGAGAATCAAAAACGGAAACTGAAACTGTCCCTGAGCAACAGATCAGACACAAGTACCTTTTCTATTGTGACATTTAGTGAGGAAATCGATTTTTGCTCTTGGGAAATGACATCGCCACTCTCTTTTGAGAGCCAAAATGACAGAAACAGAGTTTTCGTGTAAAATTAATCTTATACTTGTCCGGTGGAACCACTTTAAGATTTATGTTTAATCGTCTCATGCTAATCTTCTTATAATTGTCGATGGAGACATAGTATAACGCTCCTTATAATTCTTATTCACTCTCTTTACAAATTTCTTTTATTCTTTAAAAACTTTTTCGTAGCCGTTGTAACAGTTTGAGGGAAATTGACATGTGTTACAGATCTGTCACAAATACGTTTTCCATTTTGGGATTTTTTTAAGGGGAATCTTTTTTCGCTGCTGGAAAATGACATCGTTCTTCTCATCTGGGAGTCAAAATGACAGAAAAAGATTGCTCGAATTATCTTTTATTTGCCAGGTCCTAAGATAGTATTTAAAATATAATTTAGTGATTCAAGCATACTCAACTCACTCCTTGTGTGACCATAGAAAGTAAGGATAGAGTTAGAATAATTTTTTTTTCGGGATCAAAGTGCAGTCTAGAAGCAGGTTAGCCTTGTCGAAAGAACCAATTGCTGTGATCTGATAACATAACAAATGAGTTCTGGAATGGAATATGAGGCAGTTGGCTTAGATTATAGTTCACCTTAGTTGAACTAGTTCACCTTAGTTCACCTTAGTTTTCTGTACCAAATTTGCATTCGCAATAAGTATTAGGGATCAATTTTTAGACCAGAATTAGCGCATGAGACGGTTTCAGTTTTAAAACTTAACTTTTTGTCTTTTACAAGACCTCTTCTTTTGTATCCATATGTTAACCGTTTTTCTAAAACATCTCTCTGAGTCAAAGGATTGATGAAGAAAAGATTTTCATGTATTCAATGTTATAGGCATTCGATCCTTTAAACATTTTTTTTCCTTCTATTTTTAGTTATGCGTTTGGGCAAGAAGAAGGAAAAGGATCGTGATCTCGAAAAGGAGCAATGCGTTGAAGGCGTTGCACGATTAATTTGTTCACCAAAACAATCTCATCCCGTTCCATTAAGAGGTAAGCGCTTGTAAAGTTTTATTATTAAACCTTTTTTTCATAAAATCATTCTAAATAGTTTACATTGATGGAACCGAATGGACTGGCGTAAAGTTCTTCCAACTATCATCACAATGGCAGACACATGTTAAAAATTTTCCAGTTGCTCTAATTGGTTGTACACCAATGTCCTGTTCAGAGCTATCCTAGTCATTTTAAAAAACAAAAAAAAAAAATAATGCAAAATAAAAAACATACCTTAACTAATAAAAAATAATAATGTTTAAATAAAAATAAATAAACATCCATATTATAAATAAATATTATATTGTATGTTTTACACAATGAAAATAAATGTAATCCTATTATACATGTAAACACAACAAAAGAAAGAAAAACACCTACCAGTGAACGAATGCAATTGGGGTTATATGGAAAATGAAAAAAAAACTATGAATTAGGCTTGACCGTTTTTCCACACTGTTTTGATGCGAAAGTTTCAACACGATATTCCTGAACAAAACAACAACTCCAAATAAATGAGTGATACACACAACTAAAAACTTCTTTTTTTTTAGCGAGAAAATTTAAAATGAATACTAAGATATGGGAAAAGCAAATAAATTATTATTGAGCCGAAATAAAATACGATACTAACTTTCTTACTCTTATTGTTGTGATTTTATTAATATATATATATTATATGAATATAAAAAAGAAAGCAGTAAGAATATTAATATTTAATAATGTTTAAAGCAGAATTATACATAGTTACTCATTGCTAACGTTAATATTAAAAATAACGTACATTTTAAGTGAGAAAAAAAATATGAGAGAAAAAATACATATTCCCCAAAATTTGGATTTCTTTTTGTATTATTTTTTATAATGTGATCTATGCTTTTTTTTTGATTAATTTTTTTCAGTTAAATGAAAAAATAAAACCACTTGAAGCTGAACTGAATTTCGATGTTTAGAATAAATTTTAATGTAAAACGCAAGAAGCTTGTAGTTCGGTCAACTATCCAATCTTTGTTTTCATGGTTGTATTTCATGGTGTATACGAAAAGAGTGTCACTTAGTTTATTAACAACGGCGAGCGGCGATGTAAAATTGTCATATTTTATCATTGCAAACTACGATGGTGATTCTGTGTAAGCTGGGCAAAAATTACCCTGCATAGCTCCCGGGACTTCTGGCATCCATACGAAGGTTAAATGCGAGTGGCAATTCCAAGTGCGACTTATGAGTGAGTATTGTTAATTCTTAAGGAATGCATATAAGCCTGCTTGGATAGATGATTTAAAGTACATTTGAATTTTAAACTTTCTTTCGCGGCTCCACATCCTTAAGGGATTGATGAGCTTTCGACGAGCCACAATGGCCATAAGAGGCATCTCATTTTGCCGACATTTTAGCATCAGTAACAAATTGTACGTGTCATTCATGTGTGTGCAGATCATGAAGCACACAACTTATATGATTTTAATAAGCGGGGGCTCACCTACTGATATAGGCACTATTGATTTCGACTGCTTATGTTTTCAATAAGACGGTACTACGTGACACACAAACAGCTTATATCGTTTGGCGATTCCATTTGAACACCGATTAGATTTTTACTTGTGGGGTAATGTTTTATCGCTGGCGTTTTTTTTTTATAATTGACTCGCGATCAAGGGGTTACAACTACCCTTAAGATGCGTAGCACGTCACGGGCGGGGGAAATATTTTGAGGAAAGATAGTAGAGGAAAGTAATTCTCCATCTAGCACGCAAATGCTGATGAGCCAGTGCGGAACATGAAAACTTTGCACAGAAATACCAAAGTTTACCCCCGCAAGTGTTATGCCTTTGCAGAGAAAAGCAATGATATAATTAGCAGAGTATTTCTTCAAAAATCTGGCATGCATCTAATCGTTGTCCGTTCTTTTTGCATACTGGAAGAAAATTTTTTGTTTGTTGCTGATTTTGGTCCGCCCGGATATTTACCATACCCCGGTACCCATCATATCTGGTGACCCCGGTACCCATCATACCTGGGGAGGCGCCCAATTGGGGACCAGCAACCCCAGAAGTTGTGCACTATGTTTCGAACAACACGGCGCTACGTGCCACACAGACATGTTATATTAGGATTGGCGAAGTTACGTGAAAGCCGCCACCAAAAGATACAACGCCAGTAGATTTTATTTTGTCGGGCAACTTCGAATCCGTAGCTATATCTTCCGGGCAATATGTTTGTCCGTAACACACAGACATGTCACAGCGATGTTACCTGACCAGCGCTTTATGGTAGTCTAACACAGTCTTACGTGCGGAGCGACGATAAAACGCTGGCGATAATGAAAATACGTCGCAGTCTATAATAATAGCTTCGTTCGAAGAAACTGTACCCAATGCGCCCTTAAAATGTACTCTCCTGAAATTGCACTCATACAGCACAACCCTGAAAATTCAATTTTTCATCGAACTGTGAAACTTAAAAAATTCACTGTGCGCAACAAAATTTTTTACAAACTCCTCGGGGAACTTCACTGCTGTCCTAGTGCGATGCTCTCATCGAGTACAACACAGTTCGTTATGGGCCGCTTTTTATAAGTAAGTATTTTTTTTAAGTTTTTCTACACAGCTGCTTTTTCTACATCGAAAAAAAGAAATAAATATGATTTTTTTTTGTTTTTTTATTTTTTTTATTATTAAAACTAATTTCTAATCTGCGCTCAAAGTAAACGCTTCCTTATAGTTTTTTAATAATTATTAAAAATACATGTACAACGTGGGATAATAAATAAAATCAAAAATCATATAATGTAATAGCATAAAACAAAATATGATTAGTATACCCTGTTTAGGGAATAAAAATATGTATTTTTATTTTCTTACAAAAAAATAATAAAACTACTAAATTTTAAATGTAGACAAAAATTGTTTAATTTTAGTTATAACTTCCTTAATTAATTAATAATAAATGTACATAAGACTCGATGTCCTAATTGATTTCGAAATATCAACGATGCAGATGAAGCACTGAAGCAGGATATAAAAAAAATGATTGATTATTGGCTTTCAAAAACCCTAGATTTAAAGTAATTGGATTTCATCACTTATGTTAAGATTCATTACATTCTGTTTGCCCATTCATACATACAAATATATTAAAAAAAAAACTTATTAATATAGTTGAAAGAAAAAATATCATAAATGTTGTAGATGAAAAGAAAAAAAAAGAAAAAAAAAAACAATATTATATAAAAAATAATGTGATTATTGACTGAATTTGATAGTAAATCATACCAAAAGTAATAACAGTACATATTATTTCAATTGCATAAATATATTATTACCATTATACCATTGGGTAAAAATACAAGTTAAGCTAAAAAGGTAAAAAAAAGTAAAATTACTTACTAAAAAGAAAATAATGAGAAACATAACAATGAGCATTAAATTCAATAAAGAAAAATATCATTATATCGAGTTAAAAATGTAAATTCTTGTTTTATTACCCCTTGATACTCGTGGCACAATTTCGTTTAAAAGCAATTTGGAGAGGGGACAAACATAGGTTTTAACAAAAAAAAAGTACCCTGTTAAAAGGAATAATATAAGGAATCTTTGAATAAAGAGCATTCGCTGGATTATTGCAGAAATACAATTTGCCTGCGATGAATGTTTCCTATTTTTGAATTCCACTATTATGTATTTGGTAACACACAACTGATTTTACGGGGCCGCGCGGCTACATTCAATTCCCCTTGCATCTTTTAGGTGATGGCAAAGCCGTTTAATTCGATAGCTCTAAGGTATTTGATACAGTTTGGCAACAGGCTATTTTATATAAACTGCGTGCACTTGGAATACGCCTATTCCAATGGATTGTAATTTATCTTTCAATCCGAGCAGTTTTGGACGGTTTCAAGCTCGATTTCCACCATATAATCTGTATTATCTCCAACACTTATTTTATATAAGCAACTTTTCACCGTCACTTTTAAGTCCAACATTTGCAACAGGCATTCGCTGAAGATAGTACTCATAGGGCCCAACCATAATAGACCTAAGCTGTATTAATCTAATGTCGAAAAACAACGAACATTCACGTCTTCTTACGTCACGTTTTCTTCAACTTTCGATGTTAACATCTTCGAAACCGATTGTCCGATCTAAAAAGTGCTTAAACCTTTGAGGTCAGCGAACATTACTTGATATATTCCCCTCTTTCACGGATCTCTTGAAGCACTTTTAAAAATAAATACGGGCTTAAATATGGCAATTAATGCTTATAACAAGGAAAACTAAAAGTCTAAACCAACAAAAGTTAACGAAATCGAGTAATGGGAAAATATCCCGAAAGCCGACTTAAGCTCATCTAATACCAAGTCTCCATAGGGCAGTAATCCGCGATATATACAAATCTTTATTAAATCCTCTACAAATCAAACGATTTACCATACAAATTTAAATCCTCTCGGCAAGCGATTCAAAACAAATTCTCTCATAAATCCCATTCACCTATTCACAAACCCATTTTCTGGAGGAAACTGTCGCTGTGCGACAGATCTCTGTCACAAGTACGTTTTCTATTGTGATTTTTACAGCAGAAATCGTTTTTCACTCCTGGAAAAAGACATCGCCACTCTCTTTTAAGAGCCAAATTGACAGAAACAGAGTGTTTGTGCCAAACTAATCCTACATTCGTCCGGTGGAGCCACTTTGGGATTTATTTTTAGCCGCTTTTTAATTCTTTGGATCTTATTCCCTGTGGAGACAAAGTATGAGTCTACTATGGTTGGGCCTTAGGTGGAAATGGTTGTGAAATGGCAAGGCTGTATATTCTTAATTCTTTGTATTCCCATATAAAGACTATGGTGCATAAAAAAACCCAATGCTATATAATTTTTTTAAGCTTAATAGAAACCTTTCACCCTTGACAGCTTTTTATGTTCCACTCAGTTTCTCTCCCCTAATCCCTTCCATTCGCGCAAAGTTAAATATGTTAGTACATATAGGGGTTAATATAAACCCTTGAACGAGAGTGAATTATAAAGAAAATATACTGAAATTTTACTGATGCTGCGTTCAGTGAGACAAAGCAGATTAAGTATTGTGAAACAGGGCTTCCCTATTAGCTCTGCAATGAAAAGGAGATTACAAGCAGATGTTTTAAGATTTTGAAAATGAGGATACAAAACGCTCCTGAGGAAATGGAGGTATACAACGAGGAAATAGAAGACGTTTTTGATCACGTTCATGATCAAAGACAGGTTGCTTGAAGGCCTGGTCTATAGGGAGAGTAAATTTAAGCCTAAAATCTGAGTTCTTTATCTGAAAACTAAACTTATTTGGTAAGCGGATAAACTGCTGGTGAAACAGATACAGTTTTTTTTGTACAGAGTTAGTACAAAAGTTCTTCTGTAACGAACTTCTTTATACCCGACCCTATTTTCCGTATAACACCAAAGCTAAAAGTTTTTTGGGCCGAATTCATGCACTGTATGTGAAATATTGGTATATGCCACGCCTCCTAAAATGGGCCGGGCTGAAAATTAAAATAATAGATTTTTAAGTGTTTTTCGGGTATAATTAAAATGAGTTCTTACGTACTCACCCCGAAAGTTTCGCTTAAATGTCTATGACCGACCGCGAAAACCTCAAACGTTATAAAATAATTGATTGTAATTTCTACGCCCCCTATAAGTGGACAGAGCTCCACTTTTAGGGGGCACTTCCTTTAGCAAATAGGAATATGCTAAATAATTGTCATAAATTTTTTTTCGAATTGGAGTAAATTTTCCGAGAAATCGGGTTTTTAAAAATCTTCCATGTTAAAATGGGGCGTGATCAATGGTTTGGACGGTCCAATTTTTATCTTAACGAAGACTTTTGACCACTTTTACTCTGCGCCAAAATTTGAGTTCCTACGTTTAGTCTAACTTGACCAAAACTTTTTTCTCAGATTGAAGATAGTTGTGGGCGACTAGTTCACAGGAAAAAAATATCTTCAATCAGTTTTCTCAGATTGAAGATAGTTGTGGGCGTGGCCGTTGGCGGATTTAACTTATTTTTGCACTTTGTCTGTGCAACAGAAGAACCAAGCCGTGCACCAAGTTTCAGCTCTAAAAGACCTAAAATCTTCACACATACAGAGGACGGACATGGACGGACACTTAATCAATTAACCTGTCGATCATATCTCTAAAAGGTCTTAGTGGTCTACGGTGAGCATTTTAATGTGTTACAAACTATGCATTAAAATTAATATACCCTGGGTCGGGTATAAAAACGCGGGACTCTTTCTTCCACTAAAAGCTTGCAAGTTTTCAGATATAGCCTTTAAGATCACCACGATTTTTGTAGTAGCGCTTTTTGCCAGCCACCTTGTATCTTTTTAAGGTGCAGCTGTAACTTATAATGGTCTTGTGTATACTTCTCAGTTAATTTTTTGAGGCATTTTTGAAGGCCAAGAGGCGATGCTATGCATTAAACAACGCAATAAAAAGGAAAAACGTTACTCTGCGCTTGCAATGATGGCGGCAGTCGAGGCTTGTTGAGATCCTTTTATACCCCATGCCAAAGGATAGGAGGTATATTAGCTGCATTCGCGTACTTTTTGTAGTAAAAGAGCAAA
Organism: Neoascia interrupta; assembly: GCA_947623515.1. Lineage (NCBI taxonomy): Eukaryota > Metazoa > Arthropoda > Insecta > Diptera > Syrphidae > Neoascia > Neoascia interrupta. Next base: position 14,305,101 of record OX392464.1, read on the forward strand.
TTGAAAATTAATTGCAGAGTGGCGAAAAATTTTCTCTTAAAGTATATTAAAGAGATGAAAATTGCAAGTTTGTTCAAGGTGGGGAAATGATTTACTCTCTCGTTTCTGTTGTCTTTTACGACAATTCTGTGTACGGGAACGTTTTTGGAGTAACTTGTAGTAAAATATTTGAATATATTCTGAGATATCTGGGTATCGCGTAACGGATATACGTTTGTAACATAGAGAAATAATCATCGTCGACCCTATGATCGAGACCGAATTTTAAGTCGATTGAGCTATGTCCGTCCGTCCGTACGTCCGCCTGTCGGTAATTTTTGGGCCTTAAATTTTGAGCTAGAAACTTGATATCTGTTTTTTTTTCAGGTGCCGAAGCAGTACAAGTGTAAACATTTTTGAAATCCGCCCACTGACACGCCCACTTTACATAATAGCATTAAAAATCAAAGTTGTCGTAGGAAGCTGAAATTTGGTTTGCGATATCCTCTCTTAACAACAATTAATATTAATAGAAACTGAAATTTAACAACCAAGATTTATGACGCTATTCGGAGCTTGACAGTGGTCAATTGGGATGGGGATCGAACTATTCGCCTAAGCGGACTGTAACCCTCCCACTACCTATTTTACTCGTATATGTTTGTTTTATAGATATCGCGGTAGACCTCCTAAACATACATAATAGGGAAAATTCACATATTTTTGTGGGAAAATTCTTTTTGACAGTGATTTTCTAATTATATAAAAATCTTTAATCCTGGAGTTGTCTTACTATCCTCAGAAATGCAACCAAATGCTCACACTGTTAGGAACTGCAACACTGTTCGCTGCAACCCAACTTCATTGACTTTAGCCCTATTACCTCCATTAGCATATGCTTTGGTACTGATTTTGAATAAATAAAAATAAATAAAAACGGCGTACCGCACAAGCGGACCATTAGGAATGCAGTAAAGTGGGAGGTTTATAATCCATCACTTCAGATTATAACCTCGCGCCTAAATGAAAAAGAAGAAGAAAAGATAATAAAAACAATTTGGTTTTTGAAATCCAAATCTATCAATTTAGCACGTAGGCAAGTACGTCAAATATTTGTTTCACAGCTGATATTCCCAAGGAACTTTATAATATGTCTCCACCGGAAATTAAAAGAGGATTAGCGGGTGACAGTTAAAAAGAAATCCCAAAGTGGCTCCACAGGACAAATATAGGATTGATTTGCAACGCGCACTCTTTTTCTGTCATTTTGCCTCTCAAAAGAGAGTTGCGATGTCATTTCCGAAAATCGAAAAAAGATTTCGGCTGTGAAAATTACAATAGAACACGTACTTGTGATCGATTTGTCGTGTAGATACAGTTTCAGTTTAATTTTTTGATTCTCAAACTGTTACAAAGGTGCAGCAAATAGGTTTGTGGGATTTATGAGAGGATTTATTGTTAATCGTTTGCAGAGGGGATCTAAATTTGTATGGTAAATCGCGAGATTTGTAGAGGATTTAATAAAGATTTATATTAATCTCGGATTAGTGCCTAGTGGAGACATTGTATTAATTTTAAATGCTTTGACTTGGAAATAAAAGTTGTCAAGTTTGACATGCCTGGTGTAGATTACAATTCACAAAAAAAAAAAAAAATGCTTTTTCCAGAGTTCGAAGCGACACACGATATGCAGTTTTTCGATTTACAGCTACTTACCAATTAAACATTGTGTTCTTAAAGAAAACTAAGAAATAAGAGCTTGTACCATATAAATGCGGTTCCTAGCTGCTTTGCAGCATTAGATTTTAACTTTTAATTTGATTAAATCTTAACAAATCACAAGGAACCCCGATTTTTTTTTTTATAAACAATTGGCTATCTTACTACCACTGTTTCTCTGCTTATCCCCATCACGATTATAGCTTGTTCCTTCAATCCAAATGGACCGCTTATTCCACCTTCTGGTAAAAGGAAATCACAGTTGGGATACCCCACCGGTTGAGAGAACTCTTCCAGATTAGAGTTGCTTGCACTTAGTGATTTTAGGGGCCATATGGCCAAGTTCCTAGACTTTCCGTGGCGTGCCACAACAAAAAACTAGAAAAAAGTAGAGCATTAAAACTTGTAGTAATATGAGACTTCAGAACTTACCTCATCGCTTTCGTCTATCAAATATCCAATAATCAAGGCCCAGTGTGCTTTGTGGCCGAATTTCAAGCAAGGTGCGTTATTGAAGTCAGGATCATATCTAGATGTTTGAGCAGGTTAAGGAAAAGTTCGGAATCCAAAAATTTATAAGTGGGTACATATATTGCAAATATGCCTAGCATACAAAGTGCAAAGAAGTGGATGCATCATTTTTCCAAATTAAGTTTTATTAAAGTCTAAGGAAATTAACAAATTAACCGGCCCTCATCGGTGGTGAAACCAAAATCACGCCATCGCCTCGCACAAACAGCATAGGAATTGTCCTCTTTGCGGTTTTGTAAACTTCCTCGTAGGTTTCCTCATCGATTTCGACAGTTGTGACTGTCTCTTCAGCATCTCCAAGGACCATGTTTAAATGCTGATCAAAGGCCTGAAATTAAATTAAACTTTTTTCGACTGGTTCTGGAACAGAGTATTAATAGTATCGTACATGCAGTCTTCCCCGAAGTTCCCGTTCGTTTCGCATTTTCACGTAAATCTTCTCGTCCAAGCTGAGACGGATCAAATCTAGTGGTTCCTTGACTGGGATAACTTGAATCTTAGCAAGCAAAAAATAGAGATTTCTTTGTTAATGAAGACGTTAATTGTGCATACTATATTGTGTTTTATTTACCTGCTCTTCTTCTGTTGCCATTATTTTAATATTTTCCCGGCAAATTTGCAAGAGGACAAAACGCGAAATATTAGTATTTTGACACACGGATGTAAACAACTGTCATAAGTCAAACGTTTGCAAAGTGCTTTCAACAGTGTAACCACTTTTGTAAGAACTTTAGTACTAGGCGTTTATGAAAGTATTTTTTTTTTTTGTTTTCATTATTTCAACATTACAGAGGTGGATTCGTCTATGGTGATCTGTGATTTTCACATTTTGTGACAGTCAATGCGATCAAATAAAATAATCCGTCTGCGTAAAGTGATCACAAAAATATTGTTCCGAATCGTTGCTTTATTTAGGCTTGTGATATAGGAACACTGATTTTTATTCGTACATGCAGAAAGTTAGCCTAAGACACAAATTACTTAATAACTAGATATTCAACTTGCGTCCCTTTTACGCTCCAACAAACATTTGTTTACTTTTTTTTGTAAAGCCTTAAAAGCTTTTTTAATGCTTTAAATTTCCGTGTCGGTGAATACGTCTAAGAAGATACAACAACAATTTACCTTACGCGATTAGCTGATGTTAAAGCGGCAAAACGAAATTCCATGGAAATGACGAATTCATGAATTTACTCACATTTGTGAACAAATGTCGGAGACTGGGTAAATTCATCAATTACAGCTTGTGGGCAAAGCTTTTACATTTCCGAAGTTGAATATCTAGTTATACAGTAATTTATGCCTAAGTTCCTGTTTTCATTTGGTATACCCTAACCTGATTTGTCAGAATTACTAAGTTGAGGGGAAGCGCCAGTGTGGTGGCCACCGTTCAACCTCAGTTTTATTTTGAGAAATAGATTTTGGGTTAGGTTAGGAAAAACCAAATGAAAACAGGCACTAAGAGTAGGCAAAAACACCAACTTAGCAGAAAGTTTGAAAACTGGTGACCAGCTGATTCTGACGGTGATTGATCGGGAGCTGTTGCAAGGAAATTGTGATGATCATAGTTTACGCAGACGAATTTTTGTGATTTGCGACATTATCATAGATCACCTTAGCCGATTCCACCCCGGTACATTATTATAATTTGATCAGCCTAACGTTTTTTTTCTGTAATATTTTGCTGGCACCTGTCAAATTGTGAGAAAAGGCTACAATTTCTGACAGATAAAAAATGCCAACTTACGCATTCAATGTATATACGCATTACCAACAAATGCTTGAATGCCTCTTGTGCAAAAATGCTCCTGGGCATTGACATAATATTATGTAGACTGCTAGTTGTTGTCTCCGTTTATACAAAACCTGTGACAAAAAAAGTACCTGATCTGTGCTGCTGTTTGGTAGTGGTAATGTGTTGCAAAAGCACTCCCCGTTGAATTTCTCATTGACAGTGTTTCCGAATTTGGCCACGGGTACCAAAGAGCGGTAGTTTCTACGTGCTTAAATGGTACGGTACCATAATGAAGGTGGGTACTAGCACTCTACATAATATATTTTGTCAATACTCCTGGGGTTCTGTTTGAAATGTAAAACAATTGTTGTAGTTACCGCTTGCCCACAAATTTCGTGACAGAAGACACTGTAGTTGTAGTAACGTAATTGGGTGCGACTTTAAAGCACTTTAAAGAAAAAAATTAAAATGGTAAAAGAACTTCTTATCTCCACCTTATGTCTTCACCGACAATTCAAAGAAGATTAGAGGGAGACGATTAAAAATAAATCCTAATGTGGCTCCATCGGATAAATATAGGATTAATTTGACACGAAAACTCTGTTTCTGTCATTTTGGCTCTCAAAAGAAATTGGCGATGTCATTTCCCAGGAGCAAAAAACAATTTCCTTAGTAAAAGTCACAATGGAAAACGTACTTGTGACAGAACTGTCGCACAGGGACAGTTTCAGTTTTCTCTTTTGATTCTCAAACTGTTGCAAGGGTGCAGAAATTAGGTTTGTAAATAGGGTGAATGGGATTTATGAGAGGATTTATTTTTAATCGCTTGCCAAGAGGATTTATATTTGTATGGTAGATTTGATTAAGATTTATATTAATCGAAGATTAGTGCTCGGTGGAGACATGGTATTATATTCTTACTTTTTATGTTTTATGAGATCGTTCGAAAGTATATTGTAAAAATAAAATCTCGCAAATCGCGAGACTAGATTTGCGACAAAATTCCGAATTGCGACTCTTTCAAACCGCACGACAAAATATTGATTTTTTATTTATTAAACCATAAAAATGACGGTGAACACCAAGATTCACTAAAATCGCACAGCTGCCGAACGGTTGTGTGCTGAGTTTATCGCAAAGACATTGCAACTCTTTTTTTTTTCATTGAAAAGAATTAATTTTTATCAAAACTGACAGGAGCTGCAGAAAATTATTGTTCTTGTGTTAAGTACGCTTGCTGCAGAAAATAGCGCTGTTTTTTGTCGCCGTGTGTCCCAAGCCTAAGATGAAGAAAGAGTGTGATAATCGTTCATCTGCAGTATAAATTACTGAAAAAGAAACTAGTACTTTTCTCCTTAGGTACGTCAAATATGCCAAAATGGCATGCAATCTAATCTAAGCTTTTTAGTAAGCAAGGGGTATTTGCAGAATTTTTCTGATTGCGCCAATAATGCACAAAAGAGGAATTTTAGGCTAGAGACACACGGCGACAGAAAAACGCGAGACTAATGACCGTCCGACTAGAAGCACACACGTTTATATTCTAGTCAACAAACGATTGCGGCAACGACAATAAGTCGCGAGACTCGTTTTGCGACAAATTTCCGAATTCGAATTGCGACCCTTTCAAGCCGCGTGACAAAAAATACAATTTTATTTTATTTAACAATAAAAAATTACTGTTTTCACTTCAATTCACCGATACCGTAAGCTTGAAAACTCTTTTTTTTTAGCTACAGAAATTTAAATTTTTCATCAAAGCTGACAGAAACCGCACGGAAAATTATCGCTCGTGTGTCGAGTGTTGCCGTGTGTCCGTGTTGCCGTGTGTCCCAGGCCTAGCAGTTAATTTTTGGCAACAATTATTTATTCAAAGTGGGAGCTCTTGGCACAAGCAACGTCAACGTCAACTTATTCGAGAATCGTTAACCGAGACTTCACCAGATGCGCTCCTTCTTTGAACAAATTTAAAAATCTCATTTCTAGTTATCTGGATCACTTATCTAGGCTCACTTGATTGTTTTAAATACGTATAGGTATATGAAGAATATTAAATACTGGGTTAATTTTTTAGTCTTGAAAAGGATACGCCACAAAAATGCACGAACCGTTGAGTAAACAGTCTCTGACCTTGGCACAATTCAATTGACCTTCGAACAGTTGGCATTTGATTGGGCCAAGCACTGCCGTTGCCCCGGCGATTGTATCACAAATTAATTGATGTAAATTTTTGGCACTAAACATTTCTCCATTATTGGTGTAGTTTCGTTGTTTGGCAATGGACAGCAGCTGTGCTGGTGCTGGAGATCCATCGAGCAGCATGCTTAGGGCTGTTAATCCACAGGTTGGACCCTCTTGCAGAATGCTTGGGATATTTTTATATTGACAGCTCTTTGGCGACGTGTAAGTGCACACTTTGGCCAAGTAGCAAGCTTTCTGCAGCTCAGGCCATGAATCGGCCCAAGTGCACTCGTCGATGTCACATCGTTTCGCTACTGTTGCCGTTCTGTGCTGTTGGGGTTGATTAGTTTTGACCATTCCAAACACTGGTGGCGGGGGTGGAATTGCTGACACTTGCCCCGAGTTCGACATTGGGATTTATTGCACTCGACTTGTTACAGGGAGATCACAATTTTTCACGAATCACATAACTTTTTACTTGATTTACCGCGGGGCGAAAAGTCAAGTCAGACACTACGCGCACCTGTGCGTACGAAAATAAACAAAAATTTCTCATCAGCCTTGCGATAAAGTGACATTTGGAAAGAGCGCTTTTTATTTGTAGCAGATAGCGGTAGACACTAAAGGTTTGTCTATTGGATGAAAGAGATGAGTTGGCTAGATGCAACAAGATGTCACTAACGAGGTTTTGGTTTATGCATTTGTTTTCGAAGTTGATATTCGAAGAACAAGATGTGCCCGGTATCGTCGATAGATGGCGCCTAAAATTTTGTTTGCGGAAAACCGTGTGCCATCATTACGTTTTTCGTTTAATCGGCGTTGTAATTGCTGCTTATAATTTGTCCTCAATTTATTATTACCATTCATATTTATTTAAAAGTAATAAATTGAAATTTAATCTTAAAATAACTGGAGCACTTGCTACCAGGGCTTTCGACTAGAGTCTCCAATTTAGTTTAGTGAAAAAGATTAATAATAAATCTCTAAGGGGTCCGACCAGACACTCATGATACTAACGTTACGCTATCCCTTTCCTGCTGCCAATTTAAGTCTAAAAAGAGATTGACGATAGGATTTTAAAAAAAATGTGTGTAAAAAAAAGCGAAAAAGATCTGTGTTCAAAATCTTATTAGATTATCTACAGAATTTTGACAGATCTGCAATAATCGAACTGTTTGGGCTTAAATTTTTATGCCCGACAAGTTGGATAAGAGTCGACCACAAGCTCTCTCTCTCTTGCTAATAGCTATTTTTGCTAAGAAAGTGACGATGACGTTTTCTAATGCCAGGGGGGGGGGGCAAAAACAATTCGTTAGTTTTGAAGGTAATTTCAAACAAAAATTGCCATATTTTTACTTGCATTAAGGATATTGTACAGACCGTAACTGCAGGCAGATCAAAAACATAGTTAAACTCCAATTTTGTTTTAAAATATGGTTTCTTCATGGACCACAAAAATGCGAGACGATTAAAAATAGATCCCGAAGTGTATCCACAGGACAAACTTAGGATTAATTTGACACAAGTACACATTTTTCGTCGTTTTGGCATAAAAAACTGACGATAGGATTTGGAAAGTACCACTAGAAAACGTTTTTGTGATGTATCTGTCATACGTAGACGGTTTTCTTTATTCTTTTTCGAGACGTATATTGTTATTAGATCGTGCGAAAAGCTTAAAAATGGGTCAAATGAGGCTTGTGATTAGGGTGTATCAGATTTATGAGGAGATTTTTTTTTTCGGGCTCTTGGCGAGGGGATTTAAATTTGTTAAGTAGATTAGCTGAAGATTTATGGTAATCGCGGATAAGTGTTTGGTGGAGGCATTGCAAATGCATTGCATTAAGCTTCGACTGTCATAAGACAGATTTTACGTCCGCACTGTAAATTGCGACAATCGAATAGAAGAGGAGATTTCTTTTTAACCTCTTACCGAGGATAAATTTTTACATTTTACATAAAATTTGTATGACGTGTTGGTAATATTGACAGTTGTTGAAGATTTATGATACCCGCGCAATAGTGCCCGACAGAAATATAAAATAAATCTTGAGAAAAGATTTATATTAACTGCGGATCAGTGGAAAAACATGGTGATAGTCTAAGGCTGAGCCATTGAATTTAGTGGTAAGTTTAGCAGGTATGAACTTCAAAATTGTTAAAAGGATCCGGGACATAATGTAGTAATTAGTGACATTGCGAGTGACCAAATGAGACTAATTGAATTTTCTAAATGTCGTTCTGAACAAATAGTTCTGGCTAAACTTACTTCGAAACTTATACTATGTCTCCACCGACAATTAAAACAAGATTAGCGGGAGACGATTAAAAATAAATCCTAAATTGGCTCGATCGGACAAATATATAATTAATTTGAAACGAAAACTCTGTTTCTGTCATTTTGACTCTTAAAAGAGAGTGGCGATATCATTTCCCAGGAGCAAAAAACGATTTCCTCAGTAAAAGTCACAATAGAAAACGTACTGGTGACAGATCTGTCGCACAGGGAAAGCTTCAGTTTCCTTTTTTGATTCTCAAACTGTTACAAAGGTGCAGAAAATAGGTTTGTGAATAGGGGGAATGGGATTTATTTTTAATCGCTTGCCGAGAGGATTTAAATTTGTATGGTAAATCGCGTGATGTTTAGAGGATTTAATAAAGATTTATATTAATCGACGATTTTTTTTTTTTTTTTTTTTTTCCGTGGGTAGGAAAAACCTTCATAGGCACTACGAGGACCGGCCGCGCGTGCTCATAGTAGTGTGAGATTCTTACTCACTAAAAAACCTCCCATTTTCCGTCAGACTACGACTAAGTTTCCTTAACAAGTAGTTCAAGCTTCTGTAATAATCGCGTGTGGCAGGCTGCCTTCCAACGAAGGCACCTACAATACCGTCAATTTATGCGGTTTCATCTTATGCTGCTAGATCTAACGGTCTCATTCGTTGTAGTCGGCGCGTAAGATTTGTCTGATCCAAAGTTCGGATAATTTCATTGTTGCAGTGTCCGCGAAGACGAGTACTAAGTTTGCGGGCAAAGTTTGTTACCTCGTCAGACACGGTTGCGATTCCTAGATCTCGGTGTAGATCGCTATTTCTTATATACCATGGAGCATTAACGATTGCTCTGAGTGTCTTATTTTGAAAAGTTTCTAAAATAGATATATTGCTTGGTTTAGTACAACCCCAAAGTTGTATACCGTACGTCCAAGATGGTTTTAACACTTGCTTATACAAAAGCAGTTTGTTATATATGCTTAGTTTCGAAAATCTTCCGATAAGCCAACTCATTTCTCTTAACTTGATTTCGAGCTCGTCGCGTTTCTTTTTAACGTGCGGCTTCCATTTAAGTTTTGCGTCTAGAGTCATTCCTAGATATTTCGCTTCATTTGAGTACGGGATTTGTACCGAGTTAATGAATAAAGGTTTGTTGTTTATCTTTTTGTAAGTAAAGTTAACATGCGTTGACTTAGTCTCGTTAAGGACAACTCGCCAGCTCTTCGTCCAGTCGCATATTTTGTCTAAAGCGCGCTGGAGTTTCCCTGTTGATAATTCAACTGTCGTATCAATAGCGAGAATAGCAGTGTCATCTGCGAACGTAGCTAAAATTGTTCCCTCATCGTGGGGTATGTCTCTTGTATAGAGCAAAAATAATATTGGGCCGAGAACGCTTCCTTGCGGGACACCGGCATTTATCTCTTTGAATTCCGAGTACTCATTTTCGTACCTTACGCGAAATATTCTGTCTTTAAGGTAAGACTCTAAGATTCTATAGAGTTTTTCTGGTAAGCAAAGCCTTAATTTGTACTTCAGGCCTTCGTGCCACACCTTATCGAAGTGTTGCGATACGTCGAGAAAAGCGCTAGTACATATCTTTTTCGCTTCCAGAGCTTTTTCGATTTCGTTTGTTATACGATAGACCTGGTCGATTGTTGAATGTTTTTTTCTAAATCCGAATTGGTGATCCGGAATCAATCGTCTTTCTTCAATGATTGGTTGCAACCTTTTAAGCAACAGTTTCTCGAACACCTTAGCTATTATCGGCAGTAGCGAAATAGGTCTGTATGACTTTTTGTCGTTTGGACATTTTCCTGGTTTCGGAACCATTATGACCTCGGCCACTTTCCATTGCCTTGGAACGTATAAAACTCTCATGGAAGCGTTAATGATATAGAGTATCTTGACCAAAGCTTTTTTCGGTAGCTCCTTTAGAATTTCGCTAGTAATTAAGTCGTAGCCAGGGGCTTTGTTGTTTTTCAGATTATTTATCGTTTGACGAAGTTCAGCCAATGACACGGTTTTTATTCTATAATTATCTTGTACCGCATAAGGATTGAGCTCCTCGACCAACGGTTCCCCGTCAAACGGTTTGAATGTTTCTTCTAGGTAATCTGCAAATAAATCCGCTTTTTCTTTGTCTTCTCTTGCCCATTCGCCGTTGGATTTTCTTAATGGCGCCGAGTGTGCTATAGGCTTCTTAACGGACTTGACTGCTTTCCAAAGAGAGTAGTTCGAACCTTTATCGGCAGTCAAACTTTCGAGGTAAGCAGTAGTCTCGCGACTTTTAAAATCTTGAAGTTCGTGCTTCAGTTTGTTAGAAAGGTGGTTCAAGATTTTCTTATCCGGGGATGCTCGCGAACGTTCTCTTGCACGCTCTCCTCTTTTCGCATATTAGCTCTTCTATTTCTCGCGGATATATTGTTCCGCTGTTCGATAATTCGGACCTCCGAAAAGAAGTGTTATTCCACGCAGCGCTCTGAACAACTCTCACGAGTTTATCTAATTCTTCTTTTTATTTCAAGTGGCGTTTCAAGCGGTACATTTAAAGCTTTGTTTTCTTTGCAGTATTTTCTAAAGCCGTCCCAGTCGGTGTTGTTGTTAGTTAATCTAGGCGCTCTATTCTTTTTCGCTAGGCTTCCGCCGATTTTCAAAAGAACTGCCGAGTGATCTGAACAGAGATCAAAGCGTTCTTCTACGTTCGTAAGGTAACGAGGTACCCCCTTGGCGATAAAGAAGTCGACGAGATCAGGTATTTTATTTCTGTCGGTTGGCCAATATGTTGGCTTTCCCGTCGATAAGAAGATCACGCCGCGTTTTGTACTTGCTTTAAAGAGGGCTCTGCCTCTTGTTGAATTGCACCGTGAGCCCCAAAAAGTATTTTTCGCGTTAAAGTCCCCGCCGATGATAAAGTTTGACCCAAGTGAATCAAAGAGCAGAGCAAGATCTTCATCTGCCAGCCGATACTGCGGAGGAAAATAGCTCGTCGCGATGTTGTAATTTATGTGACTTAATTTTACTGAGACTGAGGTTATTTGCATAGAGTCAAGTTCTATTTCTTCGTTTTTGGAGTGCTTTATGCAGTCTTTAATGTAGAGAGAGGATCCACCTCTCGAATTTTCTGAAGGATGATGCGCGTGATAGTCAATGTAACCTTTTATTTTGCGTGCTGAACCCTTTTTAAAGTGGGTTTCCGAAATCAGGCATATGTCTACATTATTCTTCCGTAGGAATACTTCTAGTTCGTCAATTTTTTGCAAAAGGCCGTTTGCATTCCATGTAATTATTTTGATTGACTTTCCCATATTCATGATTTTTTATTAAATGTTTTTCGAGGTTTAAACTCGAGCTCGCTCAATTTGTTGAATATTACTTGATTAAGTTTCGCCTGTTGCTCAAACTTTTCTAAAATCATGCCTAGAATTTGAGAGACCGAATCTGATGCGGCCGATTGTGGCTTACTTTCACGTGACGCGACTTGAGCGTACGATTTTGGACCAACAAGTGTGGATTCTCTCTTTTGACTCCGGTGGGAACTAGGACCAGCGACGTTTTCTTGCGCATTTTGAATTTTGCCTTTAATCAAACCCTTATCCCTTGTCGACTTAGGGGTTTTTGGCTTATCTACTTTAGGAGGTTTTAGGCTTGAGCCCTTATTTTCAGTATTTTTCTTCGGAGCTTCATGTCGTTTTTGCAACTCAATGGCAATTTCGCAACCTCGGTAGCTCGCTGGGTGACTTCCCCTGCAATTGGCACAAACCGCGGGGGCCTGACTGCTGACATTGCAATCCGTCGAGAGATGTTCGCCGGCGCATTTTACGCATCGCGGCTTTTTCTGGCAGTACGCTTGCGTATGTCGGAAACCCTGGCATCGCTTACATTGGGGAACTAGCCTGTTGCCCTTCGGCTTGGGCTCGATTTTTACCTTGATGTTAAGGATTTCGTTAATATTTTCAGTTCTATCAAAAGAAAGCATAAAAATTTGCAGGCCGCGTCGGACAACAGCGGAATCTTTGCCTTCGTCCGTACGTTGCTTCTCTTTCTTTATTATGTTCACGGCGTCAAGAATTTTAAAGCCTTGGGCTTGAACGTCTTGTATTATTTCGTCCTTGGTACAGGATGGGTGTAGTCCCCTCGCTATAACCCGCAGCGGCTTTTCGAGGTGATTTTCATAAGTAAACCATTGGATTTTCTCTAAATTTAACTTTTGTGACAGTGACCGATAGGCATCAGAGTCATCGACGTTAACTTTCCATACGTTGTTTCGAAGTGATGTTAAGTTATATTTCGTCCCAAGAGTATTTTTAAGGATGTTTCGCAACTTTCCGTAGTCCGCGATCCCAACGACATTTATTGCAGGTGGTCGGCGGTTTTTTTCTTGGGGTATTCCTGTCGCTTTGTTTGATACGACTGGTGTTTCTTCTTTTTGCTGCACGGTTTCTACTTCGGGTGAAGAACCGGCCTTTCGTTTCTTGGTAAGCCTTTTCCTAAAGACCGGATTCGTTTCGCGTGCAAGTTCTTCCTCGTCCGTCTGGTATTCACATTGACGTTTCGGCGTTTCCTCGCATACTATAGTACCACGGGGGTTCCTTAAGGCTTCATTTTCTTTACGTAAGGAATCTACTTCGCTTTTAAGCTCATGGTAGAGACGTTCCATTTCATTAAGCTTAGCACGGAGTTCTTTGTTTTCCGTTTCAAAGCATTTAATTTTCGCTGAGTCCTGATTAACCGGCGGACTTCCTTTCCCGGAGACCTTTGATCCAGCTGGTGGAGATCGAGGCACCCTTGATTTTTTCAAAAAGGGATTTATAAGCAATAAATGGCCCCCCCCAGAATCCGTAGAGCCTACCTCCGAAGAGGGTGGATTTGCCAGTGAAACTGGATTGCCACCTGGGGTAATAAAATCTTTTGTTTTGTCCATTGCATAGTTTGTATGCGCTACGCGCTCGGCATACGGAGGGTGGATTTTAGTCGCCTCTTACGACAGGCATGCCTTACCTTAATCGACGATTAGTGCTCGGTGGAGACATGGTATTACTTTCGAAAAATTGCTTCAAATCTGTCAACCAATGCCACAGATTTTTGTCCATCAGGAACTTTCTCTACTGAGTGACGACTGCAGTGACAGCTGCATTTCGTGTGTACAACACTTTAAGACCCTTTAATCTTTTACTTACCCTTCGGCTCAGTTTCGGATTACAAGAAAAAAACATTAGCTAACGTGACTACTGGCCTGTTGAGCTACTTGTGTGTCTCCATCTGTCCAAAATCAAGGTGGGCTAGTGCCTAATTAACCTCTTAAATAACCACTTTTTACCCACGGACAGCTTCCATGCTTAGAGATATAAATGTCAAACGTCGGTTTCTCGTAACAAGAAGAAATAATGTTACTGTCATGCTCACAAGCCTGATGGACAAAAACCTAGATTAAACGCCATCTAGCGCTCTTTAAAGACAACACTTCAAAACTTGCGTTTAAAAAAAACTTTATCACAGTAAAAAAATACAAATTACAAAAAAAATCGATCAAGAAAAATATTTAACATAAACTGCAGCATGAAAAAAAAACCTACTAGGCTCAATAGAGGTTATGCTTATTATATCCAGAGACTGTGCTCGGTGGCAATGTCAGGCATGGTCCATTGTATAAGAACTCCCAGTCTACGAGAAAAAAAAATTGTACAAAATCCGAACCGCAGTAAATTTTAAAAAGACAACTTACTTTCGTTTTTACTGCATTTGACGTTTTCAAAATAGCAGGCATTACCAAATGTCTTCATTTGACCATTGTAGGCTGCGCATATAGGGTCGCTGATGTCAAGGCATTGAACAACCTCACATGTGGGTGCGGTGGCAATTGGTTTACTTCGTACGATAACTGACATCTTGTCTTCGTGGAAATTGTACATATTGTTTGGACTGGTGTTGGTGCCTTAAAGGGATAAAACAAATTAAGGATTGCACAAAATGTGACTTTCAAAGACGCCTTACTTGTTTGCATGTGATTAAACACTCCGAAGACCATTTGGGGGTTGGAAGTTTCAGCTGGATAGTTTGGACCAAGACTTGGGTTTATCGGTGGGATTTGTTCGTTGGTGAAACATGGTCCTGCGTGAAGGAATAGCCAGTCTGCAATGGAGATCAGGTTAAGTACGTGCGGTTATGACAGTTCTTAGGGACGGGAAAGGGTTAAATCACCTATTTTAGTTTTACAAATCTCAGCGCGAAGCATGCACTCATTTCCGAAGGTCTTCGAAACTCCTTTATGAACAGCGCATACAGGTTGATATTGCAAGGTACACGCTTGAGGGCATTCTTTAATAGGAGGAGGGCATTCTCCATTCTTTAGAACCGTCCACACTGCAAATAAATAATTTATGAAACTCAGCTTATTTTAAGAATTTTAATCGAACACACCTGTTTTCGATCTACACGCTTCGATCTTCATCTCACAAATGTTGGCGAACGTTCTTGTCTCCAACTGGTTAGTGGCGCATACTGGACTGTAGATTTTCGCACAGAATTTAGGGCAGTTGTCATCTTCGCAAACACTTCTCGATACAATCTTCCAAGCTGTTTAAAGAATTTCAATATTAAATTGGTTTTGAAAAAGGTTTTTTTAAACATACCACTTCCGGATTTGCAATTTTCGTATTCCATTTTGCAGGCATTATCAAATGTCTTCGCTTGACCGTTGTACGACGCACACACAGGGTCGATTGTGTTTGGGCAAACAGGGCAGTAATCGCATTCTCCTAGGCTAAGGATCACCCATTCTACATAGAAAGATATTTCAATATGATTAGTGTTTCAAAGATTCCGAAATATTGAAGTCCTGCAATGTTTGAAACGTTTTAAGCAGATATTTCGGTAGCTACGCAAAACTTGCCGATTCTCCAACATTCAACCTCTATTAGCAGGTTATGAGACAAACATTACACATGGCCGAGGACCCATAAGCTTAACGCGTCATGAACCAAATTGCTCGTAAAAAGTCGAATCTTAGGCTGAGCTTTTAATCACTGCCTTGAAGGTAGGAAATCATCATGGATGTGATTTGTGTAAGGAGACCTGGGAGGTCCTTAAATTTAACTCTATTATAGATAGAAAAAAAGGTAGCCGGATAACTGTTTTTAAGAAAAGGATAAAGGGACTTGATTGTACAGTAACATTAACATTCTGTATAAAAGACTTCTGAGGAGCCCAGAAAGGTCTTCAGATCTACCTCGTGCAGAGAACACAAAAGAAGATACATAACTTGTATTGTGCAGCTGAGAAAAAATAACTACAGACCACTTTAGCTGGAAAGCCAGAATACTACAGGGCCATCATAAAGGGAAAACTATTGTTCGACTAAAATGTCCTCGAAAAGACTTCGAAAAAGGTTGAAAATTAATAAAAATGAAGAAAACTCACGGGTATTGGTTTTATAAGCCTCATGGTTAAGCTCACATTCGTTCGGGAAAGTCCTTTTTACTCCGTTGTATATCGCACAGACAGGATCATAGTTCACAGGACAAGTGTTAGGACAATTACGTGGCTGGTCTGATACTTTGCACTCGCCTTCGTAAACAAGAACCCATTCTGCAAGCATAATAAATCTTAGTACCTTTGTCGGATCTTGGGTTCCATTTCGAGGCCTACTTACTTCTGCCCGAATAGCAATTTTCTCCCATTAGCTGGCACTCGTTGGTGAAAGTTTTCTGCTCCCCATCGGAAAATCCGCAAACTGGTTGATAGAAATTTGAACACTTCGGACACGGTCCTGCGGGAACAACTGGTGGTGGCTGCTTTTCACATTCTCCAAGAGCAACTATTTCCCAAACTGTGTAAGAAATCGAGTAAGAATAGTTTTGCGAAACGAATTCAATTCAAAGGCTTGATTGCATACCTGCATTTGTTCGCGCGACTTCGGCATCCATTTGGCATTTATTTGTGAAAGTCCTTGTTTTACCGTTGTATGCTGCACAGACAGGGTCATAGTTTGCTGGGCAGACAGCTACTTCTGGTTCATTTGGGCTTACGCACTCTCCTCTATAGAGGACTATCCAATCTACAAAAAAAAGTTTACGGCCAATAAGTCATGTCTTAAGTAAGGATCTTAGTTTTACTCACTTTGACCAGTATTACACGCGGTAACGCCCAGCTCACAACTACTCGGGAATGTCCTTGTTTGGCCTTGGAACGCTGCACACACCGGGTCATAAATGGCTGGGCAAAATTGTGGACATGGTTTCGTTGGTGATACTGGGGGCTGAGGTTGCTTTGGGGGCAGTTGTGGGTTCGGTGACAAAGGCTCCGAGGTTTTTGGACACTCACTCTCGCATATGATTTGCCATTCTGCAAATAATCAAGTTTGCAATAAATTCATTCATATCCTGAGATAAAATGACAGAAAACATACTTGTTCCAGAAAAACATTCATCTACACCGAGAATGCATTTATTTGGAAAAGTTTTCGTTACACCTTTCGAAGAAGCACAAACCGGTTGATAGATGTTTGGACACAGTATGGCAGCACAATTTGTGGGTGGTGGTCTGCATTCTCCTCTATGCAAATAGTCCCATTCTATTTCAAACAGTTTATGGTATTAAAAGAAGCTTTAGGTGCATATTAAGTGATGAAAACTTACGACACTTTGTAGTACAAACTTCCAGGTCTAGTAAACATTCATTGTTGAAGGTCCTATTTTCACCATTATAAGTGGCACAAATGGGACTGTATATTTTTGGACAATCTGGCTCACATATTGGCTCTAGTTCAGTGCATTCGCCTTCGTATTTTACTTGCCAATCTGAAAGAGTTATGAAGTTTATCTTTATAGCAAAAAGTGTCGCATTTATGGATAACATTTTTTACAACACTCCAGCTTGTGCAGATTTTTTTTCTAAAGAAGCTAGCCGAAACAAGACTAGGTCTTACACTGAGAGTCTTTCCTAAGCACTTTTAGTTTTTTTTCATGCGCATATTTTTCAAAATGTCTCAATTAAATCTTAAAGAAAACACACGATTTTAACAGAGTGGCGCTACTTGCCACACAGTCAACGAAACAATTAAGTAGCTGAGAACTAAAGTCGGAAGCAGAGTCATTCACCAATCACAAGTTGAAAGATGCTAGGGCGCACGGTAGCATTTTGGGTAAATGCAAATTGGGATACGTACAACTATTTTTAAATCACATTTCTTATTTTTAATAATCTCTTTTTTTAAAAAAAAATTTTAATTTTAAGAAAAAAAAAAAAACGTTCGAGATTTATTCGAGTTTTAGTCTTTCGTTATGTGTTTGTTTTTTACTCGATTCGAGATTTTCGAACCCGATTTTCAAGACTTTGTCACTTTGTCAATTCTAAATTTTTGTCGTTCTAGCGAACGGGGTGTTTCCGTCTAAAAGGACGTAAAGCAGAAATTGAGCAAGCTCGAAAATCTAAAAGTATACGAAATCAAAACCAACGTGAAACGAACAGAACTGATTAGGTCTGCTACAGCTAAAGCCAAGACGCACGGTTTGTAGTTAATTTTTTATTTTTCTACAGAAATTGACATAACCAATTGACACAAAAATTGCTTAGTTTTATGGGTCGTATGTCTTATTATCTAATGCTGGTCGTATGAGATTTGTGTATATGTAACTAGCTGTCAAATTTCCTTAAGAATCAAATCAAATTTTACGTTATTTTGCAATAAATGTATATAAAACTTGAAAAAATTTATGTAGCAAATGTTTTAGGCACAAGAAGTCTTTTCTAGATTTTTTTCTAAAGCACTTATGGCTGCGTCACAACACAACAGAAAACGTACTTGTGACAGATCTGTCGCACAGTTTCAGTTTCAGTTTCCTTTTTTGGTTCTCAAACTGTTACAAAGGTGCAGAAAATAGGTTTGTGAATAGGGTGAATGGGATTTATGAGAGGATTTATTTTTAATCGCTTGCCGAGAGGATTTAAATTTGTATGGTAAATCGCGTGATTTGTAGAGGATTTAATAAAGATTTATATTAATCGAGGATTAGTGCTGGGTGGAGACATGGTAAAAGAGTATGCACTGGAAAATATGCTTTTGGAGCCAACAGTGTTTAAGTGGCTCACTTCGCGGGTTCAAAGGATTTCAACTCTCTTTAAACACAAAAATACAATAATCGCTCGGACAATTGAACGAGCGCCGTTTTCGCTTGTTTCTCCAAACTAAATTAAGTGTAAAATATCCTCGATTAAGCGATTCGACTGAGTGATATCTATTTTGCAATCGTTTTATACTTTTTTGTGAAATTTCCTCGATTTGAATGCTAAAAGTTATGGTTTTTTGCTGAAAGGGTGTTTCCACCGGACACTAATCTCTTCACGACAAGAATAAAAATTGCGTAATAAATCTCTTCCACGTAAGAATTCTTAAATCAAACCAAACAGAATTCAACGTGTTCTGTGCGTTTTCTGACGAAACAAAGCAAACACACCTTTTATTGGGAGCTGGATATCATCAACAACCGTGTTTCTTGCGTGGTGTAAAAGAAGGCACAGAACGGCTTATGTTGCTGTTGACGTGGATGTGGTTGTTGCTGTCAAAAAAGTTTAATGTAATAAGGTGTGCTTACTGCAAAATAATGATGGATGTTTATGTTGATACTGCTGGTTGATGTATTCAAGTCGGTCTACTATCAACTTTGTGGACCGAAATCCCAAACAACAGATATGACGTTTGTTTTTCTATTTTTGAGCTATTTCGTTGCATATACTAAAACAATCGATGGCAATTAATACGCCATTCACATTGAATCATAAACTGTGTTTTTGGCAAAAATTCTACACAAAACCGTTTAGCCGTTCACACCTCTGCACGGGAGCTGGGGTTTGTTTTTGTTTGCCTGTAGTACAACAATTGGCATAATTTTACTCCATATGTACATACATATTAATTTTCAAAAGGGCTTTTAAAGATCCTTGAAAAAAGGGATTAGATATATCAATAATTGTACCGTGTTGTACCAATTTTCAGATAGAGACTTCGGTTTCGTAGATATTTGTATCCAAAGTTGAGGCAAAAATGACATTCTTTGCAATTTACAAAAATTTTAATTTGTATTTTGCAGAGACAACGTGATACTCGTGACGTTCATAGTGGTTTTTAGCAAAAACTACCAAAAACTGGGGGGTTACGAAAACAGAAAATTTATAAAATGTATGGGACAACTCACGTTTTTGATGAAGGTTATGCGAGCTTACGCAAAAACTTAGTTTACGATCCAGTGTGATAAGGCTATAAGAATGAATTAAATTATTTTTGAATCTGAGTTGCCTGAGAGGTAAAAAAAAATTAATGTTTACAAGGAGATGGGCAGATGACGTGATGTCATTGAGAAATGTAAAAATCGAAAGCATACGTCAAGCTAATCTCCTCTATTCCGGTGGACACACTTTGGGATTAACTTTTGATCTCCATACGTTAATCTTTGTAATATGTGCGGTGGAAACACCCTATTAGACACTGAAGTATAATCATAAGTTTTAAGCTGAATGGACACACTTTAGGATTAACTTTTAATCTCCATACGTTAATCTTTGTAATATGTGCGGTGGAAACACACTATTAGACACTGAAGTATAATCATAAGTTTTAAGCTGAATTAATATCTGTAATTTGGTGATATCAATTAAGACAAAAACCAAAATAATTCGAAACTACTGTGCGGTTAACTAGTTTCAGGAAACGTCACTTTTTACTTCAACTTTCAAATTTAGTATCTAAGAAACCGAACTTCTTATGTAAATTGTGGTTGCAGATTTGAGTTCACCCAATGATTTAGTTTTGTTTAGCCGTTTCGACGACAGTATTCCGGAAATTTACGCGATTAGAGCCGAGGACACCCAAATCCATACATTAGCACAAAATAAATCCAACACATTCCACTCCGGTAAACTTATGCTGGCAAGTTATATACATTCATATGTAGGTGGCCATGTCCCTGAAGAGGGAAGTTATTATACATTTCTTCCCTCTTCAGGGACTTGGCCATGAAAATAGTGCGACTTTTAAGTGTATAAAGTTGGCTTCTAGCCTAAAATCTTTTTATCTCAAGGGTAAACAAAAATGTGATTTTATTTTTTATGCTCCACGTCCACGCACTTTTAATCTAAAAAAAAGGTCTTTTTCACTACAGCTTATAAAAGCAGACCTTAAGTAATGGAATGAAATAAAAAAATTCACTAACAAACACTCACAATACGTTAAGGCCCATTTAACACATACTTAAAAAAAAAATTGGCGATAGAACTTTCCTCTTGCAAAAAAAATTCGTAGAACTTTAAACCTAGGGTTGCATTCTCTTCCTGTTACGCAAAAAATCATTTAAAAATCAATTCGTACTCACCACGTCCTGAACTACACTTATGTGCCCGTAGGTAGCACAAGTTCTGGAATGTCTCATCGGCGCCGCCCAGTGTTCCGCAGACTGGTTTATACTCAAGCGTGCAATGTGTGGGACATTCCTCCTCGTCCTCACATGGCGGTTCGATTGTCGTTGGTAGCGGTAAAGGAGGTGCTGTAACTGGTGGCAGTTCTGTCACAGGGGGTAGTGGTTCCGATGTGACTGAAGGTTCTTCTTTTACTGGTGGTTCTAGTGTTACTGATGGTGGTGCTGGACATTCACCCTCGTGAAGAATCTGCCAAATATTTCCGTTTTTGCAATTTTCCAAATCCAACTGACACCTGTTGCCGAAAGTTTGCATAGTGGCGTTGCATGTAGCACAAATAGGCGCGTATTCTTCGGTACACACTTGGTCGCACTTTTTGAAACAATTCGTTATTTCGGCTATCTGCAATGCTAAAGAGGGGAAAAAGGGGGTGTCAAAAGAATGTTTAAAAAAATTCTTTCAATTTTTTCCCTATTGACTTACGTGGTAATCCATCTCTTTGGCGTTTAGCATTCTTCCAATTAAGACGGCATTCATTTTTGAACAAAAACGAATGTGTTCCATTGGTTGCACAAACAGGATAATTTGATTCGCAGTAGTTATACTTCCTGTTGCGTCGGGTGGCATCTGCGACTGTCAGCATTAAAATGCAAAACAATAATAATACGAACAGTTTCGTCATAGCGGCGTGAAGACGTTTCACTTGAAGGTCGTACTCAACTCAGCTCGGCTCGTAGCTGATTCAGCATTTTATACGACCAATTCGGCGGCGTAGCAGTTGCATTTCGATAAATGAACCTCATGATCGGTTGCGAATTATCAGATGCACTCGTAGGAATGAGTGCGGAAATTGATAGAAGGTGTTGGTGTTATCGACGGACATGCTCGTATTTTTTTAGCCAGCGAAATAAGATACATTACTATACATTAGGGTGTTTGAGAGATTGCTTAACGATAGATTATAGCCGGAAGAGGTCTGATAGTAATCGAACAAAATTAAGTCTTTAAAGACGATACACTAAATTGTTTGATAATTTTTTTTTTTTCACAAAGCTGCTATAAAGCGCTGCGTTGTGCGTAGAGGGTCATATTTCGGAAACGAGTATGATGGAAAATGTGGGAGAGAACAGCATCGACATCCAAGGTCCAAGATAATTCAAGTGTGTCTGGGTATTGATTTTAAGGCTTGGATGACTCTTGAGGATTCTGTAGGAATATTATAGTTGAAAGTGGGTAACACTTTTATCTGAAAGAATCCTACAGTAGCATTTAAAGATGCTCATATATGCCATAAAATATCGAAGGTTAAGTAAAGAAAATGTGCTTAAAAATTCTTCTATTTCGTTACTATGGCAATAAATTTTTCAGGGGTATATGAATTAAGAAAGATTTTTTGTAAACGCATTTGAAAAATGCACTTTCAAATGTCTGCCTCCTAAAAAAGCAATTTTGTATGATTAATCATTGACATTCTCAGACGTGATGTTTGGCGATGAATGACATGCTACGTGAATTTCTAAGACAAACTTGACGGATGACGCAAAACTAGGCTGGCCTCATTTGATTACTATTTTGAAATGCTTTATTCATGAAGAAAAAATTGATTAACACAAACTATTTAAACAACTTAAGGGTTGAAGCAGGTTTGAATTGACAGAAAGGAATAATAACCTTCAAGTGGTTGTCTAAGTGACTAAAGAGTGGTTAAATGTTACCAAAAAGGGTCCTCGTGCATGCATAATGTCTAGCAACATATTGAAGACGACGAAGACTATGATGCAAGAAGGGTATGATCTTGGGATCATCATATGACCGCTTTTCAGAGTTAACATCCTGTCCCACAAAAAAAGCTTTGATTTCACTTGCTCAGAGCTTCATTTTTAACCTAGTTCTAAGCCAGATTTTACTTGCTTCATCTAAGAGCTTAGATGTTTGACACCTTTCGGATGTTCACCTCGTCCAGCCCCAGAAATTCGCTTATTCTTGCTTTTTCGTTGACAGAAGAGCAGGCAGTGCCCGATGTATGGGACTAGTTTGTTTCAATGGCTGGTGAGACTGCCACCGACCTGCCCCATTAGTCGACTGAGGTATTCGTACCTTCAGTTGTAAAGTAAAGCTTCTTTGCACCGCCATTTGGTAAGTTACTCTCGTCTTCTTTTCCGGAGCCCGCTCAACCACAGAGTTATCCCTATTAATTAGATAACAGCCTCACCCATACTAAGTAAAGTTTATTTCTTTTTTCAAAAAATACTCCTCCAGAATCCAAGCGCCGCCGAAGTCAAAGGGGGATTTTGGCCACTCCCAATACCACGTGGACTAAAAACATCTAGGTTCTCCTTTCGTTTATTAAATGGTATGGTGGTGGGGAATGGGTGACTTATGTTGATTTCGGGGTTTGGGATTGCAGCCTAGAAGCAGCGTGTGTTCTGCGAAGTCGTCACTCCAGTAACGCATCCAAGTTGGCACGCCTTATAGGATTATGAAGTCTAGTGGTCTGGAATTCTGCCGCATCTGTATCGATAAAGAAGAGTAGTGATCGTCAGTGTCAACTTGACTGAAATACTTCTTCAAGGAGCTCGAATCATCAGCTATTCGAATGTGAACCAATGATAACAGGATGAACGAAGGTTACCAGCTGCCCAAAATAGGTTTGGTTAGGCTGATGGATGCCCCCGTGTCCATTGTGTCGGTTTGGGAGAACCTCTTTTACACCTGAAACGAGAAAAAAAACCGCTGGTAAAAGCTCAAAGTGCCGCTCGCTAGGGCCCATGCGGATTTGTGTACAAATCTTAGAAGGACCCTCAGATCCGCAATACTTAGGTCTTTGAGCTAATTGAAAAATTGACTACCGGGACTACTATGCCTAATGTTGCTATACGTTCGCATAGCAGGTGGCGAACTGATTAAATTCCTTGAACATCCCCGCAACTTCTGGGCCAACTTGGCCAGAATAAATAATTCCTGATCCGTACATTTGGATCAGGAATTATTTATTCTGGCGTAAGTGGAGGGTAGATAAGGTAAGGTTAGGTGGCTATCCCCTCTCGCAAGATACTGTTAGAGCAAATGAGGTCAATTATGGTACCACTTCTGGTTAGACCGAAATGTCTTCCCCATTTGGCCGAAAATTTTTAAGTTTTCCATATCAGTAAGCCTGTTCTGAAAGTCACCAATCGGTGGTCGATTGGTTAGCGACTAACCCGAAAAAGTGATGAGAGCTGGGAGTAAGAATTGGGCGTGCACCACTGCTGCAGAATTGAGGGCCTTTTTTGAATAGAAGGTCCGGTGACCCCATTTAATAATTTGCCTTGAGGTTGGGAGAGGTGAAACAATTATGAATTGTAAGGAATACAATTCATAATTGTATTTCTTACAAAGAATCCGTATTACAAAGAATCATACGGAAAACACTTACCACCGCCCTCGGTTTCGGTGTAAGGCCGTATATCTTCGAATAGTAAGAATTAGCCACATGGATGGGAGAGTGCAGATATAGCCGATATCGATATGAATGCGTGGCAAACGGCATGTTTTGAAGGTGGGGGCATTCTTGGAGTGACCCGCCAGCAAAATAATGGTGACAAGTGAGGAGAATTCAGGACAGACATGTGCTGTGCACTCTAGAGGATCCAAGCACCCAGAGGTTTTCTAAGCCAACCTCTGTTCATCGATTCCTACCATATCACCTCTCAGTGGTGAGCACTGGGGACACCTCAACTAAAGATTGGGTTCCAACAAGAAAGTGGAAGAACAGTGTTTCCACAACAGCACTTCTCCTTGAAGACGAATGCCAGCGGAGAAATTCCCTGGATGGAATCAACAGTGTAGTCCACAGTTCCAGTTAGCCTGAACCGACTTTCCGAGGTAAACTGAGATTAACCCCAGAAATGAGTTTTTCAGTGAACTAAGATCTGGGGTTAATCGGATCATCTCTGGAGAACAGAATGAATTTCCTTGAATGTTTTTTCTGCGTGGAATGTCAGTTGATTTGCGCGGTGCTGCGAAAAATGACATTTAAGAATGACTCGAACTTCTTTTCATGTATTTTTCTATGTGAAATGAGAGCTGGGAGAGTCAATAATTTTGAGAGTCGAAGATTTTGACAACTTTGTTGATGGAGTTAACTCTGCACTGAAAAACTGCTCGCTGAGTTAACTCTAGATTCGTTTTGTTAAGGGATCAACAGATCTTAGTTTAAGCTGGGCTTAACTCAGCACTGAAAAACCGGCCCTCAGTCAACAGATCTCATATGGGCTACTATGAAGTATTTGAAACCCAGACCCATAAGGAGCCTGTAAGGCTCTCCGTCATTGGAGTCATCGAAAGGATATGGTCCTCCAGTTTGGGGATCATGCCGGGGTGACTTCGCAGCCACTTAAAGAAATATTAGCTACGAACCGGCAACGAGCCTAAGATTCGATAGGATTAACTGAAGCACCAAGACTCAAGTGGCGCACGCAAGTGAAAGGGGACCACCGCCAACTTCACTTGCAAAACTGGAGGCAGCTAGCTGGAGAAAGAGACGGCTGGCAAAGCTTGTTGGCAGAGGTTCAAATCGAACCCGGACTATAGCGCCACCTTAAGTAAGTATGTAAGTGAGGAGAATTCTTAGGCAAGGCAGGGTAAGAGTTTTCGGTGTAAGCACGTACTTCAGGCGACTCAAGTGAGGACTAGCTTCGGGAAAGGGGAAAGTTAGAACTATGAATCGGCATGAAACAGTGGCAAAGAGGATTATTTAACGGTATTCCGCGGTAGTGGGGTGCCGTGGAGTAGTGGTTAGTGTGTGTGCGTACTACGCCGGAGGTCCGGGTTCGAATCCTGCCATTGTCACCTAAAAAAACACTTGTTCTTTTTTACGGTCCCCACCTCGACGAGGATTTGACAAGCCCTCCGAGAGTATCAATTGTCTTGAAAAACTTCTTAAACTGCAGTTCGGTAGGTTCCACCAATTTGACTCAGAGTTAAAACTCATTATCATCTTTAAGTCGAATCTTGCTAGATCGTTAGATCTTTTGGATCTTAAAAGAAGTATTCATCTAGGGTTTTTCCTCCAAGGTCGATAGGATGGCATAGTTACACAGAATGAACCATGGTTTCTTCCTTGTTCTTATGTCTGCAACATCCACAGTTATCGTTGAAGGGAGCATCAAGTCTTTTGGCATGTCCCCCTACCAGACAATGGCCTGTGAGGACCCT